>OX451735.1:1525949794-1526673554 GCA_948472305.1 Vicia faba | reverse complement strand
CCCATTGGTAACTGCCTTGCCTTTTATAGATTCAATTTGTTGAGGAAAGATAGGGGCAATTACTTGATTCCCGTTCTTCGTGCGTAGAGGGAAATCTGGAGGAAATGTGTTTCTGGAGAAGACTTCTTAAGTAACTAAAAGAAAGAAAGTGACTTGTGCGTTATGGCGAGTGGCACGTATTGCATTACATGGGGCATATATTTTTTTCTCGGTGCCGACCGTCATGCTTTGTGTGCCGAGGGGCACACATCCAAACTTTATGCCGACCGTCAGGAAGCTGTGACGATCGTTACAAACTTCTGATATGGATTCCTCTGCATTTTTCTTCTAATATGTCATTTCTTCTTCATTTATTCAACATTTTTCTTGCTTTTCTCACGTAGGCTTTGCAGAAAGTAAATACCTGAAACATACTACAAATACAAACATAATGCAACATAATGAACGAAAATCAGAAACTTTATCTATGTAATTCAGGTGGAATATGCTATGAGTCTTCGTGTTATCAAACTCCCTTAAGCTTGAACCTTTGCTTGTCCCCAAGCAATATAGTCTATATGAAAATAGATAGAGTATAAGTGAAATGCAAATACATGATGCAATTCAAATCGTAAGAGGTTGCACTAATGTTTTCGTGGGAACATAAGCTCAACATCACACTAAAGATACATTAATAACACTGAACGCCCCCCATTGTGCAGACCAATTCTAGTCATGCCATTATCGCTCAACCTAATTCTTTTTGTTTATTTCACCTATTTTTGTTCGAAGCGCAATCACATTAAGCCCTTTATCTTTACACGCACATTGTAACACATCAATTCTACCCCAAGCAATTAGCGGAAAATCAAAGTATAAATATTTCCAATATAATTAGGATGTCACATGTTCAACAAGGACACATAAACCTGCCATGCTTTTAGAATAGATACATAACACTTAAAGTGCGGAATAAACACAACTCATGAACATAGTCTTCATAACATAAACCAAACTTTGATTAATCATGCAGCGGATTCATAATAGTTCTCTAAATAAGATATAACATGGTTTGAATCATAAAACAACATCAATACAATAAGGTAGAACAGAAGATCTACAGAGGTATGATTGGTTCTCTCTTATATCTTATAGCTTCAAGACCTGAAACTCTATACAGTGTATGCTTATGTGCAAGATTCCAATCAGATCTTAGAGAATCTCACTTAACAACTGTTAAGCGATTTTCAAATATCTGAAAGGTACTACTAATCTTGGTCTGTTTTATAGAAAAACAAGTGAATACAATTTAGTAGGGTACTGTGATGCTGACTTCGCTGGAGACAGAGTAGAAAGAAAACGCACTTCTGGAAGTTGTCAGTTTTTGGGAGAAAATCGGATCTCATGGACCAGCAAGAGGCAATCCATAATTGTTTTGTCAACAGCTGAAGCTGAATACATAGCAACTATTGGATGCAGCACATAGATGATCTGGATGAAGAGTCAGCTTGAAGACTTCAACATATTTGAGAGTAACATTCCTATATTATGTGATAATCCTTCTACAATATGTTTATATAGGAATCCTATTTTGCATTCTAGGGCTAAGCATATAGAAATAAAACATCACTTTATTAGGGACTATATTTAGAAAGGAATCCTTTCCTTACATTTTATTGACACAGACCATCAATGGGCTGATGTCTTTACTAAACCACTTTCTGAAGATAGGTGTAATTTCATTCTGAAACATCTCAGCATGAAATAATGTCCAGAATAAGAGTTTTATTTATATATTCAATAACCCTCAGAATTTTATGTTTTCTTTGTGAACATCTGATCAACAATTCTTCAAAAGTTAGAAGGACAGTTGCATCAGAATCTATCTAAGAAGGTCTGAACGGTTCATTTCAAAGATAGAAGCGTGCAGTTCACATTATCAACATTTGTCGTCCTCTCAAGCGTCCTTCTAAGGCTGAACATGCGTTCAAATTCTAAAGGGTCTAAAGCTTTGATTGGGTGCATTGAGACACGTGTCATTGGTAATTGTTTCTTATCTTCATGCCATCCCTTATTTTCAGGATTCATAACTGCTGTGTAATCATTAATATTTTTCTCTTTATTATTGATTAAGTTTTCAAATTGATTATAAATACACATTCACTATCACTCTCACTTCTTCTCACTACTATTTCCTCTCTAGTTTTCATTTGCAAAAACCCTTTTTCAGAAATCTCAAACAATCAGTGTGAACAATGGTTTCATCTTCAAGCGCTAAAAATATACAATGTGCTCCTTGTTCATCTTCGTCAACTGCAGAACAATACGAAGAACCCTCAATAACCTTACTTACTCCAATTGATTCTCTTGAGGTTCTCTGGGAACTTATCATTTACTTTGAAAGCATGAAGGAGAATGGGTTTGATCTTACTGCAAATGTAGCTATTCAAGGTTAGAACAGGTATTTCGATCGTCTTCTAGGTCCAATGTTCCCAATTTTGGTAAAGGAATTATGGATTCATACAACCCCCTCTAATCACCAAGTAACGTCTTATGTAATAGGGAAGAAAATTGCAATCACTGAATATTTGATTGCAAAACTGATTTGTTATAATGGCAGAGGAATCCGTTGTAGCGACATGGCTGAGAAATGTTATGACCTAATAGCTATATCAATATTAATCTTCACTTATGGGAAGCCATCCAACAATATTAAAGATCTGAAGGACTACTTCAGAATCTGGGCAAATATCATCATGGGTTGTATCAACCACAGGAAGCTAACAAGCTCTCCTGACTACATAAATATTGATCAACAGTTTCTGTTATACTTCATTGTGAAGAAGACAAAAATAAACCTTCCTCACTTACTTTTCAATCATCTGAGAACAAGCGTGAAGGAAATAAGAGAAGACGAAAGAACCAAGAGGAATTGGATACCTCTGGGAAGGTTAATTTTAGATATTCTGACTGAGAATAGGTTAATAGAGCATCTGACAGAAGCTCAGCAGATAAGCACGTTGGAGGCTTGTGCTGGAAAACCCCTTAATTCCAAGAACCTGTAAAAGATTAAGATTATTGATAGCAATAAGAAGGATCCAACCATTGCTACAAAGGAAGTCATCACATCAAGGAGAATCCCTCTGAAAGATTTTTCTCTATTTTCTAAAATTGATGCTTCACCAGAAATAGTTGTCAGATATTTAGAAGCATGCAATAAGGATGGAATTGCTCCAGAGTTAAACATTCGTGATCTGCATCAGCAAGCTCTAGATGTTGTCCTAAAGAAGTCTAGAAAAAGAAAAGCTGCGGGGGAAGGATCTTCTCAGAAGACTCCAAAAGCTGCTAAAAAGAAAGGTAACTCTTCTTTTATTTCTGTTGTAGAATCAATAGTTTTTAAAACATCTGAAACACCATCCTCTCCGAAACCAATAGAAGATCCCTCACCTCAAATATTTGAAGATTTTGACATAGAGTTTGTGTAAGTACGAAGTACGCCTAAGAGGGGGGGGGGGGTGAATTAGGTACTTTAAAAAATTCTGGTTTTAGTGATGATGGATATTATTTTCTGGTTAATGGTGAGTTTAGGAAAGCTTTAAAATGCAGAAAAATAAAGAGACATGGGCGATATATCCTGGTTCCCCTCACAGTCCGAGAGTACTCCAGTCCCCTTTCAACATGCAAGAGATTTCTTTATTGTGACAAACTTAAACAAGAACTACCAAACAACCAAGAAAAATCCTCTTGGATTTTCACTATGTAAACTATAAGAACAATCCTCTTAAAGTGACTGCACTTGTATCCAACAAACCTAGAAATACAAGATTTCAAAAACACTTAAACTTATTTCCAACAATCCTGGAAAAATAAGTAAGTAACTATCAATATTTGAGTTTGAGTGAGTTGAGTAGTATTGATCACTTGGAGTGATTTCACAATGTATGATCTTCTCTTCCAATAATATTATTATACAATGACTCAAGATATAATTGCTAAAAGTTTTCTTTTTAATAATGTATGAAAATATGCAGAAAACTTATGCATGAAAGTGAAGGAATGCTTGAGTTTGTATTTTGAAATTCAGAAAATATTTATGGAAGAGGTGTTGAAACAGATTTTAAAAATGAATATTTATATGTTCATAACACCCTTTTGAAACATCATGAAGTTCTGAAAATGTATCATGAACAAATGCAAAGTTTGAGTAAAAGGTTTCAATGAAAAGGTATGATGAACAGTCATGTGAAAAGCTGCTGTTTTTAAAAATCATGCCGCATGCAATCAATTGCTCCCTTTGTGTAAACTGATTGCACAAGGTTTCAATAGCTATATTTTCAAAAGTTTTGAGTGTGCAATTGATTGCACTAGCAATGTAAATTAATTGCATGTAAAGTCAGTAGCAAAAAGTAAGTGAGTGCAATCAATTGCACAAGCAATGTAAATCGATTGCACTGAGAAACAAAAGCAAACGTTTTGAAAATTTTAAGTATGCAATCGATTGCACAAGAAATGTAAATCGATTGCACAGAGAAACAAAAGCAAAATATCTGAAAAATTGAAGCATGCAATCGATTGCACTAAAATGCAAATCGATTGCACTTAAGTGAAAAATGAAATTTTAACTTTTAAAAACTTGAGTAATGTTTTAAACATTTATTTTTCATCAATGAGCATCTATATGTTAAGATCAAAGTAAGTAATATTATTATACCTTGAAAGTTGTTGAGAGCTTTGAATTGAAGATTTTGTCTTTAGATGCTTTGTGCTTGATCATGAATCTTTGCCTTCTTTGTCAATCATGGTTTGTCTTCATCAAAACAAAATCTCATTTGAGAAGCTTGATTTTACATTCTCCCCCTTTTTGATTATGACAAACAATCTTTCTTTATGCGATGTACTTTCCGGAAGAGCTTCTCCCCCTAAGATGCAAAACTCCCCCTATGTATGAGAAGGTTGAAATCCTTTGTATTTATTCATCTTGGTTGGAGAGTACCTTAAAAAAATAAGACAAGGAAAATACAGGCATAAAGTACCACATATTTCTCCCCCTTTGACATTATCAAAAAGAAGGGAAAGATGCACAAAACAAAACAATAATAGAGCAGTATATCGAGAAAACTTAATTTTAAACAAGTATCACAAAATATTTAAGGATTACACAGAAAATTGAACAAACAAAACATTGAATAAAAAGAAAATGACATAAAAAAATGTTAGCCATAACTTCAAGGGTGATGCATGTCCGGGTGGTTATAGGACCAAGAGCCTTGATTCAGGAATTGTTGTTGAAGTGGGGGTTTTGTGTAGTGTTGAGGAGGTGCAGCTGGATTATTTGGATCATATGGTGGAATATGAAGATGATAGTAAAGGTATGAAAATTGTTGATTCACATCCGTGCGGAAGTCATTAATCCGGGTTGTAGTGGAATCATTAATCGCACTCCATTGATTGTTGATGTTGGTGTTCATGGAAGAAAATTGTTGAGACATGTAATCCATAAGATCTTTATTGCTTGGACCAGAGGGAGCAGTAGGAGGAGGAGGCACAGCTTCACCGCCTTCGACTTCTTGTTCATTTCATTCATCGCCAACAACATCTTCACCAATGATGGTTTTTGTTTCCGGATTGTAATGCACGCCCATCCTGGAGTCAACATTCTTGATGTAAATCTTGTTTAGATTTGGATCCATATTCACCTTTTCAAACCCAACAAAATCCACACCAAATTCCTCCATAATTAAAGTAACAAAATAAGCATATGGAAGAAATTTAGATTTTGCATCGAATCTCAGCATATGCACCATTATAAGCCTTGCCCAGTTTACACTTATCCTTTTCTTTCTTGCATAAATTAGCTGCATTTCCAAGTCGATAACAGTGCAGGGTTTCCAGCTCTTGGAAACATAATATAGACAAAAAAATAATGATATAGGCGATCGTCTATATAGATGTTACATGCACTCCATGAGTCTCTGGATGGAATTACTCCGCCAAGACCACGAATCTGTTTGGTGCGGAATTCAGCTTCACTTAACTGCCCAATGCTGTAAAAGAAATCCTTTTCCAGTAGTCATCCCATCTCGTTTTCAGGATCATATAGGGAACTTCCAGTGTAAGGAATATGAAGGATCTCACCAATAACTTGAGGAGTTAGAGAGATACGAGTACCCAACACATATGTGACCATTTTTCCTTTTTGGGGTGTTAGATTGCTGAAAAATATTCTTACCAAATCCAGGTAATATGGACCAAACAAAGAAATTAATGGTTCGAGACCGTAAGCAGCTAGATCATTTTGAAAGGAAAAGCATTCTTGAGGAAAGGAGGATAGCATACCATATTTGGGGTTGGATACTATTTTCCTTTGAAAGTCTTTGGTAAATCTGGGTTCTTGCTCTTCGGTGAGAGATGAAAGCAATTGATTAGATGTTGAATCAACCTTTTTCTTCCCTTTTTCTGAAGCTGGAACCTTTCTCTTTTGTCTTGAAGCCATGGGTATGGAGTTTTAGGGTTTTGGGGATTTTAGGTTTTGTGAGAGAGAAAGGTGTTTGTGAGTTGAGATTTGGAAATGATTTGGGTAGTTAGGGAATGAGTGGATGTATTAAAGTGTATTTGGCTTGGGAATATGAGAGAGAGGAATTCTGACCAACACAATTTTCTGTCATAAAAGCAAGTTGCAGTAGGTGCAATCAATTTGCATTTCAGGTGCAGTCGATTTGCACATAAACATAATCAAAATAAAATAGAAACATACAGAGTGCAGTCGATTTGCATTGATGGTGCAATCGATTTGCACTTGAAACAGAATGGACATAATTGAAAATACTAAGTGAGCAATCGATTTACACTGTTTGTGTAATCGTTTTGCATCAACAAAAAAAAGTCCAAAACCAAATTTTTCTTAAAAATTTAAATACCATATAACATATATTCACTTATAGCATGTATAAAACATATATAAAATTATAAAAAGGATAGAATGCCCCTTATAAGTCGTGTTCGTCTAGTATGTCAAGCTCTCATCGAATTTTGTAGAACGGTTCTCTTGCCAAAGGTTTGGTGAAGTTATCGACAAGCTGATTATGAGTATCTACAAAGGTTACCTCGACATCTCCTTGAAGAACATGATCACGGAAGAAATGATGTCGAATGACTATGTGTTTAGTTCTTTAATGCATGACGGCATTCTTCGTAATGTTAATTTCACTTGTGTTGTCGCACCTTAGAGGAATGCACCCTAGATCGAGTCCGTAGTCACGAAGTTGTTGTTTTAGCCACAAAATTTGAGCGCAACTACTACCCGCTGCAATATATTCAACTTCGGCCATGCTAAGAGAAACACATGCTTGTTTCTTGCAGGCCCATGATACTAATGCATTACCAAGAATGTGACAAGTACCACTTGTGATTTTTCTATCGGTTTTTCAACCTGCATAATTCGCGTCAGAATAACCAATTAAGTTGCAAATACTACCTTTAGGATACCACAATCCGACATTCGTTGTTCCTTTGAGATACTTCATGATCCTCTTTACCGCCGTGAGATGATATTCCTTTGGGTTAGCTTGAAAGCGAGCACAAAGACAAACACTAAACATTATGTCAGGACGGCTGGCCGTCAAATACAATAAGGAGCCAATCATACCTCGATACTTAGTGATGTTGATGGAAACACCTAATTCATCTTGATCAACATATGAACCAGAACCCATTGGTGTAGACATTGCCTTACAGTTATCCATGACAAACCTTTTCAAGAGTTCCTTGCAATATTTGGATTGGTTGATGAAGATGCCATCTTTTAGTTGTTTGATTTGAAGTCCAAGAAAATTGTTCATTTTACCCATCATGGACATTTCAAATTCTCCTTGCATCATTGATGAGAATTCTTCACATATTTCTTGATTTGAAGAACTGAAAATGATGTCATCAACATAGACTTATGCTAGCAAAGTGTCGTCTTTGATTTTCTTGATAAATAGAGTCTTGTCAACTTTTCCCTTTTCGAAACCTTTTTCGCATAAGAAGTTGCTTAAACGATCATACCATGCCCTTGGTGCTTGTTTTAATCCATAGAGAGCTTTTCTAAATTTAAATACATGAGATGGATTCTTGAAATCTTCGAACCCCGGGGGTTGCTTAACCTAGACTTCTTCAGTGATATATCCATTCAAGAATACGCTTTTGACATCCATTTGGAAAAGCTGAAAATTTAATGAACAGGCATAGGCAATTAAGAGACGAATAGCTTCTAACCTTGCAACTGGAGCGAAAGTTTCTTCAAAGTCTATTCCTTCTTCTTGATTGTAGCCTTGTGCTACCAATCTTGCTTTTTTGCAAACAATTATTCCATTCTCGTCAAGTTTGTTTTTGAAAACCCATCTTGTTCCAATAATGTGTTTGTTGCCTGGCCTAGGGACGAGTTCCCAAGCTTGATTCCTTTAAAATTGACTCAATTCTTCTTGCATAGCGATAATCCATTGGTCATCGCCTAAGGCTTCATCAACTTTGGAAGGTTCAATTTGAGAGGCAAACGCCATGTATAGGCAAGCATCCTTGAGATTTAATCTTGTAGACACACCTTGACTTATATCACCAATTACTTTATCAATAGGATGATCTATATGAGTTCTCCATTCTTTTGGTAGATCATTGAGATTTGATTCTTGTTGAGGTGATTCTTCGTGTTGAATGGGTCGATCTTTGGAATAATTTTCTTAAGGACCTTCTAGTATTTCATCATCATTATCACAAACAATATTATCCTCCTTGGAGGGGTTAGTTTCATCAAAAGAAACATGCATAGATTCTTCAATTGTCAAAGTTATTTTGTTGTATATTCTATATGCTTTACTATAAAGAGAGTAACCAAGAAAAATACCTTCATCGGATTTTTCATTAAACATACCAAGGTTATCTTTGTCATTGTTTAATACAAAGAATTTGCATCCAAAGATGTGAAAGAAAGTAATGTTTGGTTTCCTCCCTTTGAAGAGTTCATATGGAGTTTTATTTAAGATTGGTCTAATGTTAACTCTATTACTAACAAAACATGCCGTGCTCACCGCATCCACCCAAAAGTATTTTGGAAGGTTTGAATCGCTAAGCATTGTTCTAGAAAGTTCCACAAGAGACCTATTCTTTCTTTCTACCACTCCATTTTTTTGAGGAGTCCTTGGTGCCGAGAAGTTGTGAGATATTCCATGTTCTCCACAAAATTCTTCAAATAGAGCATTTTGGAATTCTCCGCCATGGTCACTTCTTATTGAGGCAATTGTTAGAGACTTCTCATTCTGAATTTGTTTAGCATATTTCTTGAACGCCTTGAATGCATCTCTTTTCTACACTAAAAAGAATGTCCAAGTATATCTAGAGAAATCGTCAACAATAACCAAAGCATATACATTACCTTAGAAACTCATTGTTCTTGATGGACCAAATAAGTGCATATGTAACAATTGTAGTGGCCTTGTAGTGGACACCACATTCTTAGATTTGAAAGTTGATCTAGTTTGTTTCCCTTTTTGACAAGCATCGCATAGTCTATCTTTGACAAAATTTCTCTTAGGCAATCCAATGACAAAAGCATGCTTGATTAACTTATTCAAGTGTTCCATGTGAATATGAGCAATTCATTTGTGCCACAACCATGAATCATCGTTGTTCGCCGTGAGACATTTAATCTTCAAATATGGATCATCAAGGGAAATCATGAATATATTATTGATTCTTTTACCTTTAAGTATAACCTCATGAGTGACTTCCTCTTCTATCAAGCATTCATCCTTGGCGAACTTGATTTTGAAGCCTTTGTCACAAAGTTGGCTAATACTAAGAAGATTGTGCTTTAGTCCTTCAACATAAAGAACATCTTCAATGGATGTGAAAGGTGGAGTACCAACTTTGCCTTTGCCTAGGATTCTTCCCTTATTATTGTCTCCATAAGTGACAAAACCCTTGGCCTTTAGAGCTAGATTTGAAAATTGGTTTATGTCTCCTGTCATATGCTTTGAACAACCACTATCAAGATACCAAAGCTTGGATGTGGTCTTCAAGCATACCTCATTGAAGCCACCTTTCTTGGAGAGTTTTGGACAATCTGGCTTGATATGACCTTGCTTACCATATTCATAACATGTGATTTCTTGTGTTGATGTGGAAGCTTCCGTTTTCTTAAATTGTTTATTTCCTTTTGAAAGAGAAAAGGGTTTGTCATTTCTACCAAAGAACTTACCAAGCCTTTTAACAAGAAGCATGAAATTTTCATCTTCTTCCGGATTGTCTTCCTTTTCAACTTCCTTGGAATCTATCTTCAAAGTAATATTCTTGGATTTCTTCTCTTGATTTTCATGCTTTTCAAGTCTTCAGAGTTCCGTTTCATATTCTTGAAGTTTTCCAAACAATGTTGCGGATGTCATGTTGGGGAGACTTTTCTTTTCTGAAATTTCCGTTACCTTTGGTTGCCATTCCCTAGTTAAGGACCTAAGTACTTTCAGATTTAGTTCAACATTCGTCAAAGTTTTACCAAGAGCACTTAGATGATTTGTCAAGTGCACAAATCTCTTTTGTAAGTCAAGAATGGTTTCTCCGGGATGCATTCGAAGTAATTCGTATTCTTGACTTAAGGTATTTAGTCTTGATCTTTTTACTTCAACCGTTCCTTTATGAGTTTGTACCAAGGTATCCCATATTTCTTTTGCTGTCTTGCATGCCGAGACACGGAAGAATTCATCCATGCTAAGTGCACCTTGAAGAAGGTTTATTGCCTTTTTTATCATAGAGAACTTTCTTCTTATCATCATCGTCCCATGCATTTTTAGGTTTTGATGAGCCAACACCATTGATTACTGTTATAGGGATAAATGGACCATTTTCGACGGCATCCCATATTTCTTCTCCTTTTTCTTCTAGATGTTCCTTCATTATTTTCCAGAAGTCAAAATATTCACCACAAAAAAGAGGAGGCTTGTTGTTACTACCACCATCTCTGAAAACATGATTTTGATTTGCGGAAGCCATTCTGGATCTTTTAGGAGAAGGTTTCCTATAACCTGCTCTGACAATTGTACGTACGAAGTGCGCCTAAGAGGGAGGGTGAATTAGGTACTTTAAAAAATTTTGGTTTTAGTGATGATGGATCTTATTTTTCTTGTTAATGGTGAGTTTAGGAAAGCTTTAAAATTCATAAAAATAAAGAGACACGGGAGATATATCCTGGTTCCCCTCACAGTCTGAGAGTACTCCAGTCCCCTTTTAACATGAAAGAGATTTCCTTATTGTGGCAAACTTAAACAAGAACTACCAAACAACCAAGAACAATCCACTTGGATTTTCACTATGTCAACTATAAGAATAATCCTCTTAAAGTGACTTCACTAGCATCCAACAAACCTGGAAATACAAGATTTCAAAAACACTTGAACTTATTTCCAACAATCCTGGAAAAATAAGTAAGTAACTATCAATATTTGAGTCTGAGTGAGTTGAGTAGTATTGATCACTTGGACTGATTTCACAATGTATGATCTTCTCTTCCAATAATATTATTGTACAATGACTCAAGATATAATTGCTCAAAGTTTTCTGTTTAATAATGTATGAAAATATGCAGAAAACTTATGCATGAAAGTGAAGGAATGCTTGAGTTTGTATTTTGAAATTCAGAAAATATTTATGGAAGAGGTGTTGAAACAGATTTTAAAAATGAATAGTTATATGCTCATAACACCCTTTTGAAACATCATGAAGTTCTGAAAATGTATCGTGAACAAATGTAAAGTTAAAGTAAAAGGTTTCAATGAAAAGGTATGATGAACAGTCATGTGAAAAGATGTTGTTTTTCAAAATCGTGTAGCATGCAATCGATTGCACCCTTTGTGTAAATCTATTGCACAAGGTTTCAACAGCTATATTTTAAACACTTTTGAGTGTGCAATCGATTGCATTAGAAATGTAAATCAATTGCATGTAAAGTCAGTAGCAAAAAGTAAGTGAGTGCAATCGATTGCACATGCAATGTAAATCGATTGCACTAAGAAACAAAAGCAAACGTTTTAAAAATTTTAAGTATGCAATCGATTGCACAAGCAATGAAAATCGATTGCACAGAGAAACAGAAGCAAAAGATCTGAAAAAATGAAGCATGCAATCGATTGCACTAAAATGCAAATCGATTGCACTCAAGTGAAAAATTAAATTTTAACTTTTAAAAACTTGAGTAATGTTTTAAAAATTTCTTTTTCATCAATGAGCATCTATATCTTAAGATCAAAGTAAGTAATATTATTATACCTTGAAAGTTGTTGAGAGTTTTGAACTGAAGATTTTGTCTTTAGATGCTTTGTGCTTGATCATGAATCTTTGCCTTCTTTGTCAATCATGGTTTGTCTTCATCAAAACAAAATCTCATTTAAGAAGCTTGATTTTACAGTTTGACCCCTCAGTAACTCTAGAAAACATACTAAACAAACCTCTCTCTCCCAATCCACATATTGAACACAATCAGCGACAACTTGCTAGAGTTCTCTCTGATATTGATCAATTTGATCCAAATTTTCAAACTCCTCACCCTAAAAATCCAAACTTTCAAACTCCTCAAACAGAAAATCCAAATTTCCAAACCACTCACCCAGAAAATCGAAACGCTACCGCTTCCCAACCAAAAAATTCATACACAAACTCTGATACCACCATACCAATTCCTGGAATAACATAACCTCTCATGGTTTGACAACCTCTCTCCATCCAAAACATTACAAAAATTCCATCACCTTACCATTCCACTCAACCAAACACACCTACATCACAAATATTCATTTTTGATTCTCCTACTCCCTCTCCTACTAATCCTCCAGAAGATCACCTTAGAACAGTCATAGACTTAGAAGTGTTGGATCACCTAGCCTCAACCTCTCACAAAATTTCCATTCCCAAACCAAAACCAACTATCACCAAAGCAGATGTTGGTAGAAATTTATTGATTTTTGAAACAGAAATAATGGAACGGGTTAACTCTTTGAAGAAAGCAAGCTTAGAAAATCCAAATCATGGTGCTTCTAATTCTCACTGCAACCGGTTCAGAAGATGGTTCAACTCAGAATCCCAGAAACTCAAGGAATAAAGTTATGAACTGGCCCAACAGAACTTTTATGATCAGCTGAAAGTTTTCAAGGATCATGTTCTGAGTCACTGGGAAAGGAAATATATTCTTCTGCTGGACAATGCTCCCTGGAAAGAGAACCAACCTTCAGAAGTTATTGAACCAGGCTCTGAAAATCATCCTCTGGCTATTATTCAAGACAAAGGCAAAGCAACTGAAGAAGTCACTGAATCAGAAACTGCTACAGAGTGTTCTGAGAAACTTGCATCTTCTGTGGATACATCAACTTCATCTTTGGTTATGCAAACTCTGGAAGAGTTAAATAAAGAGAATGAAGTGATCAAAGAAAGATTGGACAAGCAAGAACACACGAGCAAAGAAATCAAGGAAATGCTGGGAAAACAAGAGGAATCAAGCACTTAGATTAAGAGCTTGCTAGAAGCGTTGTTCACATGAGTTCCCCCTCCTCAATCTTAATTTTCGTTTTTAAAAACTTGTTTTATGCATTTGTTTATCTTGTTTTATTTGGCTCTGAAAGTGTTATTGCTCTTCTTTTTAATATAACGCATCTTTTTGACTCTAAATATTAGTGTTTATATTGCTTTTTGATTCCTGAAAAAAAGGGGGAGAATGTAAGATATTTTCAATAATAGTATATCGAGAAAAAGTCTCAAACATTTTGAATATCATAATTTCTCATTTTTTTCTGAAAGCAAAACAGGAACAAAACTCTGATGAAGACAAAAGGAGATGCATCAAAAGCTCTGATCAGAATGAACTTCAAGGAAGTAATTCATCTCTATCTGAGTACTTAACTCATGGGGAGACTCTATAATGCTTTATGTTCTGTCTAATTTTAATTGAAATATCCTAGTTTTTGTCATCATAAAAAATGGGGAGATTGTTAGAACTTAGTTTGATTCTACAACCCTCATAAGAGTTTTGATGATAACAAACAAAAAGAATAATTATGCACTCTAAAATTATATTCTGTTTTGTAGAGAAGTTCTGATGGAAGCAGATCAAAAGATAAACTACAAGGATGTTCCTGCTGTGAACGTAGACTATTCTCAGAAAGTTCGGATGAATGAAGATCAAAAGTTACGCTAAGAGAAAGACGTTTTAACTCTGAAAGAAAGTCTAATGCTGAAAACAAGAACTTATGATTCTGACCTTCCAAAGTTCTGAAGCAAGCAGAAAACAGATTCCTTAATCTTCTAAAGCGTTACAATTCATCAAAGCTATATCAAATGCAATGACTACAAATAGACAAGGATCTTTTATTTGAGGAAAGCACATTAACTATCATTTATCAAGTTTCCAAATACTCAAGATTGTTGTGCCTATATAAACAAGGGATGAGGATAAATCGTTTTCTATTTACACAATATAATTTACAATACTTCAAAGTTTCTATCCTTTCTAGTCCTCATTCATACTATTCTCTAAACTGTGTAATACATCACAAATCTATGATATTGTTTTTGTAAGGAAAAACATATTGTACACTGCTTTATTCATACTTTGTTTAGTGCACTTCCTTGAGATAAACCAGGTTTTGGTTATACTCAAGAAGACTTTCGCAATAGTCAAATTAGATTTGTATTCAAGTTTGATTAGTGAATTAAGACCTCGTTGGAGAGAGGTGAAATCACCTTGGCAGGTGGACTGGAGTAGTTTGATTTTAAACGAACCAGGATAAAAATCATCATGTTATTTCCATTTACTTTTAAGATTCCAATTCAACCCCCCTTCTTGTGTTTTTCAATTCTTCAAAGATAATGAAGATGATCATGAAAGCTCCAGTTACAAATCCACAACATAAATGTTATGCTCTAAAGTTATCATTGAAGAAAGTAGAACAAGGGCTGTTGTCCAAAATGTTCTAAGGTGAATCAAGATGAAGAAGTTCTTCTCTTTACTACATCAAGATCAACAAATCTTCCAGAAGCTTATGAAGAAGAAGCCTTTGACGATTCAAGTGCTTTGGGATGTATTCTGAGGAAAATCTACTGGAAAAAAAGAAGTCCACACATCAAGCTACAATAGAATTTAATATGTTTTAGTGCGTATTAGGTTCTTCTATTGTACTTAATTCTATTTACATCCAACTTGTGTATAAGCATTATTATTGTAAACAAATGTAAATCAAACAATTGTTTAATGGTTCCTTGAGAGACTCAGTTGAGTCAGAATTCCCAAGAAGACCTTTGTTGCGGCCATCATAGATGAAATCCTGGTAGTGGATTTTATTGGGTCAATGATAGTCAAATATCTAAGGGGACTGAGTGAAGGTCAGCTTTGTGAATCACTGATGGATATCATTGGAAGGAAAACCTGGTAGGAGATTCTGGTGAATCAGATTCTATTGGGTCAACGAATGTTATTTCTAGTTTGGATCCTTGTACGTGTCATTGGATGTTAGTCACCACCGTTTTCCCATGCGATTATAATTAGAGTGGTTATAGTGGATTAAGTCCTTGAGTTCAAGGCAAAATCACCTTGGAAGGGTGGACTAGAATAGCTTAGGGGTTTCTCAAGTGAACCAGGATATATCGCATGTTTTTTTACTTTTTCTTATGCTTTAAAGTTTATGTTTTCTCAACTTAATTAGAATCATTAATTATAAGTAACATTTAGAAGCATTGTTCAACGAATAATGCTTAGAAGCAAAATTTATTCAAGAAAGGAAAACCCAATTCAAACCCCCTTTCTTGCGTTTTCTTCACACCATCAATTGGTATCAGAGCCTGGTTTTGTTATTGATGGATATCAAACACCTAACAGTGTCAGATAAACATCCAAATGCTATGTGAAGAAATACTCTAAGGTGATAGTAATTCAATTTTCAACTACTGTCTGAAATTAGAAAATTGAAGAACAAGCTAACAAGGAAGACTCATCAGATAAGAAGTTATATATGTTGAATGGTTTTGATTAAGTTCATTGAGAAGTATGAGATGTTTTCAAGAAATGGATTAGTACATCCTTGACTTTCTCATAAGATCTCATTAGGATTTTTTTCAAAAGAAGAAAGACTGTTGTCTTATGATACAAAAGAACCTCATGATAAAACCGTCTATTCAAGTAGATAGAAGATCTAATCATTGGTTCTATCGAAATAGGCTTTGCAGAAGACCGGACATTGCTAAGGAAATAACGCTCATTGATTCATCTGAAGTGTGATCAAAGACTAACTCTAAACAAGTTAGCTCAGTATTGCAATAACAAGATTGTCAGACAAAGTCGTCAAAGTTTGATGATATTTGTTTAAGAATAAATTTTTTAATTTGTTCAAGAAATAAAAAATTCAGAAGTCAATAGGCAATGATAGTTACTTCTCTCGAGCACATAGCTTCTCATAAGCTCATGAGATATTACCCTTATGAAAAATAAGCATATGTTCAAAGAAAGCTTGACAAACAGATGAATGATTATGATGATAAAAGATCAGAATATCTGTGCTCTGAGGATTACTCTCAAGAAGTCAGAAGGGTGAATCTAAACAAAAGAATGAAGAAATCATTTGAAGAGAAAACAGATCCTAGTTTTCAAATTAGAGATTAGTGTTCGGAAGAAGGTTATTCTTCTCAAATCAGAAAAATTGAGATTAAGATGAATCAATATGAAGATAATTATGAACCTCTGGAAGACCGCTGTGAAGAAAGCATAAGAAGAAACAAGTTGATCAGAAGCTATATCTAAAAGAAATATAAAATTAAAGATATATGGAAGATCTTCAAGAATATGACGATATCATTTCTCTTCTTCTCTTTACTTATTATACTTATGCTAATTTTATTATAGACTCAGATATAAGAGGATGTTTAGGTCATAAATATCTTTGATCCGATGGAACCTTTTGGTTATTCAGGCCATGAGTATATTGATAATGTCACTTAGTTAGATGAAGTGGTTAACGCGTGTAATCCTCGATTATTCTTAATCATCACACGTTACCTAAGCTAGATCATGAATAATGTGTAATTTCTTGAATTGATCTATCATGATTACCTTTATTAATTCCCCCCATTATTTATTCTATTCCTTTTGAAACACACACACCCACACGTCAATCCCCACACTTGTTATAAACCCTTAAATCCTTTTTCTATCAATTGTTCCTCGTCTCTCTCTCTCTATATCTCTCTCTCTCTATCTCTCTCTCTATCTCTGAGTTCTTCATCCTCTTCAAAAGTTCGTCTACAACTTTCTTCTATATCCCCATCCACATTCAACAATGATGACTCCTGCTCAAGAAGAAGCTCTTAAGTTTTCTAGTTAACTAGAATAAGCCCTAAATCTATCTGTCAAAACATCATAAACTATTGTGTCTTCATCTTCAACAATGGCTCTATCATCTTTAACATTTCCGTCTTCATCAACCATCACTCCATCTTCATCCACTGAGGTTCCTTCATCTTTTGATAATCCTACTGATGACAATCACATTACCCAAAAAAGTTCTCAAGTTCATTGCAACTTGAAACCAACAAAGTTAATTGTTCTTACAAAATTAATTGTTGATTTTGACAACCTTGCTGTAAATGGGCCTGACTAAAAGAAGAACTAAAGGGTCAAGGCTGGGAAAACTATTTCCAAAGGCTTCATGGTACTGTCTATGACGCAGTAGTGATAAATTTATGGAAAAATGCTGATTGTGACGAATTTTATATTGTTTCATATGTTATTTGACAAAGAATCATCATCACTGAAGAGTCTATTGTGAAACAATTGGGATTGACGTTCATGAAAGGAAAACGTGTGTATGTATTGGACAATAGATAAAAGGTTGCAAATAAATCTCTAGATCAACTACTGTTTATGAATTTCTCTGCTGAGAAACCCAAGTACGAAAGAAAGGATCTTCATGATAATCTCAGAGTATGGCATACGATTATTCTGGGTTGCATATACCCTATACCTCCTTCAAGTTCCTTTGATTATTTCAACATCAATCAGAAGTTCATGATGTACTTTATGCTGTCCAAACAAAGGATTAATCTTCCTTTCATTTTGTTTAATTATATGAGGGATTCTATTAGAAAGTCCAGAACCACCGCACTTCCCAACAAAAACACATCTCCCGATATTCCTTGTGGACGACTTCTAACTAATATTTTGTTGAAAATGGCTTGGTAATGTTTTTAATTGAATAAGCTAACTATAAGGAGGATCTGAATCTAAGCATTAGAGATTACTTTAATGGGCAAACCTTGAGGAACATGGGTTGATTGAAGAAATCAAGGCCAAGCCTCTGATTGAACCATTTGAGAGTTATCATCACAAAAGAATTCCTGTGACTTACTATCCTCTATTCTCCAAACAAGATTTGGTATCCAGCATGGTTTCATACGTTCTAATGATGCAACAAGAAGGAAATGACATGTCAAACTTTAATTACTCAGATTTTCCTGCTGAGGGTGTTGAATGTTCTGTTGGTAAAAGGAAGAGAAGCTCATATGCTTCTGAACTAGAGAAGAAAAAGAAAAAGAAAAGAAGTCTGGCTTTCTGAAAGATGCCATTCTGGGAAATGAAACTTATGTAACAACTAGTAAGTCTGTTGTTGATACTTCTCTACTTGTTTCATCATCTATTTCTAAAACTATTGATGCAGTCTCATCCATTCCAACAACCATCACACAAACACAATTTCTTGTTCCATCACCCACCATTACCATTTCTATTTTTGTTCCAGTTGCAAATATTCCAACTGTTTCCAATACCACTACAACTGAAATTCCTATAACTTCAAATGAGTCTTTTCCACCATCAACAACAATCATTTATAAATCCACCACCACACAAGTTCCTGCTTCAAATCCTATTCCATATCTCACTACCTTCATTCTATCAGAACCAATACATACTTCTACTTCTCCATTAACCTCATCTCAATTACTTCCACAAGACTCTCACTTTTCAACCTTCAATATTAATCTTCATTTTTCCTTCTTAAACAAAGAAACCACTATTCCTGACTCACCCATCGTTCATCCTAATCCAAATTCTCCCTCTGTTCTTGAAATATATGAAAGAACAATCTCTGATAATCAGGGAGCTATTTAAATTTCCTCAACTGAACCTTTCACTTGTTCCGAACTTTTCAATATGACTGGGAAACCTTTACCACAAAATCCTAATGAACAAACTTCTGGACCAAGCCATCTTGAATCCAACCTAGCCTTGGTTGTTTATGAAAAACCTTCTCATAAAACCTTGAATAAATGAATTAACATTTTTAGAACTAAGGCTATGAAAAGAGTTACAAAGTTAAGGACAAAGGCAAGTAAAAGCACTGAGCCTTAAGACATGGATAGTTCTTGGAAGAAGTTTCAGAAGTGGATGTCTTCTGAGGTTGAATGAATGAATTCTTTTGCTCAAGCATCCAAAATTAGGGATGTTCAAATAGTATCTGAAAGAAAAGAAACAAGAGAAAGAGTCAGATTTCCGGAACTACTTTCTACTAAGCAAAGAGAAACTGAAGAAAAAACTCGCCTTGCTGAAGCTGAAGCAGCAAGACTAAAAGTAGAAGAAGAAGCTAAAGCTGCAGAGGAAGCCAGATTGGTTGCAGAAGCTGCAAAGGCTGCTGAAGAAAAAGGTAAGCAACAAGCCTTGATGGTATCCAACTCTGAGTCTGCTTGCAATCTAAAAACAACCATTGATGAAATAAGGGAATAGTAGAAAATGTTCAAAGAATATTTCAAATCCCATGACAAGGTCAATGAATATGTTCAAACTATGCTCAAGATGATTTTGACAAAAAATTTTGAACCTTCATCATTAGCTCCTGCATCTTCTGGAACCTAGGCTCTAGGATTCTCTTTTAGTTTCTTTGTTTCCATATGTTATTTTTCAATAAATTATCCTGATGATTAATTGACATATTATCTTAATCTTTTTAATCTTTTATGTCTTCACGCATAATTATCTTTTTAATGATGTCAAAAAGGTGGAGATGTATCATAATTTTGAAGAACTTAAATTAAATGCATCATAATAAATAAATGATATAAATGATATGCATTTACCACTGTCATGTGTTTGTCAGTTTGATAATTAACCGAGGAACTCTGAACAAGTTCACTAGGCATTCTAAGACATGTCAAAATGAAAGAAATATGTTTAATCTCTTAAAGACTGATTGTTCATATATTCGAAGATGTATACTATATGAACACATGTTCAAGAATCAGATAGACTCTATACTATTCAGAAGTTGAGAACTTTCTGAAATTCAAAGTTATCTTGATTTTGGTATCATAAGGTTCAGAAGATGTAAAATTTCTGAGAATATGATATTCAGAAAATAAGAAAAAAAAGCAGATGTCTTCCAGAAGAACAGAGCAAATCAGAAATTGAAGACTGTCTGAAATTCCAAAAGTCAAGACTCTCAAGATCTCGATATCTGATCTATTGGAACTAGGGGGAGTCTTACTCAAATGGTTCAGAATCAGGATATTCGATCTTCATCAAGTCATTGACTCATGGGAGTATCATAAAAAGGATAAGTATTCCTTACCTTTCTTATTTAACTAATTATGATTATGTACAATATTGTGTCATCAAAATACATAGTTTTTTCATCATTAAAAAGGGGGAGATTATAAGAACAAGATTTGGTTCTACAATATCATCTCTGAGTTTTGATGATAAAAAATGATTACGTTTCTGTGAACAATTTTGTGGTACTAATGTTTTTTATTGTTGAGTACTTAAAAAACAAGTTCTTCTTCTGATGGATGGCGTGGCCAAGACATTAGAAGAGAATTAGTCCCACTTATGCGTTACACAAATTCTGTTGAACAATAACAAGACACTCCAGAAGGCTCTAAAGTGTAAGCCCTGATATTTTTTTAAAGAAACCAGTCAAAACATCTGAAGAAATAAGTTTCTACTTACTTCTAGATGTTGAAGACTCAAGTTTCTAAAAGATAGTGTGTTCCAAAGAAACAAAGTTAGAAGATCTGAAGACAAAGTTTCTACTGAAGTCCAGATGCTAAAAAATTAGTTTCTAAAATAAAACTTGTTTCAAATAAGACAAAGTTAAAATATCTGAAGACAATTTTCCTAACTGAAGTACAGATGCTGAAGACTTTGTGTTTCTAATAACAAGGTTCTAAAGACAAGGATTCTTAAAGACCAGGTGCTAAAGATTCTAAAGACAGAAGGTCTGAAGATTCCAAAGACTTGAAGTTCTAAAGGACCAAGGTTATTTAAAACAGGTTCTCAAGACCAAGTGTTGAAGACTCTAAAGTCACAGTTCTGAAGACTCTAAAGACTTGAAACTCTTCTGATCTAAGGTTCACTACAACGAGTTCTCACGACCAAATGTTGAAGACTCTGAAGACGTAGTTCTAAAGACTCTGAAGACTTGAAGTTTTGAAGAACTTATGCTATGTTCCCGCTTCAATCTCATGCTCGCTAAAGCCTCTGAAGTGCAAAATGAAAGAATATAATGATAACATGGTAAAATAGTAAACAGTACGAAAAATCTTTATTCCACTACCTATCGACTAACTTTAAGTTCGGAAGAGATAAGACCGTAGCAGTATTATTTTTAATGACTCTTTATCTAGTAGCCAACGAATCTATTTTGCTTGTCTATATAAGAAACTAATCTTATGTTTAAACACGTTGTTTGGGTAGATGCTTTCCCCAAAAGGTTGGTTGCTCATAGCTGCAAGTTGCAAGTCGCAAGTTATTGGTGTTCAATGTTAAAATGAAAGCTGCCATTATTGGAACACCACCAAAAATCTATTAACCACTATAACAACAACCATAACAATTGTTATCAAAATGATTCTTCAATCATGTTGATACTGATTATAATGAAATCATTGATTCACAAAGTGCTTAGTTTCATATGCTGCACAAAGATTGCTAAGCCACAAAAGATAACCAAGATGATCACAAAAGCTCCAGTTACAAATCCACAACATAAATGTTGTGCTCTAAAGTGATCATTGAAGAAAGTAGAACAAGGGTTGTTGTCCAAAATGTTCTAAGGTGAATCAAGATGAAGAAGTTCTTCTCTTTACTACATCAAGATCAAAAAAGCTTCCAGAAGTTTATGAAGAGGAAGACTTCAATGATTCAAGTGCTTTGGGTTGTTGTCTGAGGAAAAGCTACTTGAAGAAAAGAAGACCACACATTAAGCTACAATAAAATTTAATATACTTTAGTGTTTATTAGGTTCTTCTAATGTACTTAATTTTGTTTACATCCAGCTTGTGTAGAAGCATTATTATTATAAACAAATGTAAATTAAACATTTGTTTGATGGTTCCTTGAGAGACTCAGTTGAGTCAGAATTCTCAAGAAGACCTTGGTTGCGGACATCATAGATGAAATCCTGGTAGTGGATTCTATTGGGTCACTGATAGTCAAATCTCAAAAGGTACTGAGAGAAGGTCAACTTTGTGATATTACTGATGGATATCATTGGAAGGAAATCCTGGTAAGAGATTCTGGTGAATCAGATTCTATTGGGTCAATGAACGTTATATCCAGTCTGGATCACAATACGCATCATTGGATTCTAGTCTCCAGTGGTTTCCTGTGCGATTGTAATCAGAGTGACTATAGTGAATTAAGCTCTTGATTTCAAGGAGAAATCACCTTGGAAGGGTGAAATGGACTAGCTTGGTGGTTTCTCAAGGGAACTAGGATATATCGCGTGTTATTTACTTTTGCTGATGTTTTAAAGTTTATGTTTTCTCAACTTAATTAGAAGTATTACTTAGAAGTAACATTCAGAAGCATTTTTCAACGAATAATGCTTAGAAGCGAAAGTTATTCAAGAAAGGAAAACCCAATTAAAACCCCCATTTCTTGCGTTTTCTACATACCTTCAGCTAAATCCTCGAT
Source organism: Vicia faba (assembly GCA_948472305.1). Lineage (NCBI taxonomy): Eukaryota > Viridiplantae > Streptophyta > Magnoliopsida > Fabales > Fabaceae > Vicia > Vicia faba. The sequence goes on along the minus strand of OX451735.1, from coordinate 1,526,650,606 downwards.
CGGACCTATGAAGACGGTAGCGATTTATGATGTGCTCCAGTTCCAAGAGGGAATCGATCCTTTGGTGGGGATCATGGAAGGAGATGAACCAGGTGTTCATAATTTGGTGCCACATACATTTAGTCAATGTTGTTGCATTAATATTTTGTGTGTAATTTTCATGAGTTTTATTGATGAAATGTGATATGATGACATTTGTGAATTATGTTATCATATGATGGTTTTTATGACGAAAGATGTATAAGTGTTATTATGACGTCTAGATATCAGTATGACTTGTTTATAAATGATATGTGTTGATATGATAAAGATGTTACTACTAATCTTTTCCTTACATCATTTATAATGAATTATGATTACTCACCCTTTTTTCTTAAATGTTGCCTCCATGCGGGTAACGCGCATATACTCATGAGTAGCTGCTGACGTAAGGAAGATAACTCTTAGAGTAATTTAGTAGTTTCCGTTTTAATACAGGTGTCTGGCTCTGATATGTAACATCGGGTTTGGAACGCTTATTGAATAGGTTACATGTTGTTTTTTATGTTGGAGTACTTGTAATGATTTTGATTGTTGAACTAATTTGGTTTCAACCCTTTGATTAGACTTTATGTCATGCGTTTTAAAGTTGAGAGCAATTACTTGATGATAATTCCGCTTTGATGTTTTGATTGATTTTTGAAGTTGAATAAATAACATGCATATGCATGTTCATTAATAATTCTTACTTTTTTTATAACCCGTGTTACAGAGCAGGATTGTATTTTATGATGTTTTATTATGACGGTGTGACGCCCTTGCGTGGTGATTTTTCATTCAATTATTCATAAATTATGTGTGGGGTTTATATGGGTGTTACACATCTTACTTTGAATCATGAGTAGGATAGTTTTTCTCACGAATCTTCCATTGACATGATGAATAAGCCACTACTTTGATATCTTGCATAATCACACCGCCTAAACCCATCTTAGATGCGTCACAATACACCACAAATAGTTCATTAGGATCTGAAAAATAAGAAATTGAGCCGTAGTCAGCTTCTTCTTCAACTCGCTGAAACTTTCCTCACAATGAACATCCCAAACAAACCTTATACCTTTACAAGTAATCTGGGCTGACAGAAGTTTTATCTTAAAAAAGCCTTTCATAAACCTGCAGTAGTAACCAGTCAAGTCCAAAAAGCTTTTAATCTCAGTAATTGACTTAGGAACCTCCCGTTGAGTACTGCATCTACTTTTGATGGATCCACAAAGACACCATTACATGAAATAACATGCCCAAGATAACTAACCTCTTTGAACCAGAACTCACACTTTGACAACTTTGCATATAACTTCTTCTCTTTCAACACTTGCAACACCATTTGCAAATTCTCTACATGCTCTTCATTTGACTTGGAATAGATCAAAATTTCATCAATGAAAACTACCACAGATTGATCTAGATAAGTATTAAATATACGACTCATATATTCCATAAACACTCCAGGTGCATTGGTAACCCAAAACGACATCACCAAATATTCATAGTTTCCATATCGAGTTCTAAAAGCCATCTTATAAATATCCTCGTCTTGCACCTGCGTCTAATGGTAACCCAACCTTAAGTCAATTTTGTTAAAAACACGTGCACCTACTAGATGGTCCATCAAATCATCTATTCACAGAAGTGGATACTTCTTCTTGATCCTTACTTTATTCAGTTGACGATAATCCATGCATAACCTCATACTACCATCTTTCTTCTTTACCAACAACACTAGAGCTCCCCAAGGTGAAACAATTGTTCTCATAAATTTCTTTTTCAACAAATCTTCTAATTGCTTTTTCAGTTCTGCTAATTCTGGCACCGACATCATGTATAATGCCATTGAAATAGGTATGGTACCAGGGAAAGGATCAATAGATAACTCCACCTCTTACTCTGGAAACACATCTGATATCCGGGTGGAAAATCACACACTATAGTTAAATCAACATGTGCATCCTTACAGTCGACTTGCAAGGATGGGAACATTGCAAACATCTGAGTCTCATTATCTAAGAGTTCCTCTACATTCTTAGCAGATATAAACATCAATTATTCACCTTTGTCGAACTTAGATTCTCGCTTTGGAAGCAAGTCACTTATATCTGTTATATCCTAATTTTTGCGCCTAAGATCCTCCATCATTTCATGACATCACAATACACCAAGATCACACACTTGGGTTAGTCACCTCTTCTACTCTCTCCTATCTTTAAGTTTGCCCTTGAGGGATCACCAATCACCTTGAATTGTGTATTATGTATGTGTATTTTATGTTTACTAACCCTTAAACAAAATCCAAAAATATGTATGTATTTCCTTTTATGCTATGTAGGTATAGAGCCAAGTGCATCTCTCTCACCTCCTAAGCTAGGGTTTTGAAGATTGATCCTTAGTCAACTGGCTATTCATTGGAATTTAAAAGCTTAAACATCAAGGCTATGTTTATGGCATCAAAGTTCTATGGTTTGAGAACTCTCTCAACTTGATTTGGTCAAGTTTGTCTCAAAGTTAGTGGTTGAACTCACCAAGAAACTTCATAGCTTTATGTGTTTATTTACATGTCTTCTTAAGCAAGTTTCATCAAGAAATGAGTCCTCTCATCAAGTGTGCTTCAATAAAACATCATTTCAAGGTCTAATGTGGTTCATCATGCCTTAATTTTCAAGAAAGGTTCAAAAGATTCAAAGTTGATTCAAGTTTGTTGACCTAATTTAGGAAAGCCTTTAATTCTATGGTCACAAGTGCATAACTCTCTCAATTTTTCAATATTTTGAAATGGTTCTTTTTGATATGGACTCTTATCATCATTTACAATAACCTCTCTTCACATGACAATATCCAATTGTGCAAGGAGGATTATCAAAAGTTTGAAAAGATTACAAGTCCTTTGAGAAACCATTGAAATCTTTGAGTTGACTTCAAAAGATTATAACTTGGTCAATTTTCATCTCCTTGAGATCATTCTTTTTTCAAAACAATCTTGAGGATGTTTTCTACAACTTTTGTTCAAAATGCAAGATCTAAAAATGTTGGTAAAATTATGGAATTGATGAAAACATTATAGGTCATCCATGGATTTCTCAAAAAAGTCCCATCAACTTTCAAGAACCATAACTCTCTCATTTTCATGATCTTTTAGTGATCTCAATTCCACAATTCTATTTGAAGAGTCTACTTAATTTCATATTCAATGATCAAAAGCTAATTTTGAGTGGAAAGTCATGTAAGTTTGCAAAACATTATAGGTCCCTTTGAGATTCTATACATAGAAATTTTTCTAAGTATAACTTTCAGTGAGTTTTTCCTGATTTCAAATAGACATAACTTTGTGCTCTAATGTCCAAATGTAACCTCTATTGACACATTGTGAAGCTCATGAGAAAATCTACACATCCCAAAAGGAATCAAGTCATAAAGCCTTCTACATTGCTCGCACCATGATTTTGAAGTTAATGCTTTTAAATTAAATATTTCACTTGCAGTCAGATTCAAATTTTTTAATGTGGCTTCTAATGACCAAATTGACACATGATTTCCATTTAAACATGTTTAACAAACTTGCATGGACCAGTTTAAGCATTGAAATGCCACATTCACGTGAGTTTTGATGCACACGGGTTCACACTTTTGGCAATCATCGGGTTAGCTTGGTTTACATGATTTTCTCACAAATTCTTCCAACTTTCATCACCATTCATTCTCCTATAAATAAAGGAACATATTCCACTCATTTCCTTAAGCTTGGATAGCCAGAATCACCCTGCCAAAGTCACACTCGAAACTTGAAATTTGAAAATCAATTTCATTATTTCAAGCCTTCTTTCTCAAAACTCTCTATTGATTCTTCATCCTTTATCATCATACAAACTTTTCACAATAAAATCCAAACAAATTAAGCATAGAATCAAGCTACAGAAGTTCAGTTTTAGAGGCTTATAAAGTGAATTTGTTCAGTAAGATTACTGAAGCAAATCGTTTCAAATAAATTGTTAGGATGTAGTCCCTTCTTTTATGAAGCTCATGCTTCTTCTGGTTTCTATTTTCATGTTGATTTGAGCTTGTAATTTCAAAATTTGTTTTACATTTTCTATATGGTATTTTCCAAATCGACCGAGTTGTGGTTTAAATAATTTTTTCACAAAGACATGGTTGATATCATCTTAATGAGACGCTTTCAATGATACCAGCCTCATGACCAATGATTTCTGTTTTAAGAATCTGGTTCTTGCCCGAGTTGTAGGTGTCTGGAGGTTGAAGATGACCAATGTATCATCCTCAACAAATGAAACATCGCCAATTGTTTTAATTTCATTTGCTTAACTTTTCTGGATATGGTGTGTACACATTGTCTGATGTTTACCGTGCATCTGTGTCTCTGAGCCATCCAGATTGTCACATCAATTAATGAAGATAGATATAAAGCCTCTCATATTTTATAATTTTAATTATTTTTTCTATTTTTCTTTTTTAATTCATTTAACTTCAAAAATTCATAACTCTTTTATTTTTTATCCATATATTATGAAAACTTACACCAAAAAAACTTGAATTATTTCTAACTCTGTAAATGTTTTTTCATATTTTTATTTTTATATTTTATATATTTATAATTTTTTGATTGTTTGCTTTATTTAATTGGTTTAAAAATACTTTTTTATACTTTTTTAATTATGAAAAAAATTATGGAATGATTCAATGATAGTTTGACAACTTATGGTGACCTCATTTGATTTTTATTTCTGACTTTGCTATTTTTTTATTTTTGATTTATTTTCATTATTTTTGTATTTTTAAAATTATTTTTTAACCTTTTAAAATTCTGGAAAACTTTGTCAATAATTCTTGATTCATGTTTAACCTCTGGTAATTTTTCTAGAGCTATTATTTGGTGTTTTGATACACTTTGTGTATTTCATCAATTACTTCCATTTAATTAACCATTTCAAAAATTTCTTTTAATTGTTTTAAATGCTTTTTTTTTGTGATTGGCTCTAACTTATGAATAATTGATTAGACTTTGGGTCAATTTCCTCAACCTCATTGGATCTTGGTTGTTGATAGGTTGAAAAACCAAATCCATCAAAATGGAAGAGTGATGTTGATGATAATTGAAACCCTAAATTTAATTCACCTGAGGCTTTGGTTCCACTTTGACATTACCCCTTGTAATACGGTGGGAGAATTGACTTGGTTTATTTTGCGTTTGATCACAATTGTTGCGGATAGCAAGAGTCCCCCATCGACTTTTCTTTTATCCAATAAGGAAAGGGTGAAAAGAACAGGAAAGACTTTTGAGATTTTTTTCTTGAGTTCGGGGGGTAGGTTATGAAAAGAGAAGGTGTTAGCATCCTTTTCATCCATAGTTATCTATGGGCTCTTAGTTGCTTGCTAGATCATTTTGAAAATGATTTGTTTAAAAATGTGTTTGTGGTGGGTTTTGAAAGTATTTTTGAAAAGCGCCTTCGTCTAGGCAAACTTTGTAATGATTCTCGTCTCCATAAATCCTAAGCTATTGCAACCATATTGATTATAAAAAAAAACAAAATAAAAGAGAGGAAAAGTGGGTCCTTCGACCCAGGCAGTATGCTCCTTCGATTTCCCCTATTTCAGCTTCTTTCGACTGGGCCTGTAAGGAAAAATGAATATGTATCCTTCGATCATGCCCTTTTCTCTGCTTACTTCGATTGAACCTGCAAAACAAAATGAATTTGTATCCTTCGATCATGCCATTTTCTCTGCTTACTTCGATTAGACCTACAAAACAAAATAAATATGTATCCTTCGACCACACCCCCTTTCTCTGCTTACTTCGACTGGACCAGCAAAAAAAATGAATATGTATCCTTCGACCACACCCCTTTTGTTTTAGATAGCAACATGGGGTGAAGCCTAAAGGCTTTGATTCACACAACATTCTCCCTGTTCTCTTTCATTTGGGGTTTAAATGGCAGCCTGGGTTGAGACCATGCCAATATTGTTTCATGGCCAGATTAATTCTTAAAATATGCTTGATAAATAAAGAAAACAAACCAAAAGACTTAGCAAAGAAAGCAAACGAAGAAGGTGAAAATGAAGACAAACCAAAAACGTAATGATAATGCTTGAAACGAAAGAAAAAAAATGATTATTCACATGTTATGCTTGAAATGAAAGGTTAAGGTCTAGAGGACATACCTTTCTTGAAGCCGGAATGTGGGTCTTGGACTTGAGTTGTTTCCCTGGGCGTTCTTGGATTCGAAGGGGAAGAATCAAATGTGGTGTTTCTTTGGCTAGATTCAAAAACCAAGAAAAGTTGACGTGGGTTTGTTTATTTCTGGATTTGAAATAAATAAGTGTGGTGTTTCTTCAAGTTCTGGGTTTGAGAGGGTGTTAAATGTTTGAGAGTTTTGAGAGTTTTTGAAGATTTTTTCCACACCTCAAAAATCTTTTTCAGCGTTCTTCTTCTTTCTTTTTCTTTCAGCCTCCTCTTGATATGCAAATGAACTCTCTATTTATAGAGAATTATTTTTGGAATGAATAACTTTTTGAAAGAATAAAACATAGTTTCTTTGAAAGGCCAACATCCACTTGTGTCAACTTTTTATGATACCAAGATGAAAATACTAAAATCAATGGTTTAGATGGGTGGCTCCTAGTTTATAGGGGGCAAGTGTGCAAACGAGACAGGGGCAAGGCTAAAAAACATTCTAAAAAGGTAGTGATGTCATCAAGAGCAAGATGGATTGAATAACAATTTTAATTTGGAGTGAGGAATAAGTTAGAGCCCTATGTATCCTGACCTATGGATAACTTGACTCTTTGAATCGAATCCTTCATATTTCCCTAGTCTTCGACCAGACTCAACAAAGAAACATTCGTTTCCACCAGTTGTGTGACCTTCGAGTGGACCATTTGTGTGTTCTTCGAATGACCCTCTTCAGCTGAATATGCCACTTTGAGTCCTCTTTCTCTTGATCACTTAGGCCCAACCCTTCGAACAGACTCAAAAGTAAACAAAACCAATTATTCCCCAACCATGGCAAGTCCTTCGAATGGGCCACCAAGTTGTTTGCATAATGCAGTGCTATATGTGTTGAAGGGTCTACATATAGATCCAAAGGTGATATGAAGGTGATTCAAAACAATCCTGAAGGTGGATACGAAGCCAACATGTAGGTGTATTCGAAGCAATTTTAAAAGGAATCATTTATTTGTGGGTGGTAGCGGGAGAGAAACCCCTGCCTTGTGCATGCAAGCTTGTAGGAGGACTCAAAGGTTACATGAAAATGGATTTGAAACAAGCTTGAAGATTGATTCGAAGCCAACATGTAGGTGTATTCAAAGGTGACATAAAGGTTACAATGCCTTGTGCACTCTAGCAAAAGGAAAACCCCTGCCTTGTTAATCAAAGCAAACACGTAAGGAGCCAATGGTGCAATCGAAACCTGCATGCAGGAGGTCCCTACTTTGTGTCAATGAAAAACCTTCAGAAGGCCATTGCCCTCTGAATCGAAGAAACATTTTAGAAGTTCATCTCCTTCTGAATCGAAGGAAGCTAGTATGAAGTCCATATCCTTCAGAATTGAAGGAAGCTTTTCAGAAGGTCATAATTCCCAATCGAAACTAGCATGCCGAAGGCAACTGCTTTATGAGACAAACATTCAGGAGACCATTGCTCTCTGAATCGAAGCTTACATGCAGGGGCCATTTCAGTGAATCAAAGCAAACCTGCAGGAAACCACTTGCTTTGTGAATCAACGCAAGCATGTAGAAAGCCATAAGCCAAAATTAATCTTGTGGAGTAAAGCTTATTCGAATAGGCCAAATGCCTAAACGAAAGATGTAAATCCAGCTAGCTCGAAGAAAGCAACAATGTCTAATCGAAGGATGCAAACCGAGCTTGCATCAATGGGGGCCAAATGTTCAGTCGAAGTGTGTGAATCAAGTCTCACTCGAAGAAGCCATAATGCTCAATCGATGGATGAATGAGTCGAAACAAGCTTGCTTTTCTTCAATTTTGTCAAAAATATATTTTTTTATCTGTTTTTCCCTTTTTGTTTGCTTTGTACTTGTGAAAACCTTGAGCTTTTGAAAATCCTTATGAGAAGGTGCCTTGAGAAGAGAGAGGGCAAATTTTGGGGTACAATAGCTTCCCCTGTTCAATCTTCTTGAGCCTGAAAAGTGAGATTGGCAGATCTTCCTTTCGTGACTTGAATGTGAAAGATGATTGAACACTAAAGTGCCCAAAAATTTGCCCTTGATGATGTGTTAAATTGGGAATGGGCTTATAGATTTCATTTGGAGAGATGTTGTAGATAGACTTACAGATGCCATCCATGGTGACAAAAAAAAGAGTCTTTGTTTCGCCTGTTTTTTCCTGCAAGGAAGAGGGTTAGTTGCATCCAGAAGTATGCATGGTGTGATGATGTTCTCAAAATAAATGAGATTAAGTTGTATGTGTATGCTATATGATGTATGAAGGTGAAATGTGCTTGAAGTGCATCCTTGTATGGGAAAATAAATCCTTGACAAATGTTGGGGAGACTTGGGAAGCTGTTAGGGATGAAGAGCATGCTCCTCTTCAGACTTTGTTTTAGGATGTTTCTGCTGGGGAATGTTATTTTGTTTGAGAAGACTCTGAGGAGAGTGTTGATCTCCTACTTGGGGAAAAATCTCAGGAGTCTTAGTTTCGCATTGCTCTACTGGGGAGTTATCAATTGAAAGTTAGTTGTTATCTGGTCAGATTCCAGGCTTCACAATGACTTGTTAAGGATAAAGAAGTTGACGGTTAACTGGTTGTTTTCCAGGTTTTTAAGCAACTCACTGGGGATTGTAGAAAAGTCTACTAGGGAAGAGGATTTTTGTTTAGTGATTTGTAAAAGTCAAACTGTTATCTGGTCGGGTCCAGGTTTTAGCAACTTGAAATGGAGGTTAATTGTTATCTGGTCGGGTCTAGGCTTCAACAACTTTAAAAATGGTATTGACTGTTATCCAGTCGGATCCGGGTTTCAACAACTTCAAATGAGATTAACTGTTATCTGGTCAGGTCCAGGCTTCAGTAACTTGGAATTATGGTTTACTGTTATCCGGTCGGATCCAGGTTTCAGTAACTTGGAACTGTGGTTTACTGTTATCTGGTTGGATCCGGTCTTTAAAGTAAGTTAAACTGGTGGTTAACTGTTATCTGGTCGGGTCCAGGCTTCAGTAACTTGGAAAAATGGTTTATTGTTATCTGGTCGGATCCAATATTCACAGTAAGTTGAGGGTAAGGTGAAGTTGAACTAGTATCTGATCAGGTCCAAGTTTCGTATTAACTTACTTGAAAGGATGAAGTTGACTGTTATCTGGTCAGATTCCAGGCTTCTCAGCAACTTTCAGAGATAGAAAAGGATTTGTTGGTGACTTTGCTGGGGATTAAGGATTATGGTCCCTTAATTTGTAATAGTATGAAAGGAAAACTCAGACTGGAGAGGACAGACTCAACTGGGGAAGACTGACTCAGTTGGGGAATTTGCTGTTTGTTGGGGAAATAATCCCTGCTGGGGGAGATGTAGTCTTTGGACAAAACTCCTCAAGACTTCTTCTTATGACCAACTCAGCTTGGAAGAGGGTTTTCCAGAGATTTAAACTCTGGCTGGGGAGTTTATGGATCCAAATTTGTGAGGATAATGCTAATGGAAAAACTCTGGGGGTGTCTTGAATGCAATTAGGGATATGTTTGTCACTTTTTTAAAGCATATGTTTGATAAAAGTTTAATCAAGTTCATATGCATATGTTCAATAAATTTTAGTCATTGGCCCTCTTCACACTCAAAAAAGAAAAAACAAAAGGTTTGTATTTCAAAGTATATTTGTATTGATGTTTTTCCCATGAATAGGTTTTTGTACAAAGAGACAGAGACCCTAGTAAGAGGAAATCGCCAAAAGAAATGAAAAGTGTACAGAGTGAAAACAAAAATAATAACCATGTGAAAGTGATCTCATTGTCCCCAAACTTCTATTGCCTTTGTGTCTTCGAGTAAACCTTTGTCGTTGAACGAAGTCGATTGGATTGATTTTGGACCATTTGAACTCCGGATTTTTGGTAATAAAACTGGCGGTAGGGATTCCACAGGATAGAATCATACGCTTTAATACTTAAATTTTTCCTAGACCGCCCTTTCTAGTTTTCAGCCCACCAGGATACCCATTTTTTCCCAAGTCGCCCTTTCAGTTTTTCGACTTGTCGGGTGTATAATATTTTGCATATATCCCTATTTTTTCCCAAACCTCTTTGGTTCACCGGGATGCCCATATTTTTGCGTAGGTGTGTCAACCTTGTGGGTCATTTTATACGTAGTATTTTTTAACTATATCCGCATTTACCGGATATGGGAAATCTTCATCATCCATAGTAGTCAGCATCATGGCACCACCAGAGAAGTCTTTCTTTACAATAAATGGTCCTTCGTAAGTGGGACACCATTTGCCCCTGGGGTCACCTTGTAGAAGAATGATGCGTTTTATTACCAATTCTCCAGCTTGATACACTTGAGGCTTGATTGTTTTGTTGAACACCATAATCATACGCTTTTGATAAACTTGACCATGGAAAATAGTAGCCAGTCGCTTCTCGTCGATCAGGTTTAGTTGGTCCAACCTAATCTGAATCCATTCATCCTCGCCTAGACTTGCTTCTTTCATTATCCTTAAAGAAGGAATATGAACTTCTATGGGTAAAATGGCTTCCATGCCATAGACCAAAGAGAAAGGAGTTTCCCCAATTGACGTGAGAGCCAAAGTACGATAGCCATGGATAGAAAATTGTAACATCTCATGCGAATCTTTGTAGGTTACCACCATCTTTTGCATAATCTTCTTGATATTTTTATTGGCATCTTCCACCGCACCATTCATCTTGGGTATGTATGGAGAATAATTGTGATGCTTGATTTTGAACTGAGTACAAAGTTCCGTAATCATAGCATTGTTTAAGATGGTTCCATTGTCAGTGATGATCCTTTCAGGGATGCTGTAACGACAAATGAGATTATGCTTAATAAAACTGGCTACAACGTTCTTGGTAACTGATGCATATGAAGCATCTTCGACTCACTTGGTAAAGTAATCAATGGAAACAAGAATGAAACGGTGTCCATTTGAGGAAGTAGGTTTGATTTCTCTAATCATGTCAATGCCCCACATTACAAACAGCCACGGAGCAGTCATGACATTTAGGGGAATAGGTGGTACATGGACCTTGTCAGCATATATTTGACATTTATGGCAAGTTCTTGAGTGATGATGACAATCAGTTTCCATTGTGGACCAATAGTTACCAGCCCTCGGGATTTTCTTGGCCATAGTATGTCCACTAGAGTGGGTCCCAAAGAAGCCATCATGCATGTCTTCCATAATTTTCTCTGCCTCCTTCTTGTCCATACATCGGAGTAGAGTAGAATCATGGTTGCGCTTATATAAGATTCCATTGCTTAGAAATAATTTGGTTGGAAATCTTCGCAAAAATTTCTTGTCATTGACGGAAGCCTCTTCAGGATATTCTTGTGCTTCAAGATATCTTTTCACCTCATGGTACCATGGTTTCTCTTTATCAGTGTCAAGCTCACAACAGTGTGCGGGTTCATTGGCTCTTTCGATTATTATCATAGGAGATTAATTGTCCCATTTTACCTTAAACATGGAAGACATTGTGGCCAAAGCGCCGGCTAACTAATTTTCCTCCCTAGGGAAATGCTCAAAGGAGATCTCCTCGAAGTTTGGAATTAAAGTTAACACAAGCTCTTTGTATGGAATGAGGTTAGGATGCTTGGTGTCCCATTATCCCTTTAATTGGCTAATAACCAGGGAAAAATCTCCAAATACACCCAAATGTTTGATCCTCAAGTCAATGGCAGCCTTCAGACCTAAGATGCATGCTTCGTACTCAGCCATGTTGTTCGTACAATCGAAGTATAATCTAGCCGTGAAAGGAGTGTGGAAACCTTTAGGAGAGATTATCACAACACCAATTCCATTACCCAGAGCATTGGAAGCCCCATCAAAAACCATAGTCCATCGGGATCCTTGTTCAGGTCCATCATACGGTCTAGGTTTTGCACAGTCGGTCACTAACATGATATTCTCATCTGGGAATTCGAAGTTCATAGATTGATAGTCATTAACAGCTTGGTGAGCCAAATGATCTGCTAATATACTTCCTTTGATGGCCTTTTGTTTTGTATACTGGATGTGATATTCAGTCAGAATCATTTTCCATCTAGGTATCCGTCCGGAGAGAGCAGGCTTTTCGAAGATGTATTTGATAGGGTCCATTTTAGAGATCAATAGAGTGGTGTGAGTCAGCATATATTTTCTTAACCAGCGAGCAGCCCATGAAAGAACGCACCAAGTTTTCTCGAGTAGTGAATATCTGGTTTCAAAGTCGGTAAACTTTTTGCTCAGGTAGTAAATTGCATGCTCGTTTTGGCCAGACTCGTCACATTGGCCCAACACACACCCCATATAATTCTCTAGCACAGTCAAGTACATGATCAAAGGTCTTCCTTCAACTGGAGGCACGAGGATAAGAGGCTCTTGCAAATATTCCTTGATTTTGTCTAAGGAAGCTTGTCAGTCATTGTTCCATTTGACTACTCGATCTTTCTTCAAGAGTTTGAAGATTGGCTCACAAGTGGCAGTTAAGTGAGAGATAAAGAGAGCAATGTAATTCAGATGACCTAAGAATCCTCTGACCTCCTTTTCAGAACAGGAGACTGGCATTTCTTGAATGGCTTTTACCTTTGCAGGGTCGACTTCAATGCCTTTGCCACTGATGATAAAACCTAGAAGCTTTCCAGACCTTACACCGAATATGAATTTATTAGGGTTCAACCTTAATTTGTATTTTTTCTGTCTCTCAAACAACTTTTGTATGTGATCGAGATGCTCTTCTTCAGTTTGTGACCTTGCAATAATATCATCCACATAGACTTCTATTTCATGATGAATCATATCATGAAATAAAGCTACCATAGCTCTTCGATATGTTGCCCTTGCATTCTTTAATCTGAATGGCATAACTTTGTAGCAAAAGGTGCCCCATTGTGTAACAAAAGTGGTCTTTTCCATGTCTTCTGAAGCCATCTTGATTTGGTTGTAGCCAGAAAATCTATCCATGAAGGAGAAGACTTTGTGTTGAGCGGTGTTGTTAACCAAGACATCAATATGTGGTAGAGGAAAATCATCCTTGGGGCTTTCCCTATTCAGATCTCTATAATCCACACACATGCGAACCTTTCCATCTTTCTTTGGCACGGGAACCATGTTTGCCACCCATTAAGGATTAGATGTGACAACCAGAAAACCTACATCAAACTTCTTCATTACCTCAACTTTTATCTTTTTAGACATGTCAGGCAGCATGCGGTGAACCTTTTTCTTAACAGGAGGACAATCTTCCTTTGTTGGCAGACGATGAACCACATTATCGGTATCCAACGCGGTCATATCTTCATATGACAAAGCAAACACTTCAACATAGTCATGTAACATATAAACCAATATACTCTTGATATCATTTTTTAGGTTGGCACCGATCTTGACCTCTCTTTTATCTATCTCAGTACCTAAGTTGATAACTTCGACAGACTCTTCGTGAGGTTGAATAACTTTCTATTCTTACATTATAAGTCTGGCTAATTCTCATGGTATTTCACAATCTTCCTCCCCTTCGTCTTCAACTTGGTTAACTGGATGTCCTAAATCATAAATGGCAATAGTAGAGTCATGGGCAATGAGATCCGGAGTGGATGAAGATCTGTAAGTGTGTGTGTGTATGTGTGTGTGTGTGTGCATGTAAGGTACATGGCTATTTGAGACAAAATGCAATAAAGGGAAATAAAGACAATGAACGCGAAAATTTGAATGCCAAAAGGTCCAATGGTTTATATTAAATGATCATATGATATATGAACATGAACAAAATCCTTTAATAAAATGGACCAAAGTGCCTCGGGCAAGGCACATGGCTTAAAAGTCATTGTTTTGGAATTTAAGATTACAGACAGAAATTCTTGAATTAACCGAAAATGGTAAATAGTAATTACTCCTCAATGAAGGATATAGGTGTGAAATCCTTTTCATTCCAGTTGGTAAGCTTTCCTTTAATGGTAGGGTAGATCCATTCTTCGAAAGGGCATTCATCATCAGAATCTCCTACAACATTTACTTCATGATTTCTGATGCGGAGAGGTATCTTTCCCATGCAAGCGTGCCCAACCTCTTTTTGACCTTGAATGGTGAAACCCAATCCGAATTTGTCTATTTTAAATGGGATGTCGGGAAGCTGGACCCAGATAGTACAGTCTCCCTCCTCGACTATGGCATGGGCATCCTTGAGCGAAACCATTCTTGGTACAACTGCATCAGCTTTTGATGTTTTAGAGGAGGCTTTGGTGGCGGTAATCATGGGAGGAACAATTTCAAAGGCCATGGCATGGAGTTTCTATGAATTCGCCATCCATTTCCACATATTTGAAGGAGTTAACATGGCTCACTATAAATTCTTCTTCGCTGCTAACAGTAACGATCTTCCCTTTGTCTGGATACTTTAGTTTTTAATGAAAGGTGGATGTCATTGCCCCTGCCCCATGGATCCAAGGGCGTCCAAGAAGACAAGAATAAGCGGGACGTATGTCCATTATCTAAAAGGTAAAATTGAAATTTTGTGAGCCATCTTTAATTGGAAGATCCACCTCTCCATGAACCAGTCTCTTAGTCCCATCGAAAGCCCTCACGATAATATCGCTTGGCTTTAAAACCAGTCCCTCACAATCTAGCCACTCCAAAGCACCCTTGGGCAACACATTTAGAGATGAGCCAGTATCGTCTAAGACATGAGATATAGTGGTTCCCTTGCATTCAACAAAGATATGTAAGGCTTTGTTGTGGTTTCTTCCCATAGGAGTCAAATCAGCGTCAGAGAGTCCTAATCCATTATCAACTATTAAGCTTGCTACACAGTTCTCGAACTGGTCAGTAGTGGTCTCTTGAGGCATGTGGGCCTTCTTCAAGAACTTGATCATAGCTCGGGCATGAATGTCTGAACAAAGTAATATTGATAGCATGGAAATTTTGGTAGGGGTTTACCCCAACTTCTTCACTATTTTGAAGTCACTCTTTTTTATGATTTTCAGAATCTCCTCCATTTCTTGAGTGGAGGGGTCCTTAGCATCAGCATATCTAGTAGGTGCCTCTATCCTAGCAGGCTCACCTTCTTTCCCCTTGCCTCTATTGTTGGTGTTAAACTTGTCATTATTTATGCGGACGAGGGTTGTTGTAGTGGTGGGTGGTGAGATATCAGTGGAAAAGATCCTCTTTGTTCTTGTCACTTTACTAGAGCTTGTAATATTGGTTACATCAGCTTCATCTTTGTTAATCCAATAATCTTGTTTCACACCATGATAATAGACCTCGGCACTATAGTTCCATGGCACTGCTTTGTCGGAGGAATAAGGGATAGGCCCAAAATTAGTGATTATTAAAGTAGCGATTGTCGATTCATTTGAAATTCTAATAGGACCCTTTGAGGGGATCCTAAAAGGTTTATTAGAGATTATTATTACGAACAGGTCTTCAGTTTTGTTGGTCAAACCCTTGATGACAAGATTCTTTTCAAACAGAATCTCGCGTCTATTTATCAGGCGTTTCACGCCTTCCTTCAACCGCTTGCACCCACTTACTTGCTGATCACAGCAGACACAATATTTAGAACAACCAGGGAACACCCCGACTCTTAGCAAGTTATCTTTCACAATAGTTAACGGAGTTGTTAAGTCTATGATTGAGGAAACAAAAAGGGTATCCTCAATTGCATTAACATCTTTTCCATTGTTCAACATCGGTGTGATTACACATTAAGAGTAGTAGGTGGACCAAATTCAATCGTCTTGTTGTCTATCAGCTCTTGAATCTTATTTTTCAGAGCCCAACACTGATTGAATGATACGCACACTTGGCATTCGGATTGTATTTTAGTGATGAAGTGTTCTGATTGGATGGTGGATCACGCAATGTCACTAGATTGGCCTTCAACAGATGTTGCAAGGCTTGGGACAGTGACATGCTAATCTTTGTGAATTGTCTTCGTGGAATTTCGGGTCGTTGATTGTTGAATGATTTCCTTTGAGCAGACAGAGGGTTGGATATTAACATAACATTAACAGAGGGTCGATGGTCCTTTTTGGCATGGGCCCTTGCCCCATACACAACATTTGCTTCCTTCTTTCCAGTGAAAGGCTTCTTTACAGTGTTGAAAGTGGAAGCAGATGTCATTGGGATTTTTGGCTCTTAATGTTGCTTTCTACCCTATCAACAGTTAGTATCAACTCAGTGAAACCGGACAAAGAACTGCCAACCAATAGGTTGAAAAATCGGCCAGTCAATGTACCCATGAACATGTAAATTAATTCTCTGCCAGTGAGTGGTGGTTGGACCCTACTAGCGAGATCCCTCCACTTTTGTGCATACTCCTTAAATCCCTCATTCACACCCATTGCCATACCTTGAAGTTGGACTCTGGTTGGTGCCAGATCAGTATTGTATTGAAAATGATGATAAAAAGCGGTGGCTAGATCTTACCATGTGTGGATACGGGAACCCTCCAATTGATAAAACCATTCTAGTTGAGACCCAGCCAGACTCTCTTGAAAGAAATGGATCCAAAGCTTTTTGTCGGTTGTATGCAATTGCATCTTGCACACATAAGACCTTAGGTGAAGTTTTGGGCAGGATACCCCATAATATTTGGCGAAGACTGGTATTTTGAATTTACGGGGAATGACGACCCCAAGCACTAAACCCAAATCTCCAAAATCCAAACCAGGTATGGCTTGAATATCAATAACTTTTATCCTATCCTCCAACTGCTTGTATCTATCTTCGACAGGTGGGTATTTCTCATCAATGTAGTCTTCATCTTCAAAAGCTTGATTATTTGCAACCTCAGCATGGGTTCTCCTTTCCTCCTCGTCTTGATTTTCATCCTCTTCAGACAACTCTTCAAATTTCTGTACTTGACGAACCAGACCTTTGAATCTCTTACCCATGTTGATGAGGGCCTTCTTTTTGGTCTTCTTTTTGGTTGTTAACATCGCCATCATATCTTATTGTCCCTTAGCCAGGGTCAACAAGGTTTCTTGGAATTGGGCATTATGTGCTTGCAAGTCTTTCACTGTTTGTTCGATATCCATATTACTGAAATAAACAGTAGAGAGATAAGGAAACCTGTTGTGGAAAACTTGTTTATGTCATGATGCATGAAAATGTGTATGCAAATGATTTCAAGGACTTAGAAAATTTAAATTTGTTTAGACAAAAGGAACAAACATCATTTGTATTAATAAGTTCAATTCGATCACAAACATGCTTCTTGGGCTTACAATGGAAAGAATAAACATAAAAACAACTTCTTAAGACAACAAGGTCGAGCGCGTCCTCTTTGGCGCGACGTAGGCGTTCAAACTTCGCTCTTCATGAAGTTGTTTCGTGAGCTCCAGAACTTTCTTCTCACTGGCATAGAATTGGGTCTCAAAGGTATCTCGTTCTTCTTTGAGCTTGACCCAAGACTTTTGCAATTCTTCAAAGTTTGTTGGCATATCCGGATAGAAGACAGTATATGGAACATCTCCTTCGACAACCGGCTCCATGATGATAGGTAAGATGGCGGGGTATGGCATAACAAGACTTTGAGCGCATGCTCGCACCCAATTAAGATAAGACTCCAAAGGGATGGAATTCTTATGCCCTAATGTCTTGCTATCCACTTTGTTCACCATTCCCCAACCTCAAATGAACCTCTAACGGTACCCTTGGACATTGTTCTCATATTACAATGTAATTCCATGAACCAGTGCATCATGAGGACCGTCCCTCCTAGCATACCCATACCGCCTTAGAGCCAAACAAGGATTATAATGGATACCTCCCCCAATGACAAGCAGAGGGACATTATGGAATTCCCCACAACGATCAATAATAATAATACTTTCCATAGATCGCGCGCACTAATAGATATCTGAATGTGTGAGCGACATCAACCTACTAGACCGTCTTAAACCTTGCTCGTTCTTCACAGTAGATCGGGGTAGGTGCAAACTAAACCACCTAGCCAAGAGAGGAGTGCAACACATAAGGAGTCCTCTTCTCTTCATGGTGCGAGAGTGAAAAGAATGCAAAATATCCTCAAGTAAAGTGGGCACCGGATTGTGCGATATAAACTTTTTGACTGTGTTCACGTCTATAAGCTGGTCCGGATTGGGAAACAGTACCATCCTATAGATGAGAAGAGCCAACACTTCCTCAAAGGCTTGTAAATCCAAAGCATCCCAAAAGAATTGAGCCCTTTCAAAAAAAAACATGGCCAAAAACCCTTTGACGCCACTTCTCGTTTCCCAATTGGCCACAACATCAGATCATTGCAAATGTAAAGCTCGATCAATAACCTCAGGTCTTAGGTCTCTTTCAATACTGTTGAAGGGTAGTTGATCAAGTATAGGGATCCCCAAGAGTTGAGAAAATTCTTTCATAGTGGCACAAGCTGGTAATCAGGAAAGGTAAAGCAATGGTGCAAGGGGTCGAAGAATTGGAAAAGTACCTTCATCATGTCTTCATCCTAGCTTGAAGTGACCAGGTTGAGAAGTTGACCATGTCTCTCGGTAAATGAAGAATTCCCAGGAACCCTTGATGCTAATTCTTTGAGTGAGGAGGTACTCTTACGAGGTTGACTTGGATAGTATTTCTTCGAGTGGGAGTTATGTCCTACAAAACAAAACAAAATGAATCCCTAGGACCTTGAAATGGTTAATGCAAAATGCCATGGTATGATGTCATGATGTTTATGCACAAATATATAAGCAAAGAAAACACGTCCTTAGGTTTAGGCTTGCATGGAGTTCACAGGTAAGTACCATCTTGAAGTTTAGTTGGCTCATCCTCTCCTAGAAAGTAACGGGTTCTAGGGGATCTCAATATCACCGATCCTTCTTCATTGGGCATTGTTTCAGTGCAAGCCTCTTTATTGGCGACTGAAATACCCCATGAGTTAGATCTTAATGAGTGTAGTATCGAGTATCAACCAACTTTGGATTGCACCAAATCCGACTATCTCACTACTTCCTAATGGCCAAGTTGTTCAATTAAAGGTTCTAAGGTCAGTTAGTTTTTAATGACACCACGCAACGGCCCCATATTGTCCTTGACTACTCAAGGGCTACCGATACCAATAAATGTGTCACACTAACATAGCCATCTCTTCAACCATATCGGTATACCCCACACAGTTTCCACAATCTATTACTACTTCCCTATAAGGTGTTCCCCGATCCGGGTAGAGGATCAATACAAACCCAAAAAGGAACCATAATGTAAAGTAGATAAGTCAAATAATGAAAGCAACTAAATATGATCTAACTATAAGGTAACGCCACTTTTAAGATCATCCCATCAGAGTCGCCAGTTCTGTAATACGGTGGGATAACTGACTTGGTTTGTTTTGCGTTTGATTACAATTGTTGTGTATAGCAAGAGTCGCCATTGACTTTTCATTTATCCAATCAGGAAAGGGTGAAAAGAACAGGAAAGACCTTTGAGATTTTTTTCTTGAGTTCGGGGGGTAGGTTATGAAAAGGGATGGTGTTAGCACCCTTTTCATCCATAGTTATCTATGGGCTCTTAGTTGCTTGCTAGATCATTTTGAAAATGCTTTGCTTGAAAATGTGTTTGTGGTGGGTTTTGAAAGTATTTTTGAAAAGCGCCTTCGTTTAGGCAAACTTTGTAATGATTCCCGTCTCTATAAGAATGTATACAAAGTGTTGGACTTTTTGAAAATATTTCATGTTTTTGAAAGTGTTTGGTGTGTTTGAAAAATGTTTTGTTTTTTAGAATAGATTGTGAGAAAGCAACTAAGAACGTTCTACCTTACTCAAAAGTCTTTTGTTCATTTCTATCTTCCTTTGATATTTCTATCTTACCATTGATTGGTAAGAAGCCTTATCTTTGGATGTAAAGGGACAGGCGTGGGTCAATTGTATAGTTATAGAAGGAAACCTATGAGACATTTTTGCAATTTTCGTTTAGGGACTAGATCGTTTACCGAAGGCAACATAGAGGGACATCAAGGACTATGATCTTTTTATCAAGGGACTTTTTCTAAAATGCCCATATTCGAGGGACATGACTATTTTCCGAGGCAACAAGTGAGATTACCCTAGAGGTGCATGTGTGTGAATATTGTGTTTGATTGCATGCATTTTTGTCTTGAATTTAAAGGTTATCTATTTGTTGATTTTATCTTGTCATATAACCTAATTACTAATAATGTAGGAAAGTAATAAAAATGCAAATAATAAATCCTAAGCTATTGTAACCATATTGATTATAAAAAAAACAAAATAAAAGAGAGGAAAATTGGGTCCTTTGACCCATGCAGTATGCTCCTTCGATTCCCCCTATTTCATCTTCTTTCGACTGGGCCTGTAAGGCAGCATGAATATGTATCCTTCAATCATGCCATTTTCTCTGTTTAATTCGATTGGACCTGCAAAACAAAATGAATATGTATCCTTCGATCATGCCCTTTTCTCTTCTTACTTCGATTGGACCTGCAAAACAAAATGAATATGTATCCCTTGACCATACCCCTTTCTCTGCTTACTTCGACTGGAAATGCAAAACAAAATGAATATGTATCCTTCGACCACACCCCTTTCATTTTAGATAGCAGCATGGGGTGAAGCCTAAAGGCTTTGATTCACACAACCTTCTCCCTATTCTCTTTCATTTGGGGTTTAAATGGCAGCATGGGTTGAGAACATGCTCATATTTTTTCATGGCCAGATTAATTCTTAAAATATGTTTGATAAATAAAGAAAACAAACCAAAATACTTAGAAAAGAAATCTAACGAAGAAGGTGAAAATGAAAACAAACCAAAAAGGTAATGATAATTCTTGAAACAAAAAGAAATGGTTATTCATATGTTATGCTTGAAACGAAAGGTTAAGGTCAAAAGGACTTACCTTGCTTGAAGCTGGAATGTGGGTCTTGGACTTGAGTTGTTTCCCTGGGCGTTCTTGGATTCGAAGGGGAAGAAACAAACGTGGTGTTTCTTTGGCTAGATTTGAAAACCAAGAAAAGTTATTTGTGTTTGTTTATTTCTGGTTATGAAAGAAACAAATGTGGTGTTTCTTCAAGTTCTAGGTTTGAGAGGGTGTTAAATGTTTGAGAGTTTTGAGAGTTTTTGAAGATTTTTTCAATACAGTAAAAATATTTTTCTGTGTTCTTCTTCTTTCTTTGTCTTTCAGCCTCCTCTTGATGTGTAACTGAACTCTCTATTTATAGAGAATTTTTTTGAATTAAACAGCTTTGTGAACGAATAAAATATAGTTTATTTGAAAGGCCAACATCCACTTGTGTTAACTTTTTATGATCCCGAGATAAAAAAATTAAAATCAATGGTTTAGATGGATGGCTCCTAGTTTATAGGGGGCAAGTGTGCAGAAGAGACAGTCGCAAGGCTCAAAAACTTTCTAAAAAGGTAGTGATGTCATCAAGAGCAAGTTGGCTTGAAGAACAATTTTAATATGGAGTGAGGCACAATTTAGAGGCCTATGTAGCCTGACCTATGGACAACTTGACTCTTTGAATCGAATCCTTCATCTTTCCATAGTCTTCGACCAGACTCAACAAAGCATCATTCGTTTCCACCAGTTGTGTGTCCTTCGAATGGACCAACTGTGTGTTCTTCGAATGACCCTTTTCAGCTGAATATGCCACTTAGGCCCAACCCTTCGACCAGACTCAAAAGTAAAAAAAACCAATTATTCCCCAACCATGGCAAGTCTTTCGAATGGGCCATTAAGTTGTCTGTCATAATGCAGCGCTATGCGTGTTAAAGGGTCTGCAGATGGATTCAGAGGTGATATGAAGGTGATTCAAAACAATCCTGAAGGTGGATTCGAAGCCAACATGTAGGTGTATTAGAAGCAATTTAAAAGGTAATCATTTCTTTATGGGTGCTAGCGTGAGAGAAACCCCTTACTTGTGCATGCAAGCTTGTAGGAGGATTCGAAGGTTACATGAAAATGTATTTGAAACAAGCTTGAAGATTGATTCGAAGCCAGCATGTAGGTGTATTATAAGGTGACAAGAAGTTGATAATGCCTTGTTCAGGCTAGCATGAGGAAAACCCCTGCCTTGTGAATCAAAGCAAACACGTAAGGAGCCAATGGTGCAATTGAAACCTGCATGCAGGAGGTCATTCCTTTGTGTCAATGAAAAACCTTCAGAAGGCCATTTCCCTCTGAATCAAAGAAAGGTTTCAGAAGGTTATCTCCTTCTGAATCGAAGGAAGCTAGTATGAAGGCCATCTCCTTCTGAATCGAAGGAAGCTTTTCAGAAGGCCATAATGCCCAGTCGAAACTAGCATGCAGAAGGCAACTTCTTTGTGAGACAAACATTCAGGAGGCCATTTCTCTCTGAATCAAAGCTTGCATGCAGGGTCCATTTCATTGAATCAAAGCAAACTTGCAGGAGGCCACTTGCGTCGTGAATCAACGCAAGCATGTAGAAAGCCATAAGCCAAAATGAAGCTTGTGGACTAAAGCTTGTTCGAAGAGGCCAAATGCCCAAACAAAAGATGTAAATCCAGGTAGCTAGAAGAAAGCAACAATGTCCAATCGAAGGATGCAAACCAAGCTTGCATCGACAGGGGCTAAATGTTCAGTCGAAGCGTGTGAATTAAGGCTCGCTCGAAGAAGCCAGAATGCCCAATCAAAGGATGAATGAGTCGAAACAAGCTTGCTTTTCTTCAATTTTGTCAAAAAATTAATTTTTTCTTAGTTTTTCCCTTTTTGTCTGCTTTGTACTTGTGCAAACCTTGAGCTTTTGAAAACCCTTGTGAGAAGATGCCTTGAGAAGAGAGAGGGAAAATTTTGGGGTACAACACCCCTCATCTCATTTCTTTTTGCCTTTAAGTGATCATTAGTGGCTCAAAGTTTATGTTTGAATGTCCAAGTATGATTGATTATTGGACTATGGTTCAAAACCTTTGAAGTTTGTTGTTAGGTGGCTTTGATTTTATCAATCATCTAACAAGTCTTCATCAACATTGACCTAAGTTCAATATTCAATCATCATTTATCATTTAGTATGGATTTTATCTCCTGAATCCATTTCTTCTTATTTTTATTTAAATGGTCATTTGTGGCACAAACTTTATGTTTGAATGTCCAAGTATGGTTGATTGATTATTTTGGATCCAATACCTTTGAAACTTGTTGTTAGGAGGCTTTAATTTTATCAATCCTCTAATGAAATTTCATTATTCTTAGTCCAAGTGAAGGTAGAGAAAACACAAGAAAGGGGGGGGGGGGTGAATTGGGTTTTTAAAACTTTTCCCCTTTTAAAAACTAATTGATAAAACTATGAAAGAATATAGAATTCTAGAAATATAAAGAGACACATTCAGTTTATCCAAGTTCACCATTAACTAGGCTACATCTTGTCCACCCTTCTCAGAAGATTTTTCCTAGGACATAATCCAATATAACCAAACTGATTACAGATGCCCAGGCTACCTGCTGGTGATTAACAACCAAACAATGATCCACAATCATTGACCCCTTAAGAAATCTGACCAACCTGGTCTTTCTTAACATGATTTCATCTATAATGGCCCGCGACCATTTTCATCTTGCGTATCTGACTAACATTAGTCACTCAAGGAACAATACAATGATATGTTCAGTGATCTCCACGAGAGATAACAATCATTGACCTTATAAGAAATTTGACCAACCTGGTCTTTCTAAATGGGATTTCTCACAATGATCATCTTCTAGTGATCTCCTAAGAATTCTGACCTTCCTGGTCCCCTAAGAGATATAACAATCATTAACCCTATAATAATTGTATAATCATGGTCTCTAAATAAGATTTCATCTACTATGACAAGCTGTCAAAGTCTTCTCAAGTATACATATCTTCACTCGATCACTTGAGGAGCCACCAATTCTAAAAAGAATTGTTTTTGTAGAGAATACAAAAGTGCTTCTTAACAAGCAGATTACTACTATTTTAAGTAAAAATTGTTTAACACAACCACTACTATGAAAAACCCATTTAACAACGGTTGGAAAACCCATATAATCACGCTGGTCCAGGCGTTGTTGGATAGAGTGTTATTGTAAATGTGTAACTTACAATCACGATTCTGGGACCATTATAGTATATTGAAAAGTTCACGTGATATCATAACGATTAGTTAAATTAACTATTGTCATATGTCTTTTAATAAAATAAAATGAAAATAGCAGTAGAATAACAATGTCAATAAGAACATTAAAAACAATAACAAGAACAATATGAACAACAAGAATAACATGGAAAAAAAATAAGAACAACAAAAATAATAAGAACAAGAAGAAGAACAACAAGAACAACAAAAACAAGAAGAACAACAAGAAGAACAAAAAAAAAAGA
Source organism: Vicia faba (assembly GCA_948472305.1). Taxonomy (NCBI): domain Eukaryota; kingdom Viridiplantae; phylum Streptophyta; class Magnoliopsida; order Fabales; family Fabaceae; genus Vicia; species Vicia faba. The sequence goes on along the minus strand of OX451735.1, from coordinate 1,526,626,079 downwards.
AGAAGAACAACAACAAAAATAACAACAACACAATAACAACAAAAACAACAAACAATAACAACAATAACAAGAACAACAACAAGAACAACAATAATAAGAACAAGAACAAGAAGAACAACAACAACAATAACTAAAAAAAGAATAATAATAACAACAACAACTAACGTTGCTTACTTGAATCCATACTTTCCTTGTCTCATTAAAGAAATACTGCTTTCAAGTTTTTCTTATGGAAGAAATGATATTTTCGAGCTTGGTTTAGTGGAAAAATAGAGTGTCATAAATGAAAGATGATGTTTGAAGGTAGAAGGTGAAGTTCGTCTAAGTTGGAAGTTTGTCTAAGTTTTAGGTTTCATGTGGATCGCTAACAGTGGTGTCTTGAGAATTGATAGTAACTGTAGCGGACGAATGAGATATATTTAAGGATGGTGAAGAAATTCAATAAATACGATACATACAACAATGGTTGTATTAAATAACCATTGTTATATGTATTTTAATGAAATATAAAAAATAAAGCACTGGAAAAGCAACAACAGCAAGATTCGAATTCATGACCATGTGTGCTACATACAACAATATTGTATTAAATAACTATTGTTGTACGTCTTTTAATAAAATATAAAAAATACAGCAGTAGAATAACAACAACATTAAGATTCAAACTCATGACCATGTGCCACTTTTTACCACGCTTGGAACTTCCAACCATGATGAAAAGTGGCTTAAATATGAAAATAAAAAAATACGCCTAGTTTAATAAATTCTACCATGGTGTATTCTTTGACGTAATGACCTAGGTGTTGTTGTTTGCGCGTTTTGTAATAGTGAATTATGAGAAACAACTCTTGTGTACAAACAATTCACATGAAGAATTCAAATTATAACACAATATGAGCAACAACTCTTGTGTATTTTACATGGATCTACAAAGTTGTATTTGATTAGAAGTTGAGTAGCATCTTGTAGTGTTTCTTCTTCTTTATCTTCTTTGTTTAGCAAGTTATGAGCAACAACTCTCTGCTTCTTCATATTTCTACTAATATGTATTTGATAAGAAATTGTGTAACATCTTGTAGAACTCTTCTTCTTCTTCTTCTTCTTCTTCTTCTTTCTTACTTTTCATCTGTTTTCTTTGTGGTTAGATTTAGTGTGTTCAGCGTAACAACTTCAACAACATCTGCATCCACGACTTTCCAGCAACTTGAATTCATTTCATTGATATTCTTTTATAGCCTTCAAAAAGCGTCATTTTAAGGTCAAAAAAGTGTTTTCTCCTTCCAACGGTTGATTTCCAACGGATAGATTCAAGAGAGGTTTGGAACAGTACGAAAAATTACTTTCCTTAGCCTGCCGCTTGCAGTTGTTAGCATAAGATCGTGGGAGACAACTTATGTGAATAGTATAACCAATATCACGATAGTTGAATTTGTATTATACTGTTTGTAATGTATTCTTCTCGAGTAAGTTTATTAATCTTTATCTTTTGATGATGTACTTTATATTATGAAGTATTAGGCTTGGAAGAGATCAATTACTCTGTCTTGATTCTTTTTGATGAATGACCGATGAGTAGTTCAGAAACTAATTTTTTGTTGTAGCATAGGAACATCAGTGTTATCCGAACCATGACATGTCTTCAAAAACAATAGAAACAACTTTTCTGAGACACGAAGCTTGACTTATGATCTTAGAGCTAGTCTTAAAGGCGTATTTCTTATTTGATATGAGAGATGAAGATTATGTGAGAAGATGTTTCATTTCAGAATCTTTCATTAGTGGATTCTTGTTTTAAGATATTTCCTTAGAAACGAACTCAATGGTTTTTCTTCTGAGTGATAAATTGATTCTGATGATATCTTTGATTAAGACTATCCATAATTCTAATATTTGCATACTCAATGAAACCATTAGAACTAAAATTGTTCTTCATAAAATACATGCATTATTATCATCAAAACATAGAGATTTAAACATAGACTCAAATCTTGTTCTAACAATCTCCCCCTTTTTGATGATGATAAAAAAATGTATTTTGATGGAACAATTTTACAGGGTTAAATCATAAACAAAATAATACATGGTTTTGAAAACACCCCTGAGTTAGAAACTCCACTGGGATAAACAATCTCCCCCTGTATCAAAAGCTTATGATCTCTCAGAGCTTTAGGAGCATTGTTATCTTTTCTGAATCTGATCAACATCATTGATTTAACCTTTAAGCTTATTAGATTATCCATGCTTTCTCAGAACATTTGAAACAATGGTCATTTTATATCAGAACTTGATTTATCAGAGTGAATGCAATGTTTCATTCGAAATGTTCTTGTAACAATCATGTACATTCTAAGTAATTTTGCAGTTTATATCATGTTAGAATGTCATGTAAATCATAGGGTTTAGATAATAGATATTAATCAAAATCACTACTCTTTCTCCCCCTTTTTATCATAATCAAAAAGATATAAGAAATACTTAATTTATTTATGATACATGTTAAGCACAACTAACTAAATTGAACAGACAATAGTGAGTTCATCAAAAGAATAAAATAATTTGTAGAGGAGAGCATTGTTTACGCAAAATTAAATTCATATTCCAAAAAAAACACAAAACTTATAAGAGACATCCAACAATAGAATGAGGACCGAAATCAAAGTGATTTAAAAAAATTGCTACACTCTGTTGTACCCCAATTTTTGACCTAAGATCCCATTTGCATTTTTGCATTTTTTATACAAAAGTCAAGGTCACTAAATACAGTTGGTTTTAACCTCTCACCTTTTAGCATTGATTATGCAGAAATTGTCAAGTGTTTTGAACATTTTTTGCCTAAGTATCACTAACTTCTAATCAAGCACGAAATGTGTGTTTTTGTTTCTTTGATTTCATGTGCTGACAGGTCTCCTTCGAATGCAACTTGGGCATGTCCTTCATTTTGAACTTAAATCCTCCTTCGAATGCAAGTTTAGGCCTATTTCGATTTGGACAAGTAGCTTCCTGCAAGCCTGCTTCAATTTGGACAAATTTGCTGCCTGCAAGCCTACTACGATTTGGACAAATTTGCTGCCTGCAAACATGTTTCGATTGGGCAACATTGCTTCTTTCGATCCACAGCCTTCGATTGGGCAACATTGCTTCTTTTGAACAACAACTTTCGTTTGACCAATATGTATGCTTCGATCCACATGCTTCGATTGGGCAACATTGCTTCTTTCGATCAACAGCTTTCGTTTGACCGATATGTCTGCTTCGATCCACATGCTTCGATTGGGCAACATTGCTTCCTTCGATCCACATGCTTCGATTGGGCAACATTGCTTCCTTCGATCCACATGCTTCGATTGGGCAACATTTCTTCCTTCGATCCACAAGCTTCGATGGGCAATACAGTCTCCTTCGATTCACAAGTTGGACCACTGTACTGCCATGCAACAAACACTACTGCCTGCTACAGCAGTCCTGCACCAACCTACCACTACGCTCCAAAATACTGAAAAGCCTGCTACAACAGTCCTGTACTTGCCCAAAAAGGAGTGCACAAGAGCTGCGTAGAAGAAAGGATCAAAGCAACATTCCAAACTGTTCAAATCATTTTTGTTTTCCCCCCAAAACTTCAGCAAATCTGCCTATAAATACAAGGCTTCACAACATGAAAAAAGAGGATCTTTGGGCCAGACGAACCTCTCCCAAATTTTCTAAAACACTGTAGAAATATGCAAAAATTCTCAAACGTAAAAATTCTCAAAGTTCTTCAACACTTGTGAGAACAAACACCAAACTTTCTTAAACACAAAAATCTCTCAAGTCCCTTCAATACTTGTGAGAACAAAAAAAATCCCAAACACTTACTCCCTTCGATTATGAAGAACAACCTCACTTCAGTCTCCTTCGAATCAAAGAAGCATCACGCTTGCTTGTTATTTTCCTTCAAGTCCAGCGCTCCCAGCACAGCCTATGACCCCTCATTCGAATCCAGCAGGAAGGACCTCACGCCTGTTATCCTCTTTCGAATCCAGCATCAAAGGCCAAACCCCTGGTCCCTCCCTTCGAATCCAGAAGCGCTCTAGGCAACCACCTTACTGCCCAGTACACGTTCCAGCCTGAAGCACGGTAAGTCACTCTTACCCTTGAACTTTTCATTTCAGCATAACATGTAAATAATACCTTTTTTTCGTTTGAAACTTTGTACATACTGTCCCTTTTGTTTCCACCATGTTAACATGTTTTTAAAAGTTAACCATTTCGTTTCTGCTTACTGTTTACTTGAACTAGCTGTAATTATTAAACTGTTTTACTAGCATGGCCACATGCCATGTTGTCATTTAATGTTTGAAATGAGAGATACAGAAAATAGGAAATAGGAAACGAAGCTTCTGGCTTCTATCCCCTTTTCCAGGTCAAACGAAAGAGACAGCCAGGAGGCAAGCCATGTCCAATCGAAAGACATCCACTCACTGACTTCCAGGCCAATCGAAGGACAGAACCTCACTGGCTCAAACTCCCAGTCGAAGGATACCACTCACTGACTTCCAGGCCAATCGAAGGACAGAACCTCACTGGTGCCAAAGCCCAATCGAAGGACAGGACTTTGCCTCTGCCAAAGTTCCAATCGAAAGACATGACTTCACTGCTGCCAGCCCCAATCGAAGGAGGCCAACAAAATGCCAGTCAAAGTCTGCTCCTGCCAGAATCGAAAGATACTCATTTTCTTACTTTTATCTTATTTTTTCCTTCATATTTTTTATGCCTTTTAATATGTTTGTGATAGTGTAGGTTTTTATCCCTCTACATTTTTATTTACTTTGTACAAATGTTAGTAATTAGGCATGTATGCAAGATAAAAATCAACAAATAAACAAACCAAAAAGATCAAAAAAAAACTCTTTAATCATTACTTGAATACACTTTAAAACATGCAAAAACATTCAACAAATCAAAACTCCCCCTAGGGCATATTATCCCATTCTACCGCTATACCGGCCATGCCTATTGCTAGAATGCGTGCGCTAATGTCGCCAATTAAAAAACACCAACAAATCAACTTTTTTCTAGAGGAACTATGGTGTTTTGATTCCTTCATTGGATATGTAGGCAAAGGGTCGCGAAACCCTCACGAACGCAATAATAAAAACTCTTTTCTTTCCCCTTAAGCAAACATATTTATAGATAAATACACCCTTGTACATAACAAACAATCTTTAACCAAAAACAGATATTTCAAAAGGTTCCTGCGGAATACCGCAGATGCGTTGGGTGCTAATACCTTCCCATTGCATAACCAACCCCCGATCTCTTGATCTCTTTTCAAAAACGCATTGTATTTTCATTACTTTTAAATATGACATTACATTGCATGTTTTAAGGTTTTATTTCGCTCTTTTCCCTTTTCCCTTTGGGAATAATAAAGCGCGGTGGCGACTCTTGCTTTTTGTGAGTCAAGTTAATTAATAGCTTGATCTCCGATTTTCACCGCTAACAGAATTGGCGACTCTGCTGGAGAATAAAGTTCATCCCTAAGTGGGTTAAGCCTAATTTGTTTTATCTGTTTATCATTATTTGATTGTTTGTTTATATGTATATATTATGGTTATTTGGGGTATTGTTTATAAAGGACAAGTCCTATACCTGGACTAAGTTACACTTAGGAATAGGACGGGCGGTATAGTCATGTTAACTTTGAGGGAGTAATCCCGAAGAAGGAGACATGAGATCACCCACTCAGTGGAAGGCTCTTTTGAACGTAATATTTGTTTACCGAGTAATCGGGAAGACATTATTATTGTCGACCTGGGAGCCAGAGAAACTGAGAACCGTAGAACCTTAACCCATCTTGGCCTCTTAGGTGTAGTGCGGAAATTATAACGGTGTAATCCGGAAGTAGTTGTCACGCAATACTGCACTCAGACGAGTTTCTCTTGAGAATATTGCTGATTACCGAGTAATTGGGACGTTGGTAATATCCGAAGGAGAAATGTAGACTCTTGGAACTTTTAGAACCTTGTTCTACAGGTGTGATTAAACCGTTAGTACATACCTTGGGGATGTTCTTTACCCTTGACTCCATGCTCGTGACGTTGAACCTTTCAACTTTATTTGTGACCTTGCTTGTGGTTGTTGCATAGCCATGCATTCATGCATCCATAAAACCCTTTTCACTTCATTTTCAAGGAATTTGGAGGTCTTTCTTTGTAAACATCGAAAGTTTCATCAAACTCAATGGATATTGGGTGTTGATAAGGTGGAAAACCCTAATCCACCAAAATGGATGATTGATCTTGATGATAACTTGATCAACGCTTTGATCCAATTCAGAGTTCATCTTCTATCTTTGATGTTTACAACTTAATATCTTGAGCTCCTTGAAAGTCAAATAAAAACTCTCTTTTGCATATCATGCATCATTCTACATGTTTGGTTTCACTTTCAAAGGTCTTTTTTTCAAGTCTTATTTTTCCTTTGGTCTCACCAGTACAACACTCGCGCTAAGATAACAGTGGAGAATATCAAGCAAGAGGTTTCTGAACTCCGCAGAGAGGTGACTATTTTGAAAGCTAGTGTGGAGCCCTTAACTGTTTTGGTCTAAATTTTGGTTGCCGCCCAAGTCAACCCCTTTGCTAAAGCATAAGTGAATCTCTGTTGATTTTGGCCTTGAAGTTAAGGAGAGGTTTCCTTCAGCACAAATCCAAATGGAAAGCCTTTCCAGATTATTAACTTATTTCTGCTTTTGTAAATTTTCTTGTTTATCAAAACATTGTTTGCATGTAAGAACTTGTTTGCATTTGAATGATTATCTTAATAGAATGAGTATGTTTGTCTTGAAGAAATTCATATTTGTTTTCAAAACTTTAAATTGATTTTTGCATTATGATACCAACTTGTTTCCCATTCTCTTGCCTAGGCAGAGATTGAAGGGAGGATGATGATCTAAAGAACACAAAATCTTTGGTTGTTTGCTTTTGGATAAAATATAGCTGATGATGTACAGGCATTGTTTCTAATCCCTAAACACCGGAGATATAAGGAAGATAATCCCTTGCTAACCCCTTTTGATCCTTGAAGTAGAAGTTTCTTTTCTATACGAAAAAACCCTCAACTTTTAACCTGGGGCAGGGTAGTTTTTAGTTAATCTGATTGAGTGTTCAAAATGCATAAGGAAGATATTTCTGAAGAGAAACTACGAGGGCTATCCTTCATGTATAATGAAACTAGAGGATATGGAACCACAATGTTATCCCTCATTCATCAAGAAACGAGGCAATCACAATCCTCTCAACAAGCAAATACAAGCTAATGTCACACATTTTGTTCAAAAAGTCAAAATCAAGAAAAAGAAAAAGCCTGCTAAGTCAAAAAACATGAAAACGTGTGACTTAGACAAAATTAAGGCATCCCGCTGGACTATCAATTCAAAAGAATTAGTTCAGGCAAAAGTTAGGGAAGATAAAAATTGCAAAGAAATGACTACAAAGAAAAGTCCTCAGCAAAGAACAAAATGGTGACTACAAACACGAAGACATGAGGGTGGTTTCTACTCCGAAAGCCTCGTCGTTTCCTTAACCGTCACAAAATCCTTTTGAGAGATGTACACTCATAATGAATTAACTGAACATAGGGTTGGAGAACATCACGAAGAATGGGTGGGCACCAAATATTTTGAGCCTTAAAATCTTTTTTTCTAAAAAAATGTGAACTAAGCCACGTTACAACCTTCAAAAGTCCTAATTGAAGCAAGGTTATTTTGAAAGCATACTTCAAGGAGATAATGTCCGTGACTCCCATGAATGTTTTAAATAGTTATGTTGGTATCATATGTTTTTCCTATACAAAAATAAATGGTGCTCTAACTCGCAAAATTGGTGGGATATCTTTTCAAAATCTTCAAGACTTACATAACTGTTGCATTAGAATCTTCATTCTCATTGTAAACATTTTCTAACTGCAAAACATTTGTTTGATATCAAGGAAGCTCACATAAGCACCAGTGATGATTTTATGTTGAGTAATTGGAGAATCATTTCAAGGAAAAATCATATCAGGAGGCATGTCACCTGAAGACCTTAAGCACGAACATGTTGCTTCTTCCAGTTAATGCTTTCCCAACTTGTTTACTCTTCTGGGGCAAAATTTGAAGACTTTGGCGTGCCAACTACAGTCAATCTGGGGCAATCACGTCGATATTTGATGAATCTCTCTAAGAGTTTGAAGACACCAGAGCATGGTGAATGCCAGGTCTTTTGTAAAATCCTCTTGAGACGATTTCTCCTCATCAACCATATAGCTTGGGGCATTTTAGAAGAGAAGTTATCCGCAAGAATTGTCGTGCAATATGCAGCTTATCAGCAATAAACTTGGGGCATCCAAAATTAGTCCCAGGGGCAATCCAGATTTGTCAGGATATGTTTTGCACACATTATCAGAGGGCAATGTTCCACTATCTCCAGCTAAGCATGACTTTTTCCAGCTGAAACATTTGTTTGTGTTGTTATCCTTTCAAGGGATTGTTAACAATAGAAGACTAGACTTTGGGTTTTTCTACGTGAAAATGTCTTCCCCTCCAGAGATATTCAAGCCTTGTAAAAGGACTTTGCTCCAATGATGGCCTGTGTTCTATCTCCAGTTATATCTCCATCTTGTTGAGATTAGCTGAGTGTCAGGTTGTGCTGGGACGTCTCATCATCTTTTGTCTACCTCATCTGTCTATTTTGTCAGCATATACATGACATTCATTTATTCATTCACACTTGCATCATGCATGCACATTTGTATCTGTTGATGTCATTGAAGTTCGTACACCTTGGTTATGTCTATTCAAATAGCGTATTTAATCTTTCCAAATAGAGTGTCAACTTAAGCAGAAAGTGCGCCTCCTTTCTAATTCCCCACTGAGTTATTCCTCGTGGAAGAATATTGCTTTAGCTTTCCTTTTCCATCTCTGGATAGGATAAATCCCCATCTGAGTTGTTTCCTCATTGGGTGAAGTCTTGTTTGACTGTTTTCTCTCCAGTTCATTCCTGGATTGAGCTTTGTCTCTTGTGAATGATACCTTGTGGATATCTCTAGGCTGTGAAACCTAGATGGAGAGTGCATTTATTTTGCAATGTAAATATTTGGTCTCCTTAGGAAGAATCTATTCATGGTTCCCCATTGAAGATGAACTTTTATTCCCTAGTAGTGTTATCACAACCTTCTTCTGGAATATCGACATGACAACAAGCGACTGACTCTTTATTTGAGCAGTTTGATTATTTCTGATTTCTTTATGACAAATGGCGGTCTCTTCATGAGCAGTTTGTCCATCCCAGATGAAATTATTGATTCTCACCTCTTCATGATATGTTATGGATACTCTTGACAAATAGCAAGCGGCAGTCTCTTCATGAGGCAACTTGTATGTTATTGACACCTTTGAAAACGGCAAGTGGAAGTCTCTTCATGGGCACCTTGTACGTTAATATTCTTCGGAAAACGGCAAGTGGCAGTCTCTTCATAGGCAGCTTGTACGTTATTATTCTTTGAAGACAGCAAGTGGCAGCTCTTCAAGAGCAGCTTGTGGGTTATTAGCAACAAGTGGCAGACTCTTCATGAGTAGCTTGTTTGCTTTGATATTCTTTGAAGATGGCAAGTGGAAGCTCTTCATGAGCAACTTGTACGGAAAATGCCAAGTGGCAGCTCTTCATGAGCAGCTTGTACAGAAAATGGCAAGTGGCAGCTTTTCATGAGCAGCTTGTACGGAAAATGGCAAGTGGCAGCTCTTCATGAGCAGCTTGTACGGAAAATGGCAAGTGGCAGCTCTTCATGAGCAGCTTGTACGGAAGATGGCAAGTGGCATCTCTTCATGAGCAGCTTGTGGTTTATAAGCAACAAGTTGCAGACTCTTCATGAGTAGCTTGTGTGCTTTAATATTCTTTGAAGACGGCAAGTGGCAGCTCTTCATGAGCAGCTTGTGAGTTATAAGCTACAAGTGGCGGACTCTTCATGAGTAGCTTGTGTGCTTTAATATTCTTTGAAGACGGCAAGTGGCAGTTCTTCATGAGCAGCTTGTGGGTTATAAGCAACAAGTGGCGGACTCTTCATGAGTAGCTTGTGTGCTTTAATATTCTTTGAAGACGGCAAGTGGTAGCTCTTCATGAGCAGCTTGTTGGTTTATAAGCAAGAAGTGGCAGACTCTTCATGAGTATCTTGTGTGCTTTAATATTCTTTGAAGACGGAAAGTGGCAGCTCTTCATGAGCATCTTGTGGGTTATAAGCAACAAGTGGCGGACTCTTCATGAGTATCTTGTGTGCTTTAATATTCTTTGAAGACAGCAAGTGGCAGCTCTTCATGAGCAGCTTGTGGGTTATAAGCAACAAGTGGCGGACTCTTCATGAGTAGCTTGTGTGCTTTAATATTCTTTGAAGACGGCAAGTGGCAGCTCTTCATGTGCAGCTTGTGGGTTATAAGCAACAAGTGGCAAACTCTTCATGAGTAGCTTGTGTGCTTTAATATTCTTTGAAGACGGCAAGTGGCAGCTCTTCAAGAGCAGCTTGTGGGTCATTAGCAACAAGTGGCGGTCTCTTCATGAGTAGCTTGTGTGCTTTGATATTATTTGAAGACAACAAGTGGCAGCTTCTTTATTTGAGAAGCTTGTATGTCATAGTATTTTTGGAAGACAACAAGTGGCGGCCTCTTTATTTGAGCAGCTTGTGTATCCCCAACAATAATGTCTACTCAGCAAATGGCATCCCTTCGGAAAAGTCCCGTAGGTATGTTTGCATTTTATCATTCCTTTTCCAGTCACAGTGCTGATGTCAATCATTTTGTTTTCCAGCCACAGTGCTGATGTCAATCATTTTGATTTCCAGCCACAGTACTGATGTCAATCATTTGTTTTCCAGCCACAGTGTTGATGTCAATCATTTTGTTTTCCATCCACAGTGCTGATGTAAATCATTTCTTTTCCAGTCTCAGTACTGATGCCAGCCTCAGTGCTGATGTAAATCATTTCTTTTCCAGTATCAATACTGATGTAAATCATTTCTTTTTGCAGTCTCCGTACTGATGTAAATCATTTCTTTTTCCAGTCTCCGTACTGATGTAAATCATTTATTTTTCCAGCCTCAGTGCTGATGTAAATCATTTCTTTTCCAGTTTCAACACTGAAATAAATCATTCAAGAGTCTCTCATTTGAAGCCTAGGACTCTGTTTCCCTAGTTGAGTTATAATCTCTCCCCCTGTGGGATTACTGTTTAATGTGCTTGGTTTCTCCAGCATAGTTTGTCTCATATGGCGTCATTCCCCATAAAATTCAAGAGCATTGCATTCATATCATATCATAAACATAATTGCGGTATCTTAAGGCCAAAAATTGTGTATTCTATATTTAAGTCCCTTCAATCTAGTCGAAATGAAGATCCCAATCTTCATATTCTCAGATAGAAGAAACTTAAATAGGGGCAGCTGTTGTACCCCAATTTTTGACCTAAGATCCCATTTGCATTTTTGCATTTTTTATACAAAAGTCAAGGTCACTAAATATAGTTGGTTTTAACCTCTCACCTTTTAGCATTGATTATGCAGAAATTTTCAAGTGTTTTGAACATTTTTTGCCTATGTATCACTAACTTCTAATCAAGCACGAAATGTGTGTTTTTGTTTCTTTGATTTCATGTGCTGACAGGTCTCCTTCGAATGCAACTTCGGCATGTCCTTCTTTTTGAACTTAAAGCCTCCTTCGAATGCAAGTTTAGGCCTATTTCGATTTGGACAAGTAGCTGCCTGCAAGCCTGCTTCGATTTGGACAAATTTGCTGCCTGCAAGCCTACTTCGATTTGGACAAATTTGCTGCCTGCAAACATGTTTCGATTGGGCAACATTGCTTCTTTCGATCCACAGCCTTCGATTGGGCAACATTGCTTCTTTCGATCAATAACTTTCGTTTGACCAATATGTCTGCTTCGATCCACATGCTTCGATTGGGCAACATTGCTTCTTTCGATCAACAACTTTCGTTTGACTGATATGTCTGCTTCGATCCACATGCTTCGATTGGGCAACATTGCTTCCTTCGATCCACATGCTTCGATTGGGCAACATTGCTTCCTTCGATCCACATGCTTCGATTGGGCAACATTGCTTCCTTCGATCCACAAGCTTCGATGGGCAATACAGTCTCCTTCGATTCACAAGTTGGACCACTATACTGCCATGCAACAAACACTACTTCCTGCTACAGCAGTCCTGCACCAACCTACCACTACGCTCCAAAATACTGAAAAGCCTGCTACAACAGTCCTGTACTTGCCCAAAAAGGAGTGCACAAGAGCTGCGTAGAAGAAAGGATCGAAACAGCATTCCCAAACTGTTCAAATCATTTTTGTTTTCCCCCCAAAACTTCAGCAAATCTTCCTATAAATACAAGGCTTTGTTGTACCCCAAATTTTGACCTAAGATACCATCTCCCATCTGCATCGTTGCATCGCGAGTGTTTTGATCTTTTGATTTTAAAATTCATAACTTTTTCAGGTCGAGAGCTGTTTATTTGTTGAACGCTAAATTTATTAACTGATCAAGACTTAAATGATGTTTATTAATTATTTATAATCTTAAATTTAAATAATTGGAATTTATTTTCAGTTATTATATAATTCAAAGATCTATAAATAATAAAGTAAATATTTGAAAAAAGAGGCATGTTGATCGTTCAGACAGTGTTTATTTATTATTTATTATCTTAAATTTAAATAATTGGAATTTATTTTCAGTTATTATATAATTTAAAGATTTATAAATAATATAATAAATATTTGAAGGGAAATTCATTAATTGATCAACAATGTTATTTAATTATTTATTATCCTAAGTTTAATAGTTGAAATTTATTTTTTCAGTTATTATAATTTAGAGAATTATAAATAATGGAATAGATTGAAGAGAAGTTTATTGATTAAATGATGTTTATTTATTTGTTTATTATTCTGAATTTAAGTAATTGAAATTGATTTTTAATTACTATATAATTTAAGGAATTATAAGCGATAAATAAATAATTGGAAAGAAGAAAGAGTCAATTGGTAAAATATTGGAATTTTATTTACTTTATTCTAATTATTACAATTGTTATTTAAATATTGTATTATTTACAAAAATATTTACAATAACAATTATATAAAAGGCTTAAAGTAAAATAAAAAACTATTCTAATTTTTCCTAAATTCTAAATCTTCATCTTCTATCCGATGCCTTTTTGTCTGCTCATTTAATTTTACCTGCAAAAACAATTAAAAGAAAAAGTCATAATTAAACGAATAATTAAAAGCAGAAAATTTTATTAGTGTTCATCATTAAAAGCAAACGGCTGGAATCAGTTTTACCCTTTTTGCAAATCGCGGGATTTCTCCCGGTTCACAAAAAGGGATGGATTTTATTTTCAAAATGAATGCACAATTTAAAACATGCACAAATTCATTTTATTTTCAAAACTGCATAATTAAAATCAATTGCATTTTAAAGAGCCAACTGCATATTTCAAATATGCATAATTTCTTTTGTCAAAAAACTGCATATTTCAAAAAAAATATACACAGCATACAAAAAATCAACAGCATATGCAAGCTTCCCACAGAAAGCCAACGTAAACTATGCCATGCACTTAGGAAGAAGCCAAAATGCATAGGCTCCATACTGTACCATATGGTTGACAAAGAGAAGTGTGCAATATTAAATCAAAATATGCAAGCAAGGTATATTTTCCTTTTTTTCTCATCATCTTCCAGCCTGCTTTTTCAAAACCAAATAAAGTACACATCATTTTGATATCAAATGGTACTTAAGAGAGAGAAGAGAGAAAGAAGTATGGTTTTACAGGTTTTGGTTTAGGCAGAAGTGGATACAAAACAAACTGCAGTAACACAGTCAATAAGAAAAGAAAGCATAAAATAGAATACCAACAAAACTGATGTAACAGTAAGAGTGCAGAATTACCAAGGATATTGTAAAATAATTCAAAACCTGTAGCAAAACAAAAGAGGCCGAACCAACTGATATAAGATTACCAATCCCTTCAAATTGAGAGATGACAACCTATCCTCAAGCCTTCCACGCTCAAAACTGGAAAACAAATACAAGAACTTTTTTTCTCCAAATCTCAAAACAAGGAACCAGTATAACATGTCAAACCTGCACATAACCATAACCAAAAGCATGGCCTAAACCATTCCAAAACCCTTCCTACTGCATAATACCACCAAACCAGAACAACCATAACCATTCTAAAAACATGGCCTAAACCATCAAACCTTTTGGCCTAAACCTATTAAACACAACCTTATGGTCAACCAAAAAAACCAGTAGGAACCTACTACCATAAACCATAAACCTGCATAAAACCAAAATCATATGGCCTAAAACCATAAACCTGTACCATCTTAACCTGTTGCCCAGCCTAACCAGTAAACAAGTATACACGCCCTAAACCATGACCGTTTCAAAATCATTAATTTGCATAAACCATCAAACCAACATGGCATAAACCAGTAAAACCTGTACCATTATCAAACCTTAAACCACAAAACTGTCCAACAAGAACCAGAATACTATAGCATAAACCATAAAAAAGCGTCCAAACATAAAAGCCTCAGCATGTCATCATAGGCATCCAGGCAACCAAGTTCAAGCGACTAGTAGCAAGGCAAAGTCAGAAGAAGAAGGGAAAAGTGTACAAAGCATCAATGCCTCAGCATATCATCATAGGTCAAATTCAAGGCAACCAAGCATCATATACGGAAACAAGCAAGAAGAAGAAGAAGAAATACCAGGGTACCAAGCGAAGCACAGCGTCACCGTCTCCCTTGCCCCGGCCTCCTAAGCGTTTCCCTCAATCTCCTTCCTCCGTCTCCAGGTAACCTTTCCTCCTCCTCTTTTACTTTCATAACACCTCCAATAAACATAACAATGTGAATAAGAATTAAATAGATAAAAAATCATGAACATGCAAATTTGTAACAAACCCTAAAAAGAATAGGAAATTGAATTTACCGTGATTCCGTCGCCGTATGCTTTGCTAGAGGGAAGAGGGAGATGGAGAATACTGGTGGCCTTTGGGACGAAGGAGAGCTCGGGCAAAAAGTTCAGAAGCGAACGAAGAGGATACCACGCGGAGAAGACGAAGGCCAAGAGAGAATGAGCGCCGCTCTGCCAAAACCTTAACCCTAATTCAACTAAACAAATCACGTTTAACCCTAACAAATTATGAAATTGTTTGGACCAACCTATTCTGCCTAGAGCCCAAGCGAAAAAACCTTTGTACACCCCTTCCCTATCTTTTGTCTTGGGCCCCCTCAGACCCCTTTGGCCCATATATGATCTGTTCATCTAGTTTTTTTAATACACCTTTTTTTTTTCTATTTATTCCTTTTGTTAGTTTTTTAGAACTATTACTAATTTAGTTGGATTAATTAGTAGCTTAATCAATTAATAAATTTAATTAAACATTTTAATAAGGTGACCCTTTTTATTAACCTTAGGTTTATTTGGTAATTTTAAATATTCCCTTTTTTAAATTAATTAGGTTTTAAGTTAGTAACTTTTAAGTATTTATTTAGTGTGATTATTTAACAATTCTTTAAAATAATGCCTTATATAGAACTCTAAAAAATATATAAAAAATAGAACTTAAAAACTTAAAAAAAAACATTTTTTTATTTTCCTTAATTAATTCTCATTACTTTTATCCATATTAAAAATGCGTAAAAAATGAAAACTATTAAAACATTTTCTTTTCATCAATATTAAACAAAAAATCATAAAAATGAACGTTCACACACTTAGTCTTTTATTTAATTGTTATATATCATTATCCGCATAATTTTTCTGTTTAATCATTTCATAATTACATGATTATTCTGTTTACGTTTAAATCCAAGGGAAAAAACGATTAAATTTGTTGACTTCATGTCCTCAAGTCCGATCGCGCGAACATTCGCATTTCATTAAAACTTAGGATAATTTTTCCTCAAAAAATTCAATCTTTTCAAAACTTATACCTTTTAAGCAAAAACTTCGACATTAGGTCGTAGTATCTTCAAAAATCCGTCCGTACCCCTTTTCGGCCAAAACAATTTATTTTTAATCAAACGATCAATTTTAATAAACAGATATTTCAAAAGGTTCATATAGAGTACTATACATACATTGGGTGCTAATACCTTCCCATTGTATAACCAACCCCCGAACCATAGATCTCTTTTCAAAAACGCCTTGTATTTTTATTACTTTTAAAAGTATTATTTACATTGCATATTTAGGGTTTTATTTCGCTCTTTTCCCTTTTCCCTTGGAAATAATAAAGCGCGGTGGCGACTCTTGCTTTTGTGAGACGAATTAATCAATAATTCGATCTCCGATTTACCCCGCTACATTTTTTATCGCTACAGGCTTCACAACATGAAAAAAGAGGATCTTTGGGCCAGACGAACCTCTCCCAAATTTTCTCAAACACTGTAGAAATCTGCAAAAATTCTCAAACGTAAAAATTCTCAAAGTTCTTCAACACTTGTGAGAACAAACACCAAACTTTCTCAAACACAAAAATCTCTCAAGTCCCTTCAATACTTGTGAGAACAAAAAAAATCCCAAACACTTACTCCCTTCGATTCTGAAGAACAACATCACTTCAGTCTCCTTCGAACCAAAGAAGCATCACGCTTGCTTGTTATTTTCCTTCAAGTCCAGCGCTCCCAGCACAGCCTGTGACCCCTCATTTGAATCCAGCAGGAAGGACCTCACGCCTGTTATCCTCTTTAGAATCCAACATCAAAGGCCAAACCCCTGGTCCCTCCCTTCGAATCCAGAAGCGCTCCAGGAAACCACCTTACTGCCCAGTACACGTTCTAGCCTGAAGCAAGGTAAGTCACTCTTACCCTTGAACTTTTCATTTCAGCATAACATGTAAATAATACCTTTTTTTCGTTTGAAACTTTGTACATATTGTTCCTTTCGTTTCCACCCTGTTAACATGTTTTTAAAAGTTAACCATTTCGTTACTTCTTACTGTTTACTTGAACTAGCTGTAATTATTAAACTGTTTTACTAGCATGGCCACAGGCCATGTTGTCATTTAATGTTTGAAATGAGAGACACAGGAAACAGGAAATAGGAAACGAAGCTTCTGGCTTCTATCCCCTTTTCCAGGTCAAACGAAAGAGACAACCAGGAGGCAAGCCATGTCCAATCGAAAGACATCCACTCACTGACTTCCAGGCCAATCGAAGGACAGAACCTCACTGGCGCGAACTCCCAGTCGAAGGATACAACTCACTGACTTCCAGGCCAATCGAAGGACAGAACTTCACTGGTGCCAAAGCCCAATCGAAGGACAGGACTTTGCCTCTGCCAAAGTCCCGATCGAAAGACATGACTTCACTGCTGCCAGCCCCAATCGAAGGAGGCCAACAAAATGCCAGTCGGAGTCTGCTCCTGCCAGAATCGAAAGATACTCATTTTCTTACTTTTATCTTATTTTTTCCTTCTTATTTTTTATGCCTTTTGATATGTTTGTGATAGTGTAGGTTTTTATCCCTCTACATTTTTATTTACTTTGTACAAATGTTAGTAATTAGGCATGTATGCAAGATAAAAATCAACAAATAAACAAACCAAAAAGATAAAAAAAAATACTCTTTAATCATTACTTGAATACACTTTGAAACATGCAAAAACATTCAACAAATCAAAACTCCCCCAAGGGCATATTATCCCGTTCTACCGCGATACCGACCATGCCTATTGCTAGAATGCGTGCGCTAATGTCGCCCATTAAAAAACACCAACAAGTCAACTTTTTTATAGAGGAACTACGGCGTTTTGATTCCTTCATTGGATACGTATGCAAAGGGTCGTGAAACCCTCACGAACGCAATAATAAAAACTCTTTTCTTTCCCCTTAAGCAAACATATTTGTAGATAAATACACCCTTGTACATAACAAACAATCTTTAACCAAAAACATATATTTTAAAAGGTTCCTGCGGAATACCGCAGATGCGTTGGGTGCTAATACCTTGAAGCTTTAGTTTTAAGGAGCTCGAGATTGAAGAACTGAAGAGTTTGATTCCGAAGATCGAGAACCCGACGGATTTTCAGAAGAAGTATGGGTCCATTATACCTCTCATGAAGCGCAAGATGAAGGAAGGCATTCTTAACACGCTGGTTCAATTCTACGATCCTTTATACCGATGTTTCACCTTTCCGGATTACCAGTTGATGCCCACCTTAGAAGAGTATTCCTACATACTTGGTTTGTCGATCACCGACTGTGTTCCTTTTTCTGGATTAGAAGAGGAGCCCAAATCTCACGAGATAGCGACCATCACCCACTTGAAAAAGTCAGAGATAGAGGAGAACATGACTACAAGAGGGGAAATTCGAGGTTTGTCTGCGCATTTTTTGTTGAGGAAAGCTCGTCATTTTACTGAGATAAAATATGTTGTTGCCTTTGAAGACGTCTTTGCTTTACTCGCTTATGGTCTATTCTTGTTCCCTAACATTGATAAGTTTGTGGATATCAACGCCATCAGAATTTTCTTGATTAGAAATTCGGTCCCTACGCTGCTCGGAGATGCTTACTACTCCATCCATCTTCGAAACTCTTATCAAGGAGGGATGATTATTTGTTGTGCACCGTTGCTGTATCAGTGGTATGTTTGTCATCTACCTGGGTCTGATGTTTTTTGAGATCTCGAGAAGGAACCGCGTTGGGCGCCAAAGATTATGGCTCTCACTCATTTCGACATTGATTGGTATAATCGAGTTTACTATGACGTGAAGATCATTGATAGCTGTGGTGCTTTTCCTAACGTGCCTCTTCTTGGTACGAGAGGTGGAATCAACTATAACCCTGTTCTCGCGCGCCGTCAGTTTGGGTACCCGATAAGAGATAAGCCAAACAACATCCATGTGAGTGGTTTCTTTCTACAGGAAGGACAAGATCATCAGGAAGCTAAGAGGGAGATCGAAGGAGCTTGGCGCCACATCCATAGGAAAGGGAGAGATATGTTAGGACATAGAGGTGCCGTTTCTTTGGAGCCTTACCTACAGTGGGTCCGTGCTAGGGCTTGTGCTCTCAAGATGCCCTATAAACTTGAGAAACCTTTATTCCCTACCGTTGCATCATCATCTGTTGTTATCCCTATCGCGAATATAGGAGAATACCAAGGAAATCTGGCTAGGATGAAGTCCGAGAGGGATGCTTGGAAAGAAAAGTATATTATGTCTGAATATGAGAATCGAGTCCTGACTCGACAGCTAAAGGAAAAGGAGGATTTACTCTTTATTCAAGACGGCTGGTTCGTTGATCACTATGAGAAACTTCGTCAAAAGGATGCTTTACTGAAGAAGTATGTTAGTGAAAGAAAGAGAAAGAGGGAAGGTTCGGTAAGCGTTGCTTTTGTTCCTAATCCGCAGAAGGAAATCATTGATCGACTGGTAACTGAGAAGAAAGAGATGGAAGACTTTTATGAAGAGAAGATCAAGAAGCTCCGGTTACAGTTGGCATTTGGTCCTTCATCTGATGATTCTGAGTGATCTTTAGCTTTTAGTTTTATTTTATTGATGTCATTTTGTAAAACTATGTAAAAGGGCTTCATGTTTCAAAGTTGTAATTTATTGTTTTATTATGGACTTCATGTTTCAAAGTTGTAATTTATTGCTTTATTATGGGCTTCGTGTTCCAAAATTGTAATTTACTGCTTTTATTATTGGGTTGTTATCCCAAAGTATAATTTATTATTTTGTTGTTTCAAAGTTGTAAGTTGTAATTTACTGTTTTCAATTAATGGATTGAGTTTTTGTTGTTCCAAATTCCTTTACCATTGATATGTGCAAAATTATCGAAGTTCCTTGAAAAACTATTAAAATGAATCATCATTTGCATCGCACATCATGCATCATTCAACATTCCACTTCACATGTTTCCTAGAGTCTTATCCTTGTTTCTTTTTCCACTACAAAGGTTGTCAAGTTGTCTCACCGATACGACACTCGAGCCAATCGTCAGAGGAAAATGGAAGATTTGGAACAGGAAAACCATGAGCTTCGTGGGGAGGTTGCTACCCTTCGTGTCGAGATGGAAAAGTTAACTGCGTTAGTGGAAAGTTTGGTGGCTGTTCAGAATCAGCCATCGACTACAGCTGCCGAGATTCAGACTTCAACTCCAGTGGTTTCCGAGATTGTCACCGTTCCAACATCTGTGACTCAAATCAACTCTCCGCTTCAACATCAGATGCCGAAAGGTTTTCCGTGGGGAATGCCTTACAATTTTGTGCAAAGGGGTATCAGCCTGCCATACAGCCTTTGTTTCAACCTACTTTGTCTCTTTCACAGCCAGAGACAACTGCCATGCCACCGGTAGTCCCGTCTGTAACACCTTTTCCGCAACCGATTATGACAACTGCCACTCTTGTGGTTCACTCCGTGCCATACTTGAATGAACCTACTTATCCTGCCGAGCCTGCTGAAAGTTTGGGTCTTTTTGATAGAATGGAAGAATTTCACGATCAGTTCCAGGAAATGCAGAAGGAGCTCAGAGCGTTAAAGGGGAAGGATTTGTTTGTAAAGAACACGCATGACCTCTGTTTAGTTCCGAATGTCAAGATTCCAGCAAAATTCAAAGTGCCAGACTTTGAGAGATATAAGGGTGATTCGTGTCCTAGAAGTCATTTGACAATGTACGTAAGAAAGATGTCTATGTATTCCGATGATCATGACTTGTTGATTCATTATTTTCAAGATAGTTTGACGGGTGCTGCTCTAAAGTGGTATATGGGTTTAGACAGTATTCGGATCTGCAACTTCAACGATCTTAGCGAAGCTTTTGTCCACCAGTATAAGTATAACGTTGACATGGCACCGGACAGGGATCAACTCCGGGCAATGTCGCAGAGAGACAAAGAATCTTTTAAGGAATACGCCCAGAGGTGGCGTGAAATTGCTGCTCAAATCTATCCACCCCTTGAGGAGAAAGAGATGACTAAGATATTTTTGAAGACTTTAGGTTCCTTTTACTATGAAAGAATGATCGCCAGCGCACCCAGTGACTTCACCGAAATGGTAAGCATGGGCATGCAGTTAGAGGAAGGGATTCGTGAAGGGCGTTTGGTTAAAGAAGGAAGCCCGTCTAGCAGTACTAAGAAGTTTGGAAGTGTTTTCCCGAAAAGAAAAGAGCAGGATGTCAGCGCATTGTTCCCAGGGAGACCAAGGAGAGGTTACTCTCACGTTGCGGCAGTCACTCCGGCTGTCCGCCCAGCTTTGATGACCCCAGCTCATCAAACCCCACCAACTCAACAACGGCCATTTCAGCAGCAGCCTCGACAACAGGCTTATCCATTCAACAATCAGAACCGTTCACCAAGAAAACCGCAGTTCGATGCCATTCCTATGACTTATACTGAATTGTTCCTTGCTCTTATCAGAAAGAATCTCATAACGACGAAGCCTCCTCCTGTCGCACCGAATAGTACTTCTCCGTGGTACAAGGCGGATCAGTTTTGTGAATATCATCAAGGGTCGTCGGGGCACAACCTTGAGAATTGCTTTGCTCTGAAGGCGGACGTGCAGAGGTTGATTAAGAATGGTATCTTGTCTTTCAAGGATGTTAATCCAAATGTTAGAGATAATCCTTTTCCTCGACATGGGGCAGCTTCAGTGAATATGGTGGAAGGTTGTCCGGGAAAGTTTCGAGTTTTTCAAGTTGAACAAATAAGAGAGTCATTGATCAGGTTACATCAGAGTTTGAGAAGACTTGCCTTTGTTAGGCACCATCATGATTATGATGTTTGTGAATTTTGTTCAAGGGAGGTTTAATGCCCCATTGTGAAGGAGGATATTCAGAAGTTGCTAGACCAAAGAGTTATCACTATTACATATGACAGAGATCCGGAGGATGAAGTGAATGTTATAATACCGCAATTCAATTTGCCTGAATCAGTAGAGATTGCTTACGACAGTCAGACTGCAGCTGTTGATCCTTTGATTATTCACCCACCTGGTCATGTGCCTTACAACTCAGACCAAGATGTACCGTATAAGTATAATGCCATAATGATTGAGAATGGGGTAGAAGTCCCTATACCGACAAGGCCATATTTTGTTAACATTGCTGATGTGAGTAGAGTTAAGAGAAGTGGACGTGTCTTTTCAGCTGTACCTTTGAAGAGACCAGAAGTTCAAGTCAGGAGGCCCATACCGGCAGAAATTCCAGTGAGAAATGTTGAACCAAGGGTTGAGATAGGCCGATCCAGTGAACCTATCCCTCGCCCTGAGGATGATGAGATTCTGAAGCTTATCAAGAGAAGCGAATATAAGATTGTGGACCAACTTTTGCAAACTCCTTCCAAGATTTCTTTGCTTGCTTTACTGAGAGATTCTGGTGCCCATAGAGAAGCTTTGATGAAGGTCTTGGACCAGGCGTTCGTGGATCATGATGTGACGGTTGACCAATTTGATGGAATTGTGGGAAATATTACTTCGTGTAACAATCTTGGTTTCAGTG
The DNA here is from genome assembly GCA_948472305.1 of Vicia faba. Taxonomy (NCBI): domain Eukaryota; kingdom Viridiplantae; phylum Streptophyta; class Magnoliopsida; order Fabales; family Fabaceae; genus Vicia; species Vicia faba. The sequence continues at coordinate 1,526,603,552 of OX451735.1, read as the reverse complement.
ATGAAGAACTCCCGGAGGAGGGGAGAAACCATAATATGGCTTTGCATATCTCAGTAAGTTGCAGAAATGATACCTTATCAAGTGTGTTGGTGGATACAGGTTCGTCGTTGAATGTGATGCCCAAAACTACTTTATCTCGGCTCTCATATCCAGGTGCTCCCATGAGACCTAGTGGAGTAATTGTTAAAGCGTTTGATGGTTCTAGGAAGGCAGTCATTGGTGAAGTGGATCTCCCTATAGTAATTGGTCCCCATACTTTTCAAATCACTTTCCAAGTGATGGATATTCGTGCTGCCTACAGTTGCTTATTGGGTCGTCCATGGATCCATGATGCAGGGGCAGTCACCTCCACGCTCCATCAGAGACTGAAGTTTGTGAGGCATGGGAAGCTAGTGATGATTGGGGGAGAGCACGCTATGGTGGTAAGCCATTTATCATCATTCTCTTTTATTGATGCTGACGAGGATGTTGGAACCCAGTTCTAGGGTCTATCTGTTGCTAAGAATGAAGTGAAGAAGCAAGGGGCATCCATTTCTTCTTTTGAGGATGCGCGGCGAGTGGTGGAAAGTGGTTCGGCCGAAGGATGGGGCCAGGTGTTGACTTTGCCCGAGAACAAATCTGGGGAAGGTCTTGGTTTTCGTCCCGTGTCTGTAAGAGTCGAGAAGGAGGTGGTTGTTTGTCCGATTCAAGAGGTTTTCCGAAGTGCAGGGTTTATACATCCTGAGGTTGATGCTATCATAGATGATGATTCCGAGGAAGATTTGCCCGATTTTGTGACGCCTGGATTGGCTTGCCAAAACTGGATAGCCGTTGATGTTCCTATTGTTATGCACATTTCCGAGTAATGTTTTGTTTTGTTTTTCTTTGAAAAATTCGCTCTGCCCAAGGCGAAAAGTATTTTGTGTCGGGCTATGAAAAATAATTCCTTTTGCTCTGCCCAAGGCAAAAGAGAAATGTCTGGGCTCCTTGTTTCAAGTATTTCCCTTCAATGAATAAAAATGTTATTTTGTCCACTACTGTTTTATTTTTTCACTTTTTCTGGGAAATAGTAATGAAAATTAATTGGTAGCAATAGGAAATATAATAACCTTTTGTTTTTATTTGCACAAATCGATTTCTAAAATAAAGCATAATCATATGTGCAGATTAATCCATGACTTAACCATCGAAAACGATGATCCTATGCCCTCTCCCAACTTTGAATTCCCTGTGTTCAGATCCGAAGAAGAGGATGATGAAGAGATCCCTGTTGAAATTTCCCGTTTGCTTGAGCATGATGAGAAGATTATTCAACCATTTGAAGAACCTGTAGAGTTGGTCAACTTGGGTGATGAAGAAGATAGAAAGGAAGTCAAAGTCGGAGCATTGCTTATCCCGGAAGTTAAAGAGAAAATGTTGGAGCTTCTCAAAGAGTATGTTGATGTGTTTGCTTGGTCCTACCAAGATATGCCGGGTTTGGACAACGATATTGTGGAGCATCGTTTACCGTTGAGACCTGAATGTCCGCCGATCAAGCAGAAGCTGAGAAGGACTCGTCCCGATATGGCTGACAAGATCAAAGAGGAGGTTCAGAAGCAGATTAATGCAGGTTTCCTTGTTACATCGGTCTATCCTCAGTGGTTAGCCAATATAGTGCCTGTTGCCAAGAAAGATGGCAAGGTTCGGATGTGTGTAGACTATAGAGATCTGAATAGAGCTAGTCCGAAGGACGACTTCCCATTACCTCACATTGACGTATTGGTCGACAGTACCGCCAAGTTCAAAGTCTTTTCTTTCATGGACGGTTTCTCTGGTTACAATCAAATCAAGATGGCACCAGAAGATATGGAGAAGACAGCTTTCATTACACCGTGGGGAACTTTTTGTTATCGGGTTATGCCGTTTGGTTTGAGGAATGCTGGCGCAACATACCAAAGGGCCATGACTGCTTTGTTACATGACATGATGCATAAGGAGATCGAAGTGTATGTGGATGACATGATTGCCAAATCACAAACTGAGGAGGATCACTTGGAACATTTGTTGAAGTTATTCTAGCGTTTGAGGAAGTACAAACTCCGTCTGAATCCCAACAAGTGCACTTTTGGTGTTCGTTCTGGAAGACTTCTGGGTTTCATTGTCAGTCAGAAAGGTATTGAGGTAGATCCTGATAAAGTCAAAGCCATTCGGGAGATGCCCGCACCCAAGACGGAAAAACAAGTAAGAGGATTCCTTGGGAGACTGAACTATATTTCTAGGTTTATATCTCATATGACTGCTACCTGTGGGCCGATTTTCAAGCTTCTCAGAAAGAACCAAGGATGTGTGTGGACAGAAGATTTTCAGAAAGCTTTTGATAGCATCAAAGAATATTTGCTTGAACCTCCCATTTTGATTCCTCCGGTGGAAGGAAGACCTTTGATTATGTACCTGACTATATTAGAAGATTCCATGGGATGTGTGCTTGGTCAACAAGATGAGACTGGAAGAAAGGAACATGCTGTATATTATCTGAGTAAGAAGTTCACAGACTGTGAGTCTCGATACTCATTGCTTGAGAAAACCTGTTGTGCTTTAGCTTGGGGTGCTCGCCGTCTGCTCCAGTATATGATTAGCCACACCACTTGGTTGATCTCCAAAATGGATCCGATCAAGTATATCTTTGAGAAACCCGCCTTATCTGGAAGAATAGCCCGTTGGCAGATGTTGTTATCTGAATATGACATTGAGTATCACACTCAGAAAGCAATCAAAGGGAGTATTTTAGCGGATCATTTGGCTCACCAACCAATTGACGATTATCAATCCATCAAGTTTGATTTCCCAGATGAAGATGTTATGTACTTGAAAGCTAAAGATTGTGAAGAGCCGTTACCTGAGGAAGGACCTGATCCCGAATCCCATTGGGGTTTAATTTTTGACGGAGCTGTGAATTCCTATGGAAATGGAATTGGGGCAATCATCGTCACTCCCCGAGGTACTCACATCCCGTTCACGGCGAGATTGAAGTTTGACTGCACGAACAACATGGCTGAGTATGAGGCATGTATTATGGGTCTCGAAGAAGCAGTGGATCTAAGGATTAAGATTCTTGATATTTATGGAGATTCGGCATTGGTAATTAATCAAATCAAAGGAGAATGGGAGACTCGTCATCCTGGTTTGATCCCTTACATAGACTATGCTAGAAGATTGTTAACCTTCTTCAACAAAGTGGAATTACATCATATCCCTAGAGATGAGAACCAGATGGCTGATGCTTTAGCTACTTTGTCTTCCATGTTTCAAGTGAATGGTTGGAACGACGTGCCTACGATCAGAGTTATGCGCCTTGACAGACCTGCTCATGTGTTCTCAGTAGAAGAGGTCACCGACAACAAACCGTGGTTCTATGACATTAAACGTGTTCTTCAGACTCAAGAGTACCCGCCTGGGGCATCCAATAAAGATAGAAAGACGTTGAGAAGATTAGCAAGCAGTTTCTTTCTCAATGAAGAAGTTTTGTATAAGAGGAATTATGACATGGTCTTGCTCCGATGTGTAGACAGACGTGAAGCAGACATGCTGATGCAAGAAGTACATGAAGGGTCCTTTGGCACTCATGCCAATGGACATGCAATGGCTAGAAAGATGTTGAGAGCTGGTTACTATTGGATGACAATGGAATCTGATTGCTGTAAGTATGTGAAGAAGTGTCATAAATGCCAGATTTATGCGGACAAGATGCACGTGCCGCCGACCCTCCTCAACGTTATCTCTTCACCTTGGCCTTTCTCTATGTGGGGCATTGACATGATTGGAATGATTGAACCCAAAGCTTCAAATGGTCATCGTTTTATCTTGGTAGCGATCGATTATTTTACTAAATGGGTGGAAGCAGCATCTTATGCTAATGTAACCAGACAGGTGGTAGTCAGATTTATCAAGAATCAGATCATTTGTCGGTATGGTATCCCGAGCAAGATTATCACTGATAATGGTTCGAATTTGAATAACAAGATGATGAGAGAGCTTTGTGAAGAGTTCAAGATCGAACATCATAATTCTTCTCCTTACATACCGAAGATGAATGGGGCTGTTGAAGCTGCTAACAAGAATATCAAGAAGATTGTCCAGAAGATGGTGGTAACTTATAAAGATTGGCATGAAATGCTTCCGTTTGCTTTACACGGGTACCGTACTTCAGTTCGAACTTCAACAGGTGCAACCCCATTTTACCTAGTTTATGGTATGGAAGCTGTACTCCCCGTGGAGGTTGAGATTCCGTCTCTGAGAGTGTTGATGGAAGCTAAACTTTCTGAGGCCGAATGGTGTCAAAGTAGATATGATCAGTTGAATTTAATTGAAGAGAAGAGATTGACAGCTTTGTGTCACGGTCAATTATATCAGCAGAGGATGAAGAAAGCTTTTGATAAGAAGGTTCGACCGCGCGAGTTCAGAGAAGGTGACCTTGTGCTCAAGAAGATATTATCTTTCCAACCTGATTCTAGGGGCAAGTGGGCTCCGAATTATGAAGGACCGTATGTCATTAAGAAGGTTTTCTCTGGAGGTGCCTTGATTCTCACCAATATGGACGGTGAAGAACTCCCGCGTCCCATGAACGCCGATGCAATCAAGAAGTATTTCGCTTAGGCGAGCTTTTGGTCAGACCAGTCCTGGCGTTTGAACACATTTCAGAATTCGAAGTTGTTAGGGAAAATAGTGATCATTGTTTTTGTGTAACCCTTTCTTTCATGTACTATTTCCCAAACTTTTGTAAACCGTTGGAGTCGCATTGTTAGCGAACTACCATATTATTAATAAAATTTAAGCATTTACCTTTTGTGGGCAAAATTTTAATTTTTGTGGAAATACTTGAAACAAATTTACTTAAAGTTTTCTTATTTTTAAATGTGTCGTGAATCATGAAAGGAATATTAACAGTTGTTCCGAGGATGGTCAAGCCATGAAATGCAACAGTACAGTAATTTATCCTTGCATGATGAGCATGTTTTATTTCAAATCGTCATTGAGGTGTTGGTTGTGTAAGCTCGTGTTTCTGTGGTCTATTGGTGTTAGAAGATTGGATTTGGATACGTTTCTCCTCAGAAGATTTGAGCCTTGTGGCGTGTTACGCTCCGACGTTGCTTTGTGTTTCCAGTTCCAGTTATTTCTCGTCTTTTTCAAGATTGGCCGAGTATCTATTATGCTGTGACATCTTATTATCTTCAAGATATTCCATCTGTTCGTTTTGTCAGCATAACATTCATTTATTCATTTACACTTATATCACGCATACATATTCACATTTGCCATCGATTTTGGGTTGTACTTTGTTTGTTCAAATAATGTACAGGTTTCTTTCCAAGTAGAAGGTTAGCTTAGGCAGAAAATGTGCTTCCTTTCTAAATTCCCCAACCGAGCTAATCCTCGTGGATGATTTTTGATTTAGCCCACCTTGTCCATTTCTGGATAGGTTGAATTCCCCAATCGAGTTGCTTTCTCATTGGGTAGAGTCTTGTTTGACTGTCTTCTCTCTAGTTATTCCTGGATGAAGTTGTTGTCTCTTGCGTAGGCTATCTCAGGATTTTCCCCAGTGAAGTCGCGACCTAGACGAATGGTGCATTTATTTTGCACATTTAAGTATGTGATCTCCTCGGGAAGGATTGATTCATGATTTTCTTTGATGAAGATTCTATTCTCTGCCAGTGTCTTTGCATTTCCCTTCTGAATTATTTTTGGAAAACGATAAGCGGCAGCTCTTCATGAGCAACTTGTACGTTATAGACATCGGAAAACGACAAGCGGCAGCTCTTCACGAGCAACTTGTACGTCATTATTATCTTGTGGAAAACGACAAGCGGCAGCTCTTCACGAGCAACTTGTGCGTTATTATTATTTTTTGGAAAAAATGACAAGCGGCAGCTCTTCACGAGCAACTTGTGTGTTATTATTTTGGAAAACGGCAAGCGGCAGCTCTTCACGAGCAACTTGTGCGTTATTATTATTTTTGGAAAGTGACAAGCGGCAGCTCTTCACGAGCAACTTGTGCGTTATCATTTTGGAAAACGGTAAGCGACAGTCTCTTTATTGGAGCAACTTGTACGTTATTATTGTTTTGGAAAACGGCAAGCGGCAGTCTCTTTATTTGAGCAACTTGTACGTTATTATTTTTCTGGAAGACAGCAAGCGGCAGCTTCTCTATTTGAGCAGTTTGTATGTTATTGGTATTTTCTTTGGAAAACAGCAAGTGGCGGCTTCTTTATTTGAGCAGCTTGTGTGTTATTGACACCCCTGGACGACAGCAAGTGGCAGCCTCTTTATTTGAGTAGCTTGTATGTCATAATATTTTTGGCAAGACAACAAGTGGCAGTTTCTTTATTTGAACAACTTGCGTATCTACAACCATATTATCTCAGCATTAATGAGTATATCTCGGAAAATCTTGCAGAGAAGCTTGTCATGAATCATTACCTTCAGAAGTCGGTAATCCATCATCAGTAAATTTGATACTTTTTGTCTATCGCTGGCTTTGAGTTGTGAGCTCACTGTTATTTTTGGGTCGGTAATCTGTTTTATGGCCTATGCAAGATGCCTTCTTTGTTAGGGTCGGAGGTCGTATCCCCTCAATTTTATTCGCTGTCAAGAGTCTGTCGTTTGAGATCGATGGCTCGTTTCCCCAGTAGTGTATAATCCACGTCACTGTGTTTTGTTGGTGTTTGATTCCTCCAGCATTGTCTTGTTTCATACAATATCTTTCTCTGTGAATTCAATCACTGCATTCATATCAAACATAAGGGCGGCATCTTAGGACAAAATTTGCGTAATTATGTATTTAATTACCTTCAATCTCGTCGAAACGAAGATTTTAATCTTCATATCTCCGGATAGAAGAAACTTAAATAGGGGCAGCTGTTGTACCCCAAATTTTGACCTAAGATACCATCTCCCATCTGCATCGTTGCATCGCGAGTGTTTTGATCTTTTGATTTTAAAATTCATAACTTTTTCAGGTCGAGAGCTGTTTATTTGTTGAACACTAAATTTATTAACTGATCAAGACTTAAATGATGTTTATTAATTATTTATCATCTTAAATTTAAATAATTGGAATTTATTTTCAGTTATTATATAATTCAAAGATCTATAAATAATAAAGTAAATATTTGAAAAAAGAGGCATGTTGATCGTTCAGACAGTGTTTATTTATTATTTATTATCTTAAATTTAAATAATTGGAATTTATTTTCAGTTATTATATAATTTAAAGATTTATAAATAATATAATAAATATTTGAAGGGAAATTCATTAATTGATCAACAATGTTATTTAATTATTTATTATCCTAAGTTTAATAGTTGAAATTTATTTTTTCAGTTATTATAATTTAGAGAATTATAAATAATAGAATAGATTGAAGAGAAGTTTATTGATTAAATGATGTTTATTTATTTGTTTATTATTCTAAATTTAAGTAATTGAAATTAATTTTTAATTACTATATAATTTAAGGAATTATAAGCGATAAATAAATAATTGGAAAGAAGAAAGAGTCAATTGGTAAAATATTGGAATTTTATTTACTTTATTCTAATTATTACAATTGTTATTTAAATATTGTATTATTTACAAAAATATTTACAATAACAATTATATAAAAGGCTTAAAGTAAAATAAAAAACTATTCTAATTTTTCCTAAATTCTAAATCTTCATCTTCTATCCGATGCCTTTTTGTCTGCTCATTTAATTTTACCTGCAAAAACAATTAAAAGAAAAAGTCAGAATTAAACGAATAATTAAAAGTAGAAAATTTTATTAGTGTTCATCATTAAAAGCAAACGGCTGGAATCAGTTTTACCCTTTTTGCAAATCGCGGGATTTCTCCCGGTTCACAAAAAGGGATGGATTTTATTTTCAAAATGAATGCACAATTTAAAAACATGCACAAATTCATTTTATTTTCAAAACTGCATAATTAAAATCAATTGCATTTTAAAGAGCCAACTGCATATTTCAAATATGCATAATTTCTTTTGTCAAAAAACTGCATATTTCAAAAAAAATATACACAGCATACAAAAAATCAACAGCATATGCAAGCTTCCCACAGAAAGCCAACGTAAACTATGCCATGCACTTAGGAAGAAGCCAAAATGCATAGGCTCCATACTGTACCATATGGTTGACAAAGAGAAGTGTGCAATATTAAATCAAAATATGCAAGCAAGGTATATTTTCCTTTTTTTCTCATCATCTTCCAGCCTACTTTTTCAGAACCAAATAAAGTACACATCATTTTGATATCAAATGGTACTTAAGAGAGAGAAGAGAGAAAGAAGTATGGTTTTACAGGTTTTGGTTTAGGCAGAAGTGGATACAAAACAAACTATAGTAACACAGTCGATAAGAAAAGAAAGCATAAAATAGAATACCAACAAAACTGATGTAACAGTAAGAGTGCAGAATTACCAAGGATATTGTAAAATAATTCAAAACCTATAGCAAAACAAAAGAGGCCGAACCAACTGATATAAGATTACCAATCCCTTCAAATTGAGAGATGACAACCTATCCTCAAGCCTTCCATGCTCAAAACTGGAAAACAAATACAAGAACTTTTTTTCTCCAAATCTCAAAACAAGGAACCAGTATAACCTGTCAAACCTGCACATAACCATAACCAAAAGCATGGCCTAAACCATTCCAAAACCCTTCCTACTTCATAATACCACCAAACCAGAACAACCATAACCATTCTAAAAACATGGCCTAAACCATCAAACCTTTTGGCCTAAACCTGTTAAACACAACCTTATGGTCAACCAAAAAAACCAGTAGGAACCTACTACCATAAACCATAAACCTGCATAAAACCAAAATCATATGGCCTAAAACCATAAACTTGTACCATCTTAACCTGTTGCCCAACCTAACCAGTATACACGCCCTAAACCATGACCATTTCAAAATCATTAATTTGCATAAACCATCAAACCAACATGGCATAAACCAGTAAAACCTGTACCATTATCAAACCTTAAACCACAAAACTGTCCAACAAGAACCAGAATACTATAGCATAAACCATAAAAAAGCGTCCAAACATAAAAGCCTCAGCATGTCATCATAGGCATCCAGGAAACCAAGTTCAAGCGACTAGTAGCAAGGCAAAGTCAGAAGAAGAAGGAAAAAGTGTACAAAGCATCAAAGCCTCAGCATATCATCATAGGTCAAATTCAAGGCAACCAAGCATCATATACGAAAATAAGCAAGAAGAAGAAGAAGAAATACCAGGGTACCTAGCGAAGCACAGCATCACCGTCTCCCTTGCCCCGGCCTCCTAAGCGTTTCCCTCAATCTCCTTCCTCCGTCTCCAGGTAACCTTTCCTCCTCCTCTTTTACTTTCATAACACCTCCAATAAACATAACAATGTGAATAAGAATTAAATAGATAAAAAATCATGAACATGCAAATTTGTAACAAACCCTAAAACGAATAGGAAATTGAATTTACCGTGATTCCGTCGCCGTATGCTTTGCTGGAGGGAAGAGGGAGATGGAGAATACTGGTGGTCTTTGGGACGAAGGAGAGCTCAGGCAAAAAGTTCAGAAGCGAACGAAGAGGATACCACGCGGAGAAGACGAAGGCCAAGAGAGAATGAGCGTCGCTCTGCCAAAACCTTAACCCTAATTCAACTAAACAAATCACGTTTAACCCTAACAAATTATGAAATTGTTTGGACCAACCTGTTCTGCCTAGAGCCCAAGCGAAAAAACCTTTGTACACCCCCTTCCCTATCTTTTGTCTTGGGCCCCCTCAGACCCCTTTGGCCCATATATGATTTGTTCATCTAGTTTTTTTAATACACCTTTTTTTTTCTATTTATTCCTTTTGTTAGTTTTTTTAGAACTATTACTAATTTAGTTGGATTAATTAGTAGCTTAATCAATTAATAAATTTAATTAAACATTTTAATAAGGTGACCCTTTTTATTAACCTTAGGTTTATTTGGTAATTTTAAATATTCCCTTTTTTTAATTAATTAGGTTTTAAGTTAGTAACTTTTAAGTATTCATTTAGTGTGATTATTTAACAATTCTTTAAAATAATGCCTTATATAGAACTCTAAAAAATATATAAAAAATAGAACTTAAAAACTTAAAAAAAAATATTTTTTATTTTCCTTAATTAATTCTCATTACTTTTATCCATATTAAAAATGCGTAAAAAATGAAAAGTATTAAAACATTTTGTTTTCATCAATATTAAACAAAAAATCATAAAAATGCACGTTCACACACTTAGTCTTTTATTTAATTGTTATATATCATTATCCGCATAATTTTTCTGTTTAATCATTTCATAATTACATGATTATTCTGTTTACGTTTAAATCCAAGGGAAAAAATGATTAAATTTGTTGACTTCATGTTCTCAAGTCCGATCGCGTGAACATTCGCATTTCATTAAAACTTAGGATAATTTTTCCTCAAAAAATTCAATCTTTTCAAAACTTATACCTTTTAAGCAAAAACTTCGACATTAGGTCGTAGTATCTTCAAAAATCCGTCCGTACCCCTTTTCGGCCAAAACAATTTATTTTTAATCAAACGATCAATTTTAATAAACAAATATTTCAAAAGGTTCCTATAGAGTACTATAGATACATTGGGTGCTAATACCTTCCCATTGTATAACCAACCCCCGAACCATAGATCTCTTTTCAAAAACGCCTTGTATTTTTATTACTTTTAAAAGTATTATTTACATTGCATATTTAGGGTTTTATTTCGCTCTTTTCCCTTTTCCCTTGGAAATAATAAAGCGCGGTGGCGACTCTTGCTTTTGTGAGACGAATTAATCAATAATTCGATCTCCGATTTACCCTGCTACATTTTTTATCGCTACAGGCTTCACAACATGAAAAAAGAGGATCTTTGGGCCAGACGAACCTCTCCCAAATTTTCTCAAACACTGTAGAAATCTGCAAAAATTCTCAAACGTAAAAATTCTCAAAGTTCTTCAACACTTGTGAGAACAAACACCAAACTTTCTCAAACACAAATCTCTCAAGTCCCTTCAATACTTGTGAGAACAAAAAAAATCCCAAACACTTACTCCCTTCGATTCTGAAGAACAACGTCACTTCAGTCTCCTTCGAATCAAAGAAGCATCACGCTTGCTTGTTCTTTTCCTTCAAGTCCAGCACTCCCAGCACAGCCTGTGACCCCTCATTTGAATCCAGCAGGAAGGACCTCACGCCTGTTATCCTCTTTAGAATCCAACATCAAAGGCCAAACCCCTGGTCCCTCCCTTCGAATCCAGAAGCGCTCCAGGCAACCACCTTACTGCCCAGTACACGTTCCAGCCTGAAGCAAGGTAAGTCACTCTTACCCTTGAACTTTTCATTTCAGCATAACATGTAAATAATACCTTTTTTTCGTTTGAAACTTTGTACATAATGTTCCTTTCGTTTCCACCCTGTTAACATGTTTTTAAAAGTTAACCATTTCGTTACTTCTTACTGTTTACTTGAACTAGCTGTAATTATTAAACTGTTTTACTAGCATGGCCACAGGCCATGTTGTCATTTAATGTTTGAAATGAGAGATACAGGAAACAGGAAATAGGAAACGAAGCTTCTGGCTTCTATCCCCTTTTTACAGGTCAAATGAAAGAGACAACCAGGAGGCAATCCATGTCCAATCGAAAGACATCCACTCACTGACTTCAAGGCCAATCGAAGGACAGAGCCTCACTGGCGCGAACTCCCAGTCGAAGGATACAACTCACTGACTTCAAGGCCAATCGAAGGACAGAACCTCACTGGTGCCAAAGCCCAATCGAAGGACGGGACTTCGCCTCTGCCAAAGTCCCGATCGAAAGACATGACTTCACTGCTGCCAGCCCCAATCGAAGGAGGCCAACAAAATGCCAGTCGAAGTCTGCTCCGGCCAGAATCGAAAGATACTCATTTTCTTACTTTGATCTTATTTTTTCCTTCATATTTTTTATGCCTTTTGATATGTTTGTGATAGTGTAGGTTTTTATCCCTCTACATTTTTATTTACTTTGTACAAATGTTAGTAATTAGGCATGTATGCAAGATAAAAATCAACAAATAAACAAACCAAAAAGATAAAAAAAATACTCTTTAATCATTACTTGAATACACTTTAAAACATGCAAAAACATTCAACAAATCAAAACTCCCCCAAGGGAATATTATCCCGTTCTACCGCGATACCGGCCATGCCTATTGCTAGAATGCGTGCGCTAATGTCGCCCATTAAAAAACACAAACAAGTCAACTTTTTTATAGAGGAACTACGGTGTTTTGATTCCTTCATTGGATACGTATGCAAAGGGTCGTGAAACCCTCACGAACTCAATAATAAAAACTCTTTTCTTTCCCCTTAAGCAAACATATTTGTAGATAAATACACCCTTGTACATAACAAACAATCTTTAACCAAAAACATATATTTTAAAAGGTTCCTGCGGAATACCGCAGATGCGTTGGGTGCTAATACCTTCCCATTGCATAACCAACCCCCGAACTCTTGATCTCTTTTCAAAAACGCATTGTATTTTCATTACTTTTAAATATGACTTTACATTGCATGTTTTAGGGTTTTATTTCGCTCTTTTTCCTTTTCCCTTTGGGAATAATAAAGCGCGGTGGCGACTCTTGCTTTTTATGAGTCAAGTTAATTAATAGCTTGATCTCCGATTTTCACCGCTAACACACTCAAATATCCAATATCATTCTAAAAAAAGGAGTACAGCCAGAAAACAAAAAAAAATAGAACAGCGGAGAAAACCTCAACCCAGAGACACAACACACTCGAAAAAAAAATTTTAAACTACACCGTAAGAACTTCACATCTTTCCTCCTCAAGAGCATCATCAGGTCCATTATGATGAACTGCTTCAACAATCCCAGCCTTAGAGAAGAGGGCAGAGAGAACTCTTCCAAAAGGAATAAAGAACTAGTGATGATTTTTGGAGGCAACAATCGAGTGCCTTAGATAGTTAAATATGGTTTGAGGCAAGTTTAGTTTAACATGATTCACAAGGAAGTAGATTATAACTATGTCGTCATAGGCTAAGGAGTTCAGGTTTACTCCCCTAGGACGAAACTTGGTTAGCAGGAGCTAAAACCAAATAGTGGCAATTCGAATAAGATTTCCAAGATTGTTTGATTCATATCTTTCAGAGGTGTCACGAATGGTACTGAGTCTTTCTAGAAAGGAGTAAGGGTATCGAAAAGCTTCTACAGTGGTTCTAGTTTGAGTACACCCAATTGTAACATCAATAGTTGTTGGAGTGATGGTGATGGGGTTACCGAAAGTAGTAGAGGAAATAGAGGCACCATCAATAGAGGCATATAACCAAAACTCTTTGATCAGATATGGTTAAATAGGCCCATTTGGCACGACAATGTAGTGGGACCACCTCTACACACTGATACTTTGTATAAGATTGAGATCATCACTGCTCAGCCTAGGAGCAATGGACGAAGTTCACAGATAACTTCAAGGAGTTCCTCATAACCATGTAAGGTTTTTGAATCCATTAGCAGGAGAGTAAGAGACTTGGTGAGTATAAAGATGAATGACATTGAAGGAACGAAGTGAGGCTTTAAATAGATGGAAAGGAAATGTGACTGACTGTTTAAAGTATATGAGTAGACAACAAGAGATATTGAAACTGACACCATAATAAATGAAGACTTATGAGGAAGGATGTAATGACCAGTTCCAAGACAAGTGATAGAGAATGAAAAGACACTTAGAATAAGAAGGGATATAGCGTGCAAACACTCCGTATTTCCAATGAGGCAGTTAACCAAATATGTCAGTCAATTAATACACTATAGAAAGAGAGAAAACATATACAAGTAGTTTAACATTAATTTGACATGACTATATAGTTTCACTTAATCAAAAAGTCTGGATATGTTTCTTCTTCTAGAAAGAACACTGCACTAGAAATCCTAATGAGCCATCAACGTCATATTGATGTGTCTTCTTTAAGAGTAAATTTTGTTTAAACAATTTATTCTTCTTTTTAAGTCTTAAAATATGGCTTTTATAGATCTTTCTTTTTGTGATTCCCACAAAGACTTAAACACTTTATCAATCTTAGGTTTCAGGTCTTGGAACATAAGTCTTCTTCTGAATTTGTAACAAATGAATCCAGAGTTAAGGTGATATGAGTGGTATTCTAGCTTCTCTGTTCTTGAGCATTTCTTCGGAGTCAGACTTTATTTCTGATACTTCCTCGTCTGATATGACAAATGTGAATGCTATGTTATCATGCTGCTCTTCTGGTTTTGATTCTTAAAAGTTGGAATTTCTCCGTGTTGCTGTTAACCTTTCCTTCTTGTACTACTATTTTAGTTTCCAGAGACGGTAGATGCTTCTGGTCGTCAGAGGCTTCCTTTTCAGCAGAAAATTCTTCTGATTCCTTAATCTTTAAATTTCATGAGCTCTGGACCTTTCAGAGCTTCTTAAATGAAATGAGTGCAATTATCATAGGCTTTCATTTTAATGGTAGGCTTTCGATACTTATTCCTTTTACATGATATCCACTTCTTCTACAAGCCTTTGATACTTTCTTCTTATCATTTGCTCAGCTGGCTGTTACGAAAATATCTTTTGATGCATCTTGTTCTTCATATTTCCAATTTTTCTTTTCATAAACTTGATGCTTTTTCTGATAAACTGAATGTTTGAAATTGATCTCTATTTATTTCATTTCATCTATATCATTCATAAATTTTCTCTTACTGGATATCTCTTCACGGTTAAGTGTTTGTGTAGGTGTTTAGGTATTGGCTTGCATTTTTGGTAAATCCCAAGTGTATGTGTGAATGTCATGACTGATGTCATAACATTCTAGTTCAGTTTGTACTGGTTCATTAGGTACCTTTGCAGAAAAATATTGTAATTCAAATACTGATGCTTATAAGTGTGTATCTGAGCATTTTTGCAAAATGATCACATTTTGCTAAATCAGTAGACAGGTTTTCTCAGATGTCATAACAGATGTTATGACATCCTGTTCTGAACTAACAGGATTGCAGGATTGGATAAGTCTGAGTTTTTTCAGGAAATAACTCAGTCCTTTCTGAACAGAATCCTGCGTTTTCTGAGGGGTAACCTAGCTCAACCCTAACCTGGTTAATAAAGTCCTGTGACCTGGTCTTTAGGTCAAACGAAATTGTCCCTAGGTTTTTGGAAACCCTAACTGAAGTTGCAGCTGCTATATATTCAACAGAGCTGCTGTTTTTTTTCAAGGATCCCTCTTGATTGATTAGAAGATCATTTGTAATCTGTATAGATTTGTTTATTGTACTCCAAGCAATTATCATTGTGATAAGTGCCTTGGAATAGGTTTCCTATTGTAAGGGTTGTGTAGCACTCAAAGCTTTGAAGCAAGAGTGTTTGAATGTTCCTTGACTAAAGCTGTGAAGCAGAGTCAAGTTAGTTGTGTGCATCACTCAAAGCTGTGAAGCACGAGTGATTGTGTTGCTTGATTAAAAAGCTGTGAAGCTTAATCAAGTGTTTGTTTTTTTTGAAGAGTGTCTTCATCAATTCTTAAGTCAAATTGGTTTATGTATCACTGCTGTGATTGAGGGGGAGTGAGTAGGAACTCAGGTTTAAGTTGTACTTAGATTGGAATTGCATTGGGTAGGTCTTAAGTGAAGGAGATAAACTGGTTGGTTTATTCCTGAATTAAAATCTCTTATAGTGGATTTCCTCCCT
Source organism: Vicia faba (assembly GCA_948472305.1). Lineage (NCBI taxonomy): Eukaryota > Viridiplantae > Streptophyta > Magnoliopsida > Fabales > Fabaceae > Vicia > Vicia faba. The sequence goes on along the minus strand of OX451735.1, from coordinate 1,526,587,817 downwards.
GGCTTGGTAGCCCCCAGAGTAGGTGTTGTTGCACACTGAACTGGGTAAACAATTGACTGTATTCTTTATTGCTTTTGTATTTACTGTCATATAGTAAGTCAGATACGGTGTCATAACATTGAACGTGACATTGAGTATCTGCAGCCAGAATTTCAATTGGCATCAGAGCAGGCACCCTGCCTGTATTACTGGGTGAGATCTAGGGATATCACTTTCTGGCACTATGGACAAAGAAGGAGTTTTTGGAAATAGACCACCCATTCTGGACGGAACCAATTATGACTACTGGAAACCTCGTATGATTGCCTTCCTAAAATCCCTGGACAAAAAGGCTTGGAGAGCTGCTGACAAAGGATGGATTCATCCCACCATAACTGAGATAGATGGGACAATCAGTCTGAAGCCTGAGGAAGATTGGAGTAAAGAAGAAGATGAGTTAGCTCTGGGAAATTCAAAAGCTTTAAATGCCTTGTTCAATGGAATTGATAGAAAAATTTTCAGACTAGTACATCAATATGAACTGGCCAAGGAAGTTTGGGACACTCTCAAAACTACTCATGAGGGCACTTCCAAAGTAAAAATGTCAAGGCTTCAGATGTTGACCACTAAGTTTGAGAATCTAAAAATGATGGAAGATGAAACCATTCATGAGTTTCACATGAACATCTTGGAGATTGCCAACACCTCAGGAGCACTGGGAGAAAAAATGTCAGAAGAAAAACTGGTGAGGAAGATTCTCAGATCCTTGCCTAAAAGATTTGCAATGAAGGTAACTGCCATAGAGGAAGCCCAGGACATTAGCAAGTTGAAAATGGATGAACTTATTGGGTCTCTTCAGACTTTTGAGATGGGAATCACTGATAATGGTGTCAAAAAGAACAAGAGCATAGCTCTTATGTCCAACACTGATGTTGAAGAAAACATTTCAGAAGTTGTAGCCATGCTTGGAAGACAGTTCAACAAACTCATCAAAAGAATAGATCCAAAGTCAAGGTCTAATGTTCATAACATTCCCTCTAACATTGACAGTTCCAGCAGAAGACCAAGGTCAGAAGAGAAAGGAGTTCAAGGCAGAGGAATTCAATGCCATGGTTGTGAAGGATATGGGCATATTCGAGCTGAATGTCCTACCTTTCTTAAGAAACAAAAAGGAATGACAGTTACTTGGTCTGACTGTGATTCAGAAAGTAATTCTGAAGAAGAGACTGCCAAACGAGTTACTGCTTTAACTGGTGTTTGTACCTCTGAAAGTGACATCAGTGATGAAGAGGTGACTTTTGAAGAACTGGCTAATACTTACAAAGAATTGTGTATCAGAAGTACTGAAGTCTGTGTGCAGAATGAGAAACAGTCAAAACTCATCATAAAGATGGAGGCTGAAAAAAGGGCAAACCTTGAAACTATAAGTCATCTAGAAGGAAAAGTTCAATTGCTGAACTCACAACTAAACCAAATGACCAAATCTATCAAGTTGTTGACAAATGGGACAGACAAATTGGAAGAGATCCTACAGGTTGGTCAAAATGTGGGAAATAAATCTGGTCTAGGATTTATGGAAGCAACGAAATCTGGTTCTGGTAAGCAAATGTCAAAACAGATGTCTCAACACAACTCTCGACATCAGGAACAGAAACATATGAGGAAAAGGTACCAAAGATGGAAATGTCATCATTGTGGTAGATATGGCCACATAAAGCCCTTCTGCTTCAGATTACATGGATACCCTAATCAGAACTCAGGTGTCAAACCTAAGTCTAAAAAGGTACCACATGCTCCTCAATGGAAGAAAAAGGCTACTGCACTGATAGCTCACACTTCCCTGAGGGTCTCTGCAAAGGAAGACTGGTACTTTGACAGTGGATGCTCCAGACATATGACTGGAATCAAGAACCTCCTCAATAATGTTAAGCCTCACACCACCAGTTTTGTGACCTTTGGAGATGGGGCTAAAGGTGAAATCAAAGGAGTTGGTGATTTGGACTGCCCTGGAGTTCCAAGTCTAAATGAAGTACTGCTGGTGAAAGGACTGACCGCTAATCTCATTAGTATCAGTCAACTGTGTGATCTAGGATTCAAGGTCAATTTCTCAAAATCTGAATGCCTTGTAATCAATGACAAACAAGAGATAGTAATGAAAGGAGTCAGATCCAAAGACAACTGTTACTTGTGGGAGGCTGAGAACACTAATTTCTCATCTGTGTGTTCCATTGCAAAGGAAGAAAAAGAGGTGAAACTGTGGCACCAAAAACTTGGCCATCTTCATCTAAGGGGTATGAAGAGGATTATCTCCTTGGAGGCAGTCAGAGGGATTCCAAAACTGCAAATTGATGAAGGAAGAGTTTGTGGTGAATGTCAAGTTGGTAAGCAGACGAGGATGTCACACCCAAAGTCAAGACATCTGACCACCTCTAAGGTTCTAGAACTCCTCCATATGGATCTGATGGGACCAATGCAAGTTGAGAGTCTTGGTGGTAAAAGATATGCCTATGTGGTTATGGATGATTTTTCCAGATTCACCTGGATCAATTTCATTAGGGAAAAATCAGATGCATTTGAAGCTTTTAGAGAACTGTGCAAGAGAATTCAAAGAGAGAAGGAAGGATGTATTGTCAGAATCAGAAGTGATCATGGCAAGGAATTTGAAAATAACAAGTTTGATGACTTCTGTGCTTCAGAAGGAATCAGTCATGAGTTTTCTTCTCCCATAACACCTCAGCAAAATGGAGTTGTGGAAAGAAAAAACAGGACCATACAAGAATCTGCCAGAGCAATGTTACATGCCAAAAGACTTCCTATGTATTTTTGGGCTGAAGCTATGAATACAGCTTGCTATGTTCATAACAGGGTCACCTTGAGAAAGGGAACCTCATCCACCATATATGAACTCTGGAAAGGAAGAAAACCAACTGTGAAGTACTTCCATGTGTTTGGTAGCAAATGCTATATTCTGTCTGATCGTGAACCAAGAAGAAAACTGGACCCCAAAAGTGATGAAGGCATATTTCTAGGATACTCCTCAAACAGCAGAGCTTATAGAGTATTCAACTCCAGAACCAAAACCATGATGGAATCAATAAATGTTGTAATTGATGACTATCATGAAGAAATAGATGTTCCTTGTACTGTTGAGACATTCTTTGAGACTTCAACCCAACAGGATGACCTACCCAACTCCACCACAACAGAATCTGAATCAAAGGAAGCTAGCAAGATTCCTTCCATCAGAGTTCAGAAGGATCATCCAAAAGAGCTCATCATAGGAGATCCCAATAGTGGAGTCATCACAAGATCTAGAGAAATCATCTCAAACTCTTGTTTTGTGTCCAAAATAGAACCAAGAAATGTCAAGGAAGCCTTAACTGATGAATATTGGATTGGTGCAATGCAAGATGAACTGAACCAATTCAAGCAACATGAAGTTTGGGAACTGGTTCCTAGACCTGAAGGAACTAACATCATTGGGACAAAATGGATATTCAAGAACAAGTCAGATGCAGAAGGAGTTGTCACCAGAAATAAGGCAAGACTTGTTGCTCAAGGATACACCCAGGTTGAAGGGGTTGATTTTGATGAAACCTTTGCACCTGTAGCCAGATTGGAATCAATCAGACTCTTGTTGTCAATTGCTTGTCTTCTGAAGTTCAAGTTATTTCAGATGGATGTGAAAAGTGCCTTTCTAAATGGGTACTTAAATGAGGAAGCTTATGTGGAACAACCTAAAGGTTTTGTGGATCCAACCCATCCTGATCATGTCTACAAACTGAGAAAAGCTCTATATGGCCTGAAACAAGCTCCTAGAGCATGGTATGACAGGTTAACAAAGTTTCTCTCAGACAAAGGCTACAGAAAAGGAGGCTTGGACAAAACTCTCTTTGTCAAAACTGAAGGAGGGAAGTTGATGGTTGCCCAAATATATGTTGATGACATAGTGTTTGGAGGAATGTCAGAACATATGGTTAAACACTTTGCTGACCAGATGCAGGCTGAATTTGAAATGAGTCTCATGGGAGAACTAACTTATTTTCTTGGACTACAAGTCTCACAGATGGAGGACTCAATCTTCTTATCTCAAAGCAAGTATGCTAAGAATATTGTAAAGAAGTTTGGTATGGAGAATGCAAGTCACAAAAGGACTCCTGCTCCTACTCATCTAAAGCTTTCCAAAGATTCAAGTGGGGTTAAGGTGGATCAAAGTCTATACAGAAGCATGATAGGAAGCTTGTTGTACTTAACTGCCAGCAGACCTGATATTGCCTTTGCAGTTGGAGTTTGTGCTAGATACCAAGCTGATCCAAAAGTCTGTCATATCAATCAAGTGAAGAGAATTTTGAAGTATGTAAGTGGTACTTACAACTATGGATTGATGTATACTCATGGCTGTGAACCAGCTCTGACTGGCTACTGTGATGCTGATTGGGCTGGTAGTGCTGATGATAGAAAAAGCACCTCTGGAGGATGTTTCTTTTTGGGAAGTAATCTGGTTTCCTGGTTCAGCAAGAAACAGAATTGTGTGTCTCTTTCAACTGCTGAAGCTGAATACATTGCAGCTGGTAGTAGTTGCTCTCAAATGATATGGATGAAACAGATGCTCACTGAGTATAATGTCACACAAGATGTTATGACATTGTACTGTGACAATCTGAGTACAATCAACATATCCAAGAATCCCATTCAGCATAGCAGGACCAAACATATTGACATACGACATCACTTTATCAGAGACCTTGTAGAAGAGAAGACAATCAAATTAGAACATGTTGCCACTGAGCTACAGCTGGCTGACATTTTTACCAAGGCTTTGGATGCAAACCAATTTGAAAACTTAAGGGGTAAGCTGGGTATTTGCCAACATGAGGAATTGTAGCAATTAATTTTTCTTAAAACAAGGATCAAAGGACTTATGCCTGTTCTAATTGGTTTAAAATTGTATTTTCTCATTTCCTACAATTTTTTTAAGAAGTTGAATAGACACTCCCTTGCTTCCTTCCTCTCTCGTCTCCTCATCAAAACCCAGTCTCTCAATCAGAAATTTCTCCTCAGTTGCTGTTGGTCCTCTAAAACTGTTAACATGTCTCAAACACCATCATCATCCAATACGACCATTTCAACCTCTTCCTCTTATCAAGATTCTGGGACAATCTCTTCTTGTCTGGACTCTGATGTTCTGGAGATCTCCTCTCATAGAAAAGTAGGAACTAACCCCACCAAGGGCAAAGAGTTGAGAACAAGACATGCAGGAAAACCCCAAGCTTCTGCCTCTGGTAATCCATCTCATCCTTCTTCTCCAGTTCCCCCTGAAATTGCAAATAAGGAAGGGACAGCCTATGTTAATCAAGCAATAGCAAAAATTGTTTCAAGAATTCTGAACGAGAACCACTCAGTTCCTGGCATTTCTGTTCCTCTGAACTAAGAAAGCTCAAATGCTGAAACAAATCCAGATGTCTCTAAGAATGTTGAGACATCAAACAAAGAGAAGAATGCTGACATTGCTCACAAGAAAAGAAAGAAGCCTGAATACTCTGGATCTGATGACAGTGCTTGAAGGTTGATTGCTGCTTGGTGGTGTTGCTGGTTGGTTGCTGAGTTTGGAAGTGTATTATTATTTTGTTTTGTTTTGGATAATTGTATAATTTTCTGAACATGTATCTTTGGCCCATTTGTGGCTAAAGAGGGGGAGAATATTTTGGTACTTACTTAATTAGTACTTGACATTCTATTTTTCTGCTGTCACTTACTTCTGCTGCTATCTATCTCTGATTGTTTAGGGTCTTTAGCCAAAAATCTGCCAAAGGGGGAGTTTGTAGGTGTTTAGGTATTGGCTTGCATTTTTGGTAAATCCCAAGTGTATGTGTGAATGTCATGACTGATGTCATAACATTCTAGTTCAGTTTGTACTGGTTCATTAGGTACCTTTGCAGAAAAATATTGTAATTCAAATACTGATGCTTATAAGTGTGTATCTGAGCATTTTTGCAAAATGATCACATTTTGCTAAATCAGTAGATAGGTTTTCTCAGATGTCATAACAGATGTTATGACATCCTGTTCTGAACTAACAGGATTGCAGGATTGGATAAGTCTGAGTTTTTTCAGGAAATAACCCAGTCCTTTCTGAACAGAATCCTGCGTTTTCTGAGGGGTAACCTAGCTCAACCCTAACCTGGTTAATAAAGTCCTGTGACCTGGTCTTTAGGTCAAACGGAATTGTCCCTAGGTTTTTGGAAACCCTAACTGAAGTTGCAGCTGCTATATATTCAACAGAGCTGCTGTTTTTTTCAAGGATCCCTCTTGATTGATTAGAAGATCATTTGTAATCTGTATAGATTTGTTTATTGTACTCCAAGCAATTATCATTGTGATAAGTGCCTTGGAATAGGTTTCCTATTGTAAGGGTTGTGTAGCACTCAAAGCTTTGAAGCAAGAGTGTTTGAATGTTCCTTGACTAAAGTTGTGAAGCAGAGTCAAGTTAGTTGTGTGCATCACTCAAAGCTGTGAAGCACGAGTGATTGTGTTGCTTGATTAAAAAGATGTGAAGCTTAATCAAGTGTTTGTTTTTTTTGAAGAGTGTCTTCATCAATTCTTAAGTCAAATTGGTTTATGTATCACTGCTGTGATTGAGGGGGAGTGAGTAGGAACTCAGGTTTAAGTTGTACTTAGATTGGAATTGCATTGGGTAGGTCTTAAGTGAAGGAGATAAACTGGTTGGTTTATTCCTGAATTAAAATCTCTTATAGTGGATTTCCTCCCTGGCTTGGTAGCCCCCAGAGTAGGTGTTGTTGCACACTGAACTGGGTAAACAATTGACTGTGTTCTTTATTGCTTTTGTATTTACTGTCATATAGTAAGTCAGATACGGTGTCATAACATTGAACGTGACATTGAGTATCTGCAGCCAGAATTTCAGTTTGATTCAAAAATCAATAATAGAGTCGGGCTATGATACCAATTGAAGGTAGAGAAAAACACAAGAAAGTGTGATTTGAATTGGGTTTTTAAAACTTTACCCGTTCTAAAAACTATTTGATAAAACTATGAAATAATATAGAATGCTAGAAATATAAAGAGACACATTTAGTTTATCCAAGTTCACTATTAACTAGGCTACATCTTGTCCACCCTCCTCGGATGATTTTGCCTTCAACAAGTACTTAATCCACTATAACCAAACTGATTACAAATGCACGGCCTACCCGTCGGTGACTAACAACCAAATAATGATCCACAATCATGGACCCCTTAAGAAATCTGACCAACCTAGTCTTTCTTAACATGATTTCATCTATAATGACCCGCAACCATTGTCATCTTGAGTATCTAACTAACACTAGTCACTCAAGGAACAATACAATGATACATTCTGTGATCACCAAAAGATATAACAATCATTGATCCTTGCAACAAATTTATTTTTTTGTTCATTATTATTTAATTTTTTATTTAAAAATTATTATTATTATCTTGTATTATTGTTACACTAATTGTTAATTTTATTATTTGTATTAATTATTTTTTTTATGTTTTTGTTTTATTGACTAAGTCAACAAAGGTTTGGGAACCCTAATTGAATTGTTGCACCCAAAGTGTACTCTTCTTCCCTAAGTTACACAAAAGCCTAAAAATCAATAATCTGAAATCAAATCTTTGATTGAAAATATTTTTTATTGATTAAACTTATTTACAGTATAAAACTTCCAGATTCATTACAAGATTCAAAACCCTAAATCTATTACAATCAAATCAGATCCTAATTTGTATCAATTAAAAATCAATCTAATAATTAACTATAAATCAACCCTAATTCTAATTGTAACAATAAATCAATCCTAAATTTTTTCCTAATTGCGCTCTTTCTAAAGCCTATAAAAACCCTAAGCTTAAACCTAGAGGGGACTGAGAATCTGAGAATTAAAAAAGGAGAAGTTGAAAGAGAAATTGGAGACAGAGAAGCTCACTCCTTGCTATTTCCGTGGAAGTCGTGGTACCTGCAAAATAGAGAAGAAGAAGGAGTTCAGAAAGAGTATTAAGAGGATTTTTTTAAGCAAAGATTCACTGCAAGAAAGGTAAGCCGAGAAACTTAGCTTAGGTTATCTTAATTTGTTGTGATTAATGTGTGTTTATGTTTGATTGGGGTCAATTTGGTGGAAATTCTTGACATTTCTGGGTTAGGGTTTTGATTTAGGAATATGGTCCTTATATGTAAAGTTAGGGTTCTTCTGGTTTAGGGTTTAAAGTCATAGATTTTTAGGGTTCATGTTGTTTTCTAGAAACTGATGAAGTCCCTGGAGGACTTGCATCTGATACAGTGGCCTTGACGGCCACCCACGGTGGAAAAGGGTTCAGGTTCGTCCTTGGGTTAGGATTCTACCTAGGGTTCTTATTATTTTCTTGGTTTGGGTTGAAGATATTAAGATTTCGGTTGAATATCAACCCAAATTCTGGGTTTCTGGGGTGATTCAAGGTGGTCACCACAACGGTGACGATTTGTAGTGGAGGAAATCTTAGAGACAAGCAAGAGCTTCTCTCTCAAAGTTTGTGAGAGGGAGCGAACAGAGAGAGGGTAAAAAATGAAAATGAGGCTTGTGAAAGGAAAATGAATAAGTAATCCCTCTGTCTACTTCATGCGCTCCTCCATATCATGCTCCATAGTCAACGCACTATCTAGACCATTCGTTTCAAATACTTCTGATCAACACTTCAGGATTAACTCCTGAGAGCCTTTTGATCAGAATCCAACATTCCAGATCATACTAACATACCATAAGCCCATGCGCCTTCACTCACACTGTCCAGACGAACTTCAAAAGTTGTCATGGGCCAAGCCCACTGTTATTCACACCCCTAACTTATTAGGCTCAACTATAATTCATGCCCCCATGCACTTGGATTGAAAACTCTGACTTGGGCTTAACCCAATGTTATTAGCTCCCTCTATTTTACTGTCTTCAAAATAAACGCACTTCCCTGTTTTATTAATAAATTTTTTTAATTAATTTATTTATTTATCTATTTTGATTTATTTTTATTTCCACGTCACTTGTTCCTTTTTGTATTAAAATATCTTTTTTTTTATTATAAATATATAATTTATTTTTTATAAATAAATATTATAATTATAATATTATTAGCTATTTTTAAAGTTACTAACTTGTTTTATTTATTTCATTCAACACTTTTTACTGACTTCAACTTTATTTCATTCAAACATTTTCAAAATTACACCATGCATTTAAAATAGCTAACCAACTTCAAATTTATTTTCTACTGACTTAAATCAAAATCAATATTATTTTCAAAAAAAGGATTGTGGATTTTCTTTTAAATAAAACTACGAACCATGTCTGCGAACCACGACTAAACAATCCTATAAAAAAAACTAACCAAACCATATGAACTACGAAATGGACTCTTATTTCATTGCAAGAGGATACGTAGGCACACAGTCAAAACCAAGGCGAGTACCATAATTAAAAAACTAAATATTTTCTTATACATATGGAAATAATAACCTTTAAGTAGAAAATTCTCGATCTACCATAAAACCTGAATGGGATGCCCCTTGAGAACAAGGGAGTGAAGGGTGCCGAACAAATCCCCTTCATATAACCAACTCGCGAATCTATAATCTCTAAACAAAATTAGGGTTATCCATTATTTCTCTTTGTTAGGACAAAAAGTAGTGGTGGCGGATCTTATTTTTTGCTGGTTACGACAGTTGGCGATTCTGCTGGGGACACAACCCTAGGGTTAAACTTTTCCCTTCCTTTTAGATCTAGGTTTTTTAGGGTTTATGGAATATTATTATTTCCTTATTTATTTGTTTATTGGTTTATTTATTGTTATTTAATTTTATTATCATATTGTTTATACTATTGGTGTGATTTTGTTGTGACACAAAAATAATAAACCTTAGAAGAAAGATTGTCAATTGGCCAAGGGGTTTTAACATCCCTATGAGTTTTTGCGACGACTTAGCCTAGAGTAGGTCGAATTCCAAGAAATATCTTTTAGAGGGCTAGAATCTCTCGGTGGTAGGACTTTGGGATTTGACCAATGGCTCTTTGTATAACCCAAAATAAAATCTCATGATGAATCCTAATATGACCTACGAGACAAAAGTCTTAGTCTACAAAGAAGCCTCGCTTAAGGGAGGCCCTTGAGCCTTTTCCCTATAGTGTTATCCATGATACCCTTAGAAAGACACCCTTTTGGGGAGGGTAGAATATTCGTAGGACGAACTTATGAAGCTACCTACAAAGGATGCCCTTATAATCCCACCACCAAGTTGCATCACCATGCATAACATACATTTTGCATTTAGAAATATTCATTAGTTTTGCATCTTTTGTGTATTATTCACAGGATTCCCTTGAAAAAAATAATAGAAAAAATAAGAAAGGTTTTTTTGGTGAGCATCTCAAAATTAATACTAATAAGAAATCAACCATCTGCATCAATGCCACAATGCTAGGTATGAAGAATATGAAGCTAATTAGATTGAAACTTCCTGACAAAGCTATGAAAGGTTATATTCTTCACTATAGGGATATCATTGATCTCACAAAAGTATTTGTACAAGTGGAAGCTATTACTACTCTTTCCCAATTCTATGACCCTCCGCTTAGGTGTTTCAATTTTCAAAATTTTCAATTGGTACCTACTTTCGAGGAATTTGATAGGATTTTGGGATTCTCCAAAATCAAGGATGAAGCTTATATAGGAATTGAGAATACCATCAAAGTCTGAGACTTGGCTAAAGAACTAGGGATACCCTTCAATGACTTAGTGCTCAACTACAAGAAAGATGGTGAAGTGAAAGGTATCAAAAGACAATAATTAGAATATAAGGCTCTTTAATTTGGTGATAAGAAAGAATGGGAGGCTTGTGGAGATTGTTTGGCATTGGTTATATTTGGTTTGATTATGTTTCCAAATTCTTTGGACTATATAGATTTTGGGGCCATTTATGTGTTTTGGGTCGTGAAAGTATTAAATGTTGATCCTACTCCTTCTTTGCTTGCTAATGTGTATTACACTTTTCATACACGTTATGAAAAAGGGAGAGGTGTGCTACTTTGTTGTCTTCCTCTATTTTACTCTTGGCTCATTTCTCACCTTTACAAAGAAAATTACATGGTCAATGATCTATCAAATAATGAATGGTCTTAAAAGTTTAGGGCTCTTAGTGCTGATTCCATTTTATGGTATGCTAGAAAGATGAATATAGGAGAGATTGTCTATAACTGTGGAGAATTTTCAAATGTGCCTTTGATTGGAACAAGAGGATATATCAACTACAACCCCGCTTTGGCTTTATGTTAAATTGGACACCCTTTGGAAGATAAACCTCCTGATGAGAAACTTCAACAATTGTTCATTCGTGATATGGGTAGAAGAAACTGAGTTACTCAAGAAGGTCATACATGCTTGGGGTAAAGTTCACAAGAAAGAAGCTGAATTTGGTAGGAAAAATATTGTGGCAAGGGAGTCCTATACTCAATGGGTTTTGGATAGAGTGTGAACCAACAAAATACCATTCGACATTGATCCTACATACACAACAGACGTGCGATATCCCCTTCCAATGTCAGTAGAATAAGTGGAAGAACTAAAGACGCCCTCAAGCAAGCTCAAAAGGAAAAATAGGATTTGAAGCATAACCATTATGACCTTTCTTATGAGAAGAATTAGTTACAACAAGAGCTCGAGTTGAATGATCAACAGATTCAAAAAGACCATGAATTGGCTGAAAAGAGAGGCTCAAATGAAAGTGTACATTTGAAGGGTTGCTGAGTTATACTTTTAATCTCGACTCCCACAACCAACGCTTGGATGATGATGCTAGAGAAATCAGAATACTAAGGGGTTGATACGATAAATTATGGCAAGACAAAAGGGAGTTAGAAGAGGTTATGAGGATCCAAATCCAAGGATTAGAGGAAGGCACTCCAGGTCAAGCACAGCAGATCCAGATTCTTATTACAAGTGTCCAAGAAACAAGAAGAAGAGATGAGAGAACGCCTTAGGGAGATGAGAGCATAAAGACTTCTCTCTTAAAAGGCAGAGGAGTATGAACAAGTCTGACAAGAGTTAGAAGGCCTCCGAAAGGATTTACTAATACAAAGGGAACTCTATAAGGAGATGATACCTGAAAAGAGATATTGGGAAGAGAAGTATACAAAGATACCCCAAGTGGGGAGAAGACAACAAGATCACAATCCCTACACTTTACAAGGACTACTTGAGGTATAAGGACAAGCATGCAAAGCTTTCATTCTTAGAATAAAATTTCATTGGTGACCTTCCTAGGATCTTAAGGGTTGTGGAAGCTACAATGGTTCCTCTCCCAAAGGATGTTGAAGACTTCCTCAAGCTTTGTAGAGAGATGGTTGATGGTTTTAGGGCAGAGATCTGTAAGCGTGCTTAGGAGATTTAGTTCTCCCTTTTGTTATTTCTTTTAGTATTTGGCATTTGTTTTGATTCATTATTTCCATTAAGTATTTCCAATTCAATATTTGTTTCCTGTTCGATTTGTACTTCCCTTTTTAAGGGTTATCGTTTTATTCAATAAATGTATTTTGTTTCATTATTTACCTGTGTACTTTTTGGGTGCTCACCAGTAAAAACATAAAAACCTGAAAAAATAATAAATAAATAAATAAAGGAAATTCCCATTTCGCATTTCATAAAAATAAACTCATCTTTTTCACATCATCTCCAGTTAACTCATCGGGAAAAACAAACTGACTTGTCGACCTCAATGTCAAACTAGAGCTCATCAAAAGAAAGTAATAGAGAAAATAGAGCAGAAGCAAACTGTATTTCAAGAGGATTTGGAACAAGTGAAAGGAAGTATCGACTCAATGAAAAGAGATACGAGTCAAGTGTTGCTCGCCTTGAAGAACATCATAGAAAGATAAGACATGATTCCCAAGGGAGCCTTTGAAGATAAGACATAACGAAGTAAAGTCAAATCATGGTTGCGCTTGTATAGAATTCAGTTTCTCAGGAAGAACTTAGCAGAGAACCTTCGTAGGAATTTCTTGTCATTGATAGATTCTCCCTTAGGGTATTATTCAGTCTCAAGGTACCTTTTCACTTCCTGAAATCGAGGCTTTTCTTCTAGTCCACCGGTGTCAACTTCGTAGCAATGTGTAGATTCATCTAGTCATTCAATTGTAATTATAGGAGCTTCGTTGTCCCATATAACCTTGAACATATATGACATTGTATCCAATGCGTCTTCCAACTGATTCTCTTCTCATGGGATGTGCTCGAAAGTGATTTCCTCGAAGTACGGAATTAAGGTCAGCACATTCTTTCTAAAAGGAATGAGATTTGGATGCTTTGTATCCCAGTCTCCCTTAATCTTAATGATTACCCGGTCTTAGTCCCCATATACACTTAAGAACTTGATTCTCAGGTCAATAGCAGCCCTTATGCCCATGATGCACACTTCATATTCAGTTATGTTGTTAGTACAATCAAAACATGATCTGGCGGTGAAGGGCGTATGGCAACCCAGGGGAGATATAATTACCACACCAATTTCATTGCCCAATGCATTAGAAGCTCCATCAAAAACCATAGTTCATCAGGATCCTGGCTTAAGTCCTTCATATGGGCCAAGTTCTTCATAATCTGTCACTAGCATAATGTTCTTGTCCGGGAATTCAAAGTTCATAGACTGGTAGCTATCTACATATTGATACGCCAAATGATATGACAATACACTTCCTTTGATTTCCTTCTGAGTGGTGTACTGAATGTCATATTCTGTCAAAACCATTATCCATTGGGCTATTCTTCTGGAGAGAGCGGGCTTCTCGAATATGTATTTGATGGGATTCATTTTAGAGATCAATAAAGTAGTATGAGTCAACATATACTGTCTTAGTCGGCGAGCAGCCCATGCCAAAGCCCAACAAGTTTTCTCGAGCAGTGAGTATCTTATTTCACAGTTGGTAAAATCTTTGCTAAGGTAGTATATTGCATGCTCTTTTCGACCAGAATCGTCATGCTGGCCCAATACACACCCCATTGAGTTCTCTAGCACTGTTAGGTACATGATTAGAGGTCTTCCCTCAACTGGTGGCATCAGAATAGGAGGTTCTTGGAGATACTCCTTGATTTTGTCAAAGGCTATCTGGCAATAATCATTCCACTACACTCACTGATATTTCTTTAGTAACTTAAAGATCGGCTTATAAGTAGTGGTCAAATGGGAAATAAATCTGGCAATGTAGCTCAATCGGCCCAAGAAACCTCTGATCTCCTTCTTTGTACGGGGAGCAGGCATTTCTTGAATAGCTTTGACTTTGGAAGGATCAACTTTGATACCTTTACCACCAACGATGAAAACCAGGAGTTTACTGAATCTCACCCTAAAGGTGCACTTGTTTGGATTCAATCTCAACTTTTACTTCTTCAGTCTCTCAAACAGCTTGTGTAGATGGTCAATATTCTCTTCTTAAATCTGAGATCTGGCTATCATATCATCAACGTATACCTCTATCACATGGTGAATCATGTCATGGAACAAACATACCATGGCACGCTGATAAGTTGCACCGACATTCATCAACCCAAAAGGAATAACCTTGTAACAGAAAGTACCCCACCGTGTGATGAAAGTAGTTTTTCCCATGTCTTCAGGTGCCATCTTGATCTTATTATAACCTGAGAAACTGTCCATGAAAGAGAATACCTTGTATTGAGCAGTATTGTCGTCCAGAACATCAATATGTGGAAGCGGGAAGTCATCTTTGGGGCTTGCCATGTTCAGATCCCTGTAATCTACACACATACGTACGTTGCCGTCTTTCTTTGGTATCAGAACCACATTCGCAACCCATTGAGGATATGATGTAACAACCAATAATCATGTGTTAAATTGCTTCATAACCTCGGCCTTCATTTTCTCTGACATCTAGGGACGCATGCGACGAACCTTATGCTTTATCGAAGAACAACCCTCTTTCATTGGCAGACGATGAAGTGCAATATAGGTATCAAGCCCTGGTGTAACAGGGTGGGAGAATTGACTTGGGTGTTTTGTATTTGATTTCATTTTTTGCGGATAGCAATAGTCGCCACCGACTTTTCTTTTATCCAATAAGGAAAGGTTGAAAGAATAGGAAAGACCTTTCGAGATGATTTCTTGAGTTCGGGGGGTAGGTTATGAAAAGGAAAGGTGTTAGCACCCTTTTTATCCGTAGTTATCTATGGGTTCTTAGTTGCTTGCTGGATCAATTACTTTTGTTCGAAAAATGTACTTGTGGTGTGGGTTTTGAAAGTATTTTCAAAATGTCTTTGTAATGGTTCTCGTTTCTATAAGAATGCGTACAAAGTGTTGTTTTAACTTTTAAAAATGTTTCAAATGAAAGTTTGGGTGTATAAAATATTTTTGTTCTGGGCAAGCGAGCAACTAGGAGCAACCTACCTACTCAAAAGGTCTTAAATGTTCTTTTCCTCCTCCTTTAGATGTTGCTATCTTACCATTGATTTGATAAGAAGCCCCATCGTTGTATGTGAAGGGACAGTCGTGGGAAGTTTGTATAGTCGTAGAAGGCAACCTATGGGATGTTTTAGCAATGTCGTTTAGGGACTAGATCGTTTACCAAAGGAAACATTGAGGGTCATCGAGGGACTACAATCTTTTATTGAGGGTCTTTGCTAAAATGCCCATATTCGAGGGACATGACTATTTTTCCGAGGCAACAAGTGAGATTACCCTAAGGGTGCATGTGTGAATGGTGCGTTTGATTTGCATGCATTTTGTCTTTGATAAGGGGTTATCTACTTGTTGTTTTTATCTTTCCATACATACCCTATTTTACTAGCAATCATAAAAAAGTAATAAAATGCAGAAAGATAAAATCCTACACTATTACAACCATATTGAATTGCATGAAAATATAAAGGCAAATATAAAATAAAAGCAAGAAAAATGGGTCTTTCGATTTAGGCAGAAGCACCCTTCGATTCTGCACTTTTTGACCTCCTTCGATTTGGGGTCTCGAGTCAGTGGTGTCATGCCCTTCGATTTTCCTTTCTGTTTCCTTCGACTAGGGGGCTGGAATCAGTGCATGAATTCCTTTCATATGGGCTTGGAAGTCATCATGGTTTTGTCCTTCGCTTGAGACTTGGAGACAACAAGGTTCTGGCCTTCGTTTAAGGCCTGGAGGAAGCTAGGTTCATTCCTTCGTTTGAGGCCTGGAGTTAGCAAGGTTCATGCTTTGCCACAAATTCCTTGCTGACTCCTTCGACTGTAAGCATGTTGGGCCCTAAGATTGTGACTCGAAAGGCTTGTGCAGCTAGCCAATCGAAGGGTATAATAAACCTATCTTATATTCTTAAAATGTAACATCCAAACGTAACTACAGTCCAGGGGTTAGCACAAAAACCAAAGGGACTCAAAGTCAAAAGCCTAACTAATTAAAGTTTAGTTTTCAGCATATGGGCAGTCAGAATCGAAAGCTAAAACATGGTAAAGCTCCCTATATGAAATATTTACATTTTAATTTATTGGCATGTGCACATGATATTAAAATAGAATAGATTCAAGCTTGAAGGAAACTTACCTCTTGAAGTTCTTCAAATCAAAGGGAACTACAAGTTCCTTCCTTGATGGAGAATGGGAATTTGTTGAGATCTTCCTGAGGCTAATCCAGTTACCACTTTGTTAAAACAGTCACTGAATCGAAGGAGCTTGTGTGAATGGATCGAAGGTTCTTTTATAACAAGTAATGGAATGAATCAAAGGCCTATTGTATGGTAGTTGGGGAAGTGGGTCGAAGGGTAGTTTGATGGTCACTTGGAGGGTGAATCGAAGGTTCTTACTTAATGTACAGACGTGTTTGAAAAAGAATGTTGGGAAGTATTTGAGAATTTTCACAAGTATTTTCTTTCAATCCTTCCAGCTCCTCTAACATGTGTGGTGATGTCTCTTATTTATAGATGGCCTAGGATGATGTTTTGGGAGGGAAAACAAAAGATTTAAACAAAAAAGGTATGCTATATTTGTAGCTTTCGAGGGACAGTGTTTGTATGCCATTTTAGTGCAAGGAAATAGGCAGTGTTGCAGGACTGCTGTGCAGTATTTTTGGAGTGTTATGGCCAGTGTATCAGGCTTGAACCTGGCAGCATATGGGACTTGGTCAAAAAATACCTTTGGCATCTCAACCTTTTGTCTTGACCCCCTAGCTTTATCCTTCTACCAGACTCTTTAGCAATCACTTCTTTTTTCAAATCAAAGTGCCCTTCGAATTACTCATGTGGGTATCCTTTGAAGGGGGCCAAATAAGTGTCTTTCGACCAGGCCCTTCATGGGTTCCTTCGAAGGTTCCAAATGCATCCTCTTGGAATGGGTCAGCAAAACATGTCATTCAATTGGGACATCCAGAAATGTCTGGAAACTCCTTCAAATGCTCAATCATGGTACTTCTTTCGTATGAGGCAATGGCACAGTGTAGAATTTGTGTGTTGGAGGAAACCATTTCCAAGGGAGATACTGCCCCACTCAAATTTGCCTGCAAAGGGGCCATATGGCCAAACGAAAGAGTGTATGCAGGAGGTCCCTGCCTTGTGACCCCGTGCAAATATGCTCAAATGAAGGTTTGTAAAAAGGGAGTGACATGCCCAAACGAAAGGCATGACTAAGAGTTCGTGTTGAAGGATTTACACACCCCAAATGAAGGATACATGCAGGGGATGAAAGGCTCAATCGAAGCTTGCAATACTGGGAAGGCCATTGCCCCAAACAAAGGAGGCCTACAGGGGGGAAAGATGTGTAATTCAAAGAGGGAAGAAGGGAGGCTTTGGTCTCCTGAATCGAAGGACATCATCAGGAGGCTTTTTGCCATATGAATTGAAGCTATTTGATAAGAACGGTTGCCCTGTCGAAGCTTGTAAAAAGTTGCTTCAAAGGGTGACTTTGGCCTTGCGCATATTAACATGGTAGGAAATTCCGCCTTGTAAGTCTTAGCTAATATGCAGGAAAGATGCTACGTGGCCAAACGAAAGATTTGCACAAACATTCAAACGAAGTCTAGTGCTTAAACGAAACAGGAAATGAACTTGCCCAAATGAGTTCAATGCCTCAATCGAAGTATGAAATGAACTTTCCTTAAAGGAGTCCAGCGCCCAAACGAAATATGCAACCAAAGCCAAAGTGTCCAATCGAAGGATGCAAAATTGAAAAGAATTTTCTTTTCCTTTGATTTTGTCAAAAAGAGCATTTTCATCTGTTTTGTTTTTTTAGAAATTTCTTCTTTAATCTTGATGCTGAAAAATCCAAATATATTTGTGTAAGCTTGAATTTTTGGGAGCCCTTTATGAGAAATGTATTGAGGAATGAGAGGGAAAATTTTGGGGTACAACAGCTGCCCCTGTTCAATCTTCTTAAATCTGAAGAGTTAGATTGGCGAATCTGCCATTCATGACTTGAAGGTAGACGATGATTGAACACTAGAGTGCCTAGAAATTTGCACTTGATGATAGGAATGGGCTTAAAGATGCCATTTGGAGAAATGATTGAGAGTTAGCAGAGATGGGCTTATAGATGCCATCCAAAGGTGATTGTTGACAGAAATTGGACTAAGTCTAAATTTGGCTTCAACTGGAAATGAATCAGAATAAACCTTTGGTCGATTTAAACTGAACCAGGGAAAATGTTTACTGGGAAAGCATCAGGATAAACCGTTGAGAGATTTAAACTGAACCAACAGAGGTCTTGAATATTCTTTAACTGGAAAGAATCAGAATAAATCTTGGAGCAATTTATCTGAACCAGAGAAAATGTCTACGGGAAAGAATTAGGATAAACCGTTGAGAGATTTAAACTAAACCAGCAGAGGTCTGGAAAAGAATCAAAATAAATCTTGGAGCGATTTATCTGAACCAAAGAAAAATGCCTACGGGAAAGAATCAAGATAAACCATTGAGAGATTTAAACTGAACCAGCAGAGGTTTGGAAAAGAATTAGAATAAATCTTGGAGTGATTTATCTAAACCAGAGAAAGTGTCTACAGGAAAGAATCAGGAAAACCATTGAGAGATTTAAACTGAACCAGCAGAGGTCTGGAAAAGAATCAGAATAAATCTTGGATCGATTTATCTGAACCAGAGAAAGTGTCTACGGGAAAGAATCAGGATAAACTGTTGAGAGATTTAAACTGAACCAGCAGAGGTCTGGAAAAGAATAAGAATAAATCTTGGAGCGATTTGTCTGAACCATAGAAAGTGTCTACGGGAAAGAATCAGGATAAATCATTGAGAGATTTAAACTAAACCAACAGAGGTCTGGAAAAGAATCAGAATAAATCTTGGAGTGATTTTTCTGAATCAAAGAAAGTGTTTACGGGAAAGAATCAAGATAAACCGTTGAGTGATTTAAACTGAACCATCAGAAGTATGAAGGGAGTATTTTTCATTTAGATAGTCACCCTGTCCTGTTTCGGGAATCAATCTACCATTGATTTGTTCACAGATAATTACCTCGTCTTGTTGAAAATTTCATGATAATTTTTATTGATTGATCTTTCCTGAAAAGGTAAAGAGTTAGTTGTATGTGATGCCATGATGTATGAATATGCATGGTGTAATGATTTTTCTCAAAATAAATTAGATTTCAATATATGCATATGTGTTGTTGATGTTTATGATGTATGAATTCAATGTATGCACATATTAGTTATTCTGTTGTAGTGCTGTTTAGATTGGGGAAAATAAATCCCTGACTGCTACTGGGGATGCGAGGTGTAAGCCTTCATATTTTGTTGAAATTGAAGTATTAATAGATGGGCTTCCTTCATTAGAGAAGTAAACTCTATTGGGGAATAGAAACATCGTGCATAGCTTGTGAACATGGTGAAATCCTGCTGGCGAATTCCTGAGAAGCTGGGCAACTTTCACTGGGGATTCTTTGGAGTAGTAACTGGATGGTTTGCTCCATCGGGATATGAATGCAACAGATACCATTAGGCTGCATACTGGAGATACGACAGTGATCCTGTAGTAGGATGTCCTTGCTTCATTAGAGAAAGTACCTGCGGGGGATTTTATGGAATGGCCCATAGATATTATCATGTTTCTTAAAGCCATTGGTAATTGTCTTTCTGTTTAGTTTTCCTTCTTTACACATTCATTTGTAAACAGTAATTACGTTCAAATGCATATGCTCAAAAAATAATCACTGGACGTTTTTGCAAACAAAACAGAAAAGTAAAAGAAAAACAGATACTTTTGCACTTTTAAAGGAATATCTTAATATTAACATGAATCAGTATTTTTGTACAAAGTGACGAACATCCTTGTAAGAGAATGTCATCGTAAAAATGAAAATTGATACAAAGAAAGGACAACTATGTGAAATAATCCCAAGGGGTTTCCACTCTGCTATTAGCCTTCATGTCTCTGAGCGTCTCATCCACTTGCTGCTTTGTTCAAAGCTGATTGGATTGATTAGAACCGTTTGAGTTTGACGATTGATGCTGCAGATTGGCTGTAAGGTGATCCAACAGGACATAGTCATATGCTTTAAATCCCTAACTTTTTCCTGGACCACCCTTTCGTGTTTTTAGTCCAACGGGATACTTTTTTTTGCCCAAACCGCCTTTTCAGGTTTTTAGCTTGTCGGGTGTACAAATTTTTTTTGTATTTATCCCTAATTTTTTCCTAGGCCAGTCGACCTAGCAGGTCTTTTTCATGCGTAGTGTCTTTTAACTATGTACGCGTTTACAGGGTGCAGAAGTTTGTCGCCGTCCATAGTGGTTAAGATCATTGCCCCATCATAAAATATGTTTTTAATAACAAATTGTCCTTCGTATGTAGGAGTCCAATTGCCCCTGGGATCACCTTGTGGCAGTATGATATGCTTGATTACCAAGTCACCAACCTGATTTATCTGATGTCTGACCTTCTCGTTAAAAGCTTTAATCATGTGTTTTTGGTACATCTGGCTATGGAAGACAGCCGTAAGCCTCTTCTCATCAATCAAGTTCAACTGGTCAAGTCGAGTTTGAATCCATTCATCTTCATTTAAACCTACACCCCTCATGATTCTCAAAGAAGGTATTTGGACTTCCATCGGTAGGACAACTTCCATGTCGTATACCAAAGAGAAAGGAGTTTCCCATGTTGACGTGCACGCCGTGGTACGGTAACTGTGAAGAGAAAATGGTAACATCTCATTCCAATCCTTAAAAGTCACTATCATTTTTTGTATGTTCTTCTTGATGTTTTTATTAGTGGCTTCTACAACGCCATTCATCTTCGGCCGGTAAGGAGAAGAATTATGATGCTGGATCTTGAATTGCGCACATAGTGTAGTGATCATAGTATTGTTGATATTGGTACCATTATCTGTAATGATTCTCTCTGGAATACCTTATCAATAGATAATATTCTGTTTATGAATCGGTCCACAATGTTCTTAGTAACAGAAGCGAAGGAAGTTGCCTCGACCCACTTCGTGAAGTAATCAATGGAAACCAAGATGAAGCGATTTCCATTTGATGTTGTAGGTTTGATCTCTCAAATCATGTCAATGCCTCACATTGCGAATAGCCAAGGGGTAGTCAGGACTTTTAGAGGAACCAGAGGCACATGTACTTTGTCAACATAGATTTGGCACTTGTGACAAGTTCGTGAATGTTGATAACAATCCGCTTCCATGGTGGACCAGTAGTATCATGCTCGTGGGATCTTTTTAGCCATCATGTGTCCACTAGAATGGGTGCCAAAAGTGCTTTCGTGTAAATCAACCATGATCTTGTCTGCCTCACTCTTGTCTATGCACCAAAGCAAAGTAGAGTCGTGGTTGTGCTTATATAGAACTTCGTTACTGAGGAAGAACATAGCAGAGAATCTTCTCAGGAATTTCTTGTTGTTTACTGAAGCTCCTTCAGGATATTCTTGGGCCTCGAGATATCTCATAATTTCATGGAACCAAGGCTTGTCCACTAATTTTTTGGTATAAATCTCGTGACAGTATGCTAGTTCGTCCATCCGCTCAATGGTGATCTGAGGAGCCTCATACCCCACCTGATTTTGAACATGGATGACATAGTGGCTAGTGCGTCCGCTAGTTTATTTTCCTCTCGTGGAAAATGCTCAAAAGTAATTTCCTCAAAACATGGGATCAATGTCAACACATGGTCTTTGTAAGGAATGAGATTAGGATGCTTTGTGTCCCATTCTCCTTTGATCTGACCGATGACTAAGGCTGAATCTCCAAATACACTTAAGGACTTGATTCCCAAATCTATGGCAGCTTTGAGACCCATAATACACGCTTCATATTCCGCCATAATATTGGTACAATTGAAACACAACCTAGCAGTGAAGGGAGTATGACAAATTTCAGGGGATATGATTACAGCGCTGACGCTGTTGTCGAGTGCGTTGGAAGCTCCGTCAAAAACCATGGTCCATCGGGATCCTTGTTCAGGTCTTTCATACGTTCTAAGTTCTTCATAATTGTTTACCAACATGATGTCTTCATCCGGAATTCAAAATTCATGGATTGATAGTCATTCACAGCCTGATGAGCCAGGTGATCGGCTAGCAGACTTCCCTTTATTGCTTTCTAGGTAATGTATTGAATGTCGTATTCAGTCAGGACCATCTTCCATCTTGCTATTCTTCCAGAGAGGGTGGGCTTCTTGAATATGTATTTAATTGGATCCATCTTGGATATCAATAAGGTAGTGTGAGTCAGCATATATTGTCTTAGCCGGAAAGCAGCCCATTCTAGAGCGCAACAAGTTTTCTCGAGCAGTGAATATCTGGTTCACAGTCGGTAAACTTTTTGCTCAGGTAGTATATTGCATGCTCTTTTTGGCCAGCCTCGTCACGCTGCCCCAGCACATACCCCATTGAATTTTCCAAGACTGTTAGATACATGATCAGAGGTCTTCCCTCAACTGGTGGCATCAAAATGGGAGGCTCTTGAAGCTACTCTTTGATCCTATCGAAGGCAGCATGTAAGTCGTCGTTCCATTCCACCAAGTGGCAGCTGTGCCCCACTGTGTGATGAAGGTCATTTTCTCCATGTACTCAGGTGCCATTTTAATTTGGTTGTATCCGGAGAAGCCATCCATGAAGGAGAATACTTTTTGTTGTGCGGTGTTGTCAACCAGAATATCGATGTGGGGAAGCGGGAAGCCATCCTTGGGGCTTTCCCTATTCAAGTCTCTGTAATCTACACACATACGTACCTTACCTTCCTTTTTAGGCACTGGAACAACATTGGCGACCTATTACGGATAGGAGGTGATATCTAAGAATCCAATGTTGAATTGTTTCATGACTTCTGTCTTGATTTTCTCTGACATTTTTGGCCGCATGCGAAGAACCTTCTGTTTTATCGGAGGGCATTCTTCTTTTGTCGGCAGATGATGGACCACGATATCAATGTTGAATCCTGGCATGTCTTTGTATGACCAGGCAAAGACCTCAACATAGTCATGTAGTAACTGAGTTAAGCGCTTTTTGACACTAGGATCCAGGTTGGCACCTACCTTGACTTCTTTCTTGTTCTCTTCAGTACCTAAGTTAACTGTTTTAACTGGCTATTCGTGGGGCTGTATGGTCCTTTCTTCCTATTGCAATAACCTAGCTAGTTCCCCTGGTACGTCACAATCTTCTTCACCTTTGTCTTCGGCTTGGTATATCGGATTTATAAAGTCACAATAGGCCATAGCAGAATCGTTACCCATGGGATCCTGAGTGGATGTGGATCTGCATTTCGATATGTGAGTGTGTGTAAGAGCATAACTATCTTTGACAAAATAAAAGGTAAAAAAAGAAAAACAAAGAGCGTAAAATTTGCATGCAAAAATGTCCATGATTTATTGATGACATATGACGATGAAGTAACAACCCTCACAAATGGACCATTGTGCCTCGGGTAAGACACAAGGTTTTAAATTCTAAATTGTTTAATTATTACAAGTCCGGAAAAATGTAAAAGACAATTACTCTTGAATAAAAGTAATAGGGACAAATTCTTTGGCCTCCCAATTGCTGAGTCTTCCGCTGATGGTTGGAAAAATCCACTCGTCCATGTCACAGCTTCCATCACTATCTTCAAATGCATTGACTCCCTCATTGCTGATGCGTAAAGGTGGTCCCCCAGCGCAAGAACGCCGAACAGTTCTTTGGGCCTCTGCGGTAAAACCCAAACCAAATTTGTTGGAATTGTAGGGAATATCCGAAAGTTTACCTCAAATGGTACATCCATCTTCCTCCACTACTGCTCTAGTATCCTTCAGAGAGGCCATTTTCAATGGAGGTCTGGTAACCTTCGGAGTCTTGGTAGTAGT
Source organism: Vicia faba (assembly GCA_948472305.1). Classification (NCBI taxonomy): domain Eukaryota; kingdom Viridiplantae; phylum Streptophyta; class Magnoliopsida; order Fabales; family Fabaceae; genus Vicia; species Vicia faba. Next base: position 1,526,563,494 of record OX451735.1, on the reverse strand, counting down.
CTTTGTTGCTGCAACCTTTTGTGGGACCTCCTCAAAATTATGACATGGGATCTCAATGAACTCACCGTCCATTTTCACATACCTGAAAGAGTTTAGGTGGATAACCATGTATTCCTCCTCCCTAAGGACTGTGATGATCTTTCCCTTGATTGGGTACTTCAACATCTGATGTAGGGTAGAAGTGACGGCACCAGTGCCATGGATCCAGGGTCGGCCCAATATAGAGGAATATGAAGGGCGGATATCCATCACATCGAAAGTTGAATCAAAAGTCTGAGTTCTAACTTTTATAGAGATGACTACTTCTCCATGCACTGTTCTTTTAGAACCATCAGAGGACCTCACCATAATGTTTCTAGGCTTTAATAAGATTCCTTCACAACATAACTTGTCAAGAGCATTCTTGGGCAAGACATTCAGCGGCGAACCCGTATCCACCAAAACATGGGCTAACTTAGTGCCCTAGCACTCGATGGAAACATGCAAGGCATTATTGTGTTTCCTTCCTTTGTGAGTTAAATCAGCGTCAGAAAAACCCAGTCCATTATCAGCAGTTAGACTGGCCACACAATTCTCAAATTGATCAATGGAAGTATCTTGGGGTACGTGGGCAGTCTTCAAATATTTTACTAAGGCCTTGGCATGGGCCTTAGAGCATAAAAGCAAAGCCAACATTGATATTTTTGAGGGGGTCTGCCCAACTGCTATATGATGTTGTAGTCACTTTTCTTGATTATTTTTAGTATTTCTTCTATCTCCTTGCTAGAAGCTTCAAGAATGACCTTTGGATGTGCCTTCTTCTGGACAGGCTCAAACAATAACTCTTTGCCCATTATCTCGGTAGCAGGGATAACAGTAGGATTATCAATGGGAGTATTATTGGGAATGTTTGTAGGAGCGATAGAAGGGATAATTACAGGGGGAGAAATGGTCTTTGGAGATATCTCAGGGGAGAAAACTCTTCCACTTCTTGTTATCTTACTGGTCCTATCGATATTGTCGATGTCAGGATCAGTGTCTTTCACAACTTTGTCTTCCATAGCCAATAGATCTTGCCTGACGCCATGGTAATAGACGTCATCCCCATAGTTCCATGGAATAACTTTATCCAAATAATATGGTATTGGCCCCGGCATGGTGATGATTAGGGGAGCAGATTTTAGAACAAATGTAATCCTGACGGGTATTTTGGTGGAGACCCTATGAGGATTGTCGGAAATGGTGATTATTAAGACATCTTCACAGGAATTTCTAGTAAGAGGAACTTTTTCAAAGAGGATTTCTTTGTTAACAATCAGGCGCTGGACACCCATCTTTAGTAACAAATAGCCATCTGGTAGAGACTTACATAAGTGACAGCTTTCATTACAACCCGAAAACAGGCCAGCTTACAAGAGATATCATTTAACAGTCAAAAGGGGAGTAGTTAAATCATCCATGGAGTAAACAAAACAGTCATCATCAACAGTGTTGATACCTTGAACATGTTTGGGCATTGGCACCGTTATTACATTAGGTGTTTATGGGGGGTCAAACTCACTCTCTTTCGCCTCGTAAAGGTCTTGTATCTTATTCTTCAAGGCCCAACAATCGTTTTTATCATGCCCAGGGCTTTCAGAATGATAGGCACATCGAGCATTTGGGTTGTAGCGAGGAGAAGCAGTATTGGGGTTCTTGGGAGCTTCCTTTAGGGTCACCATATTGGACTTCAAAAGATGTGGCAAAACTTGGGACAATGTCATGTTGATCTCGATGAATCGTCTTATGGGTGCTTCTGGCCTGCGTTGATAGTTTTGCTAGTGATTTGGTACAGGATTGGAAATCATAACAGCCCCTACCGTCGAGCGACGATCAGTTTTGTTTTGATTCATGTGGTCATATGCAACACTGACCTCCTTCTTTCCGGTAAAATGGTTTCTTCATCGTGCTCGAGGATACATCTCTTTGAATTTTTCCACTCTTTATACCGGCTTCTACATGCTCACCAGTCATGATTAGTTTAGTAAATCCAGCAGAAGAGCTTCTGATTAGATGGTTGAAGAATGGACCAGATAACGTGCCTAACAACATATCCTCCAATTTTCTATCAGATAGAGGGGGCTGGACTCTTCCCGCGAGATCCCTCCATTTTTGGGAATAAATTTTGAAACTTTCACCAACAGCCATAGACATGCCTTTCAATTGTTTTCGAGTTGGAGCTAGGTTGGCATTATACTGGTATTGCTTGTCAAAGAAGTGTACCCATAGGTATTTATCAGCAGTATGGGGTTAAATCTTCCTGACATATGATATTAAATGCAGCTTAGGACAAGAGACACCGTCATATTTAGAAAAAGTGGGGACCTTGAATTTCTGCGGGATGACAACCCCTGAGACAAGTCCTAGCTCTTCAAAATCCAACTTGGGTACCCTCTGGATCTCCATATTATTGAGGCGATCCTCCAATTGCTTGTATTTATCGTCAGCTGGGGGATATTATTCTTCAGAGTAGTCCACTTTTTCCACTTCTTCAAACTCTGGCTGGTCATTTCCTTCCTTGTTTTTTCCTTCTTGATTATCTCCTTCACCCGACGAGGTTGTGAAATCTAGAGATTGCCTGAATAGTCCTTTGAACCTTCTTCCCAGGTTCAAAACATTGGCTGGTTTCTCCGCTTTCTTCTTCTTCTCTTTGATCATCAAAGCCTTTAAGTCCTCTTGTCCTTTAGCCAGAGCCAGGAACATTTGTTAGAATTGAGCGTTCTACGCTTGAAGATCCTTTACTGTTAGTTCAATATCTATCTCACTGGAAGAAACAGTAGAAAGATAAGGAGACCTGTTGTAAGAAAATTGTTTGTGTTATGATGAATAAAAAATGCATATGCAAATGATTTAAAGGAAATTAGAGATTTTAATTTGTTTTAGACAAAAAGGAAACACACGTTGCATTAATAAATCCAAGTTCGAGTACATCATGCCTCTTTGGGCTTACAATGAAAGAAATACAAAAACTCCTAAGACAAAAATGTTGAACGCATCCTTTTTAGTGCGATGTAGGCATTCAAACTCTGCTCTTCATGAAGCTACTTGGTGAGTTCCATAACTTTCTTCTCACTGGCGTAGAATTTGGCTTTGAAAGTGCCTCGTTCTTCCTTTAGCTGAATCCAATCCTTTTGTAGGTCTTCGAGGGAGGTAGGCATGTTGGGATGAAGGAAAGTATAAGGGACATCTCCTTCAAGAACATGCTCCATGATAATAGGGAGGATGGAGGGGTAAGGCATTACCTGAGGTAAGGCTTAAGGGGAATGGAATTTTTGTGTCCCAATGTCTTATTATCCACCTTGTTTACCATCCTCCAAGCTCGTATAAACCTCTGACGGTAGCCTTGATCATCACTCTCGTAGTCGAACACCATTCCTTGGATGAGCGAATCACGTAGACCATCTCTTCGTGCGTACCCAAATTGTCGCAGAGCTAAGCAAGGCTTATAAGTGATACCTCCCATAATGCCAAGCAGAGGGACATTAGGGAATTCCCCACAATGATCGATGATAGTAATATCCTCCAAGGATCGAGAACACCAGTGGATATCTGAATGTCTGAGTGACATCAGCTTATTGGACCATCTCAAGCCTTGCTCGTTCTTCACAACGGATCGGGGGAGAAGCGAAACAAACCATATAGCCAACCGAGGAGTACATCACATGAGGGTTCCTCTTCTCTTCATGGTGTGAGACTAGAGAGAATGCAAGATATATCCCAACAAAGTAGGCACTAGATTGTGAGATAAAAATATTTTGATAACATTCACATCTATAAGTTGGTCAGGATTTGGAAATAGTACCATCCCATAGATGAGAAGAGCCAAAATTTCTTCAAAATCTTGTAAATCCAGAGTTTTCTAACAATCTTGAGCTTTTTCCAACAAGAACTTGGCTAGAAACCCTTTAAAACCACTTCTTGTTTCCCAATTAGCCCTGACGTGGGATTGTTGCAAGTGTAAAGCTCGGGCGACCTCTTCAGGGCTTGGGTCTCTTTTAGTACCGTTGAAAGGTAGTTGATTGAGAATAGGAATTCTAAAGAGTTGATAGAATTCTTCCATAGTAGGTACAAGCTGGTAATCGGGGAAGGTAAATCAATGATGCAAAGGGTCAAAGAAATGGAAAAGCACCTTCATCATATCTTCATTAAAGCTTGAGGTAACCAAGTTGAAAAGTCATCCATGTCTTTTGGTGAACAGAGAATTCGCAGGGACCCTTGATGCTAACTCCTTGAGCTGAAAAGGTACTCATACAAGGTTGACTTGGATTGTGTTCCTGCGAGTGGGAGTCATGTCCTACAAAACAGAACAAAGATGAATCTCAAAATCCTTGAAATGGTTAGTCTAAAATGCTATGGTATGATTTCATGATGTTATGTACAAGCATATGCACAAGTTAAATAAAAAAAATCCTTAGGTTTGGGCTTGCATGAGGTTTATAGGTAAGTACCCTCTTGAAGTTTAGTTGGTTAAACCAGTCCTAGAAAGTAAACGGGTTCTAGGGAATCTCAATATCACTGATATTTCTTCATCGAGAATTGTTTTAGCACAAGCCTCTTTATTGGCGACCGAAATATATCGAAAGTCCAATATCAATGAGTGTAGTATCGAGTATCAACCAACTTCGGACTGCACCAAAGCCGACTACCTCATTACTCCCTAATAGCCAAGTTGTTCAAGTAAAGGATCTAAATTCAGTTAGTGCTTCATGACACCACACATCGGCTCTGTATTCTCCTGGACTACTCAAGGGTTACCGATACCAACAAATATGACACAGTAACATAGTTATTTCTTAGACCATGTCGGTATACCCCGCACGACTTCCACAACTTATTTCTACTTACCTAAAAAGGTGCCTCAGATCCCGGTAAAGGATCAAAACAAACCCAAACAAGGAACCATAATATAAAGCAAACAAATCAAACAATGAAAATCAAATAAAGGTGATCTAGCACTAAGGTAACCCAACTTTTAAGTATTTCCCTAGCAAACTCGCCAGTTCTGTAACACAGTGGGAGAACTAACTTGGGTGTTTTGCATTTGATCGCATTTATTACGGATAGCAAGAGTCGCCACCGAATTTTCTTTTATCCAATAAGGAAAGGTTGAAAAGAACAGGAAAGACCTTTTGAGATTATTTCTTGAGTTTGGGAGGGGGGGGGGGGGGGTAGGTTATGAAAAGGGAAGGTGTTAGCACCATTTTCATCCGTAGTTATCTACGGGCACTTAGTTGCTTGCTAGATCACTTGCTTTTGTTTGAAAAATTTTCTTGTGGTGTGGGTTTTGAAAGTATTTTGAAAATGTCTTTGTAATGGTTCTCGTTTCTATAAGAACACGTACAAAGTGTTGTTTTAACTTTTGAAAATGTTTCAAATGAAAGTGTGGGTGTATAAAATGTTTTTGTTGTGGGAAAACGAGAAACTAGGAGCAACCTACCTACTCAAAAGGTCTTAAATGTTCTTTTCCTCCTCCTTTAGATGTTGCTATCTTACCATTGATTTGATAAGAAGCCCCATCATTGGATGTGAAGGGACGGGCGTGGGACGTTTGTATAGTTGTAGAAGGCAACCTATGGGACGTTTTAGCAATGTTGTTTAGGGACTAGATCGTTTACCAAAGGCAACATTGAGGGTCATCGAGGGACTATGATTTTTTATTGAGGGTCTTTTCTAAAACACCCATATTCGAGGGACATGACTATTTTTTTGAGGAAACAAGTGAGATTACCCTAAGGGTGCATATGTGAATGGTGTGTTTGATTTACATGCATTTAGTATTTGATTAGGGGTTATCTACCTGTTGTTTTTATCTTGCTATACATACCCTATTTTACTAGAAATCATATAAAAGTAATAAAATGCAGAAAGATAAAATCCTTCACTATTACAACCATATTGAAATGCATGAAAATATAAAGGCAAAAATAAAATAAAAGCAAGAAAAATGGGTCTTTCGATTTAGGCAAAAGCACCCTTCGATTCTGCACTTTTTGACCTCCTTCGATTTGAGGACTGGAGTCAATGGATTCATGCCCTTCGATTTACCTTTCTGCCTACTTCGACTAGGGGGCTGGAATCTTTGTAGGCGTGCCTTTCGTTTGGGCCTGGAAGTCAGCATGGTTCTGTCCTTTGCTTGAGACTTGGAGACAACAAGGTTTTGGCCTTCGTTTGAAGCCTGGAGGCAGCAAGGTTCATTCTTTCGTTTGAGGCCTGGAGTTAGCAAGGTTCATGCTTTGCCAGAGGCTCCTTGCTGACTCCTTTGACTGTAAGCATGTTGGGCTCTCATATTTTGATTCAAAAGGCTTGTGCAGCTAGCCAATTGAAGGGAATAATAAGCATGTCTTATATTCTTAAAATGAAACATCCAAATGTAACTACAGTCCAGGGGTTAACACAAAAACCAAAGGGTCTCAAAGTCCAAAGCCTGACTAATTAAAGTTGAGTTTTCAGCATATGGGTAATCAGAGTCGAAAGCTAAAACATGGTAAAGCTCCCTATATGAAATATCTACATTTTTCTATATTGGCATGTGCACATGATATTAAAATAGAATAGATTCAAGCTTGAAGGGAACTTACCTCTTGAAGTTCTTCAAATCGAAGGGAACTACAAGTGCCTTCCTTGATGGGGAATGGGAGTTCGTTGAGATCTTCTTGAGGCTAATCCATATACCACTTTGTGAAAACAGTCACTGAATCGAAGGAGGTTGTGTGAATGGATCGAAGGTTCTTTTATAACAAGTAATGGAATGAATCAAAGGCCTATTGTATGGTAGTTGGGGAAGTGGGTCGAAGGGTAGTTTGATGGTCACTTGGAGGGTGAACCTAAGGTTCTTACTTAGTGTACAGAAGTGTTTGAAAAAGAATTTTGGGAAGTGTTTAAGAATTTTTGAGAATTTTCACAAGTATTTTCTTGCAATTCTTCCAGCGCCCCTAACATGTGTGGTGATGTCTCCTATTTATAGATGGCCTAGGCTGATGTTTTTGGAGGGAAAATAAAATATATAAACAAAAAGGGTATGTTGTATTTGTAGCTTCGAGGGACAATGTCTGTATGCCATTTTGGTGCAAGGAAATAGGCAGTGTTCCAGGACTGTTGTGCAGCAATTTTGGAGTTTTATGGCCAGCGTATCAGGCTTAAACCTGGTAGCGCAATGGACTTGGTCAACAAATACATTTGGCATCTCAACCTTTTGTCTTGACCCCCTATCTTTATCCTTCGACAAGACTCTTCAGCAATCACTTCTTTTTTCAAATCGAAGTTCCCTTCGAATGAATCATGTGGGTATCCTTTGAAGGGGGTCAAATAAGTGTTTTTCGAGCAGGCCCTTCATGGGGTCCTGCGAATGGTCCAAATACATGCTCTTAGAATGGGTCAGCAAAACATGTCATTCGATTGGGACATCAAGACATGTATGGAAACTCCTTCGAATGCTCTATCATGGTACTTCTTTCGTATGAGGCAATGACACAGTGCAGAATTTGTGTGTTGGAGAAAACCATTTCCAAAGGAGATACTGCCCCACTTAAATTTGCCTGCAAAGGGGCCCTATGGCTAAATAAAATATTGTATGTATAAGAGAGGCTTTGGCCTCCTGAATCAAAGGACATTATCAGGAGGCTTTTTGCTTTGTGAATTGAAGCTATTTGATGAGAACTTTTGCCCTTTCGAAGCTTGTAACAAGTTGCTTCGAAGGGTGACTTTGGCCTTGCGCATATTAACATGGTAGGAAATTCCGCCTTGTAAGTCTTAGCTAATACGCAGGAAATATGCTACGTGGCCAAACGAAATATTTGTACAAACGTTCAAACGAAGTCTAGTGCTTAAACGGAATAGGAAATGAACTTGCCCAAATGAGTCCAATGCCTCAATCGAAGCATGAAATGAACTTGCCTTAAAGGAGTCCAGCGCCTAAACGAAAGATGAAACCAAAGCCAAAGTGGTCCAATCAAAGGATGCAAAATTGAAAAGAACTTTATTTTCCTTTAATTTTGTCAAAAAGAGCATTTTTCATCTATTTTGTCTTTTTAGCAATTTCTTCTTTAATCTTGATGCTGAAAAATCCAAATATATTTGTGTAAGCTTGAATTTTTAGGAGCTCTTTGTGAGAAATGTATTGAGGAATGAGATGGATAATTTTGGGGTACAACACTTGGCATGTCTTCGTACAACCAAGCAAAGATCTCAACATATTCATGCAACATTTGGATTAACATGTTCTTGATAATGTCCTCTAGATTTGTTGCGGATAGCAAGAGTCGCCACCGACTTTTCTTTTATCCAATAAGGAAAGGTTGAAAAGAATAGGAAAGACCTTTCAATATTATTTCTTGAGTTTAGGGGGGTAGGTTATGAAAATGGAAGGTGTTCTCACCCTTTTCATTCGTAGTTCTCTACGGGCTCTTAGTTGCTTGCTAGATCACTTTCTTTTGTTTGAAAAATGTGCTTGTGGTGTGGGTTTTGAAAGTGTTTTGAAAATGTCTTTGTAATGGTTCTCGTTTCTATAAGAACACGTACAAAGTGTTGTTTTAACTTTTGAAAATGTTTCAAATGAAAGTGTGGGTGTATAAAATGTTTTTTTTGTGGGCAGGCGAGAAACTAGGAGCAATCTACCTACTCAAAAGGTATTAAATGTTCTTTTCCTCCTCCTTTAGATGTTGCTATATTACCATTGATTTGATAAGAAGCCCCATTGTTGGATGTGAAGGGACGGTCGTGGGACGTTTTTATAGTTTTAGAAGGGAACCTATGGGACATTTTAGAAATGTCGTTTAGGGACTAGATCGTTTACCGAAGGCAACATTGAGGGTCATCGAGGGAATACGATCTTTTATTGATGGTCTTTTCTAAAACGCCCATATTCGAGGGACATGACTATTTTTGAGGCAACAAGTGAGATTACCCTAAGGGTGCATGTGTGAATAGTGTGTTTGACTTGCATGCATTTAGTATTTGATTGGGGGTTATCTACTTGTTGTTTTTATCTTGCTATACACACCCTATTTTACTAGAAATCATATAAAAGTAATAAAATGAAGAAAGATAAAATCCTACACTATTACAACCATATTGAATTGCATGAAAATATAAAGGCAAAAATAAAATAAAAGCAAGAAAAATGGGTCTTTCGATTTAGGCAAAAGCACCCTTCGATTCTGCACTTTTTGACCTCCTTTGATTTGAGGTTTAGAGTCAGTGGATTCATGCCCTTCGATTTACCTTTCTGCCTCCTTCGACTAGGGGGATGGAATCAGTGTAGGCGTGCCTTTTGTCTGGGCCTGGAAGTCAACATGGTTCTGTCCTTCGCTTGAGACTTGGAGACAGCAAGGTTCTGGCCTTCGTTTGATTCCTGGAGGCAGCAAGGTTCATTTTTTCGTTTGAGGCCTGGAGTTAGCAAGGTTCATGCTTTGCCACAGGCTCCTTGCTGACTCCTTAAATTGTAAGCATGTTGGGCCCTCAGATTGTGATTCGAAAGGCTTGTGCAGCTAGCCAATCGAAGGGTATAATAAGCATGTCTTATATTGTTAACATGTAACATCCAAACGTAACTATAGTCCACGGGTTAACACAAAAACCAAAGGGTCTCAAAGTCCAAAACCTAACTAATTAAAGTTGAGTTTTCAGCATATGGGTAATCAAAGTCGAAAGCTAAAACATGGTAAAGCTCCCTATATGAAATATCTACATTTTTCTTTATTGACATGTGAACATGATATTAAAATAGAATAGATTCAAGCTTGAAGGGAACTTACCTCTTGAAGTTATTCAAATCGAAGGGAACTGCAAGTGCCTTGCTTAATGGAGAATGGGAGTTCGTTGAGATCTTCCCGAGGCTAATCCATCTACCACTTTGTGAAAGCAATCATTGAATCGAAGGAGGTTGTGTGAATGGATCGAAGGTTATTTTATAACAAGTAATGGAATGAATCAAAGGCCTATTGTATGGTAGTTGGGGAAGTGGGTCGAAGGGTAGTTTGATGGTCACTTGGAGAGTGAATGAAAGGTTCTTACTTAATGTACAGAAGTGTTTGAAAAATAATATTGGGAAGTGTTTGAGAATTTTTGAGAATTTTCACAAGTGTTTTCTTGCAATCCTTCCAGCGCCCCTAACATGTGTGGTGATGTCTCCTATTTATAGAAGGCCTGGGCTGATGTTTTTGGAGGGAAAATAAAATATTTAAACAAAAAGAGTATGCTGTATTTGTAGCTTTCGAGGGACAATGTTTGTATGACATTTTGGTGCAAGGAAATAGGAAGTGTTGCAGGACTGCTGTGCAGCAATTTTGGAGTTTTATGGCCAGTGTATCAGGCTTGAACCTGGAAGCGCATAGGACTTGGTCAACAAATACCTTTGCCATCTCAACCTTTTGTCTTGACCCCCTAGCTTTATCCTTCGACCAGACTCTTCAGCAATCACTTCCTTTTACAAATCGAAGTTCCCTTCGAATGAATCATGTGGGTATCCTTTGAAGGGGGCTAAACAAGTGTCTTTCGACCAGGCCCTTCATGGGTTCTTGCGAATGGTCCAAATACATGCTCTTGGAATGGGTCAGTAAAACATGTCATTCGATTGGGACATCAAGACATGTCTGGAAAATCCTTCGAATGCTCCATCATGGTACTTCTTTCGTATGAGGCAATGACACAGTGCAGAATTTGTGTGTTGGAGAAAACCATTTCCAATGGAGATACTGCCCCACTCAAATTTGCTTGCAAAGGGGCCATATGGCCAAACGAAAGATTGTATGTAGAAGAGAGGCTTTGGCCTTCTAAATCAAAGGACATCATCATGAGGCTTTTTGCTTTGTGAATTGAAGCTATTTGATGAGAACTTTTTCCCTATCGAAGCTTGTAACAAGTTGCTTCAAAGGGTGACTTTGGCCTTGTGCATATTAACATGGTAGGAAATTCCGCATTGTAAGTCTTAGCTAATACGCACGAAATATGCTACGTGGCCAAACGAAATATTTGCACAAACGTTCAAACAAAGTCTAATGCTTAAACGAAATAGGAAATAAACTTTCCCAAATGAGTCAAATGCCTCAATCGAAGCATGCAATGAACTTGCCTTAAAGGAGTCCAGCGCCCAAATGAAAGATGCAACCAAAGCCAAAGTGTCTAATCGAAGGATGCAAAATTTAAAAGAACTTGATTTTCCTTTAATTTTGTCAAAAAGAGCATTTTCATCTATTTTGTCTTTTTAGAAATTTCTTCTTTAATCTTGATGCTGAAAAATCAAAATATATTTGTGTAAGCTTGAATTTTTGGGAGCCCTTTGTGAGAAATGTATTGAGGAATGAGAGGGATAATTTTGGGGTACAACACTTGGCATGTCTTCGTACAACCAAGCAAAGATCTCAACATATATATGCAACATTTGGATTAACATATTCTTGATACTGTCCTCTAGATTGGCGCATATCCTGACGTCTTTCCTATCTGTTTCAGAACCCAAGTTTACAACCTTGATTGATGCTTCATGCGGTTGTATAGCCTTTTCTTCTTGTAATAAGAGTCTGGAAAGTTCTCCAGGTACTTCACAATCTTCCTCACCTTTGTCCTCGGCTTGGTAGATTGGATTTTCAAAGTCATAAGTAGAAATAGTGCAATTTTTATCAACGGGATACAAAGTGGATGTGGATCTGCAATTTATTGTGTGGGTATGTGTAAGAACACATGGATATTTGAAAGTGCAGTAAATTAAAAGAAATACATAGAGAACAAAATTTTAATGCAAAACGTCCAATGCTTTTATAAAATGAAAATATGTTTATGAAATGATAACCCTTAACACATGGACCATTGTGCCCCGGGTAAGACACAAGGCTTAAAGTCATTGTTTAAATGTTATATAACTAAAACTTTTTAAAGCAATAAAATATAAATGTAGCTATTTCTCGTGACTAAAGGAGATAGAGATAATGTCTTTCGCCTTCTAGTTATCGAGATTGTTGCCAATGGTGGGAGAGATCCAGTTGTCAAGGTCATGATCACTATCAACATCTTCTATAGCATTGACTCCATTGTTGTTGACGCAAAATGGAGGTCTTCCAGCATGATTGTGATGAATAACCCTTTGACCCTCTGCAGTGAAACCCAAACCAAATTTGTCAGATTTATACGGAATTTCAGGAAGCTGACCTCAAATAGTACAACCACCTTCTTCTACAGAAGCTTTAGCATCTTTCAAGGAAGCCATCTTGGGTGAAACGTTGGTAACCTTGGGGGTTGCAGAAACATCTTCTGTAGAAGCAGGGGTAATCACTTCAAAAGTATGACATAGGGTCTCGATGAATTCTCCGTCCATCTCTACATACCGGAATGAATTCAGGTGGTTAACCATATACTCTTCTTATCTGCAGACAATAACAATCTTTCCATTCACATGATACTATAACTTCTGGTATAGGGTTGAGGTAACAACACCTGCCCCATGGATCCAGGGGCGTCCCAGTAATCAAGAATAAGTTGGCCGAACATGCATCATGTAGAAGGTAGATTCAAAGACCTGCGAACCTACCTTGATCGGAAGATCCACTTCTCCATGTACCATACTCTTTGACCTGTCATAGGCTCGAACTATAATATCACTGGGTTTTAGTACAACCCCTTCGCAATCAAGTCTTCCGAGAGCGCCCTTAGGTAGAACATTCAACGAGGAACCAGTATTTACTAGTACATGAGCCAAAGTAGTGCCCCTGCATCCAATGGAGACATATAGGGCTTTGTTGTGGTTTCTTCCTTCAGGAGTCAGGTCAACATCAAGAAACCCTAAACCATCATCAGTCGTTAGGCTAGTAACATAACTTTCGAATTGATCGACAGAAATCTCTTGTGGCACGTGAGCGGTCTTCAAAAATTTCACCAAAGCCTGTGCATGAGCTTCAGAATACAGTAACAGGGATAACATATAGATCTTAGATGGGTTCTTCCCCAGCTGTTCAACAATCTTGTAGTCGCTCTTACAGATAATATTCAAATCCTTTTCCAATTCTTGTCTAGAGGTGTCTTCAACTGCAACTTTTTAGGCGCCTCCGTCTGGGCAGGCTCCACCATTTGCTCCTTACCTCGAGCCTCAATAGTTGACTCGGTAGCACTAAGAACAACATGTGTGGCAAAAGTCTTTGGAGAGATTTCCGGAGGGAACACCATTCTGCTTCTAGTAACTTTACTGATCCCAACAATATTGTCGATGTTGGAATCAGTAGCTTTGATAACTTTATCTTCAGTAGTAGGTAAAAAAAATTTTAACGCCATGGTAGGAGACGTCGGACCCATAGTTCCATAGAATAGCTTTATCCGAAGAATATGGGATAGGTCCAGGTGTAGTGATGATTAGAGGAGCAGCCTTTGGATTGGCAATAGTTCTTATAGGACCTTTGGAAGTGATCCTGATAGGGGTGCCAGAAATTATAGATAGATCTTGGAACATATTATCAGCAGACAAAATCTTTTCAAACGGAATCTTATGATTGTCCATTAGGCGTTGAATGCCTTCTTAAAATAACTTGCAGCCATTGGGTTGAGCTGCACAGCAGCAACATCTTTCAACACAACCCGAGGATGAACCGGCCTGCAATAGATTCTTCTTGATAATTGGTAGGGGAGTAGCCAATTCACTTACAAAAGTAATATAAAAACATCATCAATAGCACTTATGTCTTTTTCATGCTTTGGCATAGGTGCAGTAACTACATTTGGGGTTACTAGAGGATCAAACTCAATCTCCTTGTTGTCAATCATATCCTGAATTTTGTTTTTTAGGGTCGATCAATTGTTGGTGTCGTGCCCAAGACTATTGGAATTGTAGGCTCACTTCACATTTAGATTGTAGTGAGGAGAGGAGGTGTTAGGATTTTGAGGAGGATCCCATAGTGTAATCAGTTATGTCTTCAGTAAATGTTGCAATGCCTGAGATAGTGGCATGTTAATCTTGGTAAACTTCCTTCTCGAAGCATCTGACCTACACTAATTTCCCCGTTGTTGTTGTTGAACAGATGCGAGATTAAAAATTAATATCGCTCCCACTGACTGATTACAGTCATTGTTAACATGGCCCTTCTAGCCATAAACAACATTGGCCTCCTTCTTACCACCAAATGTCTTCTTCACATCACTTGAAGATGCAGCCACTGGAATCTTTCCGCTCTTGATACCATCCTCGACATGTTCCCCAGTTAGAATCAGCTCAGTAAAACCAGATGAAGAACTCCTAATAAGATGATTAAATAATGGACCTATCAGAGTACCCATGAACATATAAACTAGCTCCCGGTCAGACAAGGGAGGTTGCACCCTTCATGCCAAATATCTCCACTTCTGTGCATATTCTTTGAACCCTTCATTCGAGCCAATAGTCATGTTTTGTAATTGCACACGAGTTGGTGCAAGGTCAGCATTATATTGATACTGCTTATAAAATGCAACGGCCAAGTCTTCCCAAGTACGAATGTTGGTTCCTTCCAGCTAATAGAACTACTCCAGTTGTGTACCAGAAAAACGTTCCTGAAAGAAGTGAACCCATAACTTTTTGTCAGCAGTATGGGGTTGGATCTTCCGAACATAATATCTCAGAAGAAGTTTCAGACAAGACACACCATCATATTCAGCGAAAGCGGGGACCTTGAACTTGTGAGGGATAACTACCCCCAGAATAAGACCCAGCTATTCAAAATTTAATCCAGACACTTTCTGAATTTCCATGGCAAAGAGGCGATCTTCATACTGTTTGTATTTGTCATCTGCAGGAGGGTACTTTTCATCAGAGTAGTCTTCATCCTCAGGAATTTCCCAGAACCAATGTTGCTTCCACCTTTAGCCTTAATACTTCTACAATGTTCCTCTTGATTGTTGTCTTCATCAGAGGAGATGTTAGCAGTTTAAATCGGTTTAGAGGGACCTTTAAATCTTCTCCCTATATCGAGGATATAGCAACTGGTTTCCGAGTCTTCTTCTTTTTGGAGATGAGCGCCATCATATCTTTCCGCCCCTGAGCTAAGTTCAAGAGTGTCTCCTGGAATTGGGCATTCTGAGCTTGGAGTTCCCTAACAGTTTGTTTGAGGGCCATCTTTTACTAAAATAAACAACAAGAAGATGAGAAAACATGTATTGGAAACCTGTTATATGATGATGCATGATATGTGGATGTTATGTTTTCAAGGATCTTCCGAGGTAAACAAAAAATGTTAGAAGTCGAGTCTGGCTGTAGCTTTGATTGAAGAGTTTCGTGTCATTAAACGTCCTTCTATGAGAATCAAGCTCACCATCTCGAGTGTGTCCTAGCCTTTTACTCAAGATAACATACTTTGGTCTTCAACGTCATTGGTTAGAGGAAAATAAATCCCATTTCCGCTTTGCTAGACATTAATTCATGATACTTTGACGACATTTGGCTAGACGAAAATAAATCCTCTTGCCCCTTGCTAGACATCTAATTCATGATAACCTTCATAACAGGCCATTGAGATCCTTGAAATGGTCAGTACAAATGATATTGTATGATGTTATGATGTTATGATGTTATGATGTCATGTTCGAACAATTAATTAAAACACAAGCAAAGCACCCAAGGCCTTAGGTTTAGGCTTGCATGGAGTTTGTAGGTAAGTACCCTCTTGATGTTCAGTTGGCTCAACCTGTCCTAAGAAAAGTAATTGGGTTCTAGGAGTCTCATATCACCGATATTTGTCTGAAGGAATATTTTAGCACAACATCCAATTTGTGATCGTAATATCCCGAGAGTCGAATCTGAATGAGTGTAGTATCGAGTATCAACCAACTTCAGTCTGCACTAAATTCGGCCATCTCACTACATTCTAATGGCTAAGTTGGGTAAATTAAGGTTCGAAGGCCAGTTAGTGCTTATGGCACCACGCGGCAGCCCAACATTCTCCTTGACTAACTCAAGGGACACCGGAACAAACCAATGTATCCCACTAACATAGCCATCACTTCAACAATATCGGTCTACGCCGTACAGTTTCCACGATCTATAACTACTTACCTAAAATGCCCCCAGATCTTGGTATATGATCTATACAAGAAATAAACCCAAACAACCCTTTAAAAATAAAGCAGAAAAATAAAAAAAAGGAAAGAATTTAAAAGTGATCTAACTCTAAAGGTAACCCCACTTTTAGTTCTCTCCAGCAGAGTCGCCAGTTCTGTAATACAGTGGGAGAACTGACTTTTGGATTTGGGTTTTATCGCAAATGTTGCAGATAGCAAGAGTCGCCACCAACTTTTCTTTTATCCGATAAAGGAAATGGTGAAAAGAATAGGAAATACCTTCAAGAATTTTCTGAGTTCGGGGGGTAGGTTATGAAAAGGGGAGGTGTTAGCATCCTTTTCATCTGTAGTTATTTATGGTCTCTTAGTCGCTAGCTCACTTTATTTTGAAACGCTTGGTGTGTGTATGTTTGACAATATTTTAAAAAAACTTCCTAAGTGTGGCAACTTTTTAATGATTCTTGTATCAGTTAAGAATGCATACAAATTGTTTGTTTTTTTAGAAAATATTTCAGAAAAGTGTTTGTGAAAAAGATATTTGTTTTGAAAAGTGTGAGAAAGTGATTAACAGTATTCATCCCTTACTCAATGTCTTTCGTATTGTTTTCCTCCTCCTTTAGATATTGTTATCCTACCATTAGTTAGTAGGAAGCCCTATCGCTGGATGTGAAGGGACAAGCATAGGGTCGTCGTTATGGTCATAGAAGGTAACATGTAGGAATACCTTAGCAATTCTAAGGGACTATCATCATATATTCCTAGGCAACATCGAGGGACAAGATCATTTCTCGTAGGCAACTCGAGGGACATCGCAGGACTATGATCTTTATGATGATTTTAATCGAGGATCTTTGCTAAGGGTATCCCTACGTTCGAGGGACATGACCATTTTCTTTCTAAGGCAATAAGTGAAGTTACCCTAGAAGTGCATGTGTGAATGGTGATTCAATTCAGTTATTTTACCTGGATTAGGGTTTTCTACTTTTGTTTTTATATCTTTCCATACAGTCCCTATTTACTAAGCAGTTATAAGGAAAGCGGTAAATGCAGAAAGTAAAGGCAGAAATTAAAATCTATGCTATTACAAGGCTTCGGCAAGGGGGGATACAAATAGTAAAATGGGGGGAAAACAGTAAACCCTAATTAAACTATTACATACTGTAGCAGATACATAATTGAAAAAATACTGAAATACGCGACACTAACAAAATACGCGAGATCGTACAATAAAGAGAAACGTGAAAGGAAATTGCTTTGTGAATTTTTTAATAGAAAAATATTTGATGTTTAATCTAAAAAAACCCTAATTAGTTTTGATTAATTAAAAAAACAATTGATGAATTAAACCTAAAACCTAAATTGATTTTAATTATAAAAAAAAGGTTTTTTAAAAAAAGATTAAATTAAAAAAAGGAATTAATTTAAATAATTAAAAAGAAAATTAATCTTAATTAAAAAAACTTAAGTCTAAATTAATGTTGATTTAAAAAAGCTTAATTAAATTATATTAAAAGAAGGTTAAAGCAAAATAAATAAAAAAGGATGTGGGCCTGTTATTTAACAAACTAGGGGGGAGTTGTGAGAAACAAGAATTTACTAGGTCCAGAACGTGCAAGCCTATTATACCTGCCTGAGATCTAGCGGGGCTTCCAAGGAGGGTTCACCATGGTCCAACAAATCTGAGGCGTCAGATCTGAAATTTTGGTGATCTGGTGGTGATGAGATGAGGCGCACGGTGGACGCACGAGGATTGACTACGCTGGATCTGCAACAGAATAAAGATGTGAAAACAAAATACCAGGGGCAGGAATCGAACCTGTGCCCTGGTACAATAATGCTCTAACATACGCGCTTCTACTATTGGGACGGCTGTACATCCGTTTATTTAAATGAAACAATTAACATATAATATAAACGTGAATATTTTGACCGGAGAGGCATCGGAGCCATAGCTCCGTTCATCCTCTCTGCTTCCTAATTCTTCAAAAACCTGAAAAATTAAAGAATTAGTGATCCAAAAGCGTCCTACCTCCCTAAATCGGGGGTTGTGAGTTCAATGGAATGATTTTTGTGGGATAAAACGCAAGGGATCAATAGATATGGTGAAAACGCATGGAATTATTGCTAGCATGGTGGTTCACGATTTAGCACACATGGGACCTCCATGATTGTTCTATCCTGCACTACTAAACCTCATGAACACATTAGTGACATTAGTACATGTTAAAGTAAACAGAAAATCAAGATATGAACATGGTGAACATTATAAAGTCGGCGATCCTATGTAATGTGATTTCACACGTTTGGACCATGAAAACTGATCCAACCTTACCATGTATGCTTGTTAAGAGTGAATATAATGGTTGTTTGTAGTGAGAGGGTTTGTAATAAGGGTTTGGAAATTTTAGGGTTCTTGAAAAAAAGTTGATATTTTGACAAGTTTGAGAGGAAAGGTTTTCGTGTCTTGTATGAGAAAGAATGATAGAATATATAAGGTTGAAATTAGGGTAAAAGGATGGGCTTGGTCTTTGTGTAAGAAGGTCTTGTATTTTATTTTATCTATTTTGCATTATTAATGAATAAATCAAAAATAAGTAAAATAAAAATAGGTCAGGTGTTTTAAGTACAAGATTTGAGGTGTATGAAGAGTGTAATACACATTTGGACTCTTAAACCATGGCCCAATAGCCCAAAATATCAAGCTTGCTCAATTTGAACTTCATGCATTTGCTCCTAATTTTCCAACTTGGAATGGTCATAAATCACTCAATTTTCATCTTTTGAAGGTTATAGTTGACTTTTTGCAAAGCTCAAGATGTCCTCTACAATCACCCTTTTGATTATTTTTACATTTGGGGACTTTATATTGATGTAAGTTGCTTTGACAAAAAGTGTCTTTTTGTTGACTTTTGAAATGACCTGTAATATATTGGCTTATATCTCTCAAATGGAGCACTTTTTGGACTTGAGATTAGATATTCAAAGTTGCAAAGAATTTAATTTCCTTCAAATTGAGATTTGGTTGGGGAAACATTAATGAAGCATGTGAAAGTTATGCTTGGTCAAAGTTCAGTTGACTTCTCCTAAGGAAACCCTAATTTGGGAACTTTTGACTTTTGATGATTTGAGGGCTTTCCTTGAGGAATCATGATCATCCCTTGATAAAATTATGAATATGACTTTAAAATCTTTATGTTGACCAAAAATCTTGGAGTTTGACTGTATGTTGACCATAGTTGAATTTTTACCCAATATAGTTGATTTTCAATCATCTAAGCAATTGACTGAGCAAACTTGTGATGCAAGTCATGAAACTTGGTATGAGCATTCTTGAATAAATATGAGGAACCATGGAAACCACTTGAGTACTTTCAAACCCAAATTTCCTTGTGAAAGATGAAACCCTAGTTGTGGACCCATTGCTTAGGAGGAGAATTGAATTGATCAATTCTTAGGCAACCTTGAGCATTTGAGAACCCTAGGAGAATGTCTTGAAGAAAATGGGAGGGAAAATTTTGGGGTACAACCCTATAAAATAAAAATTATGGTCTTCCATTGTAGTGGAGAAATTCCAAGGATAATCCAATCGATAACATTATTCGTGATATCACCAAAGGGGTAACGACTCATTCTAAAATAAGTAATCTTTGTTATCATCATGCATATGTATCACAAGTGGAACCTAAAACTGCTAAGGATGCCTTACTTGATGAGCATTGGCTTATGGCCATTCAAGAAGAATTAAATTAATTGGAAATAAATGATGTTTGGAACTTTGTTCCTCGTCCACAAAATCATCAAATTATAGGCACTCGATGGTTATTTTTGGAAATAGGCATGATGAACATGGGGTGATAACAAGAAATAAGTCCCATCTTGTGGCTCAAGGGTATAACCAATAGGAAGGAATTGATTATGAGGAGACTTATGCTCCTGTTCCCGACATGAGATTATTCTCCTTTTATAAGCATATGCATGTTCTAAGATTTTCAAATTATATAAAATGGACGTAAAAAGTGCATTCCTTAACGGTTACATAAGTAAAGAAGTGTATGTTGCTCAAACCCCAGGTTTTGAAAATTATGAGTTTCCCAATCATGTGTTCAATTTAAAACGTGCATTGTATGGTCTTAAACAAGCCCCAAGGGCATGGTATGACCGACTTAGTAAGTTTTTGATTAACCAAGGTTACTCTAGGGCAAATGTAGACACAACACTCTTTATTAAACATCAAGGAAAGCATATTTTTCTAGTTAAAATTTATGTTGATGATATCATTTTTGGATCAACTAATATGCATCTCGTCAAGGAGTTCTCTAAGCTTATGCCTTGAGAATTTGTGATGAGTCTAATGGGAGAATTAAACTACTTCCTTAGACTACAAATTAAGAAACCTGATGAAATAATATTTGTGTGCCAAACAAATTATTGTCTCGAATTACTTAAAAAATTCGGGATTGACATCGATAAGGAAATTTACACACCTATGGCAAAAATGGCAACTTGGATAAAGATGAAAATGGTAAGGATGTTTAGGTAAAAAGGTATAGAGTTATGACTGGGTCTCTCATTTATATTACCGCATCTAGGCCAAATATTATGTTTAGTGTTTTTATTTGTGTACAATATCAATCATCTCCTAAGGAATCACACTTAAAAGTCGTTAAGTGCATTCTTAGATACCTAACTGGTACATCTAAGTTTGGACTTTTATATTCCAAGGGAAACGATTATACCTTGATTGGTTATTCTGATTCCTATTTTTTCGGTTGCAAATTAGATAGGAAAAGCACTACTGGAACTTGTCACATGTTTTAAAAATCCTTGATAAGTTGGCATAGAAAAAATAAAGTTTATGTTGCTTTGTCAACAGTCGAGGCGGAATACGTGGTAGCCGGTAGTTGTTATGCCTAAATTTTGTGGTTTAAACAATAACTACTTGACTTTGATATTAAACTCTCATGTATTCCTATCATGTTCGACAATACTAGTGCCATTAATCTAACCAAAAATCATGTACTACATTCACGCACTAAACATATTCAAATACGCCACCACTTCCTTTGTGACCATGTCGAAAAAGGAGATGTTGTGTTTGAGCATGTTGATAGTAAAAATCAACTTGCCGACATTTTTACTAAACCACTCACAACAGAACCTTTTGTCAACATAAGTGGAGATTTGGGGATAGTCGATACTTTCAAATGTTTCCTAATCCTCTACTACTTCTTGTACTCTATAATTTCACTCTAATCTTGTATTTGAGTTCTTTACATCATGTGAGTGCAACTTCGATATCAATCGAGAGTGAGGTAATATAGTTTCAATTTCTCCTTGAAAGTAAGATTTTCCTTGATATATGTTAGTAGATACTTCAAAAAATGCTTGATATTTTCTCAAATGATGAAAACCATGAATGTTCATTTCACATTTTTTTATATTAATAACCATTGTGTTTTCTTAATCCATACGCTTATAATGACTTCATGTATTAATTCTTTCACATTTGTATATGTTTATTCTTATCATGCGAACATGTGCTTTTTGACTTCATATTTCTTAATCATTATGTTCAAAAAATCTCGTATGTATCGACACATATTGTTTTAGTTGTCAATTTTTAAATTCTTTTATTCTGAATTTATCCCTCTTTTCCCTAAAAGTTCGAAAACTATAAATACTCTTTCATGCATCATTCCAACTTGTTGAAAACCATAAAATTAGCATATTTCTCTCTTCATCTTCAACCTATAATCTATGAATTCACAGTGACATTACATTATAATGATGTTCTATTGGGGTGCCATCAAGACGAGGATTGCTAGTGTCCAATTGTGTAATGGGTGTAGTTTTGTAGAGGTTTTCATCCAGGAAAAACCTCAGTTTTGTCCTTCAAGATCATTGGTTGATTTGGGGGTTTTCGTGCAAGATATTCGAGAGGTAATTTCCAGAAAGTGAACAACCTTGGAATGCTTAAAATCTTTGCAAGGAACCTTGGAGTGTTTGAAATCTTTGCAAGGAAGTAACTTGGAGTACCGGATAAAATAGAAGTTTTGTGTTCCAATAGTTTGAAATTGACGGTGCGTGAAATATTTGGAGATAAAGAATGCAAAGGAGTAGCAAGATCAAAACAGTCATTTTCATCTATTATGTTTTTAGTCTCTCTCAAGATCAAAAGTGGAGAAGGAGTTGAATCAACAACAAGCTTAGGGTTTATGGAGTTGCTCTTGAACACTTCTCTTATATCAACAATTTTTCATAGTAATAATTATCCTAATTCCATTGGAATTAGGTGCAGACGTACCCACACGCGAGTACGTAATGGGGAAATGTGAAGACAAATTCCTCGTGTCGCTTTTACTTGCTTTGATATTCATTGTTCGATTTATCAAATAACATTGTTGTATCATTTGTATTGTAATAATTTTCCTAATCAATTTTGATCTTTAATTCAAGTTTTGATATAGCTTATAATGAATTTTGATTGTAAGTGGTTGTGTATCAACATAATCAAAGAAAAAATTCTGAAAATTCACTTGCACAACAAGTGTTTGATAAATTGACTAAACAAATTTTTTTAATATTACCATTTGAAATAGCCTTCCTAAGTGAAATTGATTAAAAGGTAAATAAGTTGCAAAGTGATTCAAGGTTATTAATTCACATTATCATTCTCATTCCATATCATTTTTTATTTATGGTTTGCATATCCGAGATTCCCGATAATATTCATATAAACGACAGTTTGAAAAAGCTTTTGTGTCAAACTTTGATAAAACATTTTCAAAACCAAAGTTTATTTGGATGTTTTTTTAAAGGGGTATCTATTCACCCCCCCCCCCCCCCCCCCCCACCCACACACACACACCTCTAGATATTGTTGTCTTCATCTAACATCATGCAATTATTCTGTGACAACTTGAGTACTATTAATATTTCAAAATATTCCATTCAACGCATTAGAAACAAGCAGATTGTAACATGGCATCATTTCATTAGTGAATTTGTGCAAGATAAAATTGGCAACCTTGAGCATGTATAAATGGAAAAAAATTGGTTGACATATTTGCTAAATCTTTAGATGCAATTTAGTTTGAAAAGTTTATGTGTTCCCTTGGGAGGTATGCTGAGAAGTTTCTCTCTCTTTTGGTTTATTCTTTACTTGAAACAAAACTAACTTTACTTGTTTCAAAACCTTATTTCATCTGAACCTTCACTACAAGCAAGAATAATATACACTTATCTTTATCTTGCTCTCAGAAAACCGCTTTGTCTCTTTATCTTGAGTAAAAATTCTAAGAATCCTAAGATGCATTCCTCTAACAAGGAAATTAATATCAATAAGGTTATTGATAGATTTCTTGAGGTTGGGAAAAATTAAACTAAGGAAACCAGTTTCATTTCTTCTGTAAAATGTTGTGGATACACATGATGGACCATTAGCTAAAACATATATGAGTGGAAGAACATACGTGAAAAAGATAAAGACCTTAAGGAAATCAATTTCTATATATTAATTAATGATTTATAAAAGAATTACATGTGCATTCAATCAAATTACATACTAATAATTTTAAAAATTAACTTAAAAGAGCGATATGTTATTGTAATTTGATTAAACACTAGTGTAGTCAAATTTTATAGTATTATTTACCTTAAAAAAATCTATATTATTAGTGTATACACATTAAATACAAAAACGAATTTATAATGAAATTGTTTAGCAAATAATTAAATTTGGTCTTTTAAGTATTAAATATCTGCACCACAATTTGGTGGGTAGGCTATTTTTTGTAGGATTCTAATTGTGGACCCCTTTCTATTTGAATTGTGTAGTCCAACACTACTTTATGGGAATTTCTTTCTCCACCCTTACACTTTCTTAGTCATCTCTGGTGATATTTCCTTTTTATTTCCAAAATTCTGAGATGTATTTCTGAATGCATCACTATTTTTTTTAGGGTTATTTTAGAGATGCATTTATGAAACACTTATTTTTTCAAAATCAGGGGTGTTTCGGAGATGCATCTTCGAAATAGGGTATGACAGAAACAAATGCGAACAACCACCCCCTTATTCTCTTTTCATCCAAAATCTAACTCTCAAACACCCAAAAACCTCCAAAAATCTCTACTTTCAAAAGTCATTCAAGTTGGTGTACTCATTTGCACTTGTTACAACTCACTCCAATTCTCAATTTCATCACAATTCAACAACTCTAAAGGCTTCAAATTTGAGAGTAACTTCTCCAATGCATTTTAATCTTTGTATTTCTAATTTTAGTTGTTTAGGTTTTGTACAAACTGGAAAAATCTCCCTTTTAGTTGTAAAAATTGGGTTTTGGGGTAAGATTGATGATGTTAGGATGAAGTTTGGAAATGGAAGTCGCAGGTTTTTTTGGAGATGCATCTCTGAAAACCCCTCTGATATGTTTCAGAGATGTATCTCCGAAAAAGGGCCTGGGTTAATTTTTTTTTAATTTTTAAATGTTGTCTTGTTCGTTCTTGTACCTTTGATTTGATTAACGATTATATGTTTTCCAGAATAATGGTAGAAAACCATGATAGATTAACACTTGATAGGCCTAGCCAAACTGCACCTGATCGATGAGAAAGAGCTGAGATTACTACGAGGCATCAAGGATGCAGTCGGGTACCGCGGGTGGAAGTAGAGGGAACATCGACTCCTGCTTCTAGGAGACAACATTCATGTGCGTCCTCGTCTAGGGATAATGAGAAGGAAAAACCCGAGCGAGTTCAGGGTCGTCTGGATCCTCGCCCTTGATTTATTACACTGATCATGGTGCTCGATATATTTCAGAGGGACAAATATATTATTCTTTGTTACACTTTTAATTTAAATGATTTACGCACTAATATGTTAAAATTGATATTAATTATTTCTCTTAACAATAACATCGATCACTAAAGTGGGTGAACCACCCACAAAAGATATCTGAGTTGTATCACCCTGATGAGGATTTGTTTAGAGAGGCCATTTTTGGCTCCGTACTTGCCGGACATTGTTGTTCTGGCTATAACACCTTCAGCCACGACATGCAAGGGGCATTTGTGGAAGGTGGCACACAGAGACATCATATTTCCACTTCCCTGTTGGGTAGATGACAATCACACTTGATGATGTTTCCTTCCTGCTACACCTTTCTATCAGAGGGATGTTACTTAACCACTAATAGATTAAACGTAATTTAGCGAATGAATGGATGGTCTGATATCTTGGAGTTAAACCAGAAGAGGAATATAAACAATGTTCCTCCACCAATGGTGCTCATGCCAAGTTCTCATTCCTTAAAGATCAATATGAACAACACCTCTCTATGGAATTTACTTCCCAGTCAGAGAGAGACAACTTCTTTGTTTTCTATCACAGTCAGTGTGCTCTGAGGTATTACTTCATGTTCTTTATTGGCATGTCCATTTTTGTGGACAAAAGAGTTAACTAGATGTATGGATTTGGATACAGTGAGGGAGTGGAACTGGGGGGCCGACTATTTGGTATACCTGTACCAACAGCTGAATGAAGCCTTTAACTAGAGGACACGACATTTGACAGGATCTGCTACACTTCTGACAATAATTATCATTCAAACTATTAAATTTAATTTACTATTAATAACTATTAATTTTTATTACATGAATCTTATTTGTTTTTCAGGGCTGGATCATTTCACACTTCCACCGCATCCATGGTTTTGATTATGCTCGAGATTATATTGAGCACATGCCGAGGGCTTCTTGGTATGCCCCCTATATGGGGAACCATAAAGTGTTGTCATTCTGGGTGTATCTGGATAAGACTGTCCATGATGAAATCCTATGGATGTTGTTCGAGGAGCACCGAGAGATTATCCAGTTCGACCCCATCTCACTGTACTCGGGGTGGATAGCATGTGGGACTAACAATATGGTCTGGTATTTTCCGAAGTAATGTATGCGAGAGTTTAACTATGTGCATACCATACCCATATCTCCCTTCTAGGTTTTTACTAAAACCATTGTCCATCGGGAGCTCGATAACATCTTTCAGGATTGGGAGAATCATATGGTGTATGGAGTGTCGGATGATGCAAGCCACCAGTAGTTGGAACTGTGTTGAGGGATACGTGATATGGTTCTACAATGTCACATCCTGTCATGACACCAGATGCTCCTGGACGTCCACCTAGGCTAGCTCATGAGGAGGTCTTAGAGAACCAGCAGGCCGAGGATGACCATGCCATTGATTTGTTGCCTATCTGTCACCAGATACATATGATTGGGCAGGAGGATTTGGACATAGGTATCATTGATCGAGGCGGTCCAGAGGCGGTGGCCATTATGGAACGGTTGGTTGGGGAGGAAGAGAGTGCGATGGGATGCAATAGAAAGATGAGGGGTTAGGGAGTGCTATTCTTTTTGGGCTATTATTTTTTTATGCTTTTTTTTCCGAACAATTTATGAAAAAAATTTGTATTAGTTTTTTTTTTAATGTTGAACAATTTATTCAATCTATTATCTTTATTTATGTCTTATCATTTTTCATTTGCGTTTTTATTATCGTTTTCAACTAATTATTTATCAACACATTGAGAATTTAAAAAATAATACCATTGTCAAGGTTTTCGGAGATGCACCTCTGCAAGCTCAAAAACAGGGTGTTTCAGAGATGTATCTCCAAAAATATCACTTCATGTTTAAATATAACGTCCAAGTTCAAAAAAAAATGTTTTTGAAGATGCATATCCGAAACACCTTGATTTGGGGTGCGTTCGGAGATCCACTTCTAAAAGGCATTTCCAGATTTTTAGGGGTTTTTCCCCCTCCATATGAGGTGTACAAAAAAATTTCCCTCCTTTATTGTCATTATTAGAATCGTTGTTAGCACAATTCTTCCGTAAGATTACTTTTGCACATTATTTGTACTCCTTTCAAATGTTTTTCATAATTTCCCAATTATCACGAGTTTGTCAAAAAGGACTGGTGGAATAGCATTTTTTAGAATACATTAATTAAATTTGAAATAAATTAAAAGGTAGTGATTTAGACAGGACAACCTCCAGTATACTCTTCACGTTAAAGGGTCAAAGTCCATAATTTTGTTTTAAATTTTTTTAGGGAAATTAAAGATACTTCAAAAAAATGACATAACAAATATCAGATGAACAATTATAAGATAATTCTGAGCCTTTTTTAGCCCGGTCCTAAAAAGCCCTAAAATATATGGGTCAGCCCGTATGGGCTATGAGTAGCCTGCTAGCCCGAAAAAAATTAAAATTTTTAATATAATTAGAAATTATCTTTTACTAATTCATAAAAAAATTAAACAAAAGAAAAAGATTTTTGTAAGTGGTGAAATTTTAGATATGTTATAAACAATTTGTGTGTTATGTATTTTTTTTTTATATTATAAAGATATAAATATCAAACAAAAGTTGTTGGTTTGACTTAATTTCAAACTAAAAGGTTTCATCTTAATATAAGTATGTAGATAGTATGGAAAAGAAATCATGACGTATTTTAATTAAAAATAAGGTTGAAATGAGGTTTAAAAAGCTCTGATGTAATTTATATGGGAGGATAGAGTTAGTCCAAATCAGATATATATAACAATTTGTTATAAAATGATATCCCATCTCTAATTATAATTGTTATAAAATTATAATTATTATAAAATTTTATAACAATTTTTTGTTATAATTGTTATAAAATTATAGTTGTAATGAATATTTGTAACTTAAAATTTGTTCGACCAAATTATTTTATTTTGTGTGCTACATTGGATAATTCGTGATGTATTTTGGATAGTTTGAATTAAGTTAATGTGTTGTTTTACATTTTAATTGATAACTTATATGGATTATTTAGAAATTCTAATTTTGGATATGAAATTGAATATATATATATATATATATATATATATATATATATATATATATATATATATATATATATATATATATATATATATATATATATATATATATATATATATATATGTGTGTGTGTGTGTGTGTGTGTATTATTGCATGCAATTGCATGGTTACTTACAAAATAAGGAAAAAATTTAATTTTTTTTAGAAATGGACCAGTTTAAGACTGGGGCCCATTTAGGGCCGGATAGCCCGCAGCCCAGACATGGTTGGGTCTGGATAGTAAAAGGGTAGCTCATTTAAATATGATTTTTTTAGAACCGGCCCTAAAAAGCCCGTGGCCCGCATGGGCCAGCCCGTTTAAGACCGAATAGTCTATTTTGACAGCTCTAGTAGGAGTAATGATTAAAACATAACTTTTTAATGATATGACAATAATTATTAAGATAGTTTATTATCTAATGCTCTTTATTAATAAATTAAAGTTTTAATAAAATATTTTAGAAATTATTTCATACAAATGTTTAAAAATATTTTTTTGATTTTAAGATCCATGTAATTTATCCATCTCTCCAATCCACATGTTTTCGGTAATGTGTGTATGTTTAAAATATATAAACATAAAATATTTGAAAATTTCTCGTTGTACAATTCTCTTTCTCTTACGTCATGTGCGAAACTTTAAAAATATCATTTATTTTTAGAGATGCATCTCCGAACGCACATTTTTTCACAAAATACTTGAATTGGGAAATACATATTTGAATAAATCTTATTTTTTACGAAAAAATATGTTTTCGAATATGTATTTCCGAATTCTTCTTTGTTGTGTATTTTTTAACTTAATATTGGATGTATCTGGATCGACACACGTAGTAACAATGCATCAACAATGCAACAAATATGTAAATACCAACAATTTTCCTATTGAGAAAAACAATTGAAAAATAGAAAAATGATTAAAATAAAATTATAAAAATATGAAAATACAACTAAAAATAAATAAAATCAAATTAAGAGTCTACAAATTTTTCATATTTTTTCGAAAATATGAAAACCAAAAATAAATCAAATAAAATAGAAAAATAAGGAATTTAGAGTTTTTATGGTGGTGCCCCGTATTTTGTCCCAATATACGAAATTTTTTGACCCCATATCTTAGTTCTGATGAACTGACACGATAATATTTTGATTCAGAGTTGATTTTCAATAAAATTAAGTTTTTTTACGTTGGTTCGTGTAAAGGCAAGAAACTCAGGAACGCATGGACAAGAATACGAGGATATAATTTCTATGACTCTAATATTGATAAAAATCGACAGAGAGTCTCCGGTAACTTCGTCAATTTTAATTGGAATGCATAATAAATGAGTTCATGAGTGTTTTCGAATATGCATCTCTGAATTAACTCAAGGTGACTTCGCAGATACATATCCGAACCAACTTGCTGCTTATTTTACGAAGGGTATGTTTAGATATGTATTATCGAATTTATCCAAGGGCATATTCAGAATTTCAAGGGTGCGATGTAATGCTCCGACTTATTTTATTTATTTTCCATAATTTAATTATGTGGTATTTAGTGATTATGTCGTATTGTTTGGTGTTTTTGGTGTGGTAGGTGAACCTTGGTCTGAGGTACTGGCCTTAAGAGTATAATTAAGGTGTCAGGGGAGTGTGTGCAAAAGTGTGAAATTGGTGGTATTGTGAGTATGACTAGTTAAATTATATTAGTTAATAATTATTTAATTATTTAATATTAGGTGGATATTAATTTAATTAAATAATTGGTGGGATAATTAATATTTATTTTTTAATTAGTTGTGTTAGTAATAATAATAACAACAATAATAATAATAATAATGATAATAATAATAATAATATAAAATAATAGAAAAGAGAAGTTGAGGGATAGAAACGGTCAGATCGTGAAAGTTTAGAGAAAAGAGACTTAGGATAAAAAGGGAAGAGAAGATAACCATTGTTGAGAAGCTTTTGCAAGAACTCTAATGTAAGCGTTGTGTTTTATTATCTAAGGGTTTGTATGATGATGGGGGGTAGATTATGTATATGCTTGGTTTGTGCTTTCTACCTTCAATATCATGATAAATGTTGGATTAATAGTGTGGATCATACAATTGTATGTTGTTTGATGAATTGGATGTGTTAGGATGTTGTACGATGATGTCGTGGTTGATGATTGAATGGTAAATTGTGTAACGTTGTTCATGAAATTATGTATTTTATGAAATTGTTGATGAAGGATGTTGTGTTATTGTGTGTGGTTACGAGTCAAAGTCAGTACTAAGTTATGACTGTTTTCGGTGAAAAGTATTTGGTGTTTAAAACTTTTAAAAAGTGATTTTCCGTGTTAAAACATAAGCTAAATGAATTGTAAGAAAATTGAGATTTTGGGATGGTTTAAAAGTAATTTTCGTACAGATAAGTAGCATAAAAGTGCTTCTACTGCAGGTGTAATCGATTATCAGGATTTAGGTAATCGGTTACACTGTTAAAAAATGGTTTTATGGGCTGATTGTGAAGGCGTAATCGATTACGGGATATGCCATAATTGATTACCACTTGAAAAATGGTTTTCTGGGTTATTTTTGAGCCCGTAATTGATTACGACTTATGGCATAATCGGTTGCTGCTATTTTGACAAAATTTTGTAAAACTTCAAAAATTAATAACTTTAGTTTCAGGTGTCTGATTCGAGTTCCGTTCGAAGCGTTGAAAACCTAACGCAACGAAATTTATACTAAAAATGGTTTCAGTAGCTGAAAATGATTATTTTTTTGTATGATGGTGTTAAATGTATTGAATTATTTATGTTGTGGCATTACATAATCTGAAATGCATTGTTGTTGCTTGCTATGTTGTATGTTGATGTTGCTGAGTTGTTATAGTATGTGTTGATGCATGGTGGCTAGTATTGGTGGAGTACATTAACTACAGAGGTGTTAGTCATTGTGCTTGATGTTGTTGTTGCATGTATAATATGTTGCATGCATTCATGATGTTAGACAGTGGTCTGTTGTTGATGTGCCTCAATCCTAGGAGGTGGAGATTAGGTGCGAGTAGTTGATTTCAAAGGTGATAGATTCAGTTAAGAATTATTAGAGGCGATGGTAACAGATTGGTGGGCTCTAATCCTATGAGGTGAGGTGAGGAGTGGTGAACCTGAGTGTTCACGTATTGGTAGCACATGCATTCAATCGAGTTGTAAGTCTCATTGTATTGCATATTGGTTATGTTTTTATTTTGTTGGATGGTGTGTTGATTTTGTGAAATAATGTTGTGGAATGGGTTATGTGCATGTAATAATATTATGCTTACATATTATCATGATTTCCTTTATATAATTATGATATCTCACCCTTTTATTTGAATGTTGCCTTTACATGGGCATCGTGCAAATAACTCACAATAGAGGAATTGATGTGAGTGGAAGATGGAGTCTTCCTTTTCATTTTCTAGTGTCGTTGTCTGCTCTGATATGTAACACTATGGATGAAACGTTTTTATGTCCTTTATATTTGTTGGAGATTAGTTGGATATCTCTTGAGTTGATGTTGCTATGTTTACTTTAAAAACATGATTATGTTTTGAATTATTATTTGATCATGTTGTTTCCGCTGCTTAAATAAAAGTTGAATTTACATACATGTTTTATTATTATTATAATCTTTATTATAATTTTAAAAATAGTATGTGTTGCATATCATAATCTATGATCAGGATTTGTTGAATTGTAGCATCCTAAAAAAATTTGTGGTTAGTTTACTCTGATAATACGCAGGGGTTATTTAGGGTGTTATATAGTGGTATCAGAGTAGGCAGATCCTGTTATATGCTAATTTTTACCCGTTAAAATCCTTCATCATTTTGCATCTTGGTAATGCATCAAGATCACAACCTTAGGTTGATTCTCACCATTGCTCTCTCTCTCTCTTATTTAAGTTTGTCTTTGATGAATCACCATGCATCCATTTGTGTATCTTGTACATACATGCTTTATATTTTACTAACATATATTCAAAATACAAAAATATATATTTTGTTTCTCTTTGTTTGCTTTGCAAGGACAAGTGTGAACCAAGTGGATCAAACAATTGCCCTCAGCTAGAATTTTCATCTGATAAAAGTAAAAATGTTATCAACATTGATCCTCAAGGACTTGTGCATTAGGGATTGGCCTATAATCTTAGGTCATATCATTTTCAAGTATCATTCAATCTCAGTTGATCAAGGACTCCCCAAGATTGGGTTGCTTATTGCTCAAAATATATCAAAAGTTCATGTGTTTATTTCAATGCCTTCATCATTAAGTAACCTAATGTTTGACCATGTTTAATCATAGATCAATGAAGGACTCATCATCATAAGTTCATATGAGTTTAATCATGCCTTGGATTACTATAAAATATCAAAGATCTTAAAGTTATGCAAAGTGGTTTGACCTAATTTGGCAAGTTTTCAAGTAAAAACTCACAAAACCATAACTCTTTCATTTTTCATTATTTTTGGATGGTTCATTTTGTATATGACTCTCCTTGACGTTCTCTCCAACTTATTTTTACAAGTCAAGAGCTCATTATGTGAAGAAAGTCATCAAAAGTTTGAAAACATTATACGTCATTTGTGGACTTAGTGGAAATTTGACCTAATTTCAAGTGGTTTTTTCCAAAATTTCAAGAATCATAACTCACTCTATTCTTATCACATGGAGCTCATTATTTTTGCACAATACACTTCATGATTCCCTCTACAAGTTCTCTTCAGTGATCAAGTTTTAATTTTGCTTAGAAAGACATGAAATTCATCAAAAGGTTACCGATTATTTTAAGACTATTAACTTAGAAATTTTTCTAAGTATGGAAGTCGGATTTTTGTACCAACTTCAACATGACATATATTTTTTATCAAGTTGGAAAATGAATACTTTCTTTTCACATTGTAATCCTTGTGGAAAAATCTATGAATTTCAAAAGCAATAAGATCATAAATCCTCTTGTGCACGATGCCCCATGAATTTGAAAATGGTTGCTTGGATCTGAAGTTTTTGCCGTGATGAGAATTTTGAATCTTGTTAATTTAAATTAGATGCCAAATTAAACTCCAATTTCGTGCCTAATAAAGTTTATCACATGTCCAGAAGTTGTTTGGCACCTACAACACAAGTTTAGAGTGAGTTTTAGACAACTTGCAAGTCACACTTTTCATTCTTCGTGCTTCACACGATTTCACTCAATTCTTGATTATTTCACATGATTTAACAATGCATCATCCTCAGCTATAAATAAGGACCTCATGACCTACATTTCCCATTCTTTTGATAGCCAAATCACCTATGTTCAGATCCCATTCGAACTCTGAACTTGTAAGTTTCATTTTTATATCCACACCCTTCCACAAGCCAAAATTCTCATTCATGAAGCTTCCTTGAACATCAGTGAAGCTAACAAGATTAAATGAAAGCAAAATTGTGCAGCATAGAGAGCTCTCCAAGTCAGCTTTCAGAAGGTTTTGAGCATACATCAAATAGGTTGTAGGAGGAACCATTTCTCACAACTCAAATTATTGTGATGATACTTAATGTTCAATGCTTACTACATCATTAATTTTCATTGTTTGATCTATTAACTATGTCTGTTTTTTAATTTAGTTTTTGAAACTCCTTCTGGTTTTTCTTAAATCGAGTATACCACTTTTTAAATAAAATTTTCATGATGACATGGTTGATATCATCTTATTGAGACGCTTATGATGATACCAATTTCATAGGCTATTGTTTCCTCTTTTTAAATCACGAAATTGCTCTAGTTTTCTGCAAAATTTTAAAGTTGGAGGTTGAAGATGATGAGGTGTCATCATCCAACCAATGACTCACTTCGACCATGGTCCCTAACTTCTTTGCCTTTGGATTCTCCATGTTGATTAAGTTAGAATCATCTAACGCCTCAGATCTTTTTGGATTTATTTTTATTTTACAAAATTTGTTTTAAATTCATTTTTTCTTTAAAATTTTATAACTCCATTGTTTTTTATCCAAAAAATATGAAAAATTACACAAAAATCTTTTGAATTATTTATGATTTTATGGATATTTTTTTATATTTTTATTTTGAGCTTTACTGTATTTTATAATTTTTGGATTCTTTGCTTTGTTTTAATTGGTTTAAAAATGTTTTTAATACGTTTACAATTTTGAGAATATTTTTATATGATTCTATGATGGTTTCTGACTATGGTGATTCTTGTTTGATTTTTATGTTAGCTTTAATATTTTCTATCCTCTTTTAGATATTTTTCTTAATTTTAAATAGTTTAAAAATAGTTTTAGGTCTTCTAAAATTATGAAACTATTTTCTAAAAATATTATAGACTCTCTCTGATTTATCTATGGTCTCACTTTTTTTTTATTTGATGTTTTGATTAGACTTTGATATTTTACTCTTTTATTTCCATTTAAAATCAATTTCAAAGTTCATTTATTAATTATTTAATTGTATTTTAATGATGCTTGACTTTGTTGACTGGTTGGGTTCATGGTCCCTTTGATCATAAGTTTCATCAACCTCATTGGATCTTGGGCGTTGATGGGGTGAAAACCGTAATCCACCAAAATGGATGAATGATGTTGATGATAACTTGATCAAGACCTTGATCAAATTTGGATTTCTATTTTGTCTGGTTCACTTTATCTTTGCTCCATCTCTTTCTTCTTGTTTTTTTCTTTTACATCAATATGATGATGATTGCTTCATCTTTGTTTAGTTGAATTTAGAATGGTACTTGATGAACTTTCATCATTTCAAATATACCTCTAAGTGATCAATTAATCACTCAAGGTACTTTGGATTGATGATAAGTTTGTCCTAAGGTATCATGAAGTATTTGATTGATGTAATGATCTCATCTCCTTGACCAAGGTCTTTATCAACATTTGTTTTACTTGTGCTACATGTTTTATGAGTATGGTTTCTACCATATCTCTAACATATATGGTACATACATTGTTATTGACTGACCTCATATAGTATTGACTTCTACATAAACTCGCATGTGATTCCTTAACATAACGCTAAATTTGTCCTGAATCGGAAAACTAACATACTAACTCTAACAATTATTGTAGTAAATTTTATTTTAATGCAATTTAAATTTTTTCATTTACTTTATGCCTTTAATTTATTGTAGCATATTTATCATTCTTATCATTTATCTTTTTTCTCTTTATTTTATGTCATTTTCCTTTTTCTCACTCGAGCATTTTATTTTTTATGTCATTCTTCTTTTGATCACTTTAGCTTTCTTTTTCTTTTAAAGCCATTAATAATCAACTTGAACATTAAAACACTTAAGGCTCTCTTTGGACTATGGTGATTATCCCTTTTCATCTTGGAGTATTTGGACCTTTTGGACTTAGGATGACCTTGAGACTTTGAGACATATAGACCCTGAGATCTTGTTGTTATTTTGTCTTTGTATTGGTAACTTTTATGGGTGCAGGTGTTACTTAGAAAATCATCTGATGCAAGAATAATTCATCCAAGACATCAAGTTCATCTGATGCTAAGCATGCACCTGAGGTAAAATTATTCATCTGATGCTTATTAATTTATTGTGTGGCTTTAATCCAAAGGAATGAGATACATTATTTGACTTGTTTCAAGATGACTGCTCTTGTTTCAGGTTAGACCTTTCCTACTTTAGCTTTTACTTATTATTTAGGATAGTCCCTTCATATCTTTCCCATCTTCTTTATTTTTCAAATCATCTCCTTCCTTTTCAAAACCTTCTTTTCTTTCAAACTTAAACCACTTTCAATAAAAACCTTGACTTTGTCAAGTGAATTTTCAAAAACCTTTTCTTAATCAAACCTTAATTCACTTAACCAAATTTTAACCTTTTTCTTCAAATACTAAAAAAAAAACTCATTCACAGTATTTTCCATTTGGATTTTTGATTTAAACCTTTTTCTTAAGATTAGACACTAGTCATTTTTGAATTTGAGTTATAATCCTCCTAAATCAATGATATTGGTTGATGTTGGTGTTGACTCTTTTCCACCTGGAATGGTTAGTGGACTACTTGTTGAATTATCCAAGTTGGAGCCCTCCTTTTGTTTGTGATGCAAATATCCACCTTTCCCTTATTCATAGTGGATTAGTTGAGTATTCTTCTTAAGATGACAAAATTCCTCTTCATTTATAAATGCCTCTCCATAGGCCTCAGTACTATGATCAGCCTTAAGGTTTTTCTGTTGTTTCTGCAATCAGTGCTTAACCATTCCAGGTTCCTCAATTTCAGGTTGTGGGTCAAAATCAGAATCACAATGTAAGGACTAGGACTCAGTTTGAACCTATTCCAATGACCTACACTGAATTGTATCTTGCAATGGTGCAGAAGGTTTTGATTACAACTAGGCCTTTGACTCCTCCAAATCCTCTTCTAGTCGGATTCAGATCTGATCTCCACTGTCATTTCCATCAAGGTGTTGCAGGCCATGATTTGGAACATTGTTACTCACTGAAGTCCAGTGTGCAAGAATTGGTTAGGGCTATGATTCTCTCTTTCAAATATCATGTTCCAAATGTCAAATAAAATCTGTTGCTAGGGCATGACAATTGAAGCTTCAGTCAGAGACGGATTATCTTCCTAAAGCCAGTGTTTCAGACAGGATAGCTCAACCTTGTTACTGATTAGTCACTAGGCCATGTTTCCTTATGTTTTCATTCTCTTTTAATTGTATTAAATTGTTTCTTTCAAAATTTGTTTGTACTTTCATGTTAATTTTAATGAAATAAGCATTTAAATGTTTTGATTCAATTCATTTTCATTTACTTTCATTCTCATGTTTACTTTTTTTTATCAAGCTTTTGTTTATGCAAAGATTTGAGGAAGGATGGTGAAAACAAAATACCCACAACTCCTATTGGTATGATTTCAAATAAAACTTTGCTAATGATGTACATGCATTGTTTCAATTTCCAAAGACTGGATAAATAAGGAAGTTAATCCCTTGTCAACCCCTTTGATCCTAGAAGTTGGAGTTTCTTTATATACGAAAAAAACCCACAACCTTAACCCGAGGTACGGTAGTTATCAGTTTATTTGGTTGTGCATTCAAGTACAAGAGAAATCATGCAAGATACTTTTCAATAAAGGCTGTAATCAAGATTTCCTTCTTACACATCAAAAAAGTGTCGAAGATGTCTTCCAAACCAAAAGTGACAGTGATGGTTCTCTGTAATCATTAAGCCAGACAATCACTATCTTTCAAAAAAAATGAAATTGTAATACGTTGGGTGTAATCGGTGGAAATAGAACTGACTGTTTTAAAATGCTGGTTCGCGAAATGTCGCGGTAAGCAAGAGTCGCCACCGTCTTTTATGTTCTCCAACAAGGAAAGGACAAAAGCACAGCAAAATTCCTTTTCGAGATGTCTCTCGGTTCGGGAGGTAGATTATAGAAAGGGAAGGTGTTAGCACCCTTTCTATCCGTGGTTATCCACGGGCTCTTAGGTACTTGCTCACTATGTTTTCAAAAAATGTTTGCTTTTCTTGTGTTTGTGGGTTTTGAAAAAGTTTAGTTTGAAAACTTCTAGGTAACTCTTGTATCAGTCCTCAAGAGTGTATGAAGTGTTTGTTTGAAAACTTTTTGAAAGTGTAGGTGCGAAAAGTTGTTTTTTTGTTTTGAAAGAGCAAGTACCCAGGAGAAATCTACCTACTCTAAGGAATTAAGCTGTGTAAATGTCCTTTAGACAGTACTATCCCACTATTGAGAAGTAGGTAGCACCGTCGTTGGAGTTTCGGGTCAATTCGGTTATAGGGACATGTGGTCACCAAAGCAATAGTAGGACGCCTTAGCCGTAACCCTAGTGTCCTAGATCCTTTTTATCCGAGGCAACCGTTTCGAGGAAACTTGGATCTTTAGACAGGAGGGCGACCTCTAAAACACCCTATACTCAATGACCACGTTGAGGCAACCAAGTGAGGTGTACCCTATGAGTGGCATGTGCGAGTGTGTCAGGATTCAGTTAGGTTATCTTTACACATATTATGGTGAGCTACGGATTGATTTTATTTTCATACAAGTCTTGTCATGCATAGTTAACATACATCTAACAGTTAATAGTGCGGAAAGTAAATTGCGGAAAGTAAATCTACGCTATTACAAGGCGTCGGGTATTTACATCGCCAAAAACAAACCCTTAAAAAGTAAATTGCGGAAAATAAATGAAAAGCGATAAAAGGTCCTAATTAACGGCTATTACATCCTCGGAGAAAATACATAAATATGATCAAAAATAATATGCGCAAAATAAAATTGCACCGGAGAAGTCCTTAGGGTTTTGACCCTTTTTGAGAAAAGAATGAATTTTTGGTTATTTTGCATTTAATTAAATTAATCCTAAAACTAATTAATTAAAGAAAGGTTTTTTAAGTTTTTTATGTTTTTTAATGAAAATAAAATAAAATAGTTAAATATATTAATTAACCTAATTCTACATGGATTTTATTTATTGTGAAAAAAAAAGTTAAAATTGACCTAATTAACTAAATTAATCTATGTTAGTATTTATTTACAAAATAAAGTGAAATTAATTTTAATTAAGAAAAATATTATTTTTAGTGTTACTGATTTTATTATGAAAATAATTAATTTGTGAGTTAACTAAATAATAATAATAATAATTCTTAAAAGTGAAATAATTAAATGGAAAAAATATAAAAGAATAAAAAGAAACCAGGGAGGGTGTTGGCCCAATATGGAGGTTAATCTGGAAATTTGAAGGCCCATTTGTTTCAGCCACGTTTGACTTTCTGGAAATTGTCCACGCATGCTTTGACTGGGAATACCATGGTCTTCATCTCCTGACCATTGGATCCAAGCTTGTGGCCACTTGGCGCCTGGATGTTTGAGACGTATGGTGGAACGCCTTTGAAAGCCTGCACATGAACATATTAAGCAAAATAACATAAGCGTTTGGGTGGACCTGGGATTCGAACCCAGGTCCCAATGGTTACCAGCCAGCGCACTATCCACCCAGCCACTTGCCTGCTTTTGTAATTATAATAATGAACAAATATAATATATAAAAATCAACGCATATGCTGTAACAAAACACGCGCGCCTTTTTGTTTGAATGGACCAGTGATATATCAACAGCACATCGTCTTCTTCCTTCGCCTGCATAAAAACATATCAAATAGCGGGGGTTTTTAACCCCCACAACCTGCAACCACGAATAATAGCGATTAGGCCTGTGTGCTATATAAATATTTCGCGAGGATGGTGTTTGATTCGTCTTGTCTCAACGATTTCAACCATAGGCATTAGAGGTTATACTTTTTCCTGTACAGCAAAGCCCTAATTTGAACGTGTATGAACCCTAAAATTCATCAATGGCATTTTTGGATTCTGGGTGTCTCAATGCAATTAAACTATGCCATTAGTTTCCTGTGAGTTCAAGCAACACAAAGCACACAAGAAATCACGTTAATGATGCATGAATGAGGCTATTCGATTATGAAAAGAAAATGCAAACCGTTAAACTGTTTGTGGCGATTTCTTAAGCTTTAGCGTATGGTTTTGATTGCAAAATGTTCCTCACACCTCCAGCAACGTGTTTGAATCCACAAATAGCTTTGAATTGGCCTAGAACCTGGAAAACAGTTTTGACTTTTTCTTGAATTTTTTCAATGTTGTTATGGCTTTGTATGCAGCAATTTCTCGTCCAATGCATTAGGGTTAGGTTGTGTACTTATAGTAGAATGGAATTAGGTTAAATCTTGGCCAAGAAATCCATGGAATTGATGTTTGTATATTTGATTGAAAATCAAATCTTTTTGAATCTTTTTGATTGAAGAAAGTTGCTAAATTTGGAGTTTTTGATATCCTTGATTGGCACACGAAATCTCCAGCATATATTGGTCATCTTTGCTTCACCAAAAGATTGAAAAATCATATCTTTGAATTTCCTACATTTTAAATTAATTAAATGAATTAAAATCAATTAAAAATCCAATTAATTAATAAAAAATAAGAAAATAAATTCAAATAATCTCAATGGGTCGTGCATAAGCCATGGATAAAGTTTCAAGAAGGAATTTGAGGCCCATTAGCAAAAATAAGGTATTTTGAGCAAAGTTGACTTTTGCAAATTCACAAATATTTCCCAACTTCTCCAATGCATATCTTGCTCAATTTTGATCATATGAACATGTTCTTGGACATTTTGGAAAGGTCTTGAAGTCCTCTAACCAATTCTTTTGGTCCCATGTCATTTGGATTTACCAATCTCAAGTTATGGTCTTTGAATTAAAGTGCATTTTTGTTGACCTTTGAAATTGACCTATAATGTAGAAATTGATAACTTTTTGTGAGAGCATTTCTTGGACTTGGAATGTGAAGATGAGTTGTAGTAAATGTCATCCCCTTCAAAATGAGCATTGGATGGGATTTTTTTGATGAACCATGAAAAAGTTATGCCTTGGTCAAGATACAATTGACTTTTCTGCTGTCCAAAAATAGTAACTTTTGCATCTTTGATGATTTTTGAGCCATGCTTGAGGAATCATGATCAAGACTTGATCAAATGATGATTGTGGACTCAAAATAAGATGTTGACCAAAATTTTTTACTTTTGACTATAAAATGACCATTTTACCCCTACAGTTGACTGTGGATCAAATAGGGATTTTGACTGTGGAATTTGGCACTGTGAGTCTTGAGACTTGACATGTAGATGCTTGACAATGTGTATAGGCCTATGGGACTTGATTGGACCATTAAAAACCCCAAATTCATTGAAGGAACCAAAACCCTAATTTGACTGGCTTAGGAGGCTTTTGGACTGTGCAACCCTTGAGACATCTTGAACCATTTGAAGATGATTCTTGACAAACCTTGAAGAATATGGGAGGGCAAATTTTGGGGTACAACAGTTGCCCCTGTTCAATCTTCTTAGACCTGAGGATGTAGATTGGCTTGCGTGCCTTTCGTGATCCGAAGGTGGAAGATGATTGAACACTAAAGTGCCCAGAAATTTGCACTCGCATAGTGGAGTATCAACAATGTGATGTCAGGAATGGGCTTACAGATGCCATTTGGAGATATGATGGATAGGAGGATGGGCTTATAAATGCCATCTAGAGATGTGACAGATTCTTGTCAGGAATGGGCTTACAGATGCCATTTGGAAATGTAATAGATAATTGTGGAGATGGACTTAAAGATGCCATCCAGGGGTGTCGATCGCGTAAGAGATTCCTTAGCGAGAAATTGCGTACTTGAGAAAGAAAGATAATTTCCTGGCCTGTTACAGGTGTTGATCTTCAAACTCTTCATGCAGATACTTTCCTGGCTAGATACAGGTATAGATCTACAATCAATCGCTCACAGATATGCCCTGGCTAGCTACAGGTATCGAATCTGGAACTTCAAAAGGTTGATCGAGATAGCTTTCCTGGCTGGATACAGGCGTAGACCTCTAATCAAATGCTCACAGATATGCCCTGGCTAGATACAGGTATCGAATCTGGAACTTCAAAAGGTTGATCGAGATAGCTTTCCTGGATGGATACAGGCGTAGACCTCTAATCAGTTGCTCACAGATATGCCCTGGCTAGATACAGGTATCGAATCTGGAACTTCAAAAGGTTGATCGAGATAGCTTTCCTGGCTGGATACAGGCGTAGACCTCTAATCAGTCGCTCACAGATATGCCCTGGCTAGATACAGGTATCGAATCCGGAACTTCAAAAGGTTGGTCGAGATGGCTTTCCTGGCTGGATACAGGCGTAGACCTCTAATCAGTCGCTCACAGATATGCCCTGGCCAGATACAGGTATCGAATCTGGAACTTCAAAAGGTTGATCGAGATAGCTTTCCTGGCTGGATACAGGCGTAGACCTCTAATCAGTCGCTCACAGATATGCCCTGGCTAGATACAGGTATCGAATCTGGAACTTCAAAAGCTTGGTAGAGATAACTTTCCTGGCTGGATACAGGCGTAGACCTCTAATCAGACGCTCACAGATATGCCCTGGCTAGATACAGGTATCGAATCTAGAACTTCAAAAGGTTGATCGAGATAGCTTTCCTGGCTGGATACAGGTGTAGACCTCTGACCTGAGAATGAAAGATGACTTCCTGGCTAGATACATGTGTTTATCTTTAATCTCTTCATGCAGATACTTTCCTGGCTAGATACAGGTGTAGACCTACAATCAATCGCTCACAGATATGCCATGGCTAGATACAGGTATCGAATCTGGAACTTCAAAAGGTTGGTCGAGATAGCTTTCCTGGCTGGATACAGGTGTAGACTTCTGACCTGAGAATGAAAGATGACTTCCTGGCTAGATACAGGTATTGATCTTCAAACTCTTCATGCAGATACTTTCCTGGCTAGATACAGGTATAGATCTACAATCAATCGCTCACAGATATGCCCTGGCTAGATACAGGTATCGAATCTGGAACTTCAAAAGGTTGGTCGAGATAGCTTTCCTGGCTGGATACAGGTGTAGACTCTGACCTAAGAATGAAAGATGACTTCCTGGCTAGATACAGGTATTGATCTTCAAACTCTTCATGCAAATACTTTCCTGGCTAGATACAGGTATAAATCTACAATCAATCGCTCACAGATATACCCTGACTAGATACAGGTATCGAATCTGGAACTTCAAAAGGTTGATGGTAATCATCTTTTGATTGAACTTTTCCTGAAAAGGCAAAACATTAGTCGTATGCAATGTCATGATGTATGAAATGCATGATGTCATGATGTTCTCAAGATTAAATGAGATTGTGTCGTATGCACTCTATCATGTATGTAAATAGGAGATATGAAATGTGAAATTTTTATGAATTTATTTTCGTCTGGGAAAATAAATCCTTGACGAATGCCGGGAAGTTCGTTGAATCCTGGGCTGATGTTGAAGAGTAGTGTTCTTCGTTTCCGCTGGGGATGATGAACAAAGATGATTGCAAGAATAAATCGGTAGGAGAAGATGACTCTGTTGGGGAATAAACCTGACGAAGAGATTATTCTGCGGGGAACTACTCTGTGGGAAGAGATGCTTTGATGAGGTTTTAACGATAACTTCGCTAGGGACTCCGTTGATAAGCTTTGTTGGGGAATTTGATGAACTCCGCTGGGGATAGGAAGAACTTCGCTGAGGACGATCTTTCCGTTGCAATTTGCTGAGGATAACCCAGTTAGACTCTGGTGGGGATAGTCTTTTGAATACGGCTGGGGAGAGATATTTGTACTCGGCAGGGGACAAGCTTCCAGAACCTACTGGGGAGATGATTCAACTCTCTTGGGGAAACTTTTGAGGAAATGGCTCCACTGGGGTGTCTGTATTCCGCCGGGGAACAATCTTATATTTTTGTCGAGGAATATTAAGGCTGCCGGGGATGCTTGCTGAGGAATATCTGTATGTTCCGCTAGGGAATATTAAGATCTTCTAGGGATACCCAACTTTCCAGGACTGATGGTAGACCAACTCTGCTCGGGGTAGAGTATTGCTGACTTGCTGGAGATACTGTGCCTTTTTGGGCTGATGGGAGACCAACTCTGCTTGGGGAGAGTATTGCTGAATCTTGTCTTACTCTGCGGGGAGTGAAGATATCTTGGTCATACTCTTCAACTGAGTCTACCTTGTACCTGATGAGCAGAGTAGCTGTACAGTTTGGACAATTCTATTGCCCCAGTTTCTGCGGGAGAAGGTACCTGTGGAGGTGCTTGATAACTACCGATTGACAGATCTTCTTCTGGTAGGCAAGTGACGAGATGACGGGACATAGTCGTACGCTTTGATCCCTAATTTTTGCCTGGACCGCCCTTTCGGGTTTTCAGTCCACCGGGATACCCATTTTTGCCCAAGCCGCCTTTTCAGGTTTTCGACTTGCCGAGTGTACATATTTTTTTCATTTTTTATCCCTTATTTATGCCCGAACCCTTTTGGTTTGCCGGGAAGCCCTTATTTTTGCCTAGGCCAGTCGACCTAGCGGGTCTTTGATTATGCGTCGTATTTTTTTTGACCATGTCCACGCTCTCAGAGTGTAGGGAGTTGTCACTGTCAGTAGTGTTGTGTTGCCATACTACCAGAAGATGTCTGATCATGCAAGATTCGTTGCTGGAATTCATGTCTAATGCCCCCAGTGACTCAGGCGGAGATTTGCCCCTGGTTATTTGGCATTTTGAGAGATTCCTTGAATCTTGACTTGACTGCCCCAGATGATGGACAATGATCATGCCTGCCCCTTGGTTGGAAGTGTTTTTTCCACTTGATATTCTTCGTGCGAATTTCTTTGCTATTTGAGCAAATAGTCATATGCAAACAACGTTATTTTAAGAATGCAAAGCTTATGTATGTCTTGAAGTTTTTGAAAATGCATTTTCAGTAAAACAAGCAATTTTTGTAAAATGTGATGTTAACTCAAGATTTTACGGCGAGCCCTACAGGAGTCAGGATACCTTTTGTAACAGTATGCTTTCAAACTAA
The DNA here is from genome assembly GCA_948472305.1 of Vicia faba. Taxonomy (NCBI): domain Eukaryota; kingdom Viridiplantae; phylum Streptophyta; class Magnoliopsida; order Fabales; family Fabaceae; genus Vicia; species Vicia faba. Next base: position 1,526,519,070 of record OX451735.1, on the reverse strand, counting down.
CCCATGCTTCAGCTAGGACTTTTAAGGGTTATAACGTGGCCTGGTTCACGGTTTAAGAAACAAAGGATAAAGGCTCAAAGTATATTTGTACCCACCCGCTCTTCGTGATGTTCTTCGATCCTAAACTCAGCTAATCGTGCATTAGATCTTGTTTGAGTCTTTGCTCTGATATTCCGGTGATGGTTCGGATACTGATAGTTTACTTTGAATAGGCAGTCATTCCTTTTTTTGTTGAGGGTTTGTAGGACCTCTTTCTTTTTGATTTCGTTATCTCTGTCTTTTTGCCTGAACTGTTTCTTTTGTGATTACAATCAGCGGGATGCCCCAGTTTTTGTAAGTCTCCTTCATAGGTTTTGACTTATTGGGATTTTATTTTGAGAGATAATGACTGCCCGTCCTTACGATTATACGGAACCATCACTGTCTCTTGTTTTAGAAAGACTCCTTTGATGCCATTTTGTGCACCTGGATCACTGAGTGATGCCCTTCATTGTGCCCCTGGATTAACTGAGAGAACTACCCTGCCCCAGGTTATGATTAAGGGTTTTTAATTTTTGCGAAAAGAAAAACTCCAACTTCTTTGGCTCAAAGGGGTTGACGAGGGATTATCTTCCTTATAACGCAACTATTTAGGGTTTGAAACAATGCCTGTACCTCATCAGCGGGGTCTGTTCAAAAGCATATTGTAAAGAACGTGGTATCGTTTTCGTCGTCCTCCCTCAAAAGGCTTAGAATTTTAGATCGAGATTTGAACATCAAAAAAATGAAAGCAATTTGAATATAGTGAATACGAATGGATTGATTCAAAACAGACATATGCGATGCATTAATGAAATAATAAAGTTTGCCATGACAATAATTGTTTGAATAAGCAAAGAAAACTACAACTTGAACATTCAAATGAACAAAAGTTTCTTAGTTTGAACTAGTCATCTCAGATGGAGAAGGCTCAGCATAAGATTTTCATCTCACCATCCGGCATGAACTCCAGCACCCTCTCGTCAATCAAGTCTTGGATCTTGTTTTTCAGAGTCCAACAGTTGTCGGTGTCATGTCCCGGACCGTCAGAGTGGTATGCACACCTTTCATAGGGATGATAGGTAGGAGCAGAGGTGTTGGGATTCCGGGGAGGATCCTTCAATGTAAGCAGGTTGACTTCCAACAGGCGTTTCAGTATCAAAGATGATGGTATCTCAGTCTCAGAGAAATGTCTTCCAGGTGCATTTCGCTGGCGCCGATTACCCCGTTGATGCTGGCGAGGTTGTTGCTGGGCTTGTGACCCTGAAGCAAGTAAATGAGCTTTCCCCTTGTCTTCTTGCCCCGAAGGTGGTTGAATGATGGCTTGCTCTTCAACCTCAGATGTTTGCCCCACTTGGTTGTCCTGAAGCAGTTGGTTGACGAGAACCCTGAGCTCTCCTTGTCTTTGAGATAAGTCTTGGATAAGAGCCATCTGCCCCAGCATCTGGGTTTTCATTGCATCTACCTCAGCTTGCAGATGTTTCATCCGTTCATCCTTACTGTCTTCTGGACTGTTCTTGACCAAATTCCCCATGAGGAGTGTTCTCAACTCTTCCTTCCCCTTGGATAGGTTTAGGAAGATCTCCCTGAACTGAGTCTCTTGAGTATGAATATCCTGGTTGTCTTGTTGGAAAGCCATTGCTGAAATAAACAGCGAGAACGTGAGAGACCTGTATCGGATGACCTGTTATGCAATGATATGTATGAGATATGTATGCAATGTTTTCAAGGATCTCGCGGGGTAAACAGGAAACTGTTAGAATTTTAATTTTGTAGCTTGATTGAAGGAACTTCATGTTTTCGAGGGTCCTTCTTCAAGAGTTAGAGCTCACCATATCGAGTGGGTCATAGCCCCTGACTCAAGTTATCATGCTTTTCTCTCCAAACAGCCTTGGCTAGAGGAAAATAAATCCCCTTTGCCCCTTGCTAGACAGTTGGTTCATCATGACCTGCATCACAAACCCTTGAGATCCTTGAAATGGTTAAGGAAATGCTATGGTATGATGTTATGATGTGTATGCCATGCGTGAAGTGATGTAAGTAAACCCTGCAATGAGTCCAAATTATTGGATAAGAACTGTAAACAAAACCTGCAAGGAACTCATGTTGTCAGATAACAAGTATGTGCAAGTAGGTCAAGTTTGAAGGCACACAAGTCACACAAAGAGCCCTTAGATTTTAGGCTAGCATGGAGTTTAGGTATTACCCTCTTGAAGTTAGTTGGCTCAAAACCTGTCCTAGAAATAGTAACCGGGTTCTAAGGAGCTCAATATCATTGGATTGTTTTCTATGTTCATTATTTTGATTTAGCCACTTAACTGGCGACCAAAATATTCCAAGAAAACAACCCTCAATGAGTGTATTATCGAGTATCTACCAACTTCGGACTGCACCAAAGTCGGTCATCTCACTACCCCTAAAGAGGCCAGGATGGTCAGGTAAGGTTCTAAGGTCAGTTGATGCTTCACGACACCACGCGGCGGCCACGTACTCTCCTTGACTTGACTCAAAGGTTACCGGTACTCACCAAAGTGCCACATCAACATAGCACTTGCTTCAACCATGTCGGTATACCCCGCACAGTTCCCTCACAGTTTATTGCTACTTCTAAAGGGTATCCCCAGATCCGGGTTAGGATCTATAAAACTCCGATATAAGCCCACAATATTAAAGCATTCAAGGCATACAATTGAAAACATGGTGATCTAATCCTAAGGTACACCTCACTTATAATGTCCCCAGCAGAGTCGCCAGTTATGTAATCGATGGAAATAGAACTGACTGTTTTGAAATGCTGGTTCGCGAAATGTCGCGGTAAGCAAGAGTCGCCACCGTCTTTTATGTTCTCCAACAAGGAAAGGACAAAAGCACAGCAAAATTCCTTTTCGAGATGTCTCTCGGTTCGGGAGGTAGATTATAGAAAGGGAAGGTGTTAGCACCCTTTCTATCTGTGGTTATCCACGGGCTCTTAGGTACTTGCTCACTATGTTTTCAAAAAATGTTTGCTTTTCTTGTGTTTGTGGGTTTTGAAAAAGTTTAGTTTGAAAACTTCTAGGTAACTCTTATATCAGTCCTCAAGAGTGTATGAAGTGTTTGTTTGAAAACTTTTTGAAAGTGTAGGTGCGAAAAGTTGTTTTTTTGTTTTGAAAGAGCAAGTACCCAGGAGAAATCTACCTACTCTAAGGAATTAAGCTGTGTAAATGTCCTTTAGACAATACTATCCCACTATTGAGAAGTAGGTAGCACCGTCGTTGGAGTTTCGGGTCAATTCGGTTATAGGGACATGTGGTCACCAAAGCAATAGTAGGACGCCTTAGCGGTAACCCTAGTGTCCTAGATCCTTTTTATCTGAGGCAACCGTTTCGAGGAAACTTGGATCTTTAGACAGGAGGGCGACCTCTAAAACACCCTATACTCAATGACCACGTCGAGGCAACCAAGTGAGGCGTACCCTAGGAGTGGCATGTGCGAGTGTGTCAGGATTCAGTTAGGTTATCTTTACACATATTATGGTGAGCTACAGATTGATTTTATTTTCATACAAGTCTTGTCATGCATAGTTAACATACATCTAACAGTTAATAGTGCAGAAAGTAAATCTACGCTATTACAAGGCGTCGGGTATTTACATCGCCAAAAACAAACCCTTGAAAAGTAAATTGCGGAAAATAAATGAAAAGCGATAAAAGGTCCTAATTAACGGCTATTACATCCTCGGAGCAAATACATAAATATGATAAAAAATAATATGCGCAAAATAAAATTGCATCGGAGAAGTCCTTAGGGTTTTGACCCTTTTTGAGAAAAGAATGAATTTTTGGTTATTTTGCATTTAATTAAATTAATCCTAAAACTAATTAATTAATTAAAGAAAGGTTTTTTAAGTTTTTTATGTTTTTTAATGAAAATAAAATAAAATAGTTAAATATATTAATTAACCTAATTCTACATGGATTTTTTTTATTGTGAAAAAAAAAAGTTAAAATTGACCTAATTAACTAAATTAATCTATGTTAGTATTTATTTACAAAATAAAGTGAAATTAATTTTAATTAAGAAAAATATTATTTTTAGTGTTACTGATTTTATTATGAAAATAATTAATTTGTGAGTTAACTAAATAATAATAATTATTATTATTAAAAGTGAAATAATTAAATGGAAAAAATATAAAAGAATAAAAAGAAACCAGGGAGGGTGTTGGCCCAATATGGAGGTTAATCTGTAAATTTGAAGGCCCATTTGTTTCAGCCACGTTTGACTTTCTGGAAATTGTCCACGCATGCTTTGACTGGGAATACCATGGTGGTGGAACGCCTTTGATGTTTGAGACGTATGGTGGAACACCTTTGAAAGCCTGCACATGAACATATTAAGCAAAATAACATAAGCGTTTGGGTGGATCTAGGATTCGAACCCAGGTCCCAATGGTTACCAGCCAGCGCACTATCCACCTAACCACTTGCCTGCTTTTGTAATTATAATAATGAACAAATATAATATATAAAAATCAACGCATATGCTGTAACAAAACACGCGTGCCTTTTTGTTTGAATGGACCAGTGATATATAAACAACACATCGTCTTCTTCCTTCGCCTGCATAAAAACATATCAAATAGCGGGGATTTTTAACCCCCACAACCTGCAACCATGAATAATAGCGATTAGGCCTGTGTGCTATATAAATATTTCACGAGGATGGTGTTTGATTCGTCTTGTCTCAGCGATTTCAACCATAGGCATTAGAGGTTCTACTTTTTCCTGTACAGCAAAGCCCTAATTTGAACGTGTATGAACCCTAAAATTCATCAATGGCATTTTTGGATTCTGGGTGTCTCAATGCAATTAAACTATGCCATTAGTTTCCTGTGAGTTCAAGCAACACAAAGCACACAAGAAATCACGTTAATGATGCATGAATGAGGCTATTCGATTCTGAAAAGAAAATGCAAACTGTTAAACTGTTTGTGGCGATTTCTTAAGCTTTAGTGTATGGTTTTGATTGCAAAATGTTCCTCACACCTCCAGCAACGTGTTTGAATCCACAAATAGCTTTGAATTGGCCTGGAACCTGGAAAACAGTTTTGACTTTTTCTTGAATTTTTTCAATGTTGTTATGGCTTTGTATGCAGCAATTTCTCGTCCAATGCATTAGGGTTAGGTTGTGTACTTATAGTAGAATGGAATTAGGTTAAATCTTGGCCAAGAAATCCATGGAATCGATGTTTGTATATTTGATTGAAAATCAAATATTTTTGAATCTTTTTGATTGAAGAAAGTTGCTAAATTTGGAGTTTTTGATATCCTTGATTGGCACACGAAATCTCCAGCATATATTGGTCATCTTTGCTTCACCAAAAGATTGAAAAATCATATCTTTGAATTTCCTACATTTTAAATTAATTAAATGAATTAAAATCAATTAAAAATCCAATTAATTAATAAAAAATAAGAAAATAAATTCAAATAATCTCAATGGGTCGTGCATAAGCCATGGATAAAGTTTCAAGAAGGAATTTGAGGCCCATTAGCAAAAATAAGGTATTTTGAGCAAAGTTGACTTTTGCAAATTCACAAAAATTTCCCAACTTCTCCAATGCATATCTTACTCAATTTTGATCATATGAACATGTTCTTGGACAATTTTGGAAAGGTCTTGAATTCCTATAACCAATGCCTTTGGTCCCATGTCATTTGGATTTACCAATCTCAAGTTATGGTCTTTGACTTAAAGTGCATTTTTGTTGACCTTTGAAATTGACCTATAATGTAGAAATTGATAACTTTTTGTGAGAGCATTTCTTGGACTTGGAATGTGAAGATGAGTTGTAGGAAATGTCATCCCCTTCAAAATGAGCATTGGATGGGATTTTTATGATGAACCATGAAAAAGTTATGCCTTGGTCAAGATACATTTGACTTTTCTACTGTCCAAAAATAGTAACTTTTGCATCTTTGATGATTTTTGAGCCATGCTTGAGGAATCATGATCAAGACTTGATCAAATGATGATTGTGGACTAAAAATAAGATGTTGACCAAAAATTCTGACTTTTGACTGTAAAATGACCATTTTACCCCTGCAGTTGACTGTGGATCAAATAGGGCTTTTGACTGTGGAATTTGGCACTGTGAGTCTTGAGACTTGACATGTAGATGCTTGACAATGTTTATAGGCCTATGGGACTTGATTGGACCATTAAAAACCCAAAATTCATTGAAGGAACCAAAACCCTAATTTGACTGGCTTAGGAGGCTTTTGGACTGTGCAACCCTTGAGACATCTTGAACCATTTGAAGATGATTCTTGACAAACCTTGAAGAATATGGGAGGGCAAATTTTGGGGTACAATACTGGGAGAACTGACTTTTTGGTTTTATCCAAATGTGTGGATAGCTAGAGTCTCCACTGACTTTTCTTTTATCCAATATTTAGAAAAGGTGAAAAGAACAAGAAATTCCTTTGATAGATTTTGAGTTCGGGGGTAAGGTATGAAAAGCAAAGGTTTTAGAACCATTTTCATCCGTAGTTATCTACGGAATATTGATTTCTTAGCTCACTTTTGAAAATCTTGCTTTGTGTGTTTGATTTGTTAGAAAATATTTTGAAATCGCCAATGTAAGGCTGACTTTTTAATAATTCTTGTATTAGTGCTCAAGAATGTATACAAAGTGCTATTTTTGAAAATATTTGTTTGAAAGTGTAGTGTGAAAAAAATGATTTTTGAGAAAAGTTGTGAGCAAGCAGTTAAGAGTTTCTTACCCATTAAAGTCTTTCTTACTCTTTTCCTTTTCCTTTAGAGATAGTACTATCTATACCATAAGTTGGTAGGTAGCCCTGTCTATTGGATTGGAAGGGACAAGCGTAGGGTCATGATATGGTCATCGAAGGCAACATGTAAGGATACTTTAGTAATTGTATCGAAGGGACTATCATCATTTGTAGGCAACTCAAAGGGATTAGATCATTTTGTAGGAAACTCGAAAGGTCATCGAGGGATTATGATCTTTATTCGAAAGGGACATGATGATTTGATCGAGGGTCTGTTGCTAAAGTATCCCCATTTTCGAGGGACATGACCAATATCATAAGGCAACAAGAGAGGTTATCCTAGAGGTACAAGTGTGTGAAGTCTATTGATTCAGTTATTTATCTTGAATATTAGGGTTTTCTAGATTGTTTTTAGTGTTGTCACGCAAACCCTAGTTACTAAAAGTTAAATATGTACAGGAAAATAAAGTGTGGAATGTAAAGTCCTAATCTATTAAATAGCTTTGGGAGAAGTACATAATTATAAAAATTCATGAGAAAGTAAACCTACGTTATTACATCCTGTGAGCAGTTACATAATTAGGAAAAAATGCGAGAAAAGAAATTACACTATTACAATTAAAGAATGCAACCTCTACAATTTTCTATGAAAATTAAATAGAAAAAAGAAAGAAAATAGAAAAAGAATGTTAAATGTTTTTTATGATTTTTTGTAGAAAATAGTTTAAGTGATAATAAATAATAAACCTAAATTCTAATTGATTTTAATATTTTTTAAAAATGGTTGATTAATTAATTAATTAGGGTTAGAAAAGAAAAAGAAAGGAAATTAGGTTAAAACAAAATTAGGGAAAAAGTATTTGCATGGGGTGGGTGTTAAACCCACGCCCTTGGCTTCATACGCTGCATCGCTTGCCACTAGGCTAAGCGCCTGTTGGTGTTTGATAAGAGGACTTGAATGATATATGTGAAACCTGTATTAGTTTGAAAAAAATAACAAAAAATATTGCAAGACGCAGGGATCGAACCCATGCCCTTCACGTTACATGCCTTCGCCTCAACCAACTGCGCTGCATTTCAATTATGTTATTCAATACAAATCAATAAATATAATATAAACCAGTGGATCGGAAAGGCTCCGGAGCCCTAGCTTTGATCGTCTTCTCTGGCGAGAACATCTTTAAAACTATAAAAATACCACGCGTTAGAGAGTAAGAAGGACCCTATCCCCCTAAATCGACTCTTGCGAGTCCAATGGTGGCATTATTTTTGGCTAATTCGACATGTACAATGAGATATGATCAACACAAAGCAAAATGGTTCAATAATGGTGATGGACTATTCTGGCATCATGGGCCTCATGCAAGGGACCAAACATGCGCTATTTTGTCTCAAGAACACATTTAAATTGTTAGTTTTAATCAAAACCTTATAAAAATCAAAATATGAATTTCACATAATATGTAAACCGACGATGTGTGGAATGTAGGTTTCAGGCACTTTTGATCATCAAGAATGATCAAAACTTACTCTATGATACCTTAGGAATGATTTGCAATGATTGGCTTGCCTTGAGTATGGTTGGACCTTTGATTTAGAACTCACCCTTTTCCTTGCAAATTTCAATCTCATAATCTTTGTTTCTTGAGCAACTTTCGTGTCCTCTTTTTGTCTGAATATGCAATGTACTTATAGGAGAAAATATTAGGTTAAAAGGTTAGCTTGGACATCATGTGAAACATATCTTTATTTTTTTAAAATGGATGGAGATCTTAGAAAACCATGAAGATTTGATTCACACTAGTTCTACACGATTTGTAGCTTGACCTTGGGTCTCCAAAAGATTCAAACCACAAGCCTTTTATGCCTTATACATTTATTTAATATTTATTTGATTTAATTTTGAATTTAAATGAATAAAAATCAAAATAAATGAAATTAAAATTAAAATGATGCATGGATAGACTTAGAGGTTTATTATGAGGTCAGGAACACATTTGGACTTTAAAAGATAGGCTCATTAGCCCAAAAATTAAATTGGCTCAAATTGAACTTCATGCATTTTCTTAAAATTTCCCAACTTGCACAAATCATATCTCACTCAATTTTTATCATATGAAGGTGATCTTGGACTCTTCAGAAAGCTTAAGATATCCCATACAATCTTCATGTTGGTAATTTTTTCCTTTGAAGCCTTTATCTTCATTGTAATACAGAGGGAGAATTGACTTTTGGTTTTACATTTTATCGCAAATGTTGCGCATAGCAAGAGTCGTCACTGAATTTTCTTTTATCCAATAAAGGAAAGGGTGAAAAGAACAGGAAGACCTTTGAGAATTTTTTGAGTTTGGGGGGTAGGTTATGAAAAGGGAAGGTGTTAGCACCCTTTTCATCTATAGTTATCTATGGGCTCTTAATCGCTAGTTCAATTTTGAAAATTCTTTGTGTTTGAAAATATTTTGAAAATGCCTAAGTGCGGAAATTTTGTAATGATTCTCATATTGTTAAGAATGTGTACAAAATGTTTATTTTGCAAATATTTGTTGGAAAAGGGTTATTATGTAAAAGATGTTTTGTGTGAGAAAGCAATTACGAGCTATCTACCAACTCAAAAGTCTTTTGTTCTTTTCCTCCTCCTTTAGATAGTGATATCCTAAAGTTAGTTAGTATGAAGCCTTATCGTTGGATATGAGAGGGACAGGCGCGGGTCATCGTATAGTCATGAAGGCAACTTGTAGGGCGCTTTAGGAATTTTACGGTAAGGTACTAAGATCATTTATCGAAGGCAGCATTGAGGAGTCATCGAGAGACTACGATCTTTTAACCGAGGGTCTTTGCTAAAGCTTCCCACGTTCGAGGGACATAAGTGTGGTTACCCTAGAAGTGCATGTGTTAATGGTGTTTCAATTAAGTTCATTTATCTTGCATATTAGGGTTAACTACGGTTGCTTTTAGATCTTGCCATACACGCCTAGTTACTATGCAGTAATAAAGAAAGCAGTAAAGATAGAAAGTAGATTTCCTATGCTATTACAAAGCTTCGGGGAGGGGGTACAAACCATTAAAAAAATCGGGGAAAAAGAAAATAGATAAAGCCCTAGTTAATCTATTACAACCTTTAGCAGTTATAATGATCGGAAAAATTAATGCGAAAGTAATAAAGTATGCGAAAATAAAAGATAAATTGAAAAGGAAAATTGTTTTATGATTTTGATGAAAATGATTTGATGATTAATCTAAAAACCTAATGAATTAAGAAAAAAGAATTGATTAACTAAACAAAACCCTAAATTAAATTTAACTGGAAAAATAAGGGTTTAATGACAAACCTAAAAAAAACTAAATTAATTTAAATTAAAAAAAAGAAATTAATTTAATGACTATTAAAAAAAAATTAGTTAAGTTAATTTGATTTTTAAAGAAAATTTAAGTTGATTCAATTTTAATTAATTAGAAAAAAAGTTAATTATGTAAAAAAAGAAATTAGAATGAAAATAATTAAAAATAAAAGGAGAGATGGGCCTGAAGAAGTAAAACTGGGGGGTATGAGAAACAAATCCATTAGGCCCAAACGTACAAGCCCATGGGCCTCTATGGGATCTGGTGACACTCTCCAATGAGAGTACAATATGGACGTGGGGATCTGGAACACTGGATCTATCCCTATGAACATATGAGGGTGATGTAATGAGGCGTATGATGATCGTCCTAGACTGGCTTGTATTAGATCTGCAGAAATCAAAAAATATAAAAAAATTGTATCGCGCCAAGAACGAACTCAGGTTCAGGCATAACAAGGTCTTAAGGGCAAGCGCTCTACCATTGGGGTGGCTATGTATCCATTCATAAAACTGCAATGATTAGTTTATAATACAAAACAAATATCAAAAGTAAAATAACTCAAAGTGCGCACCTGAGTAGGGACCCCTGTATTTGAATGGACCAATCAAATTGTCTTATGCTGCCACGCATGGTCATCCACCAGTCAAATCACCCTAGACGGTGGTTCTGGTCACCTTCCCCATCTACATAAAAGTTCAAACCTATGAAATCCAAACGAAATAAAAAGGAAAACAACCCTAATTGACTAATTAAGGTCCTACGATTCTCATGGTATGGTTTGTTTGGCCTAAAAATATCTGTATCGTGAGATCTAAAGCTTCAAAAGCTCCGTACCCTAACAATGGCATGATCTTGTTTCTGCATCAAAACTCACATGTAAAACGTTAAACATATTCTAAAGGTGCATATGTACATATTTAATATGTTAGCAAGGATTGAAAACACATGAAATCAAAGTTTTGGAAGTCTACCAATTTTGGCAACTAGCATAGTTGAGATGTTGCGTTTTGGAGCACGAGGGACTCAGCTATGGACTTGAATCACTTCCTTTGATCCCCAGGATGTGATTGCTGGCCTTTCTTTGCATCAAGAGTGACTAGAAAATTTAGTAAAGATCTTGCACTTTTTTTTGAGTTTTTATGAATTATTTCAAGGATTTTTCAGGCAATATTTTCGTGTCCTCTTGGTCTGATCTTGTTGTGCTTATATAGAGGAAAGGAAGGATCAACAATTATGGGAAGAAATCATGCAATCATAGCCATGATCAAACATGTTCTCAAACTTCTATTTTTGAGATATTTCTTGCCTTTTTCGAGCTCACACGGTTTTGCATGGTTGTCAAATGATTCTTGGGCCTTCATGTGAATGAAATCAGAAGCACATGCGCCTTGTATCATTGCTTCATATTTTATTTGATTTAATTTTCATTTAAATGAATAAAAATTCAAATAAAAGAAATAAAAATAATAAAAAATATGTTAATGGATTTAGAGGACCTCTAACACATTTTGAACATGTTTGAACATCGAGAGTTAGGTCCACTAGTTCAAAATTTCAAGTTTGCTCACTTTGCACTTCATGTATTTTCTCTAAATTTCCCAACTTGAACTGGTCAAAACTCTCTCATTTTTCATATTTTAAAGGTGATCTTAGACGTTTTTGAAATCTCAAGATATCCTTTTCAATTTCTCTTTTGATCATTTTTGCATTTGAAGAATTTATCTTGATGTAAGTTGCCTTGCAAAAGTGTCTTTTTGTTGACTTTTGAAATGAGCTATAATGTATTGGCTCATATCTCTCAAATGAAGTAGTTTTTGGACTTGAAAATAGAGATAAAAAGTTGTAGGGAATTGAATTTCCTTCAAAATTGGCTTTGGTTGGGGATAAGTTGATGAAGCATGTGAAAGTTATGCATGGTCAAAGTTCAGTTGACTTCTCCTAAGGAAACCATAATTTGCCAATTTTGGACTTTTGATGATATGAGGGATTCTCTTGAGGAATTATGATCAGCCCTTGATAAAATGATGAACATAACTTCAAAATGTTGATGTTGGCCAAAAATCTTGAAGTTTGATTGTATGTTGACCATAGTTGACTTTTACCCAATATAGTTGATTTTTAGTCATTTGAGCAATTGACTAAGCAAACTTGTGATGCAAGACTTAAAAATTGATATGAGCGTCCTTGAAGACATATGAAGAACCACAGAAATAACTTGAGACCTTTGAAACACAAAATTTATTGAAAACACAAAACCCTATTTGTGGACCCATTGCTCAGAAGGAGAATTTGTCTGATCAATTCTTGAGCCACCTTGAGCAAATGAGGACCTCATGAGAGTGTCTTAAAGAAAAATGGGAGGGTAAATTTTGGGGTTCAACAGCTTCCCCTTTTCAATATTCTTAAACCTGAAGAGTTAGATTGGCATGCTCGCCATTCGTGGTCTGAAGGTAGAAGAAGATTGAACACTTAAGTGGCTAGAAATTTGCACATGCCTGCGTATGAAGTAACACTGTTGGTTGATTATACCGGGAATAGGCTTAAAGATGCCATTTGGAGTGGTGACGGAGATTCTTCAAAGATGGGCTTATAGATTCCATCCAGGATAATTGTTGATAAGAAAATCAGACTAATTTCTACGCCTGACTTTGTCTTAGAAGATGTATTGGAATGACTCTATGCTCGACTTTGTCCAAAAGAATAATCAGAATAAATCTACGCTCGATTTTATATGAAACATAAGATGTCTACGCCTGGCTTCAACTAGGAGAGGTATTATAATGAGTCTTCGCCTGACTTTTTTCTAAAAGAATATCAGAATAAATCTACATTCGATTTCATCTGAACCAGAAGATGTCTACGCCTGACTTCAACTAGAAGAGGTATTGGAATGAGTCTATGGCCGACTATTTTCCAAAAGAATATCAGAATAAATCTATGTTTGATTTTATCTGAACCATAAGATGTCTATGTCTGACTTCAACTAGAAAAGGTATTGGAATGAGTCTACGCCCGACTTTTTTCCAAAAGAATATCAGAATAAATCTTTGCTTGATTTTATCTGAACCAGAAGATGTCTATGCCCGACTTTAATTAGAAAAGGTATTGGACTGAGTTTACACCTGACTCTTTTCCAAAACAATATTAAAAGGAATCTATGCTTGATTTCTTCTAAATGATGTACTAGAAGATGTCTACTCCCGACTTCAACTAGAAAAGGTATTGGAATGAGTCTTCGCCCGACTCTTTTCTAAAAGAATATCAGAAGGAATCTACACTTGATTTCTTCTGACTGATATACTAGAATATGTCTACGCCCGACTTCAACTAGAAAAGGTATTGGAATGAGTCTTCGCCCAACTCTTTTCCAAAAGAATATATGAAGGAATCTACGCTTGATTTCGTCTGAATGATGTACTAGAAGATGTCTACGCTCGACTTCAACTAGAAAGGGTATTGGGATGAGTCTACGCCCGACTCTTTTCTAAAAGAATATCAGAAGGAATCTACGCTTGATTTCGTCTGAATGATGTACTAGAAGATGTCTACGCCCGACTTCAACTAGAAAATGTATTGGAATGAGTCTATGCCCGACTCTTTTCCAAAAGAATATTAGAAGGAATCTATGCTTGATTTCGTCTGAATGATGTACTAGAAGATGTCTACGCCCGACTTCAACTAGGAGAGGTGTTTTTAGAATGACCCTTTGAGGAAAGCACTTAAGTAGCTACTTGTCAGATATAGTTTTTGAGAAAAATGCTTGTCAGAATTCAGTCTCCGAAGAAGATTGTCTGGTCATATAGATAGTTGATGACATTTGTCTGTTGGTAGACCTTACCTGAAAAGGAAAATAGTTAGTTGTATGAAATATCATGATGTATGAAATGCATTGCGTAATGATCTTCTCAAAATAAATGAGATTGTGTTATATGTGTTTTGTGTGCCTATGCTACGATAAATGGCGTATGAGTGTGAGACGTCGTTGAAGTGCGTTGGTAGCTTTGTATAAAAAATTTCTAGGGAAAAAAGATCCTTGACTGGTGCTGGGGATGAAGAATATGTATAGTCTTCAATCTTGTCTAGAATGCTTCCTATGGGGATACCTGTTGGTTGCTTGAGGAAACTCCATTGGGGAATGTTGATTCCTATTTGGGGAGAAGAGTCCAAGGACATTGGTTATTCATCACTCTACTGGGATTTTAATTATTATATACCCTGACTGGGGATAAAAGAGATGGATAACCTTTCGAGGTGCTGTCTTGCCAAATTTTCAATATGGATACTGACTTGTCTGGAGAGAATAAGCTTAAACGATGTCTGATCCAGTTTTAGATTCAGTAGCAACTCTCTGGGGATAGCAACCCAGACTGTCCTTTGCTGGAGATGGGAATCTTTTCGGTAATTTGTGTTAGTTAGAGAAATAGACTTAAACTGGGGAAACTGAACTCCGTGGGGAAATAAACCCTGTTGTGGAAATAAACCCTAATATGGAAATAAACCCTAAACCTGTTGGAGAAACTCTTTGCTGAGAAATACTCTTGCCAAGGAAATGGGCACTGCTGGAGAAAAGAAATCTGCAGGTTTTTTTTTACAGTTTTGGAGGAATAAACTCATCTAGGGAAGAGAAATTCCATAAACTATATTGATGCCATCATCACTGATGGAGATTGGGACTCTGTAGGTTGGCGACATTGTTGGAGAAAAGATCATACTCCTTTATCCGCTAGGATGATCTACTGTGAGTATGATTAGTGCATTCCAACTTGCGGGGAATGTGTTTTTATTGGAGGTGATTTGAAGATTACTCTGTGGGGATAATCCTGTGAGGATTTTCTGTGGGGATAATCCTATGAGGATTTTTATAGGGATACATGGAAAATTGGAATTTTATCCCAACTCCTATAGTCTTGAGCAAATGCTTATTCATGTATTTATGCATATATTTGTTAACAGTAATCATATTCACATGCATATTGTTGTACCCCAAAATTTTCCCTCCCATTTTCTTCAAGACATGCTCACAAAGGTCTCAAATACTTAAAGTTACTCAAGGGTTGATCAGTCAAAATGCTCCTCCTAAGCAAAGGGTCTACAACTAGGGTTTTGAGTTTCTCAAGGAAATTTGGTTTGAAAAGGTCTCAAGTGGTTTCCATTGTTCTTCATAGGTCTTCAATAGTGCTCATGTCAAGTTTTAAGCATTGCATCACAAGTTTGCTCATTCAATGGCTCAGATGATTGAAAGTCAACTTTATTGGGTAAAAAGTTAATTATGGTCACCATACACTAAAACTTCAATTTTTTTGGTCAACATCATCATTTTGAAGTAATATTCATCATTTGATCAAGTGTTGATCATGATTCTTAAAGGAAAGACCTCAAATCATTAAAGGTCAAAAATTTTCAAACTAGGGTTTCCTTAGGAGAAGTCAACTGAACTTTGACCAAGCATAACTTTCACATGCTTCATCAACTTTTCCCCAACCAAAGCCCATTTTAAAGTAAATTCAATTCTCTACAACTTTATATCTATGCTCAAGTCCATAAATTGCCTATATGAGTCCATACATTATAGGTCATTTCAAAAGTCAACAAAAAGACACTTTTTGTCAAGGCAACTTACATCAAAATAAAGTCCCCAAATGCAACAATGATAAAAAGAGAAATTGTAGAGGCCATATTGAGCTTTCAAAAAATAAAAAGATCACCTACAAAAGATGAAAATTGAGAGAGTTATGACCAGTGCAAGTTGGGATATTTTGAGGAAATGCATGAAATGCAAAATGAGCAAACTTGAAATTTTAGACTTGTGACCTAACTTTTTAGGTTTCAAACATGTCCATGGCCTTATGAAAGACTCCTAAGCTCACTCATATATTGCCTTATGTTTTATTATTATTTTAGTTATATTTATTTTGTTTTTATTCAAATAAACACAAAATAAATCAATAAAATGGAAAACCATTGGGCCAAGCACATGATGGGTTTATTAAGGCCCAATACAACTCATTCCAGCCTGTTACGATTCATGCCAAAACCGTGTAAGCCAAGAGAGGAAAGAACCCTCTCAAAAATGCCAAATTTTTAATGTGTTGGATTTTTGTTTCATTGCTATGAATGCCTTGTCTTTTGTTCTATATTTGATGGTCACTTCCTCCCTCTATTTAAGCACAACAAAGTAAGGAGCAAAGGGACACAAAAACACTGCCTAAGAAAATCTCCAAAATTCACAAAATTCAAAAGAATTGCAAAAGTTTGTAACCTAACTTCCATCCATTATCAATCGAAATGAAGGCCAGCATTCATCCCCTGAGGATCAAAGGAGTTGATCTGAGTCCATAACTACATCTCTCGAGCACCAGAATGTGACCTCTCCCTCACGCCAGTTGTCAAAGTTGGTAAAATTATAAACTTTGATTTCTTGTAGTTTTGATCATGGCTAATCTATTTAAACTTCTCATATGTATCATTAGAACAGGTTTGCCTTGTTACATGTGAGGTTGGTCGCAGGAATCACGCTATACCATTATTAGGGCATCAAGAACCCTTTGTTTCGGATTCCATGATATAGGATGTTTCAGAACAAAATAACCCCAATTTTGAAACAGTGGCCCTTGATTTGGGGGGATAAGGCTTTTTTAGATGACTGAAGCTTTCTATTTTGCAGGTTTCAAGGAAGCAGCCCACCAGAGAAGGCGACCAGAGCTAGGCTACGATGCTTCTCCGACCGTTAGAAGCGTTTTACATATTTATTTGTTTTTGTTTGGATTATATATCCGATGCCATGGTCGCTCCAGTGATAAGAGTGTGTGTGTTAGGGTGTTAGTGTGCCAGGGCATGGGTTCGACCCATGCCCCTGGCATGTCATTTTTAATGATTTTCTTTTACATATCCAATGCAAGCGAACTCAGAGCGCCCACCATGCGTCTTCTCATCATCACTCTTGGATCTCAACAGATCTTGATTGAACGTTCCAGATCAGCACGCACACCATAGACTTCAAAGAACCACCCTCACTGAATCCAACGCATATCCTGGGCCTTATCAATTTGGGCTTAGAATTTAGTTTCTCACACCCCCCAGTTTTCTTTTCAGCAGGCCCATTTAATTTCTTTTTTCTTTTTTTTGTTTTAATTAATTATTTTCCTTTTAATCAATTTTATTTAATCAGAAAAAATAACAAAAAATTACTAAAATAGGATTTAGGTTTTTGATTAATTAATCTAATATTTGATAAATAAAATTAAATTAATTTCATCACATTTTGGTTTTATTTATTAATTAATTAGTAAACTAATTAGAATTAGGTTTAATTATCATATTTACACTATAAAATATATTTCTAAACAAAACACCAAAAATGTTTTCTTAACGCTTAGAAATTTTTTAGGTTTTTACATCTTTCCCTGTTTAACAATCTCCGCACGTTTATTTATTTTCATATTATTATAATTATGTAATTGTTAAGGGATGTAATATATAAATTAGGACTCCTATACTTTTTCCCCATTTTATGGTTTGTACTCCCCATCTTTTCCCCATAACTGAATCTCAACACACTTTGCACACTCGCACCTGTAGGGTGACCCTCACTTGTTGCCTCGGATAAAAACACTCAAGTCCCTCGAACATGGGACATTTTAGCAAAGACCCTTGGTTAAAATATCGTATTCCCTCGATGACCCTTCGATGCTACCTCGGTAAACGATCTTATTCCCTTACGACAATTGCTAAAACGTCCTACGAGCTGCCTTTATGACTGCAGATGACCTGTGCCTGTCCCTCAAACATCCAATGATAGGGCCTCCTACTAACTAATGGTAGGATAACACTATCTAAGGGAAAGGAGGAAAAGAACAAATACTTTAAAATAGGTAGATAGTCGTAGTCGTTTTCTCATAAACGAAAATATTTTTCACACAAAAAACCTCTTTTCTAAAATATTTTGAAAACGAACACTTTGTATGCATTCTCAAGGATACGAGAATAATTACAAAGTTTGCCGAAATTAGGCATTTTCAAAATATTTTAAAACTTACATATTCACAAAGCATTTTCAAAGTGAGCTAGCGATTAAGAGCCTATAGATAACTATGGATTAAAAGGGTGCTAATATCTTCCCTTTTCATAACCTACCCCCCTTACTCAGAAAAATTATCAATGGTATTTCTTGCTCTTTTAACCCTTTCCTTTATTGGATAAAAGAAAAGTCAGTGGTGACTCTTGCTATCCGTAACATTTGCGATAAAATGCAAAACCAAAAGTCAATTCTCCCACCGTATTACAGAATTGGCGACTCCGCTGGGGAAAACTAAAAGTGGGATTACCTTAAGAGTTAGATCACATTGTAAATGATTGCTTGATTTGTATGCTTTATATTTTGGAGTTTTGCTCGGGTTATTTTTGTAAAGATCCTATACCCGGATCTGGGGCATTTTAGGTAAGTAGAAATAGATCTTGAAAAATGTATGGCGTATACTGATACGGTTGAGGAAATTGCCACGGTAGTGTGACACATTGGTTGGTACCGGTGTCCCTTGAGTTAAGTCAAGGAGAATGTTGGGTTGTCGCGTGGTGTCATAAACACTAACTGACCGTAGAACCTTAGTTGATACAACTTAGCCATTAGAAAGTAGTGAGATAGCCGGCATTGGTGCAAACTGAAGTTGGTTGATACTCGATGCTACACTCATTAAGATTGAACTCTTAGGATATTTCGGTCGCAAATCAGATGGTTGTGCTAAAAGAATGCCTGGGATAAAGATCAGTGATATTGAGACTCCTAGAACCCGGTTACTTCTTTTAGGATAGGTTGAGCCAACTCAAAACTTCAAGAGGGTTCTTACCTATAAAATCCTTGCAAGCTTAAACATAAGGCCTTGTGTGATTTGTTTGTGTATGATTAATTGTTCGAACATGACATCATAACATCATAACATCATACCGTATCATTTTCACTAACCATTTTAAGGACCAAGGGATTTATCTTTATTCTATTTTGTAGGCTATGGCCTCCGCTCGTAGAAATACTATCCTGATCAACTTTGTAAGGGTTCCTCCTCAACTCAAGGAAATATTCTTAAGGGTTCCTGAAAGTTCTCCATTCATAAAAAGGAATGGTTGAATACTCAGTATGGTTACCCCGGGTTTTGACAAAGACATGATGAGTGTTCTTTTCCAGTTCTTTGACCTTGCACATCATTGTTTCCCCTTTCCAAATTATCAGTTGGTACCCACAATGAAGGAGTTATCTCGATCATTGGGAGTACCTGTTTTTTATCAGATACCCTTCACTGGTTTAGATGAAGCTCCTAAACAAGAAGATATGCAGCAGCCTTACATCTGAAACGGTTCGACATTATATCCAATTGGGAAACAAGAAGTGGAGTCAAAGGTTTTTTGGCTAAATTTTGGATAGAGAAGGCTCAATTATTTCTGGATACTTTGAGTTTTTAGGATTTCAAGGAGATCTTGGCTCTTCTAATCTATGGGTTGGTACTATTCCCTAATCTAGACCAACTCATAGATGTGAACGCCATCAAAATATTTCTTGCTCGTAATCATGTGCCTACCTTTCTCGGAGATATTCTGAATTCTCTTCACACTCGTACTATGAAGAGGCGAGGGACCCTGATGTGTTGCATACCTTTGCTATCCAAGTTGTTTAATTCGCACCTTCCCCGACCAATAATGAAGGATGAACAAGGTTTGAGGTGGTCGTAAAGAATAATGTCACTTTCTCATACATACATCTACTAGTATTCACGATCTCATGAGGATATCATTATCATTGACCACTGTGGGGAATTCCCTAATGTTCCACTCCTTGGCATTAGGGGAGGTATTACTTACAATCCTTCTCTAGCCCTGCATCAATTTGGTTATGCTCGAGATTATATTGAGCACATGCCGAGGGCTGCTTGGTATGCCCCCTATATAGGGAACCATAAAGTGTTGTCATTCCGGGTGTATCTGGATAAGACTGTCCATGATGAAATCCTATGGACGTTGTTCGAGGAGAACCGACAGATTATCCAGTTCGACCCCATCTCACTGTACTCGGGGTGGATAGCATGTGGGACTAACAATATGGTCTGGTATTTGCCGAAGTAATGTATGCGACAATTTAACTATGTGCATACCATACCCAGATCTCCCTTCCAGGTTGTTACTAAAACCATTATCCGTCGGGAGCTCGATAACATCTTTCAGGATTGGGAGAATCATATGGTGCATGGAGTGTCGGATGATGCAAGCCACCAGTAGTTGGCACTGTGTTGAGGGATACGTGATATGGTTCTACAATGTCACATCCTGTCATCCTGGACGTCCATCTAGGCTAGCTCATGAGGAGATCTTAGAGAACCAGCAGGCCGAGGATGACCATGCCATTGATTTGTTGCCTATCTGTCACCAGATACAGATGATTGGGCGGGAGGATTTGGACATAGGTATCATTGATCGAGGCGGTCCAGAGGCGGTGGGTATTATGGAGCGGTTGGTTGGGGAGGAAGAGAGTGCGATGGGATGCAATAGAAATATGAGGGGTTAGGGAGTGAGGATCAGGCATACGCGGTAGTGTGCTATTCTTTTTGGGCTATTATTTATTTATGCTTTTTTTTTCCGAACAATTTATGAAAAAAATTTGTATTAGTTTTTTTTTAATGTTGAACAATTTATTCAATCTATTATCTTTATTTATGTCTTATCATTTATCATTTGCGTTTTTATTATCGTTTTCAACTAATTATTTATCAACACATTGAGAATTTAAAAAATAATACCATTGTCAAGGGTTTCGGAGATGCACCTCCGCAAGCCCGAAAATAGGGTGTTTCAGAGATGTATCTCCAAAAATATCACTGCATGTTTAAATATAACGTCCAAGTTCAAAAAAAATGTTTTTGAAGATGCATATCCGAAACACCTTGATTTGGGGTGCGTTCGGAGATCCACTTCTAAAAGGTATTTCCGGATTTTTAGGGGTTTTTCCCCCTCCATACGAGGTGTACAAAGAAATTTCCCTCCTTTATTGTCATTATTAGAATCTTTGTTAGCACAATTCTTCCTTAAGATTACTTTTGCACATTATTTGTACTCCTTTCGAATGTTTTTCATAATTTCCCAATTATCACGAGTTTGTCAAAGAGGACTGGTGGAATAGCATTTTTTAGAATACATTAATTAAATTTGAAATAAATTAAAAGGTAGAGATTTAAACATGACAACCTCCAGTATACTCTTCACGATAAAGGGTCAAAGTCCATAATTTTGTTTTAAATTTTTTTAGAGAAATTAAAGATACTTCAAAAAAATGACATAACAAATATCAGATGAACAATTATAAGATAATTCTGAGCCTTTTTTAGCCCGGTCCTTAAAAGCCCTAAAATATATGGGTCAACCCGTATGGGCTATGAGTAGCCTGCTAGCCCGAAAAAAATTAAATTTTTTAATATAATTAGAAATTATCTTTTACTAATTCATAAAAAAATTAAACAAAAGAGAAAAGATTTTTGTAAGTGGTGAAATTTTAGATATGTTATAAACAATTTGCATGTTATGTATTTTTTTTTTTATATTATAAAGATATAAATATCAAACAAAAGTTGTTGGTTTGACTTAATTTCAAACTAAAAGGTTTCATCTTAATATAAGTATGTAGATAGTATGGAAAAGAAATCATGACGTATTTTAATTAAAAATAAGGTTGAAATGAGGTTTAAAAAGCTCTGATGTAATTTATATGGGAGGATAGAGTTAGTACAAATCAGATATATAACAATTTGTTGTAAAATGATATCCCATCTCTAATTATAATTGTTATAAAATTATAATTATTATAAAATTTTATAATAATTTTTTGTTATAATTGTTATAAAATTATAGTTGTAATGAATATTTGTAACTTAAAATTTGTTCCACCAAATTATTTTATTTTGTGTGCTACATTGGATAATTTGTGATGTATTTTGGATAGTTTGAATTAAGTTAATGTGTTGTTTTACATTTTAATTGTTAACTTATATGGATTATTTAGAAATTCTAATTTTGGATATGAAATTGAATATATATATATATATATATATATATATATATATATATATATATATATATATATATATATATATATATATATATATATATATATATATATATATATATATATATATATATATAAGTATTATTGCATGCAATTGCATAGTTACTTACAAAATAAGGAAAAAAATTAATTTTTTTAAGAAATGGACCAGTTTAAGACCGGGGCCCATTTAGGGCCGGATAGCCCGCAGCCCAGACATGGCTGGGTCTGGGTAGTAAAAATGGAGCTCATTTAAATATGATTTTTTTAGAATCGGCCCTAAAAAGCCCGAGGCCCGCATGGGCCATCCCGTTTAAGACCGAATAGTCTATTTTGACAGCTCTAGTAGCAGTGATGATTAAAATATAACTTTTTAATGATATGACAATAATGATTAAGATATTTTATTATCTAATACTCTTTATTAATAAATTAAAGTTTTAATAAAATATTTTAGAAATTATTTCATACAAATGTTTAAAAATATTTTTTTGGTCTTAAGATCCATGTAATTTGTCCATCTCTTCAATCCACATGTTTTTGGTAATGTGTGTATGTTTAAGATATCTAAACATAAAATATTTAGAAATTTCTCGTTGTACCATTCTCTTTCTCTTACGTCATGTGCGAAACTTTAAAAATATCATTTATTTTTAGAGATGCATCTCCGAACGCACATTTTTTCACAAAATACTTGAATTGGGAAATTCTTATTTGAATAAATCTTATTTTTTACGAAAAAATATGTTTTCGAATATGTATTTCCGAATTCTTCTTTGTTGTGTATTTTTTAACTTAATATTGGATGTATCTGGATCGACACACGTAGTAACAATGCATCAACAATGCAACAAATATGTAAATATCAACTATTTTCCTATTGAGAAAAACAATTGAAAAATAGAAAAATGATTAAAATAAAATTATAAAAATATGAAAATACAACTAAAAATAAATAAAATCAAATTAAGAGTCTACAAATTTTTCATATTTTTTTGAAAATATGAAAACCAAAAATAAATCAAATAAAATAGAAAAATAAGGAATTTAGAGTTTTTATGGTGGTGCCCCGTATTTTGTCCCAATATACGAAATTTTTTGATCCCATATCTTAGTTCTGATGAACTGACACGATAATATTTTGATTCAGAGTTGATTTTCAATAAAATTAAGTTTTTTATGTTGGTTCGTGTAAAGGCAAGAAACTCACGAACGCATGGACAAGAACACGAGGATACAATTTCTATGACTCTAATATTGATAAAAATCGACAGAGAGTCTCTGGTAACTGCGTCAATTTTAATTAAAATGCATAATAAATGAGTTCATGAGTGTTTTCGAATATGCATCTCTGAATTAACTCAAGGTGACTTCGCAGATACATATCCAAACCAATTTGCTGCTTGTTTTACGAAGGGTATGTTCGGATATGTATTATCGAATTTATCCAAGGGCATATTCGGAATTTCAAGGGTGCGATGTAACGCTCCGACTTATTTTATTTATTTTCTATAATTTAATTATATGGTATTTAGTGATTATGTGGTATTGTTTGGTGTTTTTGGTATGGTAGGTGAACCTTGGTCTGAGGTACTGGCCTTAAGAGTATAATTAAGGTGTCAGGGGAGTGTGTGCAAAAGTATGAAATTGGTGGTATTGTGAGTATGACTAGTTAAATTATATTAATTAATAATTATTTAATTATTTAATATTAGGTGGATATTAATTTAATTAAATAATTGGTGGGATAATTATTATTTATTTTTTAATTAGTTGTGATTAGTAATAATAATAACAATAATAATAATAATAATAATAATAATAATAATAATAATAATATAATAAAATAATAGAAAATAGAAGTTGAGGGATATAATCGGTCAGATCGTGAAAGTTTAGAGAAAAGAGACTTAGGACAAAAAGGGAAGAGAAGATAACCATTGTTGAGAAGCTTTTGCAAGAACTCTAATGTAAGCGTTGTGTTTTATTATCTAAGGGTTTGTATGATGATGGTGGGTAGATTATGTATATGCTTGGTTTGTGCTTTCTACCTTCAATATCATGATAAATGTTGGATTAATAGTGTGGATCATACAATTGTATGTTGTTTGATGAATTGGATGTGTTAGGATGTTGTACGATGATGTCGTGGTTGATGATTGAACGGTAAATTATGTAACGTTGTTCATGAAATTATGTATTTGATGAAATTGTTGATGAAGGATGTTGTGTTGTTGTGTGTGGTTACGAGTCAAAGTCAGTACTAAGTTATGACTGTTTTCGGTGAAAAGTATTTGGTGTTTAAAACTTTTAAAAAGTGATTTTTCGTGTTAAAACATAAGTTAAATGAATTGTAAGAAAATTGAGATATTGGGATGGTTTAAAAGTAATTTTCGTACAGATAAGTAGCATAAAAGTGCTTCTACTGCAGGTGTAATCGATTATCAAGATTTAGGTAATCGGTTACACTGTTAAAAAATGGTTTTTTTGGCTGATTGCGAAGGCGTAATCGATTACGGGATATGCCATAATTGATTACCACTTGAAAAATGGTTTTCTGGGTTGTTTTCGAGCCCGTAACTGATTACGACTTATGGCATAATCGGTTGCTGCTATTTTATCAAAATTTTGTAAAACTTCAAAAATTAATAACTTTAGTTTCGGGTGTCTGATTCGAGTTCTGTTCGAAGCGTTGAAAACCTAACGCAATGAAATTTATACTAAAAATGGTTTCAGTAGCTGAAAATGATTATTTTTTTGTATGATGGTGTTAAATGTATTGAATTATTTATGTTGTGGCATTACATAATCTGAAATGCATTGTTGTTGCTTGCTATGTTGTATGTTGATGTTGTTGAGTTGTTATAGTATGTGTTGATGCATGGTGGCTAGTATTGGTGGAGTACATTAACTACGGAGGTGTTAGTCATTGTGCTTGATATTGTTGTTGCATGTATAAGATGTTGCATGCATTCATGATGTTAGACAGTGGTCTGTTGTTGATGTTCCTCAATCCTAGGAGGTGGAGATTAGGTGCGAGTAGTTGATTTCAAAGGTGATAGATTCAGTTAAGAATTATTAGAGGCGATGGTAACAGATTGGTGGGCTCTAATCCTATGAGGTGAGGTGAGGAGTGGTGAACCTGAGTGTTCACGTATTGGTAGCACATGCATTCAATCGAGTTGTGAGTCTCATTGTATTGCATATTGGTTATGTTTTTATTTTGTTGGATGGTGTGTTGATTTTGTGAAATTATGTTGTGGGATGGGTTATGTGCATGTAATAATATTATGCTTACATATTATCATGATTTCCTTTATATAATTATGATATCTCACCCTTTTATTTGAATGTTGCCTTTACATGAGCATCGTGCAAATAACTCACAGTAGAGGAATTGATGTGAGTGGAAGATGGAGTCTTCCTTTTCATTTTCTAGTGTCGTTGTCTGCTCTGATGTGTAACACTATGGATGAAACGTTTTTATGTCCTTTATGTTTGTTGGAGATTATTTGGATATCTCTTGAGTTGATGTTGCTATGTTTACTTTAAAAACATGATTATGTTTTGAATTATTATTTGATCATGTTGTTTCCGCTGCTTAAATAAAATTTGAATTTACATACATGTTTTATTATTATTATAATCTTTATTATAATTTTCAAAATAGTATGTGTTGCATATCATAATCTATGATCAAGTTTTGTTGAATTGTAGCATCCTAAAAATTTTTGTGGTTAGTTTACTCTGATAATACGCAGGGGTTATTTAGGGTGTTATATAGTGGTATCAGAGTAGGCAGGTCCTGTTATATCCTAATTTTTACCCGTTAAAATCCTTCATCATTTTGCATCTTGGTAATGCATCAAGATCACAACCTTAGGTTGATTCTCACCATTGCTATCTCTCTCTCTCTTCTTTAAGTTTGTCTTTGATGAATCACCATGCATCCATTTGTGTATCTTGTACATACATGCTTTATATTTTACTAACATATATTCCAAATACAAAAATATATATTTTGTTTCTCTTTGTTTGCTTTGCAAGGACAAGTGTGATCCAAGTGGATCAAACAATTGCCCTCAACTAGAATTTTCATCTGATCAAAGTCAAAATGTTATCAACAT
This sequence comes from Vicia faba, assembly GCA_948472305.1. Taxonomy (NCBI): domain Eukaryota; kingdom Viridiplantae; phylum Streptophyta; class Magnoliopsida; order Fabales; family Fabaceae; genus Vicia; species Vicia faba. The sequence continues at coordinate 1,526,492,731 of OX451735.1, read as the reverse complement.
TGATCCTCAAGGACTTGTGCATTAGGTATTGGCCTATAATCTTAGGTCATATCATTTTCAACTATCATTCAATCTCAATTGATCAAGGACTCCCCAAGATTGGGTTGCTTATTGCTCAAAATATATCAAAAGTTCATGTGTTTATTTCCATGCCTTCATCATTAAGTAACCTCATGTTTGACCATGTTTAATCTTAGATCAATCAAGGACTCATCATTCTAAGTTCATATGAGTTTAATCATGCCTTGGATTTCTAGAAAAGATCAAAGATCTTAAAGTTATGCAAAGTGGTTTGACCTAATTTGGCATGTTTTCAAGTAAAAACTCACAAAACCATAACTCTTTCATTTTTCATTATTTTTGGATGGTTCATTTTGTATATGAATCTCCTTGACGTTCTCTCCAACATATTTTTACAAGTCAAGAGCTCATTATGTGAAGAAAGTCATCAAAAGTTTGAAAACATTATACGTCATTTGTGGACTTAGTGGAATTTTGACCTAATTTCAAGTGGTTTTTTCCAAAATTTCAAGAATCATAACTCACTCTATTCTTATCACATGGAGCTCATTATTTTTGAACAATACACTTCATGATCCCCTCTACAAGTTCTCTTCAGTGATCAAGTTTTAATTTTGCTTAGAAAGACATGAAATTCATCAAAAGGTTACCGATTATTTTAAGACTATTAACTTAGAAATTTTTCTAAGTATGGAAGTCGGATTTTTGTACCAACTTCAACATGACATATATTTTTTATAAAGTTGGAAAATGAATACTTTCTTTGCACATTGTAATCCTTGTGGCAAAATCTATCAATTTCAAAAGCAATAAGATCATAAATCCTCTTGTGCACGATGCCCCATGAATTTGAAAATGGTTGCTTGGATCTGAAGTTTTTGCCATGATGAGAATTTTGAATCTTGTTAATTTAAATTAGATGCCAAATTAAACTCCAATTTCGTGCCTAATAAAGTTTATCACATGTCCAGAAGTTGTTTGGCACCTACAACACAAGTTTAGAGTGGGTTTTAGACAACTTGCAAGTCACACTTTTCATTCTTCGTGCTTCACACGATTTCACTCAATTCTTGATCATTTCACATGATTTAACAATGCATCATCCTCAGCTATAAATAAGGACCTCATGACCTACATTTCCCATTATTTTGATAGCCAAATCACGTATGTTCAGATCCCATTCAAACTCTGAACTTGTAAGTTTCATTTTTATATCCACACCCTTCCACAAGCCAAAATTCTCATTCATGAAGCCTCCTTGAACATCAGTGAAGCTAACAAGATTAAAAGAAAGCAAAATTATGCAGCATGGAGAGCTCTCCAAGTCAGCTTTCAGAAGGTTTTGAGCACATATCAAATAGGTTGTTGGAGGAACCATTTCTCACAACTCAAATTATTGTGATGATACTTAATGTTCAATGCTTACTACATCATTAATTTTAATTGTTTGATCTATTAACTATGTCTGTTTTTTAATTTAGTTTTTGAAACTCCTTCTGGTTTTTCTTAAATCGAGTATACCACTTTTTAAATAAAATTTTCATGATGACATGGTTGAGATCATCTTATTGAGACGCTTACGATGATATCAATTTCATAGGCTATGGTTTCCTCTTTTTAAATCACGAAATTGCTCTAGTTTTCTGCAAAATTTTAAAGTTGGAGGTTGAAGATGATGAGGTGTCATCATCCAACCAGTGACTCACTTCGACCATGGTCCCTAACTTCTTTGCCTTTGGATTCTCCATGTTGATTAAGTTAGAATCATCTAACGCCTCAGATCTTTTTGGATTTATTTTTATTTTACAAATTTTATTTTAAATTCATTTTTTCTTTAAATTTTTATAACTCCATTGATTTTTATCCAAAAAATATGAAAAATTACACAAAAATCTTTTGAATTATTTATGATTTTATGGATATTTTTTTAGATTTTTATTTTGAGCTTTACTGTATTTTATAATTTTTGGATTCTTTGCTTTGTTTTAATTGGTTTAAAAATGTTTTTAATACGTTTACAATTTTGAGAATATTTTTATATGATTCTATGATGGTTTCTGACTATGTTGATTCTTGTTTGATTTTTATGTTAGCTTTAATATTTTCTATCCTCTTTTAGATATTTTGCTTAATTTTAAATAGTTTAAAAATAGTTTTAGGTCTTCTAAAATTATGAAACTATTTTCTAAAAATATTATAGACTCTCTCTGATTTATCTATGGTCTCACTTTATTTTTATTTGATCTTTTGATTAGACTTTGATATTTTACTCTTTTATTTCCATTTAAAATCAATTTCAAAATTAATTTATTAATTATTTAATTGTATTTTAATGATGCTTGACTTTGTTGACTGGTTGGGTTCATGGTCCCTTTGATCATAAGTTTCATCAACCTCATTGGATCTTGGGCGTTGATGGGGTAAAAACCATAATCCACCAAAATGGATGAATGATGTTAATGATAACTTGATCAAGACCTTGATCAAATTTGGATTTCTATTTTTTCTGGTTCACTTTATCTTTGCTCCATCTCTTTCTTCTTGTTTTTTCTTTTACATCAATATGATGATGATTGATTCATCTTTGTTTAGTTGAATTTAGAATGGTACTTGATGAACTTTCATCATTTCAAATATACCTCTAAGTGATCAATTAATCACTCAAGGTACTTTGGATTGATGATAAGTTTGTCCTAAGGTATCATGAAGTATTTGATTGATGTAATGATCTCATCTCCTTGACCAAGGTCTTTATCAACATTTGTTTTACTTGTGCTACATGTTTTATGAGTATGGTTTCTACCATATCTCTAACATATATGGTACATACATTGTTATTGACTGACCTCATATAGTATTGACTTCTACATAAACTCGCATGTGATTCCTTAACATAACGCTAAATTTGTCCTGAATCGGAAAACTAACATACTAACTCTAACAATTATTGTAGTAAATTTTATTTTAATGCAATTTAAATTTTTTCATTTACTTTATGCCTTTAATTTATTGTAGCATATTTATCATTCTTATCATTTATCTTTTTTCTCTTTATTTTATGTCATTTTCCTTTTTCTCACTCGAGCATTTTATTTTTTATGTCATTCTTCTTTTGATCACTTTAGCTTTCTTTTTCTTTTAAAGCCATTAATAATCAACTTGAACATTAAAACACTTAAGGCTCTCTTTGGACTATGGTGATTATCCCTTTTCATCTTGGAGTATTTGGACCTTTTGGACTTAGGATGACCTTGAGACTTTGAGACATATAGACCCTGAGATCTTGTTGTTATTTTGTCTTTGTATTGGTAACTTTTATGGGTGCAGGTGTTACTTAGAAAATCATCTGATGCAAGAATAATTCATCCAAGACATCAAGTTCATCTGATGCTAAGCATGCACCTGAGGTAAAATTATTCATCTGATGCTTATTACTTTATTGTGTGGCTTTAATCCAAAGGAATGAGATACATTATTTGACTTGTGTCAAGATGACTGCTCTTGTTTCAGGTTAGACCTTTACTACTTTAGCTTTTACTTTATTATTTAGGATAGTCCCTTCATATCTTTCCCATCTTCTTTATTTTTCAAATCTTCTCCTTCCTTTTCAAAACCTTCTTTTCTTTCAAACTTAAACCACTTTCAATAAAAACCTTGACTTTGTCAAGTGAATTTTCAAAAACCTTTTCTTAATCAAACCTTAATTCACTTAACCAAATTTTAACCTTTTTCTTCAAATACTAAAATAAAATAAAAACTCATTCACAGTATTTTCCATTTGGATTTTTGATTTAAACCTTTTTCTTAAGATTAGACACTAGTAATTTTTGAATTTGAGTTGTAATCCTCCTAAATCAATGATATTGGTTGATGTTGGTGTTGAATCTTTTCCACCTGGAATGGTTAGTGGACTACTTGTTGAATTATCCAAGTTGGAGCCCTCCTTTTGTTTGTGATGCAAATATCCACCTTTCCTTTATTCATAGTGGATTAGTTCAGTATTATTCTTAAGATGACAAAATTCCTCTTCATTTATAAATGCCTCTCCATAGGCCTCAGTACTATGATCAGCCACAAGGTTTTTCTGTTGTTTCTGCAATCAGTGCTTAACCATTCCAGGTTCCTCAATTTCAGGTTGTGGGACAAAATCAGAATCACAATGTAAGGACTAGGACTCAGTTTGAACCTATTCCAATGACCTACACTGAATTGTATGTTGCAATGGTGCAGAAGGGTTTGATTATAACTAGGCCTCTGACTCCTCCAAATCCTCTTCTAGCCGGATTCAGATCTTATCTCCACTGTCATTTCCATCAAGGTGTTGCAGGCCATGATTTGGAACATTGTTACTCATTGAAGTCCAGTGTGCAAGAATTGGTTAGGGCTATGATTCTCTCTTTCAAATATCATGTTCCAAATGTAAAATAAAATCTGTTGCTAGGGCATGACAAGTGAAGCTTCAGTCAGAGACAAATTATCTTCCTAAATCCAGTGTTTCAGACAGGATAGCTCAACCTTGTTACTGATTAGTCACTAGGCCATGTTTCCTTATGTTTTCATTCTCTTTTAATTGTATTAAATTGTTTCTTTCAAAATTTGTTTGTACTTTCATGTTAATTTTAATGAAATAAGCATTTAAATGTTTTGATTCAATTCATTTTCATTTACTTTCATTCTCTTGTTTACTTTTTTTTATCAAGCTTTTGTTTATGCAAAGGTTTGAGGAAGGATGGTGAAAACAAAATACCCACAACTCCTATTGGTATGATTTCAAATAAAACTTTGCTAATGATGTACATGCGTTGTTTCAATTTCCAAACACTGGATAAATAAGGAAGTTAATCCCTTGTCAACCCCTTTGATCCTAGAAGTTGGAGTTTCTTTCTATACGAAAAAAACCCACAACCTTAACCCGAGGTACGGTAGTTATCAGTTTATTTGGTTGTGCATTCAAGTACAAGAGAAATCATGCAAGATACCTTTCAATAAAGGATGTAATCAAGATTTCCTTCTTACACATCAAAAAAGTGTCGAAGATGTCTTCCAAATCAAAAGTGACAGTGATGGTTCTTTGTAACCATTAAGCCAGACAATCACTATCTTTCAAAAAAATGAAATTGTATACGCTGGAAGAACTGACTTTTTGGTTTTATCCAAATGTGTGGATAGCTAGAGTCTCCACTGACTTTTCTTTTATCCAATATTTAGGAAAGGTGAAAAGAACAGGAAATTCCTTTGATAGATTTTGAGTTCGGGGGTAAGGTATGAAAAGCAAAGGTTTTAGCACCATTTTCATCCATAGTTATCTAGGGAATCTTGATTTCTTAGCTCACTTTTGAAAATCTTGCTTTGTGTGTTTGATTTGTTAGAAAATATTTTGAAATCGCCAATGTAAGGCTGACTTTTTAATAATTCTTGTATTAGTCCTCAAGAATGTATACAAAGTGCTATTTTTGAAAATATTTGTTTGAAAGTGTAGTGTGAAAAAATGTTTTTTGAGAAAAGTTGTGAGCAAGCAGTTAAGAGTTTCTTACCCATTAAAGTCTTTCTTACTCTTTTCCTTTTCCTTTAGAGATAGTATTATCCATACCATAAGTTGGTAGGTAGCCCTGTCTATTGGATGTGAAGGGACAAGCGTAGGGTCATGGTATGGTCATCGAAGGCAACATGTAAGGATACTTTAGTAATTATATCGAAGGGACTATCATCATTTGTAGGCAACTCAAAGGGATTAGATCATTTTGTAGGCAACTTGAAAGGTCATCGAGGGATTATGATCTTTATTCGAAAGGGACATGATGATTTGATTGAGCGTCTTTTGCAAAAGTATCCCCATTTTCGAGGGACATGACCAATATCATAAGGCAACAAGAGAGGTTATCCTAGAGGTACAAGTGTGTGAAGTGTATTGATTCAGTTATTTATCTTGAATATTAGGGTTTTCTAGATTGTTTTTAGTGTTGTCACGCAAACCCTAGTTACTAGAAGTTAAATATGTACAGGAAAATAAAGTGTGGAATGTAAAGTCCTAATCTATTAAATAGCTTTGGGAGAAGTACATAATTATAAAAATTCGCGAGAAAATAACCTACGCTATTACATCCTGTGAGCAGTTACATAATTAGGAAAAATGCGAGAAAAGAAATTATACTATTACAATTAAAGAATGCAACCTCTACAATTTTCTATGAAAATTAAATAGAAAAAAGAAAGAAAATAGAAAAAGAATGTTAAATGTTTTTTATGATTTTTTGTAGAAAATAATTTAAGTGATAATAAATAATAATCCTAAATTCTAATTAATTTTAATATTTTAAAAAAATGGTTGATTAATTAATTAATTAGGGTTAGAAAAGAAAAGGAAAGGAAATTAGGGAAAAAGTATTTGCATGGGGTGGGTGTTAAACCCACGCCCTTGGCTTCATACGCTGCATTGCTTGCCACTAGGCTAAGAGCCTGTTGGTTTTGAGAATAGGACTTGAATGATATATGTGAAACCTGTATTAGTTTGAAAAAAATAACAAAAAATATTGCAAGACGCAGGGATCGAACCCATGCCCTTCACATTACATGCCTTCGCCTCAACCAACTGCGCTGCATTTCAATTATGTTATTCAATACAAATCAATAAATATAATATAAACCAGTGGATCAGAGAGGCTCCGGAGCCCTAGCTCTGATCGTCTTCTCCTGCGAGAACATCTTTCAAACTACAAAAATACCACGCGTTAGAGAGTAAGAATGACCCTATCCCCCTAAATCGACCCTTGCGAATCCAATGGTGGCATTATTTTTGGCTAATTCGACATGTACAATGAGATATGATCAACACAAAGCAAAACAGTTCAATAATGGTGATGGACTATTCTGGCATCATGGGCCTCATTCAAGGGACCAAACATGCGCTATTTTGTCTCAAGAACACATTTAAATTGTTAGTTTTAATCAAAACCTTATAAAAATCAAAATATGAATTTCACATAATATGTAAACCGACGATGTGTGGAATGTAGGTTTCAGGCACTTTTGATCATAAAGAATGATCAAAACTTACTCTATGATACCTCATGAATGATTTGCAATGATTGGCTTGCCTTGAGTATGGCTGGACCTTTGATTTAGAACTCACCCTTTTCCTTGCAAATTTCAATCTCATAATCTTTGTTTCTTGAGTAACTTTTGTGTCCTCTTTTTGTCTGAATATGCAATGTACTTATAGGAGAAAATATTAGGTTAAAAGGATAGCTTGGACATCATGTGAAACATATCTTTGTTTTTTTAAAATGGATGGAGATCTTAGAAAACCATGAAGATTTGATTCACACTAGGTCTACACGATTTGTAGCATGACCTTGGGCCTCCAAAAGAATCAAACCACAAGCCTTTTATGCCTTATACATTTATTTAATATTTATTTGATTTAATTTTGAATTTAAATGAATAAAAATCAAAATAAATGAAATTAAAAATTAAAATGATGCATGGATAGACTTAGAGGTTTATTATGAGGTCAGGAACACATTTGGACTTTAAAATATAGGCTCATTAGCCCAAAAATTAAATTGGCTCAAATTGAACTTCATGCATTTTCTTAAAATTTCCCAACTTGCACAAATCATATCTCACTCAATTTTTATCATATGAAGGTGATCTTGGACTCTTCAGAAAGCTTAAGATATCCCATACAATCTTCATGTTGGTAATTTTTTCCTTTGAAGCCTTTATCTTCATTGTAATACGGCGGGAGAACTGACTTTTGGTTTTACATTTTATTGCAAATGTTGCGCATAGTAAGAGTCGCCACCGAATTTTCTTTTATCCAATAAAGGAAAGGGTGAAAAGAACAGGAAAGACCTTTGAGAATTTTCTGAGTTTGGGGGGTAGGTTATAAAAAGGGAAGGTGTTAGCACCCTTTTCATCTATAGTTATCTTGGGCTCTTAATCGCTAGCTCAATTTTGAAAATTCTTTGTGTGTTTGAAAATATTTTGAAAATGCCTAAGTGCGGAAATTTTGTAATGATTCTCATATCGTTAAGAATGCGTACAAAATGTTTATTTTTCAAATATTTGTTGGAAAAGGGTTATTATGTAAAAATGTTTTGTGTGATAAAGCAATTACGAGCTATCTACCTACTCAAAAGTCTTTTGTTCTTTTCCTCCTCCTTTAGATAGTGATATCCTAAAATTAGTTAGTATGAAGCCCTATCGTTGGATGTGAGAGGGACAGGCACAGGTCATCGTATAGTCATGAAGGCAACTTGTAGGGCGCTTTAGGAATTTTACGATAAGGTACTAAGATCATTTACCGTAGGCAGCATTGAGGAGTCATCGAGGGACTACGAACTTTTAACCGAGGGTCTTTGCTAAAGCTTCCCAAGTTCGAGGGACATAAGTGTGGTTACCCTAGAGGTGCATGTGTGAATGGTGTTTCAATTAAGTTCATTTATCTTGCATATTAGGGTTAACTACGGTTGCTTTTAGATCTTGCCATACACGCCTAGTTACTATGCAGTAATAAAGAAAGTAGTAAAGATAGAAAGTAGATTTCCTATGCTATTACAAAGCTTCGGCGAGGGGGTACAAACCATTAAAAAAATCGGGGAAAAAGAAAATAGATAAAACACTAGTTAATCTATTACAACCTTTAGCAGTTATAATGATCGGAAAAATTAATGTGAACGTAATAAAGTATGCGAAAATAAAAGATAAATTGAAAAGGAAAATTGTTTTATGATTTTGATGAAAATGATTTGATGATTAATCTAAAAACCTAATGAATTAAGAAAAAAGTATTGATTAACTAAACAAAACCCTAAATTAAATTTAATTGGAAAAATAAGGGTTTAATGACAAACCTTAAAAAAAGTTAGAAAAAAAGTTAATTATGTAAAAAAAGAAATTAGAATGAAAATAATTAAAAATAAAAGGAGAGATGGGCCTGAAGAAGTAAAACTGGGGGGTATGAGAAACAAATCCATTAGGCCCAAACGTACAAGCCCATAGGCCTCTATGGGATCTGGTGACACTCTCCAATGAGAGTCCAATATGGACGTGGAGATCTGGAACACTGGATCTAGCCCTATGAACATATGAGGGTGATGTCATGAGGCGTATGATGACCGTTCTAGGCTGGCTTGTACTGGATCTGCAGAAATCAAAAAATATAAAAAAATTGTATCGCGCCAAGAACGAACTCAGGTTCAGGCATAACAAGGTCTTAAGGGCAAGCGCGCTACCACTGGGGTGGCTATATATCCATTCATAAAACTGCAATGATTAGTTTATAATACAAAATAACTCAAAGTGCGCACCTGAGTAGGGACCCCTGTATTTGAATGGACCAATCAAATTGTCTTATCCTGCCACGCATGGTCATCCACCAGTCAAACCACCCTAGACGGTGGTTCTGGTCACCTTCCCCAGCTGCATAAAAGTTCAAACCTGTGAAATCCAAACGAAATAAAAAGGAAAACAACCCTAATTGACTAATTAAGGTCCTGCGATTCTCATGGTATGGTTTGTTTGGCCTAAAAATATCTGTATCGTGAGATCTAAAGCTTCAAAAGCTCCATACCCTAACAATGGCACGATCTTGTTTCTGCATCAAAACTCACATGTAAAACGTTAAACATATTCTAAAGGTGCATATGAACATATTTAATATGTTAGCAAGGATTGAAAACACATGAAATCAAAGTTTTGGAAGTCTACCAATTTTGACAACTAGCATAGTTGAGATGTTGCATTTTGGAGCACGAGGGACTCAGCTATGGACTTGAATCACTTCCTTTGATCCCTAGGATGTGATTGCTGGACTTTCTTTGCATCGAGAGTGACTAGAAAATGTAGTACAGATCTTGCACTTTTCTTTGAGTTTTTATGAATTATTTCAAGGATTTTTCAGGCAATATTTTTGTGTCCTCTTGGTCTGATCTTGTTGTACTTATATAGAGGAAAGGAAGGATCAACAATTATGGGAGGAAATCATGCAATCATAGCCATGATCAAACATGTTCTCAAACTTCTATTTTTGAGAGATTTCTATTCTTTTTCGAGCTCACACGGTTTTGCATGGTTGTCAAATGATTCTTGGGCCTCCGTGTGAATGAAATCAGAAGCACATGCGCCTTGTATCATTGCTTTATATTTTATTTGATTTAATTTTCATTTAAATGAATAAAAATTCAAATAAAAGAAATAAAAATAATAAAAAATATGTTAATGGATTTAGAGGTCTTCTAACACATTTTGAACATGTTTGAACATCGAGAGTTAGGTCCACTAGTTCAAAATTTCAAGTTTGCTCACTTTGCACTTCATGCATTTTCTCTAAATTTCCCAACTTGAACTGGTCAAAATCTCTCATTTTTCATATTTTGAAGGTGATCTTGGACATTTTTGAAATCTCAAGATCTACTTTTCAATTTCTCTTTTGATCATTTTTGCATTTGAAGAATTTATCTTGATGTAAGTTGCCTTGCAAAAGTGTCTTTTTGTTGACTTTTGAAATGAGCTATAATGTATTGGCTCATATCTCTCAAATGAAGTAGTTTTTGGACTTGAAAATAGAGATAAAAAGTTGTAGGGAATTGAATTTCCTTCAAAATTGGCTTTGGTTGGGGAAAAGTTGATGAAGCATGTGAAAGTTATGCATGGTCAAAGTTCAATTGCCTTCTCCTTAGGAAACCATAATTTGCCAATTTTGGAATTTTGATGATATGAGGGATTCTCTTGAGAAATCATGATCAACCCTTGATAAAATGATGAATATAACTTCAAAATGTTGATGTTGGCCAAAAATCTTGAAGTTTGATTGTATGTTGACCACAATTGACTTTTACCCAATATAGTTGGTTTTCAGTCATTTGAGCCATTGACTAAGCAAACTTGTGATGCAAGACTTAAATATTGTTATGAGCATCCTTGAATACATATGAACTACCACGGAAATAACTTGAGACCTTTGAAACACAAAATTTCTTGAAAAACACAAAACCCTATTTGTGGACCCATTGCTCAGAAAGAGAATTTGTCTGATCAATTCTTGAGCCACCTTGAGCAAATGAGGACCTCGTGAGAGTGTCTTAAAGAAAAATGGGAGGGTAAATTTTGGGGTTCAACAGCTTCCCCTTTTCAATCTTCTTAAACCTGAAGAGTTAGATTGACATGCTCGCCATTCGTGGTCTGAAGGTAGAAGAAGATTGAACACTTAAGTGGCTAGATATTTGCACTTGCCTGCGTATGAAGTAACACTGTTGGTTGATTATACTGGGAATAGGCTTAAAGATGCCATTTGGATTGGTGACGGAGATTCTTCGGAGATGGGCTTATAGATGCCATCCAGGATAACTGTTGATAAGAAAATCAGACCAATTTCTACGCCTGACTTTATCTTAGAAGATGTGTTGGAATGACTCTATGCTTGACTTTGTCCAAAAGAATAATCAGAATAAATCTACACTCGATTTTATATGAAACAAAAGATGTCTACGCCCGACTTCAACTAGGAGAGGTATTATAATGAGTCTTCGCCTGACTTTTTTCCAAAAGAATATCAGAATAAATCTACATTCAATTTCATCTGAACCAGAAGATGTCTACGCCTGACTTCAACTAGAAGAGGTATTGGAATGAGTCTATGGCCGACTATTTTCCAAAAGAATATCAGAATAAATCTATGCTTGATTTTATCTGAACCATAAGATGTTTATGCCTGACTTCAACTAGAAAAGGTATTGGAATGAGTCTACGCCCGACTTTTTTCCAAAAGAATATCAGAATAAATCTTTGCTTGATTTTATATGAACTGGGAGATGTCTATGCCCGACTTTAATTAGAAAAGGTATTGGACTGAGTCTACACCTGACTCTTTTCCAAAACAATATTAAAAGGAATCTATGCTTGATTTCTTCTAAATGATATACTAAAAGATGTCTACTCCCGACTTCAACTAGAAAAGGTACTGGAATGAGTCTTCGCCCGACTCTTTTCTAAAAGAATATCAGAAGGAATCTACACTTGATTTCTTCTAACTGATATACTAGAAGATGTCTACGCCCGACTTCAACTAGAAAAGGTATTGGAATGAGTCTTCGCCCAACTCTTTTCCAAAAGAATATCTGAAGGAATCTACACTTGATTTCATCTGAATGATGTACTAGAAGATGCTACGCTCGACTTCAACTAGAAATGGTATTGGGATGAGTCTACGCCCGAATCTTTTCTAAAAGAATATCAGAAGGAATCTACTCTTGATTTCGTCTAAATGATGTACTAGGAGATGTCTACGCCCGACTTTAACTAGAAAATGTATTGGAATGATTCTACGCCCGACTCTTTTCCAAAAGAATATTAGAAGGAGTCTATGCTTGATTTCGTCTGAATGATGTACTAGAAGATGTCTACGCCCGACTTCAACTAGGAGAGGTGCTTTTTAGAATGACCCTTTGAGGAAAGCACTTAAGTAGCTACTTGTCAGATATAGTTTCTGAGAAAAATGCTTGTCAGAATTCAGTCTCCGAAGAAGATTGTCTGGTCATATAGATAGTTGATGACATTCGACTGTTGGTAGACCTTACCTGAAAAGGCAAAGAGTTAGTTGTATGAAATATCATGATGTATGAAATTCATTGCGTAATGATCTTCTCAAAATAAATGAGATTGTGTTATATGAGTTTCGTGTGCATATGCTACGATAAATGGCGTATGAGTGTGAGACGTCGTTGAAGTGCGTTGGTAGCTTTGTATAAAAATTTTCTAGGGAAAAAAGATCCTTGACTGGTGCTGGGGATGAAGAATATGTATAGTCTTCAATCTTGTCTAGAATGCTTCCTATGGGGATACATATTGGTTGCTTGAGGAAACTCTGCTGGGGAATATTGATTCCTATTTGGGGAGAAGAGTCCAAGGACATTGGTTGTTCATCGCTCTACTGGGATTTTAATTATTATATACCCTGACTGGGGATAAAAGAGATGGATAACCTTTCGAGGTGTTGTCTTGCCAAATTTTCGACATGGATACTGACTTGTCTGGAGAGAATAAGCTTAAACGATATCTGATCCAGTTTTAGATTCAGTAGCAACTCTCTGGGGATAGCAACCCAGACTGTCCTTTGCTGGAGATGGGAATGTTTTCGGTAATTTGTGTTAGTTAGAGAAATAGACTCAAACTGGGGAAACTGAACTCCATGGGGAAATAAACCCTGTTGTGGAAATAAACCCTAATGTGGAAATAAACCCTAAACCTGTTGGAGAAACTCGTTGCTGAGAAATACTCTTGCCAAGGAAATGGGCACTGCTGGAGAAAAGAAATCTGCAGGTTTTGTTTTACAGTTTTGGAGGAATAAACTCATCTAGGGAAGAGAAATTCCATAAACTGTTATGATGCCATCATCACTGATGGAGATTGGGACTCTGTAGGTTGGCGACATTGCCGGAGAAAAGATCATACTCCTTTATCCGCTAGGATGATCTACTGTGAGTATGGTTAGTGCATTCCAACTTGCGGGGAATGTGTTTTTATTAGAGGTGATTTGAAGATTACTCTGTGGGGATAATCCTGTGAGGATTTTCTATGGGGATAATCCTATGAGGATTTTTTGTAGGGATACATGGACAATTTGAATTTTATCCCAACTCCTATAGTCTTGAGCAAATGCTTATTCATGTCTTTATGCATATATTTGTTAACAGTAATCATATTCATATGCATATTGTTGTACCCCAAAATTTTCCCTCCCATTTTCTTCAAGACATGCTCACAAAGGTCTCAAATACTTAAAGCTACTCAATGGTTGATCAGTCAAAATGCTCCTCCTAAGCAAAGGGTCTACAACTAGGCTTTTGAGTTTCTCAAGGAAATTTGGTTTGCAAAGGTCTCAAGTGGCTTTCATTGTTCTTCATAGGTCTTCAATAGTTCTTATGTCAAGTTTTAAGCATTGCATCACAAGTTTGCTCATTCAATGGCTCAGATGATTGAAAGTCAACTTTATTGGGTAAAAAGTCAATTATGGTCACCATACAGTAAAACTTCAATTTTTTTGGTCAACATCAACATTTTGAAGTAATATTCATCATTTGATCAAGTGTTGATCATGATTCTTAAAGGAAAGCCCTCAAATCATTAAAGGTCAAAAGTTTTCAAACTAGGGTTTCCTTAGGAGAAGTCAACTGAACTTTGACCAAGCATAACTTTCACATGCTTCATCAACTTTTCCCCAACCAAAGCCCATTTTAAAGTAAATTCAATTCTCTACAACTTTGCATCTATGCTCAAGTCCATAAATTTCCTATATGAGTCCATACATTATAGGTCATTTCAAAAGTCAACAAAAAGACACTTTTTGTCAAGGCAACTTACATCAAGATAAAGTCCCCAAATGCAACAATGACAAAAAGAGAAATTGTAGAGGACATATTGAGCTTTCAAAAAAGAAAAAGATCACCTACAAAAGATGAAAATTGAGAGAGTTATGACCAGTGCAAGTTGGGAAATTTTGAGGAAATGCATGAAATGCAAAATGAGCAAACTTGAAATTTTGGACTTGTGACCTAACTTTTTAGATTTCAAACATGTCCGTGGCCTTATGAAAGACTCCTAAGCTCACTCATTTCTTGCCTTATGTTTTATTATTATTTTAGTTATATTTATTTTGTTTTTATTCAAATAAACACAAAATAAATCAATAAAATGGAAAACCATTGGGCCAAGCACATGATGGGTTTATTAAGGCCCAATACAACTCATTCCAGCCTGTTACAATTCATGCCAAAACCGTGTAAGCCAAGAGAGGAAAGAACCCTCTCAAAAATGCCAAATTTTTAATGTGTTGGATTTTTGTTTCATTGCTATGAATGCCTTGTCTTTTGTTCTATATTTGTGGTCACTTCCTCCCTCTATTTAAGCACAACAAAGTAAGGAGCAAAGGGACACGAAAACACTGCCTAAGAAAATCTCCAAAATTCACAAAATTCAAAAGAATTGCAAAAGTTTGTAACCTAACTTCCATCCATTATCAATCAAAATGAAGGCCAGCATTCATCCCCTGAGGATCAAAGGAGTTGATCTGAGTCCATAACTACATCTCTCGAGCACCAAAATGTGACCTCTCCCTCACGCCAGTTGTCAAAGTTGGTAAAATTCTAAACTTTTATTTCTTGTAGTTTTGATCATGGCTAATCTATTTAAACTTCTCATATGTATCATTAGAACAGGATTGCCTTGTTACATGTGAGGTTGGTCGCAGGAATCACGCTATTCCATTATTAGGGCATCAAGAACCCTTTGTTTCGGATTCCATGATATAGGATGTTTCAGAACAAAATAACCCCAATTTTGAAACTGTGGCCCTTGATTTGGGGGGATAAGTGTTTTTTAGATGACTGAGGCTTTCTATTTTGCAGGTTTTAAGGAAGCAGCCCACTGGAGAAGGCGACCAGAGCTAGGCTACGATGCTTCTCCGGCCGTTAGAAGTGTTTTACATATTTATTTGTTTTCGTTTGGATTATATATCGGATGCCATGGTCGCTCCAGCGGTAAGAGTGTGTATGTTAGGGTGTTAGTGTGCCAGGGCATGGTTCGACCCATGCCCCTGGCATGTCATTTTTAATGATTTTCTTTTACATATCCAATGCAAGCGAACTCAGAGCGCCCACCATGCGTCTTCTCATCATGACTCTTGGATCTCAACAGATCTTGATTGAACGTTCCAGATCAGCACGCACACCATAGACTTCAAAGAACCACCCTCACTGAATCCAGCGCATATCCTGAGCCTTGTCAATTTGGGCTTAGAATTTAGTTTCTCACACCCTCCAGTTTTCTTTTCAGCAGGCTCATTTAATTTCTTTTTTCTTTTTTTGTTTTAATTAATTATTTTCCTTTTAATCAATTTTATTTAATCAGAAAAAATAACAAAAAATTACTAAAATAGGATTTAGGTTTTTGATTAATTAATCTAATATTTGATAAATTAAATTAAATTAATTTCATCACATTTTGGTTTTATTTATTAATTAACTAGTAAACTAATTAGAATTAGGTTTAATTATCATATTTACACTATACAATATTTTTCTAAACAAAACACCAAAAATGTTTTCTTAACACTTATAAATTTTTTAGGTTTTTACATCTCTCCCTGTTTAACAATCTCCGCACGTTTATTTATTTTCATATTATTATAATTATGTAACTATTAAGAGATGTAATATATAAATTAGGACTCCTATACTTTTTCCCCATTTTATGGTTTGTACTCCCCATCCCCGAAGCTCTGTAATAGTCTAGATTTAATTTTTTTCGCAATTTATTACTTTCCTTATTATTGCTAGTTTAATAGGATTGTATGGTAAAGACTAAAAGTAAACCCTAGATAACCATAAATCCAAGACAAATTAACTGAATCTCAACACACTTTGCACACTCGCACCTGTAGGGTGACCCTCACTTGTTGCCTCGGATAAAAACACTCAAGTCCCTCGAACGTGGGACATTTTAGTAAAGACCCTTGGTTAAAAGATCGTATTCCCTTGATGACCCTTCGATGCTACCTCGGTAAATGATATTAGTCCCTTACGACAATTGCTAAAACGCCCTACGAGCTGCCTTTATGACTGCATGATGACCTGTGCATGTCCCTCAAACATCCAATGATAGGGCCTCCTACTAACTAATGGTAGGATAACACTATCTAAGGGAAAGGAGGAAAAGAACAAATACTTTAAAATAGGTAGATAGTCGTAGTCGTTTGCTCACAAACGAAAATATTTTTCACACAAAAAACCTCTTTTCTAAAATATTTTGAAAACGAACACTTTGTATGCATTCTCAAGGATACGAGAATAATAACGAAGTTTTCCGAAATTAGGCATTTTCAAAATATTTTAAAACTTACATATTCACAAAGAAATTTCAAAGTGAGCTAGTGATTAAGAGCCTATAGATAACTATGGATGAAAAGGGTGCTAATATCTTCCCTTTTCATAACCTACCCCCCTTACTCAGAAAAATTCTCAATGGTCTTTATTGTTCTTTTAACCCTTTCCTTTATTGGATAAAAGAAAAGTCAGTGGTGACTCTTGCTATACGTAACATTTGCGATAAAATGCAAAACCAAAAGTCAATTCTCCCACCGTATTACAGAATTGGAGACTCCACTGGGGAAAACTAAAAGTGGGATTACCTTAAGAGTTAGATCACATTGTAAATGATTGCTTGATTTTTATGCTTTATATTTCAGAGTTTTGCTAGGGTTATTTTTGTAAAGATCCTATACCCGGATCTTGAGCATTTTAGGTAAGTAGAAATAGATCGTGAAAAATGTATGGCGTATACTGATATGGTTGAGGAAATTGCCACGGTAGTGTGACACATTGGTTGGTACCGGTGTCCCTTGAGTTAAGTCAAGGAGAATGTTGGGCTGCCGCGTGGTGTCATAAACACTAACTGACCGTAGAACCTTAGTTAATACAACTTAGCCATTAGAAAGTAGTGAGATAGCCGGCATTGGTGCAAACTGAAGTTGGTTGATACTCGATGCTACACTCATTAAGATTGAACTCTCAAGATATTTCGGTCGCAAATCAGATGCTTGTGCTAAAAGAATGCATGGGATAAAGATCAGTGATATTGAGACTCCTAGAACCCGGTTACTTCTTTTAGGACAGGTTGAGCCAACTCAAAACTTCAAGAGGGTTCTTACCTATAAAAGCCTTGCAAGCTTAAACCTAAGGCCTTGTGTGATTTGTTTGTGTATGATTGATTGTTCGAACATGACATCATAACATCATAACATCATAGCGTATCATTTTCACTAACCATTTCAAGGACCAAGGGATTTATCTTTGTTCTGTTTTGCAGGCTATGGCCTCCGCTCGCAGAAATACTATCCTGATCAACTTTGTAAGGGTTCCTCCTCAACTCAAGGAATTATTCTCAAGGGTTCCTGAAAGTTCTCCATTCATCAAAAGGAATGGTTGAATACTTAGTCTGGTTACCCCGGGTTTTGACAAAGACATGATGAGTGTTCTATTCCAGTTCTTTGACCCTGAACATCATTGTTTCCCCTTTCCAGATTATCAGTTGGTACCCACGATGGAGGAGTTCTCTCAATTACTGGGAGTACCTGTTTTTTATCAGATACCCTTCACCGGTTTAGATGAAGCTCCTAAATAAGAAGATATTGCAGCAGCCTTACATCTGAAACGGTCCGACGTTATATCCAATTGGGAAATAAGAAGTGGAGTCAAAGGTTTTTTGGCTAAATTTTGGATAGAGAAGGCTCAATTATTTCTGGATACTTTGAGTTTTCAGGATTTTGAGGAGATCTTGGCTCTTCTAATCTATGGGCTGGTACTATTCCCTAATCTAGACCAACTCATAGATGTGAACTCCATCAAAATATTTCTTGCTCGTAATCATGTGCCTACCTTTCTCGGAGATATTCTGCATTCTCTTCACACTCGTACTATGAAGAGGCGAGGGACCCTTATGTGTTGCATACCTCTTCTATCCAAGTTGTTTAATTCGCACCTTCCCCGACCAGTAATGAAGAATGAATAAGGTTTGAGGTGGTCGCAAAGAATAATGTCACTTTCTCATACAGACATCTACTGGTATTCCCGATCTCATGAGGATATCATTATCATTGACCATTATGGGGAATTCCCTAATGTTCCACTCCTTGGAATTAGGGGAGGTATTACTTACAATCCTTCTCTAGCCCTGCATCAATTTGGTTATGCTCGAAGAGATGGTCCTCACAATGCACTTATCCAGGATATTGTGTTCGATTATGAAAATGATCCTCAAGGTTATCGTCAGAAGTTTATACATGCTTGGGGCATGGTAAGCAAGGTTGATAGTAAGGCCTTATGATAGAATAAATCCATCCCTCTGGAGACCTATCTAAAATGGGTATGAGCTCGCGCTTAAAACCTCATGATGCCATACCCAGTTGTCTTACCAGTGATCATGGATCCTATTGTCGAAGAAGACGTTTTGTGCACCATCCTCCATCGAGACATGCCCACTGACCTTGAAGAATTTCCGAAGTCCTGGATTCAACTCAAGGAAGAATGGGACACCTTTGAGACTCAATTATGTGAAAATGAGAAGAAAGTTTTGGAGCTCACAAAGAAACTTCACGAAGAGCGGAGTCTTAATACGTATATCAATGCAAAGAGGAAGCTTCTGCGGGATACTTGAGTCTTAGGTTTTAGGAGTTTATATTTTTGTCTCTTTGAGAATCTATTGTTTTTCTTGTAAGCCAAAAAGGCAATTGTAATTTAAATCCAATAATAAAATATTTGTTTTTGTTTCCTCTTGGTTAGCAGATTTAAATTACTAAGGTCCTTGAAAACATTGGATTTACATATCATGCATCATTACATAACAAGTTTTCATACAAGTTTTCTCATCTACTTACTGTTTATTTCAGTATAAGATGGCCCTCAAACAAATTGGTAAGGATCTACAAGCTCAGCATGCATAATTTCAAGAGACTCTTCTGAATCTGGCACAGGGGCAGAAAGATCTGATGGCACTCATCACCAAGAAAAAGAAGACTAAGAACCCAATTGTTATCCTCAATATGGGGAGAAGGTTCAAGGGCCCTTCTCAACCAGTTCAAGTGGATGATATTTCCTCTGAGGAAGATGACAACCAAGAAGAGGATGGTAGAAGCATCAAGCTGGAAGATAGAAATAATCAGGGTTCTAAAGATGAAGACTACTCTGACGAACAGTACCCTCCTGCAGATGATAAGTACAAACAGTTGGAAGACCGACTCAAAGTTATGGAAATCCAAAAGTTGCCTGTATTAGATTTTGGAGAGCTAGGTTTGATCCTGGGGGTGGTCATCCCTCACATGTTCAAGGTCCCCATCTTTGGTAAATATGATGGGGTCTCTTGTCCAAAACTTCACCTGAGGTCGTATGTTTGAAAGATCCAACTTGATACTACTGATTGGAAATTATGGGTCCATTTATTTCAATAGAGTTTAGCTGGAACTCAACATGACTGGTTCTATCAGCTCGAAGGAACCGACATTCACACTTGGGAAGACTTGGCTACTGCTTTCTACAAGCAGTATCAGTATAATGCGGACTTGGCACCAACCCGAGTGCAACTGCAAAACATGTCCATGGGCTCAAATGAAGGGTTCAAGGAATATGCACAAAAATAGAGAGTTTTGGCTGGAATGGTGGAACCTCCCTTGACTGACCGAGAACTGGTAGATATGTTCATGGGCACTCTGACAGGCCCATTCTTTAATCTGTTGATTGGAAGCTCGTCGTCTGGTTTTACGGAGCTGATTCTGACTGGGGAAAGAGTTGAAAGTGGTATTAAAAGTGGGAAGATTATGATGGCTACGTCTTCTAATGTTGTGAAGAAACCATTCGATGGTAAAAAAATAAGTCAATGATGTCTATAGCCAGAAGGGGCGTAGTAAAAGTTACTGCCATCAGTCAGTGGGAGCATTGTTGATCTCTAATCTGACACCTGGTCAACAACAACAACAGGGAAACTAAAGAAGGCCATACACTCTGTTAAGACAGTTTACCAAGATCCGCATGCCTTTATCTCAATTATTGCAACATTTGTTAAAGGCTGAACTCATTTCACTGCGGGATCCTCCTCAGAATCCCAACACATCCTCTCCAAAGTACAATCCAAATGCGAGGTGTGCCTATCATTCGAACAATCTTGGGCATGACACTAAAAACTGTTGGGCCCTAAAAAGCAATATTCAGGATATGATCGATAATAAGGAAATTGAGTTCGATCCTCCGGAGACTCCGAACGTGATTATTGCACCTATTCTTAAGCATGACAAAGGCATAAGTGCTATTGAAGATGTTTTGTATGTTGCCTCCATAAGTGATGTGGTTACTCCTCTCTCAACAATCAAGGAGAATTTGTTACAAGCCGATTTATTTCCGGGTTGTGTTAAAGAATGTTATTGTTGTGCAGTTTAACCCAATGGTTGTGGGTTGTTGAAGGAAGGAGTTGAACGCCTGATAGATGAACATGTAATTTTGATTGAGAAAGTTTCGTATGTTGAGAATTCATGCCAAGATTTGTCTGTCATATCTGGTACTCCTTTCAGGATCACTTCCAAGGGTCTTGTAAGGATTACCGCCAATCCAAAAGCTGCTCCTTTAATCATTACAACACCTGGGCCCATCCCATATTCCTCGGAAAAGGATATTCCATGGAATTATGGGTTTGACGTCTATTACCACAGCATTAAACAAGAGTTGTCGGATGAAGACAATGAAGAGGTTGATCCTAGCATTATCAATATTGTGGGGACCAGTAAAGTTACTAGAAGCGGAAGGGTTTTCTCCCCAGAAATCTCTCCAGCTGTTCAAGTCATAATTATTAAGTCAACTGCCAAGGATCAGTGTAAAGAGACAATAATAGAGTCTGCCCAGACAGAGGTACCAAAAGAAATTACAGTCAAAGATACCTCTAGACAAAAAATGGAAGAGGTTTTGAAGATCATCCACATAAGCGACTATATAATTATTGAACAGCTGGGGCAGACTCCGTCCAAAATCTCCATTATCTTTATTCATGTGTTCCGAAGCCCATGCACAAGCTTTAGTAAAATTCCTAAAGACTTCTCATGTGCCGCAAGAAATTTGGGTGATCAATTTGGAAGTTACGTGGCTAGTTTCACAACTGATAACAAATTAGGCTTCTCCGATGCTGACCTGACTCCAGAAGGGAGAAATCATAATAGGGCCCTGTATGTCTCCGTTGAATGCAGGGGCACTATTTTGGCTCATGTGTTAATTGATACTAGCTCTTTTCTAATTGTTCTGCCAAAAGGAGCTCTTGACAGACTAGATTGTGAATGGGTTTTGCTGAAGCCCAGTAACATCATAGTCTGAGCCTTTGACGGGTCCAAAAGAATGGTGCATGGAGAAGTGGGCCTCTCAATCAAAGTAGGTTCACAGATATTTGATTCCACCTTCTATGTAATGGACATCCGTCCAGCTTATTCTTGTCTATTGGGATGCCCCTGGATCCATGGGGCATGTGCTGTCACCTCTACCTTGCACCAAAAATTAAAGTATCCGGTAAAAGGAAAGGTTGTTACTATCTGCGGAGAATAGGAGTACATGGTCAGCTACCTGAATTCATTCCGGTATGTGGAGATGGATGGAGAATTTATTCAGACTCCTTGTCAGGCCTTTGAAGTGATTTCCCCTGATGCTATTAAAGATGTTTCTACCATTCCTAACACCACCAGGACTCCGTACAAGATGTCTTCCTTGAAAGATTCCAAAGCTACTATAGAAGAAGGTGGTTGTACTATTTGGGGTCAGCTTCCTGATATCCCTTATAAATCTGACAAGTTTGGTTTGGGCTTTATTGTAAAAGTTCAAAGGGTTGTTCGTCGTGCTCGAGATGGAAGACCTTTGTTCCGTATCAGCAACAACAGAGTCAACACTGTAGAATATGTTGACAATGATTGTGACTTAGATAGCTGGATATTCCCTACCATTGGTGATGGACTTGACAATTGGAGTGCAGAAGACATTATCCATATCTCCTTTAGCCAGGAGTAATAGCTACATTTTTGTCCTATTTGATTTTAAAAGATTTTGGTAATGTAATAAACAATGACTTTAAACCTCGTGTCTTACCCAGGGCACAATGGTCCATTTGTTAAGGGATGATAATTCATAAACATTGTTCATTCAATAAAAACATTGGACGTTTTGCATTCGAATTTTGTGATCCCTGTTTTTTCTTTTATCTTATTGCACTTTCAAATAGCTATGTTTTCTTATACACACCCATACACTACATTAAAGATCCTCATCCACTATGGATTTAGTTAATAACGATTCTACTATTGCCACTTATGACTTTGAAAATCCGATCTACCAAGCCGAGGACGAAGGTGAGGAAGATTGTGAAATACCTGGAGAACTTTCCAGACTCTTAATACTAGAAGAAAAGGGTATCTAACCACGTCAAGAGTCGGTTGAAGTTGTAAACTTGGGTACCGAGATAGACCGGAAAGAAGACAAGATAGGCGCCAACCTAGAGAGCAATGTCAAGAACATATTAATTCAAATGTTGCATGAATATGTTGAGATCTTTGCCTGGTCATAGAAAGACATGCCCGGGCTCGATACTGATATTGTGGTTCACTGTATGACAATTAAAGAGGGTTGTTCTTCTATTAAGTAGAAGGTTCGTCGCATGCGTCTTGAAATGTGAGAAAAGAACAAGGCCGGGGTTATAAATTAATTCAATGCAGGTTTCTTAGCAGTGACATCATATCCTCAATTGGTTTCTAATTTTGTTCCAGTAGCAAAGAAATACGGAAAGGTACGTATGTGTGTAGACCACAGGGATATGAATAGGGCGAGTCCCAAAGATGACTTCCCGCTTTCACATATTGATGATCTGGTCGACAACACTGCTCAGCACAAGGTATTCTCTTTCATGGATGGTTTCTTGGGTTATAATCAGATCAAGATGGCGCCTGAAGACATGGAGAAAACTACCTTCGTCACACAGTAGGGCACTATCTGCTACAAGGTTATGCCGTTTGGGTTGAAGAATGTCAGAGAAACTTAGAAGCATGTTGTGGTAGCTTTATTTCATGACATGATTCACAATGAAATAGAGGTTTACATCGACAATGTGATAGCAAGGTCACAGACTGAAGAAGAGCATCTTTATCATTTGCAAAAATTGTTTGAAAGACTGAGGAAGAATAAGCTAAGGCTAAACCCAAACAAGTGTACCTTTGGGGTGAGATCTGGTAAACTCCTGGGTTTCGTCGTCAGTGGTAAAGGTATTAAGGTTGATCCTGAAAAAGTTAAAGCTATTCAAGAAATGCCAACTCCCCATACTAAGAAGGAAGTCAGAGGTTTCTTAGGACGACTAAATTACATTACCCGATTCATTTCCCATCTGACTGCTACTTGTGAACCAATCTTCAAGCTGTTGAAGAAAGATCAAGTAGTATAGTGGAACGATGACTGTCAAATAACCTTTGATAAAATTATGGAATACCTATAAGAACCTCCAATTCTGATGCCACCAGTTGAAGGCAGACCTCTAATCATGTACCTAATAGTGCTAGAGAACTCAATGGGTTGTGTACTGGGGCAGCATGACGAGTCTGGTCGAAAAGAGCATGCAATATACTACCTTAGCAAAAAGTTTACTGATTGTGAAACAAGATATTCACTGCTCGAGAAAACCTTTTGCGCTTTGGAATGGGCTGCTCGCTGACAAAAATAGTATATGTTGACCCATACTACCTTGTTGATCTATAAAATGGATCCCATCAAGTACATATTCGAGAAGCCCGCTCTCTCCGAAAGAATAGCCCGATGGAAAATGGTCTTAACAGAATACGACATTCAATACACCACTCAAAAAGAAATCAAAGGAAGTGTACTGGCAGATCATTTGGCGCATCAAACTGTAGACGACTATCAGCCTATGAACTTCGAATTCTCGGACGAGAACATTATGCTAGTCACAGATTATGAAGAACCTGGACCGTATGAAGGACCTGAGCCAAGATCCTGATGGACCATGCTTTTCAACGGAGCTTCTAAAGAACTTGTCAAAGGAATCGGTGTTGTAATTATCTCTCCTCGGGGTTGTCATACGCCCTTCACTTCCAGACTTTTCTTTGATTGCACCAATAATATGGCCGAATATAAAGCGTGCATCATTGGTATTAAAGCTGCTATTGACTTAAGAATTAAATTCTTGAGTGTATATGGGGATTCAACCTTGGTGATTCATCAGGTCAAGGGGGAATGGGATACGAAGCATCTGAATCTTATCCCTTACCAAGAGCATGTGCTAACCTTGATTCTGTGTTTCAAAGAGATTACTTTTGAGCATATCCTGAGATAAGAGAATCATTTGGCGGACGCATTGGCTGCCATGTCATCCATGTTCAAGGTCGAATGGGACAATTAGGCTCCCATAATTACCATTGAAAGATTCGAAGAACCGACACACTGCTATGAAATTTATGCTGATGAAGTAGGGGAAACCTTGGTTTCATGAAGTGAAAAGGTACCTTGAGACTCAAGAATACCCTTAAGGGGCATTGATCAATGACAAAACGTTCCTACAGAGGTTCTCGGGTAAGTTCTTCTTGAGCATTAGAATTTTATACAAGCGCAATCATGATTCGACTCTCCTTTGTTGTATGGACAAGAAGGAAGCAGAGGAAATTATGCAAGATATGCACGCAGGTATCTTCGATACTCACTCCAGTGGGTATACTATGGCTAAAAAGATTTTGAGAGCGGATTACTATTGGTTAACTATGGAAACCGATTGTCACCACCACTCGAGAACTTGTCATAAATGCCAAATCTATGCTGATAAAGTTCATGTTCCTCCAGTACCTCTGAACGTCATGACTGCTCGTTGGCCATTCGCAATGTGGGGCATTGATATGATCAGCAAAATCAAACCTACTGCCTCTAACAGACATCGCTTCATCCTCGTGGCCATTGATTACTTTACAAAATGGGTTGAAGCAGCCTCGTTCGCCTCTATTACCAAGAATGTGGTTGCCCGGTTCATAAAGCATAATCTTGTCTGTCGGTATGGTATCTCCTAAAGGATTATCACAGACAATGGTACTAATCTCAGCAACACTATGATAACTTAACTATGCATGCATTTCAAGATCAAGCAGCACAACTCTTCTCCATATCGACCAAAGATGAATGGCGCAGTAGAAGCCGCCAATAAGAACATAAAGAAGATTATACAGAAGATGGTTGTGACCTACAAATACTGGCACGAGATGTTACAGTTTGCTCTCCATGGCTATCGCACTTTGGTTCGAACATCAACTGGGGAAACCTCATTCTCTCTGGCTTAGAGTATGGAAGCCGTTCTACCTGTCGAAGTTCAGATTCCCTCTCTGATAATTATAAAAAATGAAGACTTAGACGAAGATGAGTGGATTCCGACCATGCTAGACTAGTTGAATCTGATTGACGAGAAGAGGCTTGCGGCTGTCTATCATGGTCAGATGTATCAGAAACGTATAATCAAGGTATTCAACAAGAAGATCAAGCATCGGGTATATCAGGCCGAGGACTTGGTAATAAAGCGCATCATTCTAACGCAAGGTGATCCCAAGGGCAAAGTGACTCCCACCTACGAAAGGCCATTTTTTGTCAAGAAAATATTTTCGGACGGTGCCATGATACTAACCACCATGGACGGTGAAGATTTCTCGCACCCTGTGAATGCGGACATAGTCAAAAGATACTAAGCATAAAAACGACCCGCTAGGTTGACTGGCCTAGGAAAAAATAAAGGGCATCCCGCTGAACCAAAAGGGTTCGGGAAAAATTTAGGGATATATACAAAAGATTATACACCCGAAAAGTCGAAAACCTGAAAAGGCGGCTTGGGCAAGAAAGGGTATCCCGGTGGACTGAAAACCCAAAAGGGTGGTCCAGGAAAAAGTTAGGGATTAAAGCATATGACTATGTCCCGTTAGATCACTTACAACCAACTTTATTACCAACATCAAGTTCAAACGGTACAAATCAATACAATCACTTTTTTCCAACAACGAGTGATGAGATGCTTGATGACATAGGGGAAATAGAATAGTTGGAACCTGACGAGATAATTTCCACATAGCTATATGTTTTGTTTTCACTTTGTACTCTTTTCATTTCACGACAATTTCCTCCTACTAGGATTTATGTCTCTTTATACAAATATCGCTTGTTTATGGGCAAACTATCAATACAAATACGTTTCAAATTCAAACTTTTTATTATTTCTGTTTTGTTTGCGAAAACGTCCAATGACTAAAATTGAATGAACATATGCATATGAATACAATTAACTATTAACAAATATATGCATAGAAACAGGAATAAGCATTTACCCAAGGCTCTAAGAGTTGGGATAACGTTCAAGCTATCAACAAATCCCCACTGAGTCATCTTAACAAAGATATGTCCCCGACAAAATGGGATACACCAGTCATATTCACCAGTAAATCACCCTAGAGGGTAAAAAAATATGATCTTTTTCCCTGCAGTATCGCCCATCTACGGAGTCCCAATCGGTACAGTTTATGGAAATTCTCTTCCCCAACCGAGTTTATTCCTCAAAAACTGTAAAACCCCGTGCAGATTTCTTCTCTCCAGCATAGCTTATTTCCCTTAACAAGGTTGTTTCCTCAGCAGAGTATTTCTCCATCAACAAGGTTTATTTCCCCAACATGGTTTATTTCCCCAATAGGGTTTAGTTCCCCAACAGGGTTTACTTCCCCAACATATTACAATCTCCCCAACTTGAGCCTGTTTCTACCAAAATTACCAACGAGATTGCCATCTCTAGCAAAGGACAGTCCGGGTTGCTATCCCTAGAAAGCTGCTACTGAATCTGAAGTTGGATCAAATATCGATCAACCTTATTCTCTCAAGACGAGTTGGTATCCATATCAGAAACTCGATTATACATCACCTCGAGAGCCTATCCATCTCTTTTATCCACAATCAGAGTATATAAGGACTAAATTCCCAATTAGAGCGATGAACGACCAATGTTCTTGGACTGTTCTCCCCAAACAAGAATCAACATCCTCCAGTGGAGTTTCCTCAAACAGAAAACAGGAATACCCATCAAGATCAAATATACACATACTCTTCATCCCCAGCAACAGTCAGGGATTTATTTTCCCAGAAAAATATATTGCACGGGTTTACAAATACACTTCAACAACATTTCATATTCATACATCATTTATGAACAACATAACACATGCATACAAAATGCATATAACACGCTCTCATTTATTTTGAGAATATAGTTATGCAATGCATTTTATACATCATGGCATTTCATACAGCTAACTCTTTACCTTTTCAGGAAAGATCAATCAACAGACAAACATCATCAACTACTTATATGACCAGACAGTCTTCTCAAAGGCTACATCTGACAAATAGCTAGTTAAGCAATTTCCTCAGAAGGTCATTTTCAAAAATACATCTTCCTCCCGTTGAAGACAGACGTAGATATCTTCTGGCTCAGATTTAATCAAGCACAAATTTATTTTGATACTTCTTCCAGTTGAAAGCAGATATAGACATCTTCTAGCTTAGATTAAATCAAGCATAGATTTATTCTGATACTTCTTCCAGTTGAAGACGGTCGTAGACATCTTTTGGCTTAGATTAAATCGAGCGTAGATTTATTCTGATACTTCTTCCAGTTAAAGACGGTCGTAGACATCTTCTGGCTTATATTAAATCGTGCATAGATTTATTCTGATACTTCTTCCAATTAAAGATGAACGTAGAAATTTTCTGGCTCAGATTAAATTGAGCATAGATTTATTTTGATACTTCTTCCAATAGACATTTTCTGGCTCAGATTAAATCGAGTATAGGTTTATTCTGATACTTCTACCAATTGAAGACGAGCATAGACATCTTCTAACTCAGATTGAATCAAGCGTAGCTTTTTTATGATACTTCTTCCAGTAGACATCTTCTGGCTCAGAT
The DNA here is from genome assembly GCA_948472305.1 of Vicia faba. Lineage (NCBI taxonomy): Eukaryota > Viridiplantae > Streptophyta > Magnoliopsida > Fabales > Fabaceae > Vicia > Vicia faba. The sequence continues at coordinate 1,526,464,157 of OX451735.1, read as the reverse complement.
TAAATCAAGCATAGATTTATTCTGATACTTCTTCCAGTTGAAGACGGTCATAGACATTTTCTAGCTCAGATTAAATAGAGCATAGATTTACTCTAATACTTCTTCTAGTTGAAGACGCTCGTAGACATTTTTTGGCTCAGATTAAATTGAGCGTATATTTATTCTGATACTTCTTCCAATTGAAGACGGGCGTAGACATCTTCTGGCTCAGATTTTATCAAGCGTAGATTTATTCTGATACTTCTTCCAGTTGAATTTTGGCGTAGACTTAGTCTATTTTCTATCAACAGTTATTTTGGATGGCATCTATAAGCCCATCTCTGATGAGTCTCTGTCACTTCTCCAAATGGCATCTTTAAGCCCATTCTTCGTATACTAAACCAACAGTTTCACTCCGTGCACCGGCGAGTGCAAATTTTTGGGCACTTAAGTATTCAATTATATTCTACCTTCAAGTTACGAATGTCGTGCATGCCAATCTAACTCTTTAGGTTTAAGAATATTGAACAGGGGCAGCTGTTGTACCCCAAAATTTTCCCTCCCATTTTCTTCAAGACATGCTCACATAGGTCTCAAATACTTAAAGCTACTCAAGGGTTGATCAGTCAAAATTCTCATCCTAAGTAAAGGGTCTACAACTAGGTGTTGTACCCTAATTTTCACCCATAAGATCCCTCTATCATCTCATATCAACTCAATTGCAACAAGATCACACTAGGGTTTGGTTCTTCTCCCTATCTTTAAGTTTCCTCATGAGGAATCACCAAGCACCTTGACTTGTATGTTGTAATCATCTATGTTTTGTTTTGATTAACTTTTAGCTAATGAATACTATGAATGTTTTCCCTATTTGATGATGTTATAGGTGAGAGCACAACACATTTCATCAGGTTGATCTATAGGTTCATGAGTTTATTTCCATGCCTTCTTCAACAAGATTTCATTGAGGTTCAAGATTCATCATTGAATATGCTTTGAAGTGACATCATGACAAGGTCTACTATGATTCGTCATGTCTCAATTTTTCAAAGAAAGCCAAAGGATGCAAAAGTTGATTAAAGAGTTTTGACCTAATTGGACAAGTCCTTGATTTCTTGATCACAAGTGTATAATTCCCTCAATTCTTAATATTTGGAAGTGGTTATGGTTTCCATGGTTTCTCATTACCATCCTTAACAACTTCTAATTACATGACACAGGTATTTATGCAAGAAAGTTTGTCAAATTTGAAAAGGGTTTCTAAGGCATTTTGTTGCTCTAGGAGCTAGGGTTTTGAACTTCTAAAGGCTATAGCTTGCTCATTTTTTGGTATTTTTGAGTGATTCCAATGACATTCTCCTCTTTAAAGGTTTATCAACAAATAAATTTAAAAGTTTCAAGGAAATTTTATGTGGAAGATGCCAATGATTGAGAAATATTACAAGTCCTCTAGATAGGCCATCAAATTCCCTTATGTGACTTCAAAAGATCATAACTTGGTAAATTTTTATCTCCTTGAGTCTATTATTTTTTCAAAATGATCTTAAAGATGTGAACTTCAACCCTCCTTTTATGTTCAAATCTTGAAAATGGATGGAAGATGTCTTAAGAACTCAAACGATTATAGGTCATCTCATGAGTTTTCACCAAATTCACCAAGTAATAACTTTCTCATTTTTTGGAGATTTTAAATGGTTCAAGTCTCAAAATTTCATTCAACAGATTTACTTCATGCCTTATCTTTTGGTCAAGAGCAAATTTTAAATGGAAGGCCATCTTTGGATGCAAGACATTATAGGTCATTTTTGAAGAAAAAACATAGAATTTTTCTAAGTACAAAAATTAACATCTTTTTCTCAACTTTGACTCATCACAACTTTCAGCTCAAGCATCCATTGGATTCCATTCTTTGCACATTGTAAAGTTTTTGATCTTATCTTTCCAAAACATCAAGAATTAAGTCATAAAGCTTCTAAAATTATGGACACCATGATATCAAAGTTGGTACCTTGGAACTGAAGTTTCTGAAACAGTCAGAATGCAATTTCCATAATTTGACTTCTAATCACCAAATTTGTGCTTGTTTTCTACTTAAACATTATTAGCATAAGCGTGTGGATGATTTAGAGTGTCAAAACCAATCATTTGGATGAGTTTTGATGCACATGTGATCACACTTTTTTCATGAAAACAGGTGTACACAATTTCCCTCCAAATTGCACCATTCACCCCTCCTCTTGATTCCATTCACTTATCCTATAAATACAGGGTCTATCCCACTCATTTTCGCAAGCATAGATAGCCAGAATCACCCTGCCAAACTTTCTCTTGAACCCACTTTTCTGCAACTTCGAATTTGGTTTTACAGCTTTCCTCAATCCATTTTCTTTATCAATTCTTCATCCTTGAACTTCACTGAAGCTAACAGAAGAAGAACCAAGCTCTAAGACTTCCTAAATCGTGTTAGCTAAGTCAAGTTTTAGAGCTCTGAATTTGACCTTCAATAGGTGCATTCCTTCACCAATTCTCTCAAACTTTGGTACTGTAATGAAGTTCTCATCATTTTGATTCTAGTCGCAACATTTGTTTTCAACTGGAAGTGAGTTTTGGCCATGAATTTTCAAATCCCTATTCAAATCTTTCCTTCCAAAATGATTGAGCTACACCGTACACAAATTTTTCGAGAGGGTGCCATTCGAATCATCTTGAAGAGACGAAGTGAATGGTACCGGTCTCGAGCTCTAATTTTTCCATTTCATGAACCTGTAATTTTCTTCGACGGATGTTGAAGACGACCTACATTTCTGTCTTCAACCAATGACAAATTGCCACGTATTTTTTACAAATCCATTTAATAATTGATCACGTGTGTTATTTCCTGAGGACCATGATATGCACAACGCGTCTGATCGATTGGATTAGCTTACTAACTCTTTTTACCTCTCATCCAATGGTCTACATCTTTTTGGTTTTTATTTTATTTTCTGATTTTATATTTTATTTGTTTTAAACATCAAAAATTCATAAAAATATCATTTTAACTTCAAAAAAATCTAAAAAAATATTTTTGACTTTTCTCTTTCTGATTATTATTTTTTCACAATTTTATTTTGTTTTTTGATATATATTATATTTTTTCACTTTATTTGAGTTGGTTTAAATGTTTAAAAATATTATTCTTAATTTTTAAATTCTGAAAAAAAAATATGGAAGGATCCAATGACCTCTTGACAAATATTGGTGATCCCATTTTATTTATATTTATGACTTTACCATTTTTTAAAATTTTTGGTTTATTTTTCCTATTTATTTTAATTTTAAAAATAGTTTCTGACTTTAAAAAATTACCAAAAAATTTATAAAAGTATTTGAACTCATTTCTGATTTTTCTATGCTCTCATTGAATTTTTCTTGGATGTTTTGAATATAGTTGCGATTTTCCCCTTTTATTTTCATTTAAAACCATTTTAAAAAAAAATCTTTATTTTTAAATACAATTTTATTTTTGTATATATTATGGCTGATCTTGAACTATGAGATTTTGATCATGAGCTTCATTAACATTACTGGATCTTGGTTGTTGAGTTTTACTCCACCAAAATGGATGAATGATTTTAATGATAGCTTGATTAAATGTTTGGTTCAAATATGGTTCAATTCTTATCCCCCTCCCTCTTCATCTTATCCCCTTCTTACTTGTACTACATGTTGTTGGAGAATAATTTACATATAATTTCTCTTAACATATGGTACATAGATTTCTATTGACCGGCTTCAAAATAGGTGTGACTTTTATATAAGTCCAATTACGATTGCTTAACATAGCGCTAAATTTTGTCCCGATTCGAGAAATAATCAATTGTGGCCCAAACCTATGTTTATTGTTGCCTTGAGATTTTGAAATGAATGATATACTTGACAAAAAGCAAATGAAACTTGTTGTTGAGAGGCTTTGATTATATCAATCCTCTAATGAGTTTCAAATACAAGTTTCAAGATGGTCATTCAACTTACCTCTAATTTATAACAATTGACTTTATTTTATGCCTTTACTTTATGCTCTTTACTTTAAGAACATTTATTTTAGCATTTACATTTCATGTTATTTTCATCTTTGCTCACTTGAGCATTTACTTTTACTTCATTTTTATTTTGCTCCCTTGAGATTTTCATTTCTTTTTGAAGATACTTAATAATCAACTTAAACCATAAAAAACTTTAATGGTACATGGACTACTTGGTCACTATCCTTGGCATTATGGAGTGATGGACTTCTTGGACTTAGGATTAGAGACCTTGACCTACCTTGAGACCTTGTGAATTCAACTGTTATTTTGTCTGGAATTCTTGGGGTTTACTCCGAGACATTGGGTTGTTTGTTTTCTTTGTGTGCATGTTATTCCGATTATATACTTTGTCAGTGATTGGGAACTCATATGTATACAACTGTTACTCTTCCCAATTTTTGTGAAGACTTAATGCAATTGAAGCTTGGTTTTCTTAAGAGGTTTATTATCTTTTCTTGTTTGGTTTCAATCCAAAGGATGAGAATTCTACATTGACTCATTGTATCAAGTGTTGGCTTCTTGTTGGTTAGACTGTTCTTTTCTCTAGCTCTTACCTTATGCTTTAGGGTAGCCCCTTCATCTCCTCCCATCTTTTTTAATTTTAAAAATCTTTTTCCTTCTTTTGAAAACTCTTCTTGTTTTTAAACTTGAACCACTTTCACAATAAACTTGGACTTAGGTCCATGCATTTTCAAAAATATTTTCTTAATTAAATTTTAACCAACTTAATCATACTTTGACATTTTTGTGAGAAGACTAAAAGTCAATCAATCTCATTCAAACTATTTTTCCACTTTGGCTTTTTACTTTAAAATTTTCTCAAAAAAGATTAGACTCTTGTCAATCCTTGTAGTGACGCGAGCTACTATACTTCTACAATATGTAATAAAGTGAGATATTTTCCACTTGGGTGTTGAGCGAGGCTTTGTTTATCTTAAAATCCAGGCCATATCCTCCACTTTGAGATGAAGTAAATTCTCCTTTCTCATAATTGTGGGTAGTAAGTATGTTTTCCATTGGATAAGACGATGATGCCTTGTCTCTTAAAATTAACCAACACACTTGTGTTTTAAAATTTTTAAAGGTGAACTACGAGTACCCTGATCCCCTATAGCCCAAAAGGTGGTATGTAGGCACTAATGGTTCGCAACCGCGGCAGGTGCAAAAAATTGTAAAAAATACTTCTTTTCTCACCCCCACAATCTATTTTTAACAACAGTTATAGCCAAAATACACAAATTTTCGAAGAGGTTCCTATGGAGTACCATAGATGTTTAGGGTGCTAATCCCTTCCCTTTGCATAACCAACCCCCTAACTTAGATTCTCTCCCCCTCTTTTTGGGTTATTCGCTCTTTTCCCATTCCTTTAGAAACAATAAAGCGCGGTGGTGATTTTTTATTTGAATTGTGCGAGTTAAGTCCATCCAATGACTTAGTCTCAACATTTCTACCCCTACAAAAGAAATGGCAACTTCACTGGGGAAAGATTAACCTATTGTTGGTCCATCCCTAAGTGGGTTGAGCCTATCTTTGTTTATTTATGTATATGCTTTTGTATGTTGTATATTATGTGTTGTATATATGTTTGTCTAGATTTCCTTGGTTTTCAGGGTGCTTGGTGATTTCTCATAAGTCCTTTACCCGGACTTGGGCAAACTTAAGATAAGACGGGCGGTATAGTCATGTTAACTTTAAGGGAGTAATCCCAAAAAAGGAGGCATGAGATCCCCCGCTCAGTGGAGGCCACTTTAATTATATTTTTGTTTACTGAGTAATTAGGAAGATGTGTTGTTTTTGACCTGGGAGCCTGCTGAAACTAAGGACCGTAGAACCTTTAACCTATCTTGGCCTTTTAGGTGTAGTGCGGAAACTATGACGTAGTAATCCGGAAATGGTTTTCGGGTGATACTATACTCAGACGAGTTTTTCTTGAGAATATTACTAATTACCGAGTCAATCGGGATGTTAGTACGAAGGAAGGATATAGACTTTGGGAAACTCTTAGAACCTTGTTCGGCAGGTGATAAACTATTAGACCATATCTTGTGGGTAGTACCTTTGACTCCATGCTCGTGACTTCGAACCTATGACCCCCCATGTTTGTGATCTTGTGTGTGATTGTTGTATCATGCCTTCATGCACCCATTAGCATCTTTTAAAAACATTATGGTTCAAGGGACTTAAAGTTGACTCTTTGTGAATATCTCAGGTACTTTGACCGTGGATTCTCTGAAAAGAAAAACTTGCAAGTACAATTTCAAGAATCCCAAGACATATGATTTGATGAGTCTGATTCCCGAGATTGAGAGTTTCGTAGATTTTCGTAAAAAGTATGGATCTATCGTGTCTCTCATGAAGATGAGGACGAAGGAGACTATTCTCTCGACTTTGGTTCATTTCTATGATTCGGTGTATCAATGTTTCACTTTCCCTTATTATCAATAGATGCCTACATTAGAGGAGTATTCTTATCTACTGGGTTTACCTGTTATCGATCGTGTTCCTTTCACCGGTTTGGAGGGGGAGCCAAAATCTCATGAGATTGCTGCTTTGGTTCATTTGGGAAAGTTTGAGGTTGAATCACATATGACTACCAAAGGAAGAATTAGAGGATTACCCGTTCATTTTTTATTGGAGAAAGCTTGCTACTTTGCTAGGATGAAGAGTACGGTTGCTTTTGAGGCCATTTTTGCTCTACTTGCTTTTGGGTTTTTCTTATTTTTGAACATCGACAACTTCGTAGACGTCAATGCCATCAGGATCGTTTTGATAGGGAATCTAGTTCCTACATTATTAGGTGATGCTTATTACTCCATTCATCTTTGGGATTCTTATCATGGATGGATGATCATATGTTGCACGCCTTTGTTGTATTAGTGGTTTATTTCTCACTTGCCTCAGTCTGATGCTTTCTGGGATGTTAGGAAGGAACCTCGTTGGGCACCAAAGTTTATGGCCCTCACTCATTCAGATATTGTTTGGTACCATCATACTTACCATGATGTAGAGATTATCGATAGTTGTGTTAGTTTCCCCAATGTACCTCTTCTTGGTACAAAGGGAGAAATCAACTACAATTCTGTTCTTGCATAATGACAACTTGGATATCCGGTGAGGGATAAGGAAAATAGTATTCGTTTGAGTGTTTTCTTTCTTAGAGAGGGAGAGAATCATAAGGAAGCTAAGGAGCAGATTGCAAAGGCTTGACGTCATATTCACAGGAAGAGTAGAAAGGACTTGGGACCTAGATGGGCTGTTTCTTTGGAACCTTATCTTCAGTGGGTACAAGCAAGGGAAATTCAACTGAAGATGTTGTACTCCCGTGAAGAACCTATGCTTGATATGTTTTTGAAGATCACTCCTCCCTTTTTAGATGATGTGGAAGAGCTTCAGCTTGCCCTAGTCAGGATGCAGCAGGAGAAGGAGGCTTGGAAGAATAAGTTTCATACTTTAAAGATGTCCTACCAGGAAGACTTGAAGGAGAAGGATGACCTAACTGAAATTATTGAGAGTTGTGTTGTAGAGATGATGGAGAAGTAAGAGGATTTATTTTCCTCTAACTCTCAGTCGTGAATTGGTCATTCACTTCTCAACTCTGGTGATTGAAAAGAGGTTGCCGACAAGTATGCAGAAGATAACAAGTAGCTGAAGGCTCAGATTGCAAGACTCACAGGAAAGCGTCGGCGTGTGGAGTGATCTTCATCGGCTTTGATTTCTTAGGATTTTTAGATTCTATCGTCTTTTGTACTTGGGATTGTTGAAACTTATACTGAAAAGTTGTAATCCATTTTGAAGATTATTATAATGATATTTTCAGTATTTCAAAATATGTTAGTACTTTAATATTTGCAAATCGTCTATAAAATCTTTGTGTTCCTTGAATTAATAATAATAAAATAAACCATGTACATTGCATATCATGCATCACCTTGCACTATTTCTTGCATTTCTGTTCATACCCAGGTGTCTTACTAAATTTATCTATTTGTTCAGCATGTTGTCTCACTAGTATAATACTCGAGCTAATTCCAAGAAGAAATGGAAAATCTTGAACCGGAGAATCGCGAGCTGCACGATGAGGTTACTGCTCTGATTGTCGGTATGGCTAACTTGACTGCTTTGATGGAATCATTGGTGGCTTCTTATAATGAGCCACCACTTGCCCAACCTCAACAAATAACATTTTCTTTTGAAAGTCCATCAGTTCCCGTATATGATCCCCCATTTACTACTGCTCAGAATCGTATGCCTTATGGTTATCCATGGGGAATACCAGAAAACTCCATGCCAGAAGGTTTTAATCTTGATACTCCAATTGCTCTAGTTGTTCAAGCTGCAGCTACTCCTGCACCTCCTGTGGTACATGTTACTCATGCTGCTAGAAATAAGATTCAATATGTTGCACCTCTTCAGTGAATGCTATGTCATTTGTTAATGATGATGTTTATCGTCATGTTCCTCCACCAAGTGAAAGCTTGGGTTTCTATGATCGGATGCATGATTTCCAAGATCAGTTTGATAAGATGCAAAAAGAGATAAAGGCCCTCAGAGGAAAAGAATTGTTTGGGCATAATGTGAATGATATGTGTTTGTTTCCAAACGTGAAAATACCTGCAAAGTTCAAAGTACCGGAATTCGAGAAATACAAGGGCAATACTTGTCCTCGAGCTCACCTTGTGATGTATGTGAGAAGGATGTCTACTCACAACGATGATCAACGCCTCTTAATTCACTTTTTTCTAAATAGTTTGACTGGTGCCACGTTGAAGTGGTATATAAGCTTGGATAGTGCCAACATTCATACTTTCAACGACTTAGGTGAATCGTTTATTAGACAGTACAAGTATAATGTATACATGGCACCCGACCATGATCAACTAAGGGCAAGGGTCCAAAAAGACAAGGAGTCGTATAAGGAGTATGCACAGAGATAACGTGAAGTAGCCGCCCAGGTGATCCCTCTAATGGAAGAGAAAGATATGAAAAATATTTTCCTGAAGACTTTAGGTGCCTTCTTCTATGAAAGAATGGTGGCGAGTGCACCAAGTGATTTTACCGAAATGGTGAGCATGGGTGTTCATTCAGAAGAAGCTGTAAAAGAGGGTTATTTGACAAGAGGTGAAAATTCTGGTAGTACGAAGAAACTATCATACGAGTTTGCTAAGAAGAAAGAAGGAGATACAAATGTTTTAACTCAAGAAAGAAAGGTTAATCCTCCTAGAAGAAATCATCAGCACCACCAACAAGTTTCTTAGGTAACTCCATTTATCAATGTGGCTCCGACCACAATTGATTATCAGAGACCATCCCCTCAGGGAGATCAGGGGCAGAATCAGAAGAGAGAGCCTTTTGACTTTATCCCCATGAGTTATACAGAATTACTCTCAGCGTTAATTTAGAAGAAGTTGGTTCAGATCAGGCCACCCCATGTTATACCATCACCTTTGCCTTGGTATTATAAGGCAGACCAGACATGCGCTTTCCATCAGGAAGCACCAGGGCACAATGTTGAGAACTATTATCCTTTGAAATCTGAAGTACAAAATATGGTGAGATCTGGCCTTTTATCCTTTAAAGATGTTGGCCCTAATGTGAAAGATAATCCTTTCCCAAAGCATGGAGGAGAAAATGCTATAAACATGGGTTCTGGTTGTCCAGGGGTCTTTTGGATTTTTGATATCAACTTGGTTAGAGGAGATTTGGTAAAAATGCATGCTGACCTCTGCGAGTTTAGTTACTATACGCATGACCATGCTGGTTGTGGTATTTGCAGTACAGATATACAAGGGTGTGATAAGATAAAGGTTGATCTTCAGGAAATGATGGACGAAGGCCTCATTCATATAATTAGGCCTAGGGAAGAGTACGAGGAAGATTTGAATATGGTCTACAGATGTCCCGAAGAATTTCAGATTTTTTACGTGAATCATATGAATGATGATTTCGTGCAGTTGCACGCTACCTTCTGTCATATGGATGGTCAAGAAGAACATCATTATGGGTCTTGCCGAGTCTGCTCTAGAGATTCTCGTGGTTGTTCAATTGTGAAAAGGGGTATTCAGTTGTTATTGGACAATGGTACTATCAAAGTTTCAGGAAATAGAGACGATTACAATGAGATTAATGTGATTGAAGATTACTTGGATGAGACTGTGTTAGATGATGAGTATGCTTTTGTAGATAAATTGTTTTCCTCAGATGAAGAAGTGTTTTCCAGCAATGATTCTGTGATTTCTAAGTATTCTGAAGAGGGGGTGAATGTTATTGTGCCTTATTTCAGTGTTCTCGCCCCTATTGAGATTGAATATCATAGCAAGCCAGTTGTTTCTCCGTTGGTGATTTGCTTACCAGGGCCCGTTCCTTACGAATCATACAAATTCGTACCATATAAATACAATGCTACAATCTTGGAGGATGGTGTGGAAGTTCCCATCCAACCTTTGTCTGATGTTATGAATATTGCTGAAGCTAGCCGGGTGACCCGCAATGGTCGTGTTTTCGCACTTGTCATTCAAGGGAGTGTTAATGCTGATAAAAAGGTTGTTGAAAGTGTTGAACCCAAGAAAGAAGTAGGTGAATCTAGTGGTACTACTTTAGAATAAGATGAGTGACTACAGGATCGTGGATAAATTGTTGTAGACCCCATCAAAGATATCTATTCTAGCCTTGTTAATGAACTCTTCTGCCCACATGGAATATTTGATGAGAGTATTGGATCAAGATTTCGTGGAAAGTGATATTCCTTTGGAAAAATTCAGTAGTGTGGTAGGGAATATTACATCTTGTAATAACCTAAGTTTTTGTGATGATGAGCTACAATGAAGGAATGAATCATAATCTGGATCTCTATATCTCCATGAACTACAAGAACAGTTCATTGTCAAATGTGTTAATTAACAATGGATCCTCTTTAAATGTTATACCGAGGAGCACGCTTATGAAGTTCAAGAACCAATGAACTCCCTTGCGCCCAAGTGGCATTATTGTGAAAGCTTTTGATGGATCGAGGAAGTCTCTCATCGGGAAATAAACTTGCTTATTCATATAGGCATGCACATTTTTCAGATTACTTTCCAGGTTATGGATATTGTGCCCGCTTATAGTTGTTTACTAGGACGACCGTGGATACACGAGGCAGGGGCTGTCACTTCAACTTTATACCATAAGTTGAAGTTTGTGTGTGAAGGAAAGGTGGTCATCAAAAATGGAGAACATGCATTGTTAATATCTCATTTATCCTCTTTCAGTGTTGTGGAAGCGGATGAAGCTATTGGAACTCAGTTCCAAGCTTTATCCATTGATAATATAAGGGGAAATGAGAATTCTATAGCTTCGTTTGAAAATGCTCAGTAGGTAGTGTCTAACGACCCGAGTAAAGTATGGGGGCAGATTGTTGATCCACATGTGAATAAGAATAGAGCTGGTTTGGGATTCTCTCTGAAGAATGATAAAGGCAAGAACATGAAGCCGAAGTCTGTTTTGGGAAAATATCAAGATATCTTTCATAGCGGAGGTTATCTTCATCCAATTGTTCCTAGGATCAATGCCATTGTGGAAGATGAAGTAGAGCAGGAGATGCCGAACTTTGTGACGCATGGAGTTAGAGTCCAAAATTGGATCACCATCTACGTTCCCTCTTGCATTCATGTCTCAAAGTAATTTTTTTTGTTAATCTTTTCAAAATATTTCACTCTACCCAAGTTAAAAGTTGATATTGTATGGGCTTATCTGTTTTCTTTGATCTTTAAAATCAATAATAATAGTTGTCTTTGATTCCCAATTTGTGTCTTTATTTTCTTGTTTTCTCTTGGAAAATGGTAATCAGAAAGAAAAAAAAAACCTTTCCAAATAAATAAATAACGGTAATTTGCATAATCACTTGCTATATGTGTCAATTTCTAAATGCAATCATAAATCATATGTGCAAATTAATTAATAAACTCGTTGAATAAAATGACCATGCATCCTCTCCCAACTTTGAATATCATGTGTATGGGGCCGAAGAAGGAGAATATGATGAAATTCTAGAAGAAGTTTCATGGTTGCTTGAGCGCAAGGAAAGTGCCATACATCCATATAAAGAGCTCTTGGAAGTGATTAATTTGGGTTCAGAGGAAGATCCGAAGGAAGTCAAGATTGGAGCATTGTTGCATCCCTATGTAAAGAGCATGTTGATTGAATTGTTGAAAGAATATGTGGATATATTTGCTTGTTCATACCAAGACATGTCGGGTTTAGATACGGATATTGTGGAACATCGTTTGCCGCTAAAGCCGGAGTTTCCGCCAATCTAGCAAAAATTGCGGAGAACTCACCCTGATATGGTAGTCAAAATTAAAGAAGAAGTTCTAAAGAAGATTAATGCAGGTTTCCTTGTGACATCAGTGTACCCTTAGAGGATTTCCAATATTGTCCCAGTACCAAAGAAAGACAGAAAAGTTTGCATGTGCGTAGATTATAGAGATTTAAACAAATCTAGTCCAAGAGGTGATTTTCCATTGCCACATATTGATATGTTGGTTGATAGTACAACAAAATTCAAAGTATTCTCATTCATGGACGGGTTTTTCGGATATAATCAAATTAGAATGGCTCCCGAGGACATGGAAAAACAACGTTTATCACACCCTAGGGAGCATTCTGTTACAGAGTGATGCCCTTCAGGTTGAAGAACGTTGGTGTAACGTACCAGAGGGCTATGACAACCCTATTCCATGATCTGATGCACAAGGAAATTTAGGTATATATTAATGATATGATTGCCAAGTCCCAGACCGAAGAAGGGCATATAGAAGACTTGTTGAAACTGTTTCAGCATTTGAGGAAGTATCGTCTCCGCTTGAATCCAAATAAATGCACCTTCAGTGTTCGATCATGGAAATTGTTAGGTTTCATTATAATGCAAAAAGTAATTGAAGTCTATCCTGATAAAGTCAAAGAAATTCAAGAAATTCCAACACCAAGAACTGAAAAGCAATTTAGAGGTTTTCTTGGGCATCTGAATTACATTTCTCGATTTATCTCACATATGATTGCGACGTGTGAACCAATCTTTAAGTTATTAAAGAAAGATCAAGGTTGTGTGTGGAAAAATGATTGACAGAAGGCATTTGAAAGTATTAAAGAGTATATGCTTGAACCTTCTATCTTGCTCCCTCCTGTTGAAGGAAGACCATTGATTATGTATCTGACAGTGTTAGATAATTATATGGGATGTATTTTGGGACAACAAGATGACACATGGAAGAAGGAATATGCCATTTATTATCTCAGCAAGAAGTTTACTAACTGTGAGTCGCGGTATTCTATGCTGGAAAAGACATGTTGTATTCTAACCTAGGCAGCAAAGCGGTTGCTGCAATATATGTTGAATCATACTACTTGGTTGATTTCCAAAATGGATCCAATGAAGTATATTTTTGAGAAGCCTGCTCTCACTGGGAGAATTTCCCGCTGGCAGATGTTGTTGTCAAAATATGACATTGAATACCGTACTCAGAAGGCTATAAAAAGTAGTGTGTTGGAGGATTATCTTTCTCACTAACCAGTTGATGATTATCAGTCTATTAAATATGATTTCCCTGTTGACGATGTGATGTTTCTGAAAGCGAAAGATTATGATGAACTGTTACCTGAGGAAGGCCCTGATCCTGAATCTCGGTGGGGTATGGTATTTGATAGAGTTGTGAATACTTATGGGAAAGGAATTGGTGTTGTGATTATCACTCCTCATGGATCACATATCCATTTTACTGCAAGGTTGACATTTGATTACACTAATAATATGGCAGAGTATAAAGCTTGCATCATGGGTCTTGAAGAGGCCATTGATCTCAGAATCAAAGTTCTAGATGTGTATGGCGATTCAGATTTGGTAATAAATCAGATTAAAGGAGAATGGGATACTCGTCACCCTGGCTTGATTCCCTACAAAGACTATGCTAGAAGATTATTACACTTCTTTAATAAAGTTGAATTCCATCATATTCACAGAGATGAAAATCAGTTGGCGGATGCTGTGGCGACTCTGGATTCTATGTATCAAGTAAGTACTTGGAATGATGTGCCTCGTATCACAGTGTGGCGTTTGGATAGACCAGCTCATGTGTTTATAGAAGAGGAAACGTCAGATGAGAAACCTTGGTATTATGATATCAAGCATTTTCTCCAAACTCAGGAGTTCTAGAGAAGTCCAAGTGAAAAGCTTTATTTTTGAAAATGGAGGATGGTGTTAATGGTGTTACAGTCTTGTAATAGTGTGTGAGATGAGTTCTAAATGATGTTTAGAAACTTTATGAACCAAAAGGCTTGAAAACGCACGAGGGAGATGTGAGTTTCAAACTTTTGGTCAAGTTAGGCAACAATGGAGGTGTGTGATGCAGTTCTAAGCTCTTGGTGTCTTTAGGGGTCAAGCAAGCGTGTGATTTGTGGCAAATGGCTTGTGTATGTATAATCCAAGAAGTTTGAGTGCAATGGAAAGTCAGAAGTACAAGTTACAAGCTATTTTCTATGTTACTTGATTTTCAAGAAAAGTGGGAAACCAAGTTTCAATGTGAAGTACAAGCATGGGATGAGTGATTGTAAGTGTCTAAACCATTTCTCTTGTGTCATGAGACATGTATGATCAGAAGATAACAAGTGCAAGGCTCAAGAACAAGTTTTGTGCAAAAAGTCACTTTATCAAAATGGCAATGTGCACTTTCTTGCCAAAATGGATATAAAGCATGGCCTTGCATTGAATGCTTGAAATGATACCTATAACAGTTGTGCAAGCAATTAATTATGGAGTGCATAACAAGTTTGAGGCCTGTAAAGTAGAGGTTATGCAGCATAACTTTGAATTTTGAATTTGTTCATCACAAAATGACTTGTAATTCAAGTGATAAAACCCTAACGTCATCTCTTTAATTCTCCCTACTCAAAAACGATCTAAAGGGGTTCTTGGACATTTTAGAAATCTTGAAATGTGCTATACAACCCACCTTTGAATTACTTATGAATATTCCCCTTAGAACTATATGAAAAAGTTCCATGAAGTTAGGTCAAAATCCTGACCAAATTAGGACAAAAATTTCACTAAGTGTTTTGTTTCATGACCATGTATTCTTAAAATTAGAACTTGAGATCCAAGCACTTTTAGAAGGAGTTGTATAAATCAAAGTTGTATATTTCATGGAGGTCTACAAATTTCATGTTGGAAGTTTCTTCTTAATCATCTTGCATCATGGTGAAAAGTTTGCTCAAAGCTGTGAAAAAACATGAAATTTTCAACACTTAGAAAAATTTCTAACTTTGAAAATTTTGACTTTTCAAAATGAAATCATGACTTTTTGATTTCTTGATGAATAAGTTTCATATTTTTACATGCTTTGATGAATTTTGATCTTTGGCATTTGATTTTGACCAAAAAGTCAAAGTTTGACTTTTCAGTATACAATAGACTTTTGATCATTGACTGAAAATTCATTTGTCAATCCATTGAACTTGAGAAATATTTTGAGCCATTTTATTAGGTCAAAATTATGCAATTGGACTCTTTATATTATGCCTTAAACCAATTGATCATTTGCTAGGTTAAAAATCAGAAATTGCCATTTCCCAATCAAAACCCTAATTTCGACCATTTTACCCTTTTAAAGATTTGATCAAATTTCTTAAGGAATTATGGTCCAAACATGATCAAATGATACATATGAGTTTAAAATGTTGATGTGGATAAAAAATTATGAAGTTTGACTGTAAATTGGCCATAGTTGACTTTTCCCCAATACAGCTTATTTTTAGGTCAACTGCTCAATTGAGTGAGCGAAAGTGTGATCCAAAGCTTGAAACTTGACATGAGGGATCTTGAGCATCCATAATGATCCATTAAAGTCATATGGGGCATTGGAAGTTTAAATATCCTAGTGTAATCTCAAACCCTAATTTTGGTCATTAGTGCTTAAGGAGGTGTCTTGAGTTGATCAACCCTAGTGCAGTCTTGAGCCAAAGGGGATCTTGTGAGAAAATTCTTGATAAGTGAGATGAAAAATTTAGGGGTAAAACAGCTGCCCCTGTTAAATCTTCGTAAGCCTGAAGAGTTAGATTGGTGAGTTTTGCCATTCGTGACTGGAAGGTGGAAGATGATTGGACATTTAGAGTGCCCAGAAATTTGCACTCAGTGATGTGATGGTTGATGGTATAGGGAATAGGCTTAAAGATGCCATTTGGAGGGATGATGGAAAGTTATCGGTGATGGGCTTGCAGATGCCATCCAGAAATGATTGTTAAACCGTATCTGTAAGTTGAAACTGAATGAGTATCAGAATGGCGTCCACGTCTGGAGCGTATCTGAAATGTATTTGAAAACTGAATCTGAATGAGTATCAGAATGGCGTGTATGGAGCGTATCTGAACTGTATCTGAAAGCTAAATTTGAATGAGTATCAGAATGGCGTCCATATTTGGAGCGTATCTGAACTGTATCTGAAAGTTGAATCTGAATGAGTATCAGAATGGCATCCGTGTCTGGAGTGTATCTGAACTGTATCTGAATGTTGACTCTGAATGAGTATCAGAATGGCGTCCATGTCTGAAGCGTATCTGAACTATATCTGAAAGTTGACTCTGAATGAGTATCAGAATGGCGTCCGTGTCTGGAGCGTATCTGAACTGTATCTGAAAGTTGACTCTGAATGAGTATCAGAATGGCATCCATGTCTGGAGCGTATCTAAACTGTATCTGAAGGTTGAATCTGAATGAGTATCAGGATGGCATCCGTGTCTGGAGCGTATCTGGACTATATCTGAAAAACTTTGAACATTGGTAATGGAAGTTGTTAATCAAACTTTATCCTGAAAAGGGTAAAATGTTAGCTAATATGAAATGTTATGTTGTATGAAATGCATGGTATGCATTTGTGTTATCGATGTTTATGATATATGGATGCGATGTATAAGTATGTTAGCTAATCTGCTGTACTGCTTGCTTGAATTGGGGAAAATAAATCCTTGACAGTTGTTGAGGATATGGAGTGTAAGTCTTCATGTTGTGAAGTTGAAGTGTTGACGAATTTCTGCTAAGAGAAATAAACTTTGTTAAGATTCGTACTATTGTCTATGATGATCCTCTCCCGGATACCATACCGACAGATGAGATTCTATTTAATGAACCGGGCTACAAAATTCTTGGTAACGGAAGCGAGAGAAGTCGCCTTAACCCACTTTGTAAAATAGTCAATGCGCACTAAGATGAAGCGGTGTCCATTAGAGGCTATAGGCTTGATTTCCCCAATCATATCGATGCCCCACATAGCAAAGGGTCAAGGAGCCATCAAGACATTCAGAGGAACCGGAGGTACATGCACCTTGTCAGCATAAATCTGCCACTTGTGGAAGGTTCGAGAGTGTTGATAGCAATCTGCTTCCATGGTAGACCAGTAATAGCCTACCCGTAGGATTTTCTTTGTCATCGTATGCCCACTGGAATGTGTGTCAAAAGTGCCCTCATGTAACTCAGCCATGATCTTTTCCGCTTCAACCCTTTCTATGTACAAAAGTAACACAGAGTCATGGTTGCGTTTGTAGATAATGCCATTACTAAGGAAGAACTTAGAAGAGAATCTCCTTAATAACTTCTTATCATTGACTGAAGCTCCTTCTGGATATTCTTCAGCCTCGAGATACCTCTAGACTTCGTGAAACCAAGGCTGGTCCACTATTTCTTCAGTATTAATCTCGTGACAGTGAGCTGGTTCGTCCATTCGTTCAATGGTGATCTGGGGAGCCTCGTTATCCCATTTAAGTTTGAACATGGATGACATCATGGCTAGTGCGTCTGCTAGCTGATTTTCTTCTCGCGGGAAATGCTCGAAGGTAATCTTCTTGAAATGTGGGATCAATGTAAGCACATGTTCTTTGTAGGAGATAAGTTTAAGGTGTTTGGTATCCCATTCCCCTTTGATCTGGCTGATGACCAAAGCTGAATCTCCGAATACACTTAAGGATTTGATCCCCAAATCTATGGCAGCTCTGAGACCAAAGATGCACGCTTCGTATTCTGCCATGTTGTTTGTACAATTGAAGCAGAGTCTTGTCGTAAAGGGAGTATGATATCCTTCAGGAGATAGGAGTACAACACCTATACCATTGCCGAGTGCGTTAGATGCCCCATCAAAAACCAGGGTCCATCGAGATCCTTGTTCAGGTCCGTCATATGGTCTGAATTCTTCACAGTTGTTTACCATCAGATGTCTTCATCTGGGAATTCGAACTTCATGGACTGGTAGTCTTCCACAGCTTGGTGAGCCAGGTGATCAGCTAGCACACTTCCCTTTATTGCTTTCTGGGTAGTATACTGTATGTCATATTCTGTCAGGATCATCTACCATCTTGTTATTCTCCCAAAGAGGGCATGCTTCTCGAAGATGTATTTTATTTGATCCATCTTGGATATCAATAAGGTAGTATGGGTCAACATATACTGTCTTAGATCACGAGCAGCCCATGCCAGAGCGCAACAAGTTTTCTCGAGCAGTGAATATCTTGTTTAACAATTGGTAAACTTTTTGCTCAGGTAATAAATAGCGTGCTCTTTTCGGCCAGACTCGTCATGCTGCCCCATCACACACCTTATTGAATTTTCTAAAATAGTTAGATACATGATCAATTGTCTTCCCTCGACTGGTTGCATCAAAACAGGAGGCTCTTGTAGGTACTCTTTGATCTTGTCGAAAGCAGTTTGGTACTCGTCATTCCATTTGACTACTTGATCTTTCTTCAGTAATTTGAAGATTGGTTCACAAGTAGCTTCCAGGTGAGAAATGAATTTGGCAATGTAGTTCAAACGTCCCAAGAATCCTCTGACTTCCTTCTCAGTAAGAGGAGCAGGCATCTCTTGTATCGCTTTCACCTTGGTGGGATCCACTTTGATACGTTTATTGTTAACAACAAAGCCTAGGAGCTTACCAGACCTCACCCCAAATGTGCATTTATTTGGGTTCAACCTCAGCTTGTACTTCTTTAGCCTCTCAAATAGTTTTTGTAAATGATCAAGATGCTCTTCTTCTGTTTGAGATCTAGCTATTATGTCGTCCACATATACGTCTATTTCGTGATGTATCATGTCATGAAATAGAGCTACCATGGCACGCTGATAGGTTTCCCCAACTTTCTTCAATCCGAACGGCATAACCTTGTAGCAGAATGTGCCCCACTGTGTGACAAAGATTGTTTTTTCCATTTCCTCAGGCACCATTTTGATTTGGCTGTAGCTTGAGAAACCGTCCATGAAAGAGAACACTTTGTGTTGTGCCGTATTGTCAACTAGAATATCAATGTGGGGAAGTGGGAAATCATCCTTAAGGTTTTCCCTATTCAAATCTCTGTAGTCCATGCACATCCGTGCCTTGCAGTCCTTTTTGGACACGGGAACAACATTGGAAACCCATTGCGGATAGGAGGTGACGGCCAAGAATCCGGTGTTGAATTGCTTCATGACTTCAACTTTGATCTTCTCTGACATGTCTGGTCACATGCGACGAACCTTTTTCTTTACCGGTGGGCAGTCCTCTTTTGTAGGTAGACAATGTACTATGATATTTGCATCAAGTCTTGGCATGTCTTCATACGACCAGGCATAGACCTCAACATAATCGTGTAACAACGGAATCAGACGCTCTTTGATACTGGGTACCAGATTGGCACCCACCTTGACTTCTATTTTGTCTTCTTCGGTACCTAGGTCAATTGTGTGCACTGGTTCTTCGTGGGGATGAATGGTCCTATCTTCTTGTTGTAGTAACCTGGCAAGTTCCCCTGGTACTTCACAATCTTCCTCACCTTCGTCTTTGGCTTGGTAGATTAGATATTTAGAGTCACAAAAGGCCATAGCAGAACCGTTACCCATGGGATCTTGAATTGATGTAGACCTGCATTATGAGTGTGAGTGTGTGTAAGAGTATAGCTATCTTTGAAAGAAATGAAAATGTAAAAATAAAAACAATGAACTCAAAGTTTGTATGCAAAAAAGTCCATGGTTCATTGATGTCATATGGAAATGAGATAATAACCCTTACAAATGGACCATTGTGCCTCGGGTAAGACACAAGGTTTTAAGAGTCTGAATTGTTTTAATATTACAGATCCGACAAAATTTTAAAGACAAATTACTGTTGGATAAATGTGATCGGGACAAAATCTCTAGCCTCCCAGTTGCTGAGCCCTCCACTGACAGTTGGAAAAATCCAATCCTCCAGGTTATAGCTGTCTTCATCATCCTCCACGGTGTTGACTTCGCGGTTGTTGATCTTCAAGGGTGGTCCTCTTGCACGAACATGGCGTACAACTTTCTGGGCTCCGTCTTCTATCACTGCCTTGGCATCTTTCAAAGATGACATCTTGAGCGGATGCCTTGTGATCTTGGGGACTTGAGACACAACCTTGGTTACCGCCATAGTTTACGGGACTTCTTCAAAGTATTGGAATGGAGTTTCAATAAATTCACCATCTAGTTCCACATATCTGAATGAATTTAGATAACTGACCATATACCCTTCTTCTCCATGAACGGTGATGATCTTCTCCTGAATTGGATATTTCAGCATTTGATGCAATGTAAAAGTAACAGCACCAGCATTGTGAATCCATGGTCGGCCTAATAAGCAGGAATATGAAGGGCGAATATCCATTACATAAAAATTTGAATCAAATGTTTGGGTTCCACCTTTTATGGGGATTTCCAATTCCCCATGCACCATCTTTTTTGAGCCGTCGAAGGCCCTCACTACTATATTTATAGGTTTCAATGTCAATCCTTCACAGTCAAGCCTATCAAGAGCCTTTTTAGGCAACACATTCAAAGACGAACTGGTGTCAACCAAGACATGATGAGCCAAATTCGCTCCCTTGCATTCGACTAAGACATGTAATGCCTCATTATACTTCCTCCCCCTTGGCGTTAAATCAACATCCGAAAAATCTAAACCATTATCTGCAGTCAAGTTGGCTACGCAGTCTTGGAACTGATCGGCAGATGTTTCTTGGGGTACATGGACAGTTTTAAGGAACTTTACCAAGGCCTTTGCATGACCCTTGGAACATAATAATAAAGCCAGCATGGAAATTTTTGATGGAGTTTTCCCCAGTTGCTCGACTACGTTGTAGTCGCTTCTTTTTATGATATTTAGAATTTCCTCCATCTCTTTGCGGGAAGTCTCAGGGATAGCTACTGATTGTGCCTTCGTCGGGACAGGCTCAACCATAATACCTTTACCTCGAGACTCGGTTGACTCGGCAGCAGGAATGTCAGTAGGGGTTATAACAGGGACTGTAACCGTTTTGTCAACAAGAGTATTAGCAGAGATGATTTTAGGACTGGGAATAACCTTTGGAGGAGCAACAACAACAAGAATAATTACGGGTCCAGAAATAGCTTTTGGATGAGCAATTTCTGGAGAGAAAACCCTTCCACTTAGGGTTATCTTACTAGTCCCTGCGATATTACTGATATCAGAGTCAACCTTCTCAAAACTTGAATTTTCAGCAGCTGGCCAATCTTGCTTGATACCGTGGTAGTAGACATCCCCTCCATAATTCCATGGTATGGTTTTGTCTGATGAATACGGGATTGGTCCAGGCATTGTAATTATCAACGGAGCTACTTTAGGAATTGATGTAATTCTAATGGGTCTTTTGGTGGAGACCTTGGAAGAACCGACGAAAATGGTTACGATGGAAATATCATTATAAGAAACAGTTGGAACAGAAGTCTTCTCGAACAAGATCTCCTTGTCATCTATTAGGCATTGAACGCCTGCTTTTAACAAATGACAGTTGGTTGGTGAGGATAAACAGAAATGACAGCTTTCATCACAGCCTGGGAATACATCGGCTTTCAATAAGTTCTTTTTTATAGTCAAAAGTGGGATCACAAGTTCATCAACTAAAGTAACAAACATATCTTCCTCAACGGCGTTGACATCACGTTCGTGTTTGGGCATGGGGGCAGTGATAACATTGGGAATTTCTGGCGCATCGAATTCAATCTCTTTGGCTTCAAGGACGTCTTGTACCTTATTCTTCAGAGCCCAAAATTTGTTAGTGTCATGGTCGGGACTCTCAGAATGGTATGCACAGCTGGCATTAGGATGATAGTGAGGAGAGGTTGTGTTAGGATTCTTTGGAGCTTCTTTCAAAGTCACTAGATTGGATCTTAACAAATGCGAAAATACTTGAGATAGGGTCATGTTAATTCTGGTGAACTGTCTGACTGGTCCTTCCATTCTTGGCTGGTTGCTTCTTCGTTGAGCAGACGCTGGTTTAGGAATCATGACAACCCCCACAATTGGACGGTGTTCAGCCCTATCTTGATTCCTCTGAGGATATACAACAACCACCTCTTTCTTTCCAATGAATGGTTTCCTTACAGCAGCAGAGGATGCATACTTTTGAATTTTCCTATTCTTTATCCCGATTTCTACTCTTTCTCCGATCAATATCAATTCGGTAAAACCTACTGATGAACTCCCAATTAAGTGATCGAAGAATGGACCAGACAGGGTGCCCAAAAACATGTCTACCAACTCTCTTTCAGATAGGGGAGGCTGGACTCTTCCTGCTAAGTCACTCCATTTTTGCGCATAATCTTTGAAGCCTTCACTTGAAACCATGGCCATACTCAGAAGTTGAGTACGGGTGGGCGCAAGATCAGCGTTGTATTGGTATTGTTTGTAAAGGGCAGCGGCCAGATCTTCCCAATTATGAACATTGACTCTTTCTAACTAATAAAACCAATCAAGTTGAGTTCCGAACAGGATACTTGAAATAAATGTACCCATAAATCCTTGTCAGTGGTATGAGGTTGTATTTTCCTCACATAGGACCAGAGATGCATTTTGGGACATGAAACTCCGTCATATTTGGAGAACACTGGTGCTTTCAATTTTGGAGGAATGACAATCCCAAATACTAACCCTAACTCCTCAAAGTCCATCCAGGCACTTTTTGGATTTCCATTGCACTTAATCGTTCTTCCAGATGCTTATACTTTTCATAGGTTGGAGGATATTGTTCTTCGGAATAATCTTCTTCTTCATCTTCCTCTTCTGAATCTAGTTGGACAATTGCTTCCTTTCCATTCCCATCTTGATTCTCTTTCTCACCAGATGACGTTGCAAAATCTAGGGTCCTTCTTGCTTTCCCTTGGAAGCTTCTTCCCATATTTAGAACTCCGGTTATCTTCTTTGTTTTATTTTTCTTCTCTTTAACCAGCAAAGTCTTCAACTCTTCTTGTCCTTTGGCTAGAGTTAAGAACATCTGTTGAAACTCAGGATTTTGTGTTTGAAGGTCCTTCACCGTTTTCTCGAGATCCATCTTACTGAAATAAATAGTAGAAAGATTAGGAGACTTGTTGCAAGAAATTTCCTTATGTTATGATGAATGGTGAATGCATATGCAATTATTTCAAGGATTTTAAAGATTCAAATTTGTTTTTAATAAAAAGGAAACCCACGTTATATTAATAAATTAAAGCTTGAGTACATCAATGCCTCTTTGGGAAAAACAATACAAAAACTCTAAGATAAAAAGGTAGTACGCATCATCTTTGGTACGATGTAGCCATTCAGGTTCCTCTCCTCATGAAGTTGCTTAGTGAGTTCCAAAACCTTCTTTTCGCTAGCGTAGAATTGGGATTCGAAATTATCTCGCTCCCCCTTTAGTTTTATCCAATCTCTTTGTAAGTCTTCAAGAGAGGTGGGCATGTCAGGATGTAGGATAGTGTATGGAACATCTCCCTCCATAACAGGCTCAATGAATACCGGGAGAATGGAGGGATAAGGCATCATAATACTTTGAGCGTGAGTTCATACCGATTTGAGGTAAGGCTCAAGAGGGATGGAATTCTTGTGCCCCAATGTCTTACTATATACTTTGTTCAACATCCTCCAAGCTCGAATAAATCTCTAGCGAAGATCTTGATCGTTGTTCTCGTTGTCAAATACCAAACCTTGAATGAGCATCTCATGTGGGCCATCCCTTCGAGTGTAACCAAATTGTCTTAAGCTAAGCAGGGGTTGTAGGTGAAACCTCCCCTAATTCGAAGTAAAGGGACATTAGGGAATTCTCCATAACGGTCGACAATAGTAACATTATCTATAGATCGGGAACACCAATAGATATCTAAATGTTTGAGCATCATCAACCTTTGTGACCATCTTGAACCTTGCTCATTCTTTAATACAGATTGGGGAAGATGTGAAATAAACCATCTTGTCAAGAGAGGAGTACAACATATAAGGACACCTCTTTTCCTCATAGTACGAGTGTGAAAATAATGTAGGATGTCCCTTAGCAAAGTAGGCATCGGGTTGCGGGATATGAAGATTTTGACGGTGTTCACATCTATGAGTTGGTCAGGATTTGGAAACAAAACCATCCCATAGATGAGGAGAGCCACAATTTCTTCAAAGGCTTGTAAGTCCAAGGAGTTCCAACAGTTTTGGGCTTTCTCAAACAAGAACTTTGCTAGGAAACCTTTTACACCACTCCTTGTTTCCCAATTAGTTGTGATATCAGATGATTGCAAGTGTAGAGCTTGAGAAATATCTTCTGGCTTTGGATCTTTTTCCATACCATTTAAAGGTAGTTGATTGAGAATGGGAATCCTCAAGAGTTGGGAGAATTCTTCCAAATTTGGCACAAGTTGATAATCGGGAAATGTGAAGCAATGGTGTAAAGGATCAAAGAACTGAAAGATCACCTTCATCATGTCTTCATCAGTGTTGGAGGTGACCAAGTCTAGTAGGCGACCATGTCTCTAGGTGAATGGAGAATTTTCTGGAATCCTTGAAGCTAGCTCTTTAAGTTGAGGAGGGATCCTTACAAGGTTGACTTGAATAGTTTTCCTGCGAATAGAATCCATATCCTACAAAACAGAAACAAAGATGAATCCCAAGATCCTTGAAATGGTTAGTGAATGAGTATGATGTTATGATGTTCATGATGTTATGTCCAAGTATGTATATAAAAACAAAGCAAACAATTCCTTAGGTTTAGGCTTGCATGGAGTCTTATAGGTAAATACACTCTTGAAGTTTAGTTGGCTCAAACATGTCCTAGTAATAGTAACTGGGTTCTAAGGAGCTCAATATCACCAGTTTGTTTCTTTGGTCATTGTTTTAGCACAAGCCTCTTTAATGGAGACCGAAATATCACAAAAAACCAAATCTCAATGAGTGTAGTATCGAGTATCTACCAACTTCGGACTGCACCAAATTTGGTCATCTCACTACGTCCTAATGGCCAAGTTGGTCAAGTAAAGGTTCTAAAAGTTCACTAGTGCTTCATAACATCACTCAGCGGTCCCGTATTCCCCTTGATTAACTCAAGGGCTAGTGGTACCCACAAATATGTCGCACTAACGTAGCTATTGCTTAGACCATGTCGGTATACCCCGCACAGTTTCCACAATGTATTGCTACTTACCTTTAAGGTATCCCAAATTCGGGTAGAGGATTCAAACCAAAACAAAGAACCATAATATAAAGCATACAAGTTAAACAATGTAAGCAAGTAAATGTGATCTATCCCTAAGGTAACCCCACTTTTAGAATTCTCCTCAACAGAGTCGCCAGTTCTGTGGTACGGTGGGAAAATTGACTTGAAGGTTTTGCGTTTAATCACAAATGTTGCGGTTAGCAAGAGTCTCCACCGACTTTTCTTTTATCCAAAAGGAAAGGTGAAAAAGCACAGGAAATACCTTTGAGATTATTTCTTGAGTTCGGGGGGTAGATTATGAAAAGGGAAGGTATTATAACCTTTTTCATCCATGGTTTTCCATGGGCTCTTAGTTACTTGCTATATCACTTGCTTTTTGTTTGAAATTGTGCTTTGTGTGTGTTGTACCCCAAAATTTGCCCTCCCATATTCATCAAGAATTGTCAAAGTCAAGGTCACAAAATTCCCCAAGGGTTGTGCAGCTCAACTGTCTCCTATACAGTCAAAACTAGGGTTTGAGTTCTGGTCAAGCAAATGAACTTTTCAAAGGCCCAATCAAGTCTCATATGCCTACAAAGAGGGTCAAGTATCCTCATATCAAGTTTCAAGGCATTCAGCTCAAAATTGCACAGTCAAAACCCTAAATTGCACTACAGTCAACTGTAGGGGCAAAATGGTCATTTGACAGTCAAAAGTTCAAATTTTTGGTCAACATATCATTTTGAAGCCACAAACATCATTTGATCAATGCTTGATCATGATTCTCAAGATTTGGCTCAGAAATCATCAAAGATGCAAAAGTTACTATATTTGGACAGCTGAAAAAGTCAACTGAAATTGACCAAGGCATAACTTTCACATGGATTATCAGAAAAATTCCATCCAAAGCTCATTTTGAAGAGAAAGACATTTCCTACAACTCATCTTCATATTCCAAGTCCAAGAAATGCTCTCACAAAAAGTTATCAATTTCAACATTATAGGTCATTTTCAAAAGTCAACAAAAAGGGACTTTAAGTCAAAGGACATAACTTGAGATTGGTAAATCAAAATGACATGGGACAAAAGGCATTGGTTAAAGGACTCAAAGACCTTTCCAAAATGTCCAAGAACATGTGAAAAGCTTAAATATTGACCAAGTTATGCCTTGTGGAAGTTGGGAAATTTTTGGGAATTTTGAAAAGTCAACAATGGTTCAAATGACCTAAAAATGCAAATGGGCCCATTTTTCTTCCAAGTTTCTTCATGCCAAGCCTATGCACGACCACTAGGCCCAAAAGGAAGTTTTTCTCCATTTTTATTTATTTATTTGAATTTTTTATCATTTATAATTCATTTAATTAAATAAATTGCATGAAAAATACAAACCTAATGAAAACAAATCTTTTTATGCATGATTTGGACTTAATATTTCGTGCACATGCTAATATAGAAGGTTTTGGCTTGATTGAAACCTAATTGACACAAAAACCATGAAAAAAGATATTAAGGAAATCAAATATTGAAAACAATGAATTCATGAGATTTTGTTGATTTTTGTTGACCTAAAAGCCTCACTATATGATCAGGAACACAACCCTAAGCCAAAGAAAAAAAAGCTGCGCAGAAAACCAATATTGAAAGCTTGAAAATTGCTTGAAAAACTCAAAACTGAAATCAGTTCTAGGAGGCGATTCAAAGCGCAAGTTTCATTCCAATAGCATCCTGAGACATTCTTGAACATTTCTCAATCATAAACAACAAGCAAAACGCCTTGAATTGGTATCAGGAACTCAAACTGTACCAAGAAAATCTTGAAATCGCATAGCATGATTTAAGCATCTTTTTGCATTTTTGTTTGTATATTCATGCTCCTTAAGAAGTTTGTGAACTAACCATCATAATTAATTGAGTTTTTGTGGCATAAACATGATTTCACCATGAACGATATTAGGGTTTGGCAGGTTTCAAAATTAGGGGTTTTTTAATCAAGAAAAATCAGAGCTCCAGATGACCACCAATGGATTCAGGGATTGAAGACGAAAAGGATGGCCCCCTCGCGCTCAATTTATGAGCGACGAGGGGCTATTCTCTATTTTTTGATAGACACCCTAATGCAACGCTATAAAAACCGTCGCCTATGGGTTTTGTTTTACAGGGTGGGGAAGAAGACGACCTCGTGTCCATTGGTGATAGGTCCTTTTGAAATTCGCGCGTTTTTAACCAATTAGCATTATGTTTTATTTATTACATTTACGTATTATTATATGTTAACTAAAAGCGTTTGGTTCAGTTGGTAGCACGTGACATGAATGATCCTCAAGACCTGGGTTCAAGTCCCAGGTCTCCAACAATTTCATATTATTTTTCCTTTGGTAATCTCATGCAGGCATAAGACAAGGATTCACCATACGTCTTCAACTCAAGCCACACACGCGTCCAACATGATCAGATCAATGACCAATATTCAAGGCGCAGCATACAGCAGGTCAACGCGTTGGCACATGATTAGTAAAGTCAAACGGATTCCAAATCAAATGGGCCTGAAATGCTAAGGCCTGACCTCACAAATTGGGGCTACACCCCACCTTGGTTTGGCCTCTTTATATTTTTCTTCTTATTTTTATTTTTGTTATTTTATTTACTTTATTGTTTTAACATAATTAACTTATTTTTCTACAAAATATAAAAACATTAAAAAATACAGAAAAGACAAAAAATACAATTTTTATTTTATTATTGCCATGAATAAATTAGAATGTAAATTGTTTAGTTTAATTAGGTTTTAATTCCTTTTTGATAAAAATCCAAAACATGTAGAATTAGGTTAATTGATAGTCTTAATGTCTTTTTAATTTTTATTTCTCACAATACTATTTATTTATTATTTTATTTTTATAATTAAAAATTGTACATAAATAAATTAGGGTTTAATGTAGATTATATTTTAATTCTTTTCATAATAAAATAAAAAATATTAGGATTAGGGTTTGCCGTTTAGTTTAATTTCAATTAACTCCTTTTTCTTTTAAATCTAAAAAACACAAAATACCAAAAAACATTTAATCATTTAATTTTTAATTCTCATTAATTTTAATTGTTTGCAAAAGGGTCCAACGCCCTAGTTTTGTTTTGATTATTTTCTTTTGCGCATTTACTTTATTGCTTAATATAATTCTGTAAATCTCCCAAAGCCATGTAATTTTACTTTTCGCACTTTTATCGCATTATTTATTTTTCCGCTAAATCGGGTCCGGTTTAATTTTGGCGATGTGGACCCGCGCCCTTGTAATAGCCTTAGATTTACTTCCTCGCAAAATATTTAACTGTTAATCAAGCATGAAAGAATGAATGTCTTAATAAAATCAAGCGTAGCACACGACAAACATGACAAGACAAATAACTGAAACATGACACACAATTCGCACACACCACCCCTAGGGTACGCCTCACTGTTGCCTTTCGAAAGGTGGTCTTCGAGTAGAGGACGTCTTAGTAAGTCCTCATGATCCGGGAACCTGGCATGAGGGTAGCTTCTAAGGTGTCTTCCCATTGCTCTGGTGATCACCATGTCCCTAAAAATCGAATTGACCCGAACACCTCCAACGGTGGTGCTACCTACCTCTCAATGGTGGGATGGCACTACTTTAAAGGACATTTACACAGACGAATTCCTTAGGGTAGGTAGGTTCTCGTAGATACTTGCTCTGATCTCAAAACAATTCAAAAACTCTTTTCACACCGACACCTTTTCAAAAAGCTTTCGAAAGCAATTTTTCAAACACTCTTGAGGACCGATACAAGAGTCGAACTGGAATTTTCAAAGAAACTTTTTAAAACCCACAGTTGAAAAGCAAACAAACCATTTTTGAAAACACAAATGAGCAAGTATCTAAGAGCCCATGGATAACCATGGATAGAAAGGGTGCTAACACCTTCCCTTTCTATAATCTACCTCCCGAACCGAGAGCAATCTCTTTAAAGGAATTTTTCTGTGCTTTTGTCCTTTCCTATTGGAGAAAATAAAAGACGGTGGCGACTCTTGCTTCCGCGACATTTCGCGAACCAGTGTTAAACAGTCAGTTCCAGATCCACCGATCACAGAACTGGCGACTCTGCTGGGGAAACTTATAAAGTGAGGTGTACCTTAGGGCTAGCTCATAACTATGTTTTCAATTGTTTTCCTTGTGTGCTCTAAATTGTGGGTTTCTTGGGAGTTCTATAGATCCTAAACCCGGATCTGGGGGATACCTTTCTTAGAAAGTAGCAACAAGGCTGTGAGGGAACTGTGCGGGGTATACCGACATGGTTGAAACAGTCTGCTACGTTGATGTGGCACTTTGGTGTGTACCGGTAACCCTTGAGTTCAGTCAAGGAGAGTACGGGGCCTCCGCGTGGTGTCGTGAAGCATCAACAGACCTTAGGAACCTTAATTGAACTATCTTGGCCTCTTTAGGGTAGTGAGATAACTGACTTTGGTGCAGTCCGAGGTTGGTTGATACTCGATACTACGCTCAATTGAGGGTTGCTTTCCTGGAATATTTCGGTCGCCAGTTCAGTGGCTAAATCGAAACGATGAACAATGAAAGCAATCCCGTGATATTGGGAACCTTAGAACCCGGTTACTTTGATTAGGACAGGTTGAACCCACCAACTTCAAGAGGGTAATACCCAGACCCCATGCTGGCCCAAACCCTAAGGGTCTCTTTTGTGTGACTTGCGTGCCTTCGTACTTGACTACTTGCATGTTTGTTATCTGACCCTTGATGCCTTGCAGGTTTTGTTCATAGTCCTTAATTAGGACTTATAACAGGGTGTACTAACCACTTGCAGGTTCTGTTTATAGGACTCATGACAGGGTTTACCAAATTTCTTGCAGGTGTTGTTTATAGTCCTTAACTGGGACTCATAACAGGATTTACTAGATCTCTTGCAGGTTTTGTTTATAGTCCTTAATTAGGACTCATAACAAAGTATACTGAATTTCTTGCAGGGTCTGTTTATAGTCCTTAATTGGGACTCATAGCAGGGTTTACCTACATCACCCCATGCATAGCATGACATCATACCATTGCATACCATTGCATACATCCTAACCCATTTCAAGGATCTCAAGGGCTTGTGATGCAGGTCATGATGAACCAACTGTCTAGCCAGGGGCAAAGAGGATTTATTTTCCTCTAGCCAAGGTTGTCAGGGGCTATGACCCACTAGATATGGTGAGCCTTTGACCCTTGAAGAAGGACTCTCAACAACAGGAAGTTCTTTCAATCAAGTTACTGGTTCTCAACTCTAACAAGTTTCTCTGTTTACCCTGCGAGGTCCTTGAAAACATTGCATGCATATCATACACATCATCGCATTACAGGTATCCCTTTTGCAGGTCACTTACCTTTCTCGCTGTTTATTTCAGCAATGGCCTCACAACAAGATAACCAGGACCTTCACGCTCAAGAGTCTCAGTTCAAGGAAATCTTCTTAGGTCTATCCAAGGGGCAGGAAGAGTTGAGGGCACTCCTCATGGGGAATCTGATCAGAAAAAGTCCTGAAGAGGACAAGGACGAACAGCTGAAACGTCTACAAGCTGAGGTAGACACATTAAAAACTCAGATGCTGGGGCAAAGGGCCCTCATTCAAGGTATAGCTCAGGAGCAAGGAGAGTTGAGAGCCATGATCAGTCAGCTTCATCAAGACATGAAGCAACCAGCCCAAGTCAGGGACCAAGTCGTTGATCAGCCACCAAGAGGACCAAAGTCTAGTATGGTGAAGAATGAACCTCTCCAAATTGCTACTACTTCACAAGCCCAGTATCAACGGGGTAATCGACGCAAGCGATACACGCCTGGAAGACATTTCACTGAGACTGGCATACCACCATCTCTAATGCTGGAACACTTGTTGGAGGTCAATCTGATTACTTTAAAGGGTCCTCCCCAGAATCCTGACATCTCTGCTCCTACTTATAACCCTGATAAAAGATGTGCCTACCATTCTGACAGTCCTGGACATGGCACCAATGACTGTTGGAGCTTGAAGAACAAGATCCAAGACTTGATCGACGGAAGGGTGCTGGAGTTCATGCCGGGTGGCCAAATGAAATGCTTCTGTTGAGAATCTCCCATCTGAAGGGACTAAGTCAAACTAGAAAACTTTTGTTCATTCAAATGTTCAAGTTGCATTTTTCTTTGATTGTTTAAACATTTATTCATGTCAAACGTTGTTATTTCATTAATGCATCGCTTATGTCTGTTTTGAATCAATATATTCGCATTCACTATATGCAAATTGTTTTCATATTTTTTCTGATGACAACTCTTGATCTTTAATCCTAAGCCTCTTGAGGGAGGATGACGAAAACGATACCGCAATTTACAGTATGCTTTTGAACAAACCCCGCTGATGAGGTACAGGCATTGTTTCAACCCCTAAACACTGGAGTTATAAGGATGATAATCCCTCGTCAACCCATCAGAGCCAAAGAAGTAGGAGTTTTTATTTTCGAAAATCAAAACCCTTAATCATAACCTGGGGCAGGGTAGTTCTCTCAGTTGATCCAAGCGCATCTTTACAAAACGAACAAAGACAGTGATGGTTCAGAACAATCAAAAGGACAGGCAGTCATCATCAAAATTCATAAATGAAAAGCCCAAAAAGTCTAAACCTACAAAGGGGACTTATGAAACTGGGGCATCCCGCTGACTGTAATTCCAAAAAGGAAACAGTTCAGGCAAAAAAGAAAGGGATAATAGAAATCAAGAAAGAGGTCTCACAAACCCTCAACCAAAGCAAAAAATGACTGCCTATTCAAAAGAAATCATCAACATCTGAACCATTATTGGAACATCAAAGCAAATACTCAACCAAGGTCTAACGCACGATCAACTGAGTTTAGGTTTGGAGAACATCACGAAGAGCGGGTGGGTACAAATAATTTGAGCCTTTATCCTTTGTTTCTTAAACCGTGAACCAAGCCACGTTATAACCCTTAAAAGTCCTAGCTGAAGCATGGGTTAGTTCGAAAGCATACTGTCACGAAAGGTATCCTGACTCCTGAAGGCCTACGGTAAATACGGAGTTGACATCACGTTTTACAAACATTCACTTGTTTTATGAAAAGATGCATTTTCAAAATCTTCGAGACAGACATAAGCTTTGCGTTTTTGACATAACTTTGTTTGCATATGACTTTTTGTTTGAACAGCAGGGAAATTCGCACGAGAAATACCTAGTGAACAAGAGCATCTCCAATCAAGGGGCACGACCTAATCATGGTCCGTCATCTGGGGCAATCCAGTCAAGATTCGGAGAATCTCTCAAAAGTCAAATAGCCTGGGGCAAATCTCCGCATGAGCCACCTGGGGCACTCCAACAACGAATCTGACCTGATCAAACACCTTCTGGTGGCATGACAAAGCATTTATAACAGGGGCAACTCCCTACATTCTGAAAGCACGGACATAGTCGAAAAGATACTACGCAAAATCAAAGACCCGCTAGGTTGACACACCTAGGCAAAAACAAGGGCTTCCCGGCGAACCAAAAGGGTTCGGGCAAAAATAAGGGATGAAATGAAAAAATTGTACACCCGACAAGTCGAAAACCTGAAAAGGCGGCTTGGGCAAAAATGGGTATCCCGGTGGACTGAAAACCCGAAAGGGCGGTCCAGGCAAAAGTTAGGGATCAAAAGCGTACGACTATGTCCCGGCGCCTCGTCACTTGCCTATCAGAAGAAGGTTTGTCAAAAGGCAGTTATCAAGACTCCACCAGTATCTTCTTCCACAAAAACAGGGGCAATAAAGTTGGTCTGAGCAGTCTGATTGTTCTATCCTCCAAGGCATCAGGGTAAGTTCCGCTGAAGAACATCCCAACATATCAAAGCTTCCCCAGAGAATCCAATCCAGTTCCCCAGGAAAGACGGAATCTATCTCCCCAAGCAATAAGCGTACCCCCAGTAGATTCTGGAAGCTTATCCCCTAGCAGGGCACGAACGCGTCATCCGGCTTGATTTAAAGAGTTATTTCCTTAACAGGATATAACTGGGTTATCCTCAGCCAAAAGCCACGGAAAGAGCATCGTCGACAGAATCTTCTTATCCCCAGCGAAGTTCATGCATACTTCCAATACAGCAAGGTATCCTCAGCGAGTCATCCTCAACAATTCAGCAAAAGCATCTCCCCACAGAGTATTCCTTCCCAGCATGGTCGCCAGAGTATCTTTTCTCCCGCAGAATTATTTCATTTGCCAAGTTTATTCCTCAACGGAGTTATCTTCTCCTACCAGTATTCTTGCAACGATCATCCATAGCGGAAGCAAACTCTCTTCCTCAACATCAGCCCAGGATATGACTTCCCGGCACCCGTCAAGGATTTATTTTCCTGGACAAAAACATACATGAATCATCACATACATCATTATAGCATGCATGTACGCATCATATCATATAAATCGCATCCATGTTGAGAACATCATTGCTTGATCCATATCATGCATTGCATATAACTGACCTTTACCTTTCAGGAAAGATGCAGTTAAAATTCTCAAATATATTTCAAGGACTTCTCCAGTCCAGTTAAATCGACTCCAAACAGATTTTTCTGATAAAGACTCAGTAGAAGTTCTCTTATGGTCCCCTCTCCAACGGCGGGTGAGGTGGTAATTCCTTTTTCAGATGTTCCCCTCTCCGGCATGAGCGTGAGGTGATATTCTCTTATGGTCCCCTCTCCGGCATGAGCGTGAGGTGATATTCTCTTATGGTCCCCTCTCCAACGGCGTGTGAGGTGGTAATTCCTTCTTCAGATGTTTCCCTCTCCGGCATGAGCGTGAGGTGATATTCTCTTATGGTCCCCTCTCCAACGGCGTGTGAGGCGGTAATTCCTTCTTCAGATGTTTCCCTCTCCGGCATGAGCGTGAGGTGATATTCTCTTATGGTCCCCTCTCCAACGGCGTGTGAGGCGGTAATTCCTTATTCAGATGTTTCCCTCTCCGGCATGAGCGTGAGGTGATATTCTCTTATGGTCCCCTCTCCAACGGCGTGTGAGGCGGTAATTCCTTCTTCAGATGTTTCCCTCTCCGGCATGAGCGTGAGGTGATATTCTCTTATGGTCCCCTCTCCAACGGCGAGTGAGGTGGTAATTCCTTCTTCAGATGTTTCCCTCTCCGGCATGAGCGTGAGGTGATATTCTCTTATGGTCCCCTCTCCAACGGCGTGTGAGGCGGTAATTCCTTCTTCAGATGTTTCCCTCTCCGGCATGAGCGTGAGGTGATATTCTCTTATGGTCCCCTCTCCAACGGCGAGTGAGGTGGTAATTCCTTCTTCAGATGTTTCCCTCTCCGGCATGAGCGTGAGGTGATACTCTCTTATGGTCCCCTCTCCAACGGCGAGTGAGGTGGTAATTCCCTTTCAAGATGTTTCCCTCTCCAGCGGCGAGTGAGGTGATATTTCCTTTCAGATTATAATTTCCTATAGTTCCCTCTCCAACGGTGAGTGAAGTGACTCCCTTTGAGATTATGATGTCCTTTGGTTCTCTTCCTGACACTACGAAGATGGTAATCCTCACCAAGATTTTCTCAACGAGCGTTGTTGAGGTCGAAATCATTCAGGATTCTCTTACCATCCACGCTAAGGCAGTAACCATCCCTGGTTCATTCGTCAACGTTTGAAGCTCCAGACCCAGCTCCTGTAACCAGTCAGGACATATCTATATCAAGCATCTAAAATCAGCTCCTGCGACATGTCAGGTACCCATTTTTCTGTTTTGCAGGTATGCAGGTTCTCGCTAAGGAATCTCCTACGCGATCAACATCCAGATGGCATCTATAAGCCCATCATCCTATCCAGCAATCTCTAAATGGCATCTATAAGCCCATTCCCCCATCACACTGTTACTATGTGAGCGCAAATTTCTGGGCACTCTAGTGTCCAATCATCTTCTACCCTCGGATTACGAAAGGCACGTCAGCCAATCTGCATCCTCAGGTCTAAGAAGATTGAACAGGGGCAACTGTTGTACCCCAAAATTTGCCCTCCCATATTCATCAAGAATTGTCAAAGTCAAGGTCACAAAATTCCCCAAGGGTTGTGCAGCTCAACTGTCTCCTATACAGTCAAAACTAGGGTTTGAGTTCTGGTCAAGCAAATGAACTTTTCAAAGGCCCAATCAAGTCTCATATGCCTACAAAGAGGGTCAAGTATCCTCATATCAAGTTTCAAGGCATTCAGCTCAAAATTGCACAGTCAAAACCCTAAATTGCACTACAGTCAACTGTAGGGGCAAAATGGTCATTTGACAGTCAAAAGTTCAAATTTTTGGTCAACATATCATTTTGAAGCCACAAACATCATTTGATCAATGCTTGATCATGATTCTCAAGATTTGGCTCAGAAATCATCAAAGATGCAAAAGTTACTATATTTGGACAGCTGAAAAAGTCAACTGAAATTGACCAAGGCATAACTTTCACATGGATTATCAGAAAAATTCCATCCAAAGCTCATTTTGAAGAGAAAGACATTTCCTACAACTCATCTTCATATTCCAAGTCCAAGAAATGCTCTCACAAAAAGTTATCAATTTCAACATTATAGGTCATTTTCAAAAGTCAACAAAAAGGGACTTTAAGTCAAAGGCCATAACTTGAGATTGGTAAATCAAAATGATATGGGACCAAAGGCATTGGTTAAAGGACTCAAAGACCTTTCCAAAATGTCCAAGAACATGTGAAAAGCTTAAATATTGACCAAGTTATGCCTTGTGGAAGTTGGGAAATTTTTGGGAATTTTGAAAAGTCAACAATGGTTCAAATGACCTAAAAATGCAAATGGGCCCATTTTTCTTCCAAGTTTCTTCATGCCAAGCCTATGCACGACCACTAGGCCCAAAAGGAAGTTTTTCTCCATTTTTATTTATTTATTTGAATTTTTTATCATTTATAATTCATTTAATTAAATAAATTGCATGAAAAATACAAACCTAATGAAAACAAATCTTTTTATGCATGATTTGGACTTAATATTTCGTGCACATGCTAATATAGAAGGTTTTGGCTTGATTGAAACCTAATTGACACAAAAACCATGAAAAAAGATTCAAAAAGATATTAAGGAAATCAAATATTGAAAACAATGAATTCATGAGATTTTGTTGATTTTTGTTGACCTAAAAGCCTCACTATATGATCAGGAACACAACCCTAAGCCAAAGAAAAAAAAGCTGCGCAGAAAACCAATATTGAAAGCTTGAAAATTGCTTGAAAAACTCAAAACTGAAATCAGTTCTAGGAGGCGATTCAAAGCGCAAGTTTCATTCCAATAGCATCCTGAGACATTCTTGAACATTTCTCAATCATAAACAACAAGCAAAACGCCTTGAATTGGTATCAGGAACTCAAACTGTACCAAGAAAATCTTGAAATCGCATAGCATGATTTAAGCATCTTTTTGCATTTTTGTTTGTATATTCATGCTCCTTATGAAGTTTGTGAACTAACCATCATAATTAATTGAGTTTTTGTGGCATAAACATGATTTCACCATGAACGATATTAGGGTTTGGCAGGTTTCAAAATTAGGGGTTTCTTAATCAAGAAAAATCAGAGCTCCAGATGACCACCAATGGATTCAGGGATTGAAGACGAAAAGGATGGCCCCCTCGCGCTCAATTTATGAGCGACGAGGGGCTATTCGCTATTTTTTGATAGACACCCTAATGCAACGCTATAAAAACCGTCGCCTATGAGTTTTGTTTTACAGGGTGGGGAAGAAGACGACCTCGTGTCCATTGGTGATAGGTCCTTTTGAAATTCGCGTGTTTTTAACCAATTAGCATTATGTTTTATTTATTACATTTACGTATTATTATATGTTAACTAAAAGCGTTTGGTTCAGTTGGTAGCACGTGACATGAATGATCCTCAAGACCTGGGTTCAAGTCCCAGGTCTCCAACAATTTCATATTATTTTTCCTTTGGTAATCTCATGCAGGCATAAGACAAGGATTCACCATACGTCTTCAACTCAAGCCACACACGCGTCCAACATGATCAGATCAATGACCAATATTCAAGGCGCAGCATACAGCAGGTCAACGCGTTGGCACATGATTAGTAAAGTCAAACGGATTCCAAATCAAATGGGCCTGAAATGCTAAGGCCTGACCTCACAAATTGGGGCTACACCCCACCTTGGTTTGGCCTCTTTATATTTTTCTTCTTATTTTTATTTTTGTTATTTTATTTACTTTATTGTTTTAACATAATTAACTTATTTTTCTACAAAATATAAAAACATTAAAAAATACAGAAAAGACAAAAAATACAATTTTTATTTTATTATTGCCATGAATAAATTAGAATGTAAATTGTTTAGTTTAATTAGGTTTTAATTCCTTTTTGATAAAAATCCAAAACATGTAGAATTAGGTTAATTGATAGTCTTAATGTCTTTTTAATTTTTATTTCTCACAATACTATTTATTTATTATTTTATTTTTATAATTAAAAATTGTACATAAATAAATTAGGGTTTAATGTAGATTATATTTTAATTCTTTTCATAATAAAATAAAAAATATTAGGATTAGGGTTTGCCGTTTAGTTTAATTTCAATTAACTCCTTTTTCTTTTAAATCTAAAAAACACAAAATACCAAAAAACATTTAATCATTTAATTTTTAATTCTCATTAATTTTAATTGTTTGCAAAAGGGTCCAACGCCCTAGTTTTGTTTTGATTATTTTCTTTTGCGCATTTACTTTATTGCTTAATATAATTCTGTAAATCTCCCAAAGCCATGTAATTTTACTTTTCGCACTTTTATCGCATTATTTATTTTTCCGCTAAATCGGGTCCGGTTTAATTTTGGCGATGTGGACCCGCGCCCTTGTAATAGCCTTAGATTTACTTCCTCGCAAAATATTTAACTGTTAATCAAGCATGAAAGAATGAATGTCTTAATAAAATCAAGCGTAGCACACGACAAACATGACAAGACAAATAACTGAAACATGACACACAATTCGCACACACCACCCCTAGGGTACGCCTCACTGTTGCCTTTCGAAAGGTGGTCGTCGAGTAGAGGACATCTTAGTAAGTCCTCATGATCCGGGAACCTGGCATGAGGGTAGCTTCTAAGGTGTCTTCCCATTGCTCTGGTGATCACCATGTCCCTAAAAATCGAATTGACCCGAACACCTCCAACGGTGGTGCTACCTACCTCTCAATGGTGGGATGGCACTACTTTAAAGGACATTTACACAGACGAATTCCTTAGGGTAGGTAGGTTCTCGTAGATACTTGTTCTGATCTCAAAACAATTCAAAAACTCTTTTCACACCGACACCTTTTCAAAAAGCTTTCGAAAGCAATTTTTCAAACACTCTTGAGGACCGATACAAGAGTCGAACTGGAATTTTCAAAGAAACTTTTTAAAACCCACAGTTGAAAAGCAAACAAACCATTTTTGAAAACACAAATGAGCAAGTATCTAAGAGCCCATGGATAACCATGGATAGAAAGGGTGCTAACACCTTCCCTTTCTATAATCTACCTCCCGAACCGAGAGCAATCTCTTTAAAGGAATTTTTCTGTGCTTTTGTCCTTTCCTATTGGAGAAAATAAAAGACGGTGGCGACTCTTGCTTCCGCGACATTTCGCGAACCAGTGTTAAACAGTCAGTTCCAGATCCACCGATCACAGTGTGGTTTTTTGAAAGTATTTTCTAAAGAGGCCATCGTTTAGGCAAACTTTGTAATGATTCCCGTTCGTAAGAATGTATACAAAGATGTTGATCTTTTGAAAATGTTTTCAAGTTTGTAAGATGTTTTGAAAGTGTAGGTGTTTTGTTTTGAAAAATAGCAAGGATGTTTGTTTTGAAATGGAGCAAGTAATTAGGAGTATTCTACCTACTCAAAAGTCTTTCTTGTTCATTTTCTTTTCCTTTGACATTGTTATATTACCATTGATTTGGTAAGTAACCCTATCTTTGGATGTAAACGGAACGGGTGTGGGTCATCGTATAACCATGATTAGCGATGTTGCAAGGTATCTTAGCATTCTCTTTTAGGGACTAAGATCATTTGAAAGGCAACTTAGATAGCGTCATCGAGGGACTATGATCTTGTATTTTTGTTGTTTTTGCTAAGATACCTCACATGTGTAATATGGTCATTTTGTAAGGCGACCAAGTGGATTTTACCCTAGGGGTGCTTGTGTGCAAGTATATTGTTTTCATGCTTGATTTTGTCTTTGATTAGGGTTTTCTAAGCATTGGTTTTAGTCTTTCCATACAAACCCTAATTACTAGCATTTGTATATAAAGCGATAAATTGCGGAATTTAAAATTACTTTGCTATTACAATACTTGTGGGAGGGGGTGTACAAATTATAAATTGGGATTGCAAGAAAATAAAGCCTAATTATCTATTACAACCATATTGAATTGGTACAAGAATTGAAATAAATAATGTACAAAATTAATAAATATACAAGAATATAAATGTAAAGCAAATGGATGTTTATTTGGATTTTTTTTAGGAAAAGGTTTTTTTTTGTTTTAACCTAATTAATTAAAAGAAAATAGTTAATTAAAGTTAAAAACCTAAATTTATTAAGAAAAGAAATTAAATAAAACCCTGATCTGTTAATTGATTAAAAAGAAATTAAGTTTATAAGAAGAATATTTTTGGTATTTTTTGTCTTAAAAATAATTTATAGTATTATAAAATATTTTTGGTCTTTTTAAATTTTTAAATAATATATTTAAATGGTGTAAAAGAAAATAACTAAAACCCTAGTTTTTATTAAGTTTACAAAACAATTAGTGAAAAAAATAACGTATGACTAAATAAAAATAATTTTTATTTGTGAGAAAAATAAATAAACTAAGTCAAAATATAAATCTAATATTTTTGTATTTTTTATGATTTTTTTAATATTAGAAAAATATTTAAGAAAATAAGTAAATGAAAATAAGAAAAAGAAAATAAAATTGGGCCAGGGGTGTGAGAAGCCAGGAGGGGGGTCAGCAACAAAAAAACATAAAGGCCCAAAGGAGGCCCAGCGCTGCCAAAAAGAAAGTCAGAATGCAAAAAAAATGTGAAAATTCCAAAAGGGTACCACTTGGGCTCGAACCCAGGTCCCTCAAGTCATAGGCGCGCGCTTCTACCACTGGGGTCGCTATACATCTGTTTATATAAATCAAACCATACATATATATATGGCAAACATGTTCTTGAGGCCAACTCATCTTCAACCTCACGCCCAGCCAGAACCTCCGTAACTTATTCAAACCTCAACAAAAATGAAAACTCTAAACAGGAAACTTGTAGCAAATTTCCTCACGATTTCAGAAATGCAAAGCAATAAAATTATAGATTAAATACAAGCATGAATTTTAATGGCCCTAATCTGAACCATAAAAATCTCAGAAACTTCAATCTTAAAATTCTCTAAGCTCAAGCAAAATTAATGGAAACTATGGACATGGTTAGCTTTAGGGCAATGATATCTACATGTTTCATTCACAAATAAATCATTGATGATGCCTGTATGAAAAGTTTCAAAGTTAGCAAACTTACCTTGCAAGAGGGTATCGAGTTTGGAGTTTGAGAAGCTTTCAGTGAGTTCCAATGATTGGGTTAGCTTCCTCAAGTTCCCAGGAAGCTAATGGGATGCTTAGCTTGAGCTGAAAGTACATAAGGAGTTCTGGAGAAGTCCAAGTGCAAAGCTCTGTTTTTGAAAATTGAGGATGGTGTTAATTGTGTTATAGTCTTGTAACAGGGTGTGGGATGAGTTCTAAATGATGTTTAGAAACTTTAAGAACCAAAGGCTTTAAAACGCACGAGGGAGATGTGAGTTTCAAACTTTTGGTCAGGTTAGGCAACAATGGAGGTATGTGATGCAGTTCTGAGCTCTTGGTGTTTTTAGGGGTCAAGAATGCGTGTGATTTATGGAAAATGGCTTGTGTATGTATAAGCCAAGAAGTTTGAGTGCATTGGAAAGTCAGAAGTACAAGTTATAAGCTATTTTCTATGTTACTTGATTTTCAAGAAAAGTGGGAAACCAAGTTTCAATGTGAAGTACAAGCATGGGCTGAGTGATTGTAAGTGTCTAAACCATTTCTCTTGTGTTATGAGACATGTATGATCAGAAGAGAACAAGTTCAAGGCTCAAGAACAAGTCTTGTGCAAAAAGTCACTTTATCAAAATGGCAATGTGCACTTTCTTCCCAAAATGGATATAAAGCATGGCCTTGCATTGGAAAGTCAGGAAGTACAAGTTATAAGCTATTTGCTATGTTACTTGATTTTCAAGAAAAGTGGGAAACCAAGTTTCAATGTGAAGTACAAGCATAGGCTGAGTGATTGTAAGTGTCTAAACCATTTATCTTGTGTTATGAGACATGTATGATCAGAAGAGAACAAGTTCAAGGCCCAAGAACAAGTCTTGTGCAAAAAGTCACTTTATCAAAATGGCAATGTGCACTTTCTTCCCAAAATAAATATAAAGCATGGCCTTGCATTGAATGCTTGAAGTGAGACCTCTAACAGTTGTGAAATCAATTAATTATGTAGTTCCTAACAATTTTGAGGCCTTCAAAGTAGAGTTTATGCAGCATAACTTTGAATTTTGAATTTGTTCATCACAAAATGACTTGTAATTCAAGTGATAAAACCCTAACTTCATCTCTTCGATTCTCCCTACTAAAAAATGATCTCATGGAGTTCTTGGACATTTTGCTAATCTTGAAATGTTCTCTACAACCCATCTTTGAATAAATTTTTAAGATTCCCCTTGGAACTATATGAAAAAGTGCCATGAAGTTAGGTCAAAATCCTGAACAAATTAGGGCAAAAATTTCACTAAGTGTTTTGTTTCATGACCATGTATTCTTAAAATTATAACTTGAGATCCAAGCACTTTTGGAAGGCGTTGTGTAAAGAAAATTTGTAGATTTCATGGAGGTATACAACTTTCATGTTGGAAGTTTCTTCTAAATCATCTTGCATCACGGTGAAAAGTTTACTCAAAGATGTGAAAAAACATGAAAATTTCAACACTTAGAAGAAAAATTTCTAAGTTTGAAAATTTTGACTTTTCAAAATGAAAACATGAATTTTCGATTTCTTGATGAATAAGTTTCATATTTTGACATGCTTTGATGAATTGTGACCTTTGGCATTTGATTTTGACCAAAAAGTCAAAGGTTGACTTTTCAGTATACAGTTGACTTTTGATCAGTTGACTGAAAATTCATCTGTCAATCCATTGAACTTGAGCAATGTTTTGAGCCATGTTATTAGGTCAAATGACTCAATTTGACTCTTGAGATCATGCCTTAAATAAATTGATCATTTTCTAGGTCAAAAATCAGAAATTGCCCTTTCCCAATCAAAATCCTAATTTCGACCATTTTGCCCTTTTGAAGATTTGATCAAATTTCTTGAGGAATTATGGTCCAGACTTAATAAAATTATACATATGAGTTTAAAATATTGATGTGGATAAAAAATTATGAAGTTTGACTGTAAATTAGCCATAGTTGACTTTTTCCCCAATACAACTGATTTTTAGGTCAACTGCTCAATTGATTGAGCAAAAGTGTGATCCAAAGCTTGAAACTTGACATGAGTGATCTTGAGGGTCCATAATGATCCATGAAAGTCATATGGGGCATTGTAAGTTCAAATATCCTTGTGCAATCTCAAACCCTAATTTTGGTCATCAGTGCTTAAGGAGGTGTCTTGAGTTGATCAACCCTAGTGCAGTCTTGAGCCAAAGAGGATCTTGTGAGCAAATTCTTGA
This sequence comes from Vicia faba, assembly GCA_948472305.1. Taxonomy (NCBI): domain Eukaryota; kingdom Viridiplantae; phylum Streptophyta; class Magnoliopsida; order Fabales; family Fabaceae; genus Vicia; species Vicia faba. Next base: position 1,526,420,856 of record OX451735.1, on the reverse strand, counting down.
TAAGTGAGAGGAAAAATTTTGGGGTACAACAGCAGGTTACTATTGGCAAACAATGGAATCTAATTGTTACTAATTTGCAAAGAAGTTCCATAACTTCCAGGTTTATGCTAACAAGATTCATGTGCCTTATTTATTCCCCATGGCCTTTCTTTATGTGGGGTATTGACATGATAGGGATGATTGAACCCAAGGCATCAAAAGGACATCTTTTTATCTTGGTGGCAATAGACTACTTCACCAAATGGGTGGAAGCAGCTTCATATGCTAATGTTACTAAGCAGGTGGTAGTGCACTTTATCAAGAACAATCTCCTATGTTAGTATGGTGTGCCAAGCAGGATTATTACTGACAATGGCTTGAATCTGAACAACAAGATGATGGCGGGACTCTATGAAGAATTCAAGATTGTCCATCATAATTCATCTCCTTACATGCCAAAGATAAATGGGGTTGTTGAAGCTGCTAATAAGAATATGTAGAAGATCATCCAGAAGATGGTTGTTACTTATAAAGATTGGCATGAAATGATCCCTTTTGCTTTGCATGGTTATCAAACATTCGTTCGCACTTCAACAGGGGAAACCCCATTCTCTCTTGTGTATGGCATGGAAGCAGTGCTCCCCGTCGAGGTTGAGTGGGTCCAAAACAGGTTTGACCATTTGAATTTGATTGAAGAAAATAGAATGACAGCCTTGTGTCATGGTCAATTGTACTAGAAGAGAATGAATAAAGCTTTTGATAAGAAGGTAAAGCCTCGCAAATTCATAGAAGTCGGCCTCGTGCTCAGGAAGATCATGTCTTTCAACGCTGATTCTTGGGACAAGTGGACTCCCAATTTTGAAGGCCCATATGTTGTCAAGAAAGCCTTCTCTGGCGATGCATAAATTGTTGAAACTATGGATTGAAAGGAGTTCCCATGTCCTTTGAATGTTGATGCAGTCAAGAAATACTTTTCCTAAAGAAATAATAGAACACATCGCTAAGTCGAAAACCCGAAAGGGCGACTTAGGCAAAAAAGGAGCATCTCGGTAGGTTGAAATACCAAAAGGGCGGCCTAGGAAAAAATTAGAGACATAAATAGAATAAATTCTTCCCGCTAGGTTGAAAACCCACAAGGGCAACTTAGGAAAAAGTTAGGGATTTCTTGGCAAGTAACTGCATTAGACAAGACTTGATAATTGAAGCAACAATCTTCTTGGGCTCTCACCATACTTCAACTGAAGTCGCTGCTCAGTAATTCAAAGTTGTTAGGGATAATAGTGTTCATTGTATTTCAATGTATCTTTTCTAATGTATATTACCATTTTCCAAACATTGTAATCATCTATGGAGCCTTGCCATTCGCAGACCACTATTCTATTATTAAAGTTTAAGATTTTATCCAATTCTTTGCAATTCTTATTTTATTCTGCTTACAAAGACTCCATTTATTATTGATAGTAATTTTCAAAGCAAAAAGATTAAATAACAAAATTGTTTTTGAAAAGAATTTACAAATTACTTTTTACTTTAGATTTTGTGACTCAAGAAAAGCAAAAGTGGTAATCCCAAGGAAGGACGAACTCAGAATTTTTAGAAGTTTTTTTTCCCTGGGATGGCTCTCTCAGGTAGCTGGAGATGATAACAATTGGCGTAAGGTGCGGTATTGGGCTTGTGATCCCTTTCTCCCCAGTCAAATCTTGGTCCATTTCAATTTCGGTTTTGCATGGTTTGAAGCCTCTATCCCAGATTCCCCCAGTAAGGTCTTCACTCATATGACGAAAGTCCCTTCTCCCATTGTATGCTGAGGTGGAATCATTTGTAAAATGTCTCCCTTTTGCGGTAATGGCATTACTTTTTTTTTTCCAAACAATTATGCAAGGGTAGTATCTTTTCTAAGGAATGTTAAAGCAGTTGTCAATTTTTTGGGTTTTCTCCCACCGAGTGTTGGGTCTGATTTACAATCGCCATCATTTTGATTTTTCTTGTTGTATTGTTTGACTCCTTAATCCCCAAGTGAATTTGAGACTTTGTTCTCTCTGAAAGTTGTTATCCCCAGGTGGTTTCATAATTTCTCCCCAGGGAAGTTTGTGTAATCATCACTCTTGGCATTGAAGAATGTATTTTCGGCTTCCATCAATGATTTGGTATTAAACTCCCCTATGTAGTCAGCACGAGATCCCTGGGTGATATCTCGAGATTGTGGTTTTCATCTACCCAAATGAAGTCAATATTATAATCTCCAGTGAAAATCTAGATGTTGAAACAGTTGTTTCCCCCCTTTGAAGTTTGTATAATGTTCCTCGGTGAAGCCTGGAAGAGGATATTAGGTCCCTGTATCTGCATTGATTCTATTGTTTTGATTCGATTACTTTCGGATGGTATTTTCTCCCAGTGGAGTTAAGTCGTGGAATAGGAATTTGTTTCCTTAGGTGGTGTATACTCTCTTATGGAACTTTCCTTCTAGATGTGATTTAGCAGAGTGTTGACTTTACCAAATTTTGTTTTGCCTATCGTCCCAGTGTTGTATATTTGTTTTGTCAGCATATACATGATAACATTCATACATACATCATGCATAGTTGAATTGGAATTCATTACTCATTCGTATTCATTAATATTTTTATTGGCATTTTACCCTATTCGCCGAGTTATGTTACCCTCTCTCCAATAGAGTATCAACTTTAAGCATAAAGTGTATATTCTTTCAATCTCCCTACCGAGTTACCCCTCGTGGAAGAAATTTGCTTTAGCCTTTCTATTCAGTTCTTTATCTGGACGAAATGTGATCCCCTTTTAAGTTTATTTCTCATTGGGGGCTATCTCGGTTGACTGTTTCACTTTGGTTTAGTTCTGGTTTGAATCTATGGTCCCCAGTAACATTATTATTTTGATTTCTACAAGCTTTGAGCCCTGGTTTGATAATGTGCATTTATTTTGCACGTGAAGACTTTAGCTCCTCAGCATGAATATATTTCTTCCCCCAGGAATATATTTCTTTCCCCAGGAGGTCATTATTACAACTCCTTCTCATAACAGCAAGTGGAAGGTCTCTTTATTTGAACAATTTGTACTTCCATAGTAAGTTTGTTAGTTACCCGAGAAGATTATTTTGTACTCCAATTAATGGTAGTCTCATCATTATAGGAGATAGTTTGTTGTTGACATTTGTTACTCCAATGAATGGTAGTCTCGTCATTATGAGAGATAGTTCGTTGTTGAGATTTGTCACTCCAATGAATTTTAGTCTCGTCATTATGGGAGGTAGTTTGTTGCTTAGATTTTACTCCAATGAATGGTAGTCTCTTCATTATGGGAGATAGTTTGTTGCTGAGATTTTACTCCAATGAATGGTAGTCTCGTCATTATGGGAGATAGTTCGTTGTTGAGATTTGTTGCTCCAAAGAATGGTAATCTCGTCATTATGTGAGATAGTTCATTGTTGAGATTTGTTACTCCAATGAATGGTTGTATCGTCATTATGGGAGATAGTTCATTATTGAGATATTTTTCCGATGGATGGTAGTCTCTTTATTATGGGAGATAGTTCGTCGTTGAGATTCCTGTTACTCTGAAGAAATTTGGTTGTTTCCAGTCATAGGTACTGATTCCAATTATTTGTTACCACCCCTAATATTGATGTTTGTTGGTATTATCCTACCACCTCTTTTCACCCCAGTGGGCCAACATTACCTTTTTTTCTATCTTCTCTGAGAGTGGATAGTTTGTGGTTATCTTTTGATCACTTTTATCCTTTATTTTCTCTCCTCGATGTCTGAGTTAATGATACTTTGTCTTCTCCTTGGGCTTTACCCTAATAGATTTGAGTCTTCTATTTACTAGTGATTTATTTTCCTTGTCTAATCTTCTTTTGATCTTTTATTTTCTGTGTCCCCAGTGGTGTATCGTATCACTCTTGGATCTATTCATTTCCATGCATAACAATAAACATTGCATGGCATCTTAGGGCCAAAAATAGGGCTTGTTTTATATTTAAGTATCTTCAATCGCGTAGACATGAAGATTTTAACCTTCGTATCTCTGGATAGAAGACAATTAAATAAGGGAAGCTGTTGTACCCCAATTTTCGCCCCTAAGATCCCTCTATCATCTCGTATTAACTCAATTACAACAAGATCACACTAGAGTTTGGTTCTTCTCCCTATCTTTAATTATTCTCATGGGGAATCACCGAGTACATTGACTTGTATATTATGATCATCTATGTTTTGTTTTGATTAACTTTTAACTAATAAATACTATAAATTTTTCTCTAGTTGATGATGCTATAGGTGGAAGCACAACACATTTCATCAGGTTGATCTATAGGTTCATGAGTTTATTCCCATGCCTTCTTCAACAAGATTTCATAGAGGTCCAAGCTTCATCATTTAATATGCTTTGAATTGACATCATGACAAGATCTACTATGATTTATCATGCCTCAATTTGTCAAAGAAAGTCAAAGGATGCAAAAGTTGATTGAAGAGGTTTTACCTAATTGGACAAGTCCTTGATTTCATGATCACAAGTGCATAATTCCCTCAATTCTCAATATTTGAAAGTGGTTATGTTTTCCATGGTTTCTCATTATCATCCTCAACAACTTCTATTTAAATTACAAAAGCATTTTAGAAAGAAAGTTTGTCAAATTTGAAAAGGGTTTCTAAGGCATTTTGTTGCTCTATGATCTAGGCTTTTGAACTTCTAAAGGCTATATCTTTCTCATCTTTTGGTATTTTTTAGAGATTCGAAAGAAATTATCCTCTTTAAGGGGTTATAACAAATCACTTCAAAATTTTAGAATAAATGTTATGTGGAAGATGCCTAATGATTGAGAAAGATTACAAGTCATCTAGATAGGCCATCAAATTCCTTTATGTTGCTTCAAAAGATCATAACTTGGTAAATTTTTATCTCCTTAGGTCCATTCTTTTTCCAAAATGATCTTAAGGATATGAATTTCAACCCTCCTTTTATGTGAAAAGCTTGAAAATGGATGGAAGATGTCTTAAGAACTCAAAAGATTATAGGTCATCTCATGAATTTTCATCAATTTCACCAAGTCAAAACTTTCTCTCATTTTTTTGAGATTTTGAATGGTTCAAGTCTCAAAATTTCATTCAATAGATTTACTTCATGCCATCTTTTTTGGTCAAGAGCAAATTTTAAATGGAAGGCCGTCTTTGGATGCAAGACATTATAGGTCATTTTTGAAGAAAAATTTAGAATTTTTCTAAGTACAAAAAGTCAGCATCTTTTTCTCAACTTTGACTCATCAAAACTTTCAGCTCAAGCATCCATTTAATTCCATTCTTTGCACATTGTAAAGTTTGTGATCTTATTTTTCCATCACATCAAGAATCAAGTCATAAAGCTTCCTGAATTGTGCACACCATGATTTCAAAGTTGGTACCTTAGAACTGAAGTTTCTCAAATAGTCAGCATGCAATTTCCATAATTTTACTTCTAATCACCAAATTTGTATGCGTTTTCTACTTAAACATGATTAGCATAAGCGTGTGGATGATTTAGAGTGTCAAAACACGTCATTTGGATGAGTTTTGATGCACATGTGATCACGCTTATTTCATGAAAACAGGTGTACATGATTTCCCTCCAAATTACATCATTCACACCTCCTCTTGATTCCATTCACTTATCCTATAAGTACAGGCTCTATCCCACTCATTTTGGCAAGCTTAGATAGCCAGAATCACCCTGCCAAACTTTCTCTTGAACTCATTTTTCTGCAACTTCGAATTTGGTTTTACAGCTTTCCTTAATCCATTTTATTTGTCAATTCTTCATCCCTGAACTTCACTAAAGCTAACAGAAGAAGAACCAAGCTCTAAGACTTCCTAAATCATGCTAGCCAAGTCAAGTTTCAGAGCTCTGAATTTGAACTTCAATAGGTAGATTCCTTCACCAATTCTCTAAACTTTGGTAATGTAATGAAGCTCTCATCATTCTGATTCCACTCGCAACAGTTTTTTTCAACTGGAAGTGAGTTTTGGCCATGAATTTTCAAATCCCTTTTCAAATCTTTCCTTCCAAAATGACTGAGCTACACTGTTGTACCCCAAAATTTTCCCTCCCATATTTCTCAATACATTTCAAGTAAGGTCTTCAAATTGCCCAAGGAAGTCCAAGAGTTGACCAGACAAACTCTCTTCTAAAGGCAGTCTACCTCAAATTAGGGTTTCATTTTGCATCAAGATGTTTGATTCCAAAGGGTCCCAAAAGCTCACTATTGTCCTAATATGTTGTCAAGATCATCCATGTCAAGTTTTAAGCCTGGCAGAGGAAGTTTGCTCAATCAATTGCTCAAAGGCCTGAAAGTCGACCATGCTAGGGCAAAAGTCAACTGTGGCCCACATACAGTCAAACTTCAAGATTTTCGGTCAACATCCTCATTTTGAAGTATTATTCATCATTTGATAAAGGGTTGATCATGATTCCTCAAGGATTGCTCACAATTCATCAAAACCCTAAAGTTGTTAAAGTATGGTTTTGTAGGAAAAGTCAACTCAACTTTGACCAAGCATAACTTTCTCATACTTTATCAGAAAAGACCCATCCAAATCTCATTTTGAAGAAGATGTAATTCCCTACAATTCATCTTCATCTCCAAAGTTCAAAATATGCATTCACAAGAAGATATAAATTTGGACATTATAGGTCATTTTGAAAATCAACAAAAACACCTTTTTTGTCAAGGCTTCATACATGATCATGGAAGACTCAATTGAGATGATACCAAAAGGGTTGATTAGAGGACATCTTAAGATTTCTAAAAAGTCCAATAACACATCTCTAGGGTCAAAATTGAAAGAGTTATGCATTGGAAAAATTGACCCTTTTTGCAAAATTGCCAAAAGTCAAATGTGTCCAAAATTGCAATTTTTTCCAAATGGGCCCAACTTTTTATTCTTGACTTGAGTTTGTAACATGGTCCACGACCTCTAAGCCCACCCATACATTTTTCTACTATTTATGCTATTTATTTTGATATTTTATTCATTAAAATTCAGAATTAAATAAATAAATAATAGAATAATGTAAATTTTGATGTGAATCTATTTTGGGCAAGTTTTATGCTGTTTTATGTCAATTGATTTCGTGCAATAACCTTTCAAATATGCCCAGGTTCATCCACATGTGAAAATGGCATAAAATCATCAAATATGGCATTTTTTTCAAATCTTGATCATGGTCTCAAAACACAATATTATGAGGGAGATTCTTTCCATGCTTTCTTGTCTCCTCATTATCCTCTATAAATATAGAGCCATACAAACTTGAAAGAAACGAAATTCCTCTCTAAAAAGCTCTCAAAAAGCTCTTCAAAAAGCTCTCTAAAAGCTCTTCAAAAAGCTCTCCAGAAATCAAAGAATTGGTGCAAGTCATATCTCGAGGTTCCGGTCTCTCTCAATTGACATCAAGCCTCAAACCATCCTCTTGAAGTCCTCAGGAGTCTTACAAGGCCCAAGAGCAATCTATCACACGCCTAGCACGTCCCCATTTGACAATACCGGTTTGGTAAAATTTTAAACTTCGAATCTCTAATTTTAATCACATTTTATGGTATGCTAACGTTTGTTTGAGTTTATATAGAACAGTTATGGATGGTTGAATTATAGGTTCCATGCAAGAATTAAAAAAACACCATAGTTAGAGCATGAAGCTTTCGAAGATTCAGGCCTAGTGATTTCTGATGATTGCACCCCCTTTTTACTTTTGCTACTAGGCCCATCTTTATTTTCTTGTTTTATTCATTTTATTTATTTCTTTTAATCCATTTTTTATTTTTATCAATAAACAAATATAAAAATCACATAAAAATAGATTCAGGATTTTTTTCTTAATTAAATTTTAATTTTGGTAAACTAATTAACTAAACACTTTAACTTTTTTTTAAAAGTAAAATTAATAGAACTTAGGTTTAATTTCATTTTAATTCATTTTCCTTTTTGTAACAAAAATACCAAAAACATAGAATTAATGTCTTTTATTTAAATTTCATGTTTCTTTAATAATTATCTTTTTTTTAATATAGATCTAGATCAATTATTTTTTAACTTAAACCATTTTTATAAATTAAAACAAAAAAACAACAAAAAGATTTTTTTATATCTTAGGATTTTTAGACGTCTTTTCAAATTTGCGCGTTATTATTCTTTCGCACTTCATTTTATTATTGTAACTGTATATTGAGATGTAATAGATGATTAGTAGGACCTTTACCGCTTTTATTTATTTTTCCCCCAGTTTTGGATAAGTACATAATCCCCCTCCCCGATGCCTTGTAATAGCTAGGTTTTATATTTCTGCACTTTTAAATTACGGCAATTATTAACTGCTAAATGTATGACTAATAGGATTGTATGGCAAGAATAATCAAACATTAGCAAACTTAACACAAGACTAAAATAATTGAACATAACACACCTTGCACATATGCATTGTTAGGGTATGCCTCACTTGGTTTCCTCGGAAAACAATGGTCATGTCCATCGAACGTAGGGATACCCTTAGCAAAGGCCCTCGATTAAAATCATCTTAAAGATCATGGTCCCTCTATGTCCCTCGAAGTTGCCTACGGTATATGATCTTGTCCCTCGATGTTGCCTACGAATATATGATGACAGTTCCTTCAAAATGCTAAGGTATCCCTACATGTTTCCTTCAATGACCATTACGTCCCTTTCGAATTGACCCTTAAAAATTCCAAACATGGTGCTAGTTACTCCTTAATAGTAGGATAGCGCTATCTAAAGGAAACGAGAATGGAAACAATCCTTTTCGAGTAGGTAGATGTTAGTAGGTACTTGCTCAAAATCAAACTTTCACACTTACACTTTTTTTTCAAACAAAGTTTTCAAAAACACTTCGTAACACTCTTGAAGACAGAAGAAAGGGTTAAAACGAAGTAAAACAAAATTTTTCAAAACAAACACACACAAGCAATTTTTAAAATAATGATCAAGTACCTAAGAGCCCGTAGATAACTATGGATAGAAAGGGTGCTAACACCTTCCCTTCCTATAATCTACCCCCCGTACTCAAAATCTCGAAAAAGGAATTTTTCTGTGCTTTTTTCCTTTCCAGTTGGATAAAATAAAAGTCGGTGGTGACTCTTGCTTACCGCGACATTTTGCGAACACAAACGCAAAATGCAAACCAGCATTTTCCTAAAATAGTCAGGTTCTGCAACCATATCACGGAACTGGCGACTCTGATGGGGATTAATAAGTGGAGTATACCTTAGGATTTAGTCATCATATTTTCTTCTCTTGTTTGTTTTGGTTGCTTTACTTTTGAGGGTTTTGTATTGGGAGTTACTATAGATCCTAACCCGGATTTGGGGAACACCTTTTAGGTAAGTAGCAATAAACTATGAGGGAACTGTACAGCGTAGACCGATATGGTTGAAGCAGTAGCTACATTGATTTGGCACATTGGCTGGTACCGGTATCCATTGTGGATAAACGAGGAGAATACGGGGCCGCTACGTGTGTCGTTAAGCATCAACTGACCTTAGAACTCTTAATTGACCAACTTGGCCATTAGAATGTAGTGAGATATCCGGCCTCGGTGTAAAGCTGAGAACTAGTTGATACTCGATGCTACACTCATTGAGACCATACTCTCGAGATAGTTCCGGCCGCAAGAAAAGATTTTTTGAGCTGAAACCATGACTGATGGAGGATGGTTAGTGATATTGATAACCTCTAGAACCCGGTTACTGATATTAGGAAAGGTTGAAACCAACTGAACTTCAAGAGGGTAATACCTAGACCCCATGCAAGCCTGAAACTTAAAGGCTATTGTGTGACTTGTTTTCCTTTACCATGTCTGTTATCTGCTATACTTGTTGTGTGTTTTATCATGACATCATGCATCATAACATAGCATGCATACTTCATTATACTAACCATTTCAAAGACCGAGGGGATTTATCTTTGTTCTGTTTTACAGATTATGGCTTCCATGCACAGAAACACCATCCGAGTTAACTTTGTGCAAATACCTGCTCAACTCAAATATTTAGCCTCGAGAGTCTCTGATACTTCTTCATTCATTAGAGGACATGGTCAGCTTATTAGCTTGGTTACCTCAAAGTTCGACGAGCAGATGACGAGTGTGCTTTTCCAGTTCTTCGATTCGGTGCATCATTGTTTCACTTTCCGGGATTATCAGCTAGTTCCCACTATGGAAGAATTTTCTCATTTATTGGGTATATCCATCCTTGAGCAGATGCCTTTCACAGGTTTGGAAGAGACTCCTAGGCCAGAGGACATTGCTTCAGCTTTGCATCTAAAAAGGGTTGATGTAGTATCCAACTGGGAGACACGAAGCGAGGTTAAAGGTTTCTTAGCCAAGTTTCTAATGGATCAAGCTCAACTATTCTGGGATAATTTGGACTTTCAGGCTTTTGAAGACATCTTGGCTCTCCTTATTTACGGTTTGGTTCTCTTCCCGAACCCAGATTCTTTCATAGATGTGAATGTGGTTAAGATCTTCTTGTCTCGCAATCCTGTGCCTACTCTTCTAGGTGATATCTTGCATGCCCTCTACACTCGTATTGTGCGAAGAAGAGGGGCCCTCATGTGTTGCATGTCGCTGTTGGCGAGGTGGTTTATTTCGCACCTCCCCAAGTCCGTGTTGAAGAATGAGGAAGGTTTAGGATGGTCTTACAGGATAATGTCCCTTGCCCATACAAACATTCTTTTGAGTTCTAAGGCTATGGAAATCATTGATGTCATTGATCGATGTGGGGGATACCCTAATGTCCCATTGCTTGGAATCAGAGGAGGGATAACCTACAGTCTTTGTTTAGCTTTGCGACAATTAGGTCAGGCTCGGAGAGACGGTCCTTATGAGCTACTTCTAACAGATATTGCATTTAACTATAAGGAGGACGTTGAAGAGCATCTCCGGAGGTTTATACAAGCATGGGGCATGGTGAACAGATCTGACCCCCAAGAGCTAGGACCAAAGACTTCTCTCCCTATTCAGCCTTATCTCCAGTGGGTCCGAGCTCGAGCCCAGAAGCTTGGGATGCCTTATGAAGCTGTATTGCCAGTGATTATGGAGCCTACCAATGAAGAGGACATTCCTTATACAGTCCTTTATCCCTACATGCCCATTGATCTTGGGGCATTGAAGAGATCCTGGATTCAGCTGAAAGAGGAGAGGGATACCTACCAGAAAAAGTACCATGAGCAAGAAAGGAAGATCTTGAAGCTCACCAGGAAACTTGAGAATGAAAGAATGATCAATGACTACGTCAGCACCAAGGGGAAGCGTCCATGGGATTTCTAATTTTTCTTTTTCTAGTTTAGATTTGTTTTTCATTTGCTTCTTTGTAAACGCCTTAAAGGCATTGTTGAACCTTTTTACAAGTTTAATATAATAAAGTTTGTTTATTTCTTGGTTTGAAAATTTAAATCTCCCATAGTCTTTGAAATCATTACATACGCATCCCATTATCATGCACACCATTACAGGTACCATAACAGGTTTCTCATCTTCTTTGCTATTTATTTCAGCAGAAATGTCTTCCGATCAAGCTATCAAAGATCTTCAGGCACAAAATTCCCAATTACAAGAGATGTTCTTGAGCTTGGCTAAAGGGCAAGAGAACTTGAAAGCTCTCATTCTGAAAGAGAAAGAGAAGAAGAAGAAGAAGAAGAAGAAGAAGGTTATATTGTTGAGCATGGGCAAAAGGTTTGGGGATAGGTTGAAACAACAAGCTAATCTGTCCTTTTCATCCAAGGGAGGGGAGGACCAAGAAGAAGAAAAGGGCCTCAGTCCTGCAGTTTCTGATAATGATACAGATTATGATGAGGAACAGTATCCTCCTGCTGAGGATAGGTACAAACAACTTGAAGACGGTCTGAGTGCTATGGAGATTCAGAAGATCCCTGGTTTGGATTTCGGAGATTTGAGACTGGTATCTGGAGTGGTGATCCCTCAGAAGTTCAAAGCTCCAGTTTCTGCTAAGTATGATGGGGTGTCCTGCCCAAAACTCCATCTCCGTTCTTATGTCAGGAAAATCCATCCCCACACAGCTGATAGAAATATATGGGTTCACTTCTTTCAAGATAGCCTGGCAGGGACTCAACTTGAATGGTTCTACCAGCTATAGGGAGCAAATATCCGAAACTGGGAAGATCTGGTTGCTACTTTCTACAAGCAGTATCAGTAAAATGCCGACCTTACTCCTACTCGTACTCAACTTCAAAGTATGTGCATGGGTGCAAGTGAAGGACTTAAAGACTATGCCCAAAAGTGGAGAGAATTGGATGGAAGAGTCCAACCCCCGTTATCTGATAGGGAGTTGGTTGATATGTTTCTGGGGACGCTATCTGGTCCATTCTTTAATCATTTGATCGGCAGCTCGTCAACAGGTTTCATCGAGCTGGTTCTGACTGGAGAAAGAGTAGAAGCTGGGATCCTGAATGGTAAGATCCAGAAAAATACCTCTTCGAGTACATAGAAGAAGTCATTTGGTGGCAAGAGGGAAGCCAATGCTATGCACGGCCAGAAGAGGCGTAGCAAGGCAGACTACCACCAATATGTGGGGGCAGTGTTGATCTCTAATTCGGCATGCACACAACGACCACAATAATGAAACAATCAACCAAGGGTGGAAAGACCTCAAAGGCAGTTCACCCAAATCAACATGCCATTGTCATAAGCATTGCCACACATGTTAAAGATGAATCTGATTACAGTGATAAACCCTCATCTGAACCCTAAGACTTCTTCTCCTTACTACAACCCGGATGCAAGGTGTGCTTATCATTCTGGTAGCCCGGGGCACGATACTAACGATTGTTGGGCGCTGAAATATAAGATTCAGAATATGATTGACGCCAAGGAGATCGAATTCGACCCTCCTGAGACTCCTAATGTAATCACTTCTCCCTTGCCAAAACATGGCTAGGATTGAAAGCATTTTTGTTCATTTGAATTCTGAAGTTGTATTTTCTTTGCTTATTCAAACAATTATTGCCATGTCAAACTTTTTTATTTCATTAATGCATTACACGTGTCTGTCTTGAATTAATTTTTTTTCATTATGCTTAAATTTCTTTATATTTACTTTTCGTGATATTCAACTCTCGACTAAAAAACTGTAAGCCTTTATATGGAGGATGACGAAAACGATACCACAATCTCTACAGTATGCTTTTGAACAGACCTTGTTGACGATGTACAGGCGTTGTTTCAAATCCTAAACAGTGGAGTTATAAGGAAGATAATCCCTAGTCAACCCCTTCGAGCCAAAAAAGTAGGAGTTTTTATTTTCACACATGTTAAAACCCTTAATCATAACCTGGGGCAGGGTAGTTTTCTCAGTTAATTCAGAGGCGCATTCAGTCACAATTTGCCGCTTCGTACACAACGAATGGCATCAAAGACGTCCTTCCGAAACAAAAGACGGTGATGGTTCCCTATAATCGTCAAGACAGGCACTCATTATCTCTCTAAATAAACGCCCATTAAGTCAAAACCTATGAAGGAGACTTAAGAAAAAAACGGGGGCATCCCGCTGACTGTAATCACAAAAAGAAACAGTTCTGGCAAAAGACAGGGATAATAAAATCAAAAAGAAAGAGGTCATACAAACCCTCAACAAAAATAATTGACTGCCTATTCAAAATAAACTGTCAGTATTTGAACCATCACTGGAATATCAAAGAAAAGACTCAAACGGGATCCAAATGCATAATTAACTGAGTATAGGATCGAAGAACATCATGAAGCATGGGTTAGTTCGAAAGTATACTGTTACAAAAGGTATTCTGACTCCTGAAGGTCCGTTAAAAATCCTGAGTTGATATCACATCTTTGCAAAATTCTATTTTTTCTATAAAAAAAACTGCATTTTCAAAACTTCAAGACAGACATAAGCTTTGCATTCTTAAAATAACATTGTTTGCATATGACTATTTGATCAACAGTAGAGAAATTCACATGACGAATATCTAGTGAACAAAAACCTTCTCAATAAAAAGGATCACCTCAAGTGGAAAAACACTTCCAACCAAGGGACACGACATGATTATTGTCCATCATCTGGGGCAGTCAAGTCAAGATTCAAGGAATCTCTCAAAGATGCCAAATAGCCAGGGGAAGATCTCCATCTGAATCACTTGGGGGAATTGGGCATGAATTCCATCAACGAATCATGTACAATCAAACAAACATCTTCTGGTAGTGTGGCAACACAACACTACCGACAGTGACAACTCCCTACACCCTGAGAGCGTGGACATAGTCAGAAAATATTGCGCATGAACAAAGACCCGCTAGGTTGACTGACCTAGGAAAAAATAAGGGCATCCCGGCGAACCAAAAGGGTTCGAGCAAAAATTAGGGATAAAAACAAAAAAGATATGTACACCCGGCAAGCCGAAAACCTGAAAAGGCGGCTTGGGAAAAAAAGGGTATCCCGATGGAATGAAAATCTGAAAAGACAGTCCAGGCAAAAGTTAGGGATTAAAGTTTACGGCTATGTCCGGTCACTTGCCTATCAGTAGAAGACTTATCATTTCGATCGGTAGTTACCAAGCACCTCATAAGTTGGGATAACACTCAAGCCACAAGGCCTCCGCAGGCACTTTCTCCAGCAGGTACAGGGGCAGAAAAGTCTTGATATGAAGTCATTGTCGTATCCTCAGCATGCGTCCTAGTAACATCTACACTCCCTGTTGTACCCCAAAATTTGCCCTCCCATATTCTTCAAGATTTGCCAAGTCAAAGCTTCAAAATTTCCTCAAGGGTTGCACAGTTCAAGGGCCTCCTAACAGTCAAAAACTAGGGTTTTGGTTCTGACAAAGAAAATGAAGTTTCCAAAGGTCCAATCAAGTCCCACATGCCTATAAACATGGTCAAGCATCCTCATACCAAGTTTCAAGACTTACAGCACAAAATTGCACAGTCAAAAACCCTAATTGCCCTACAGTCAACTATAGGGGCAAAATGGTCATTTGACAATCAAAAGTTCAAATTTTTGGTCAACATCTCATTTTGAAGCCACAAACATCATTTTATCAATGCTTGATCATGATTCTCAAAGCTTGGCTCAAAAAGTCTCAAGATGCAAAAGTTTCCATATTTGGACAGTTAAAAAAGTCAACTGTAACTTGACCAAGGCATAACTTTCACATGGATTATCAGTAAAATTCCATCCAAAGCTCATTTTGGAGAGAAAGATATTTCCTACAACTCCTCTTCAAACTTCAAGTCCAAGAAATGCTCTCACAAAAAGTTATCAATTTCAACATTATAGGTCATTTTCAAAAGTCCACAAAAAGGGACTTTAAGTCAAAGGCCATAACTTGAGATTGGTAAATCAAAGTGACATGGGACCAAAGGCATTGGTTAGAGGACTTCAAGACCTTTCCAAAATGTCCAAGAACATAAGCAAAGCTTAAATATTGAGCAAGATATGCCTTGTGGAAGTTCGGAAATTTTTGGATATTTTGAAAAGTCAACTTTGCTTTAAATGTCCTAAAATTGCTAATGGGCCACATTTTCTTCCAACATTGATCATCCAAAGCATATGCACGACCATTTGGCCCAAAAGGGATTTTTTTCATCATTTTTATTATTTATTTGAATTTTTAATTACAATTAATTCATTTAATTAATTAAAATGTGGAAAAAAATATTAAACCAATGTAATCAAATCTTTTTGTGCAGAATAAACTCTCATTGGACACTCAAGATTCGTGCATAATCAAAAGTGGAAGGTTTTGCCATGATTGGAATCAAATATGCATGGAAAAGATTTGAAAATATATGCCATGAAAATCAAATATCTTTCCATCAATGCAAAGGGTTTTTGGATCAAAATCTTTACCCTAATCATTCCATACATAAGCCTAATGAAAACCCTAGTGTTGAGAACCTCCAAGCTGCGCCAGAATTCAAGAACAAAGTTTGAGTTTTTGTCAAAAAATTCCAAAACTGAAAACTACATTCCAGTGTGATTCAAAGGAAAATAATCATTCCATTACATTCCTGAGACTTCAAGGAAGGTTTTCAGATCAAAACCATCATCCCTAACGCCCAGAATTGGTAACTAGAAGTCAGACCGTGTCACTTTTTTTGCATAATCGTATTGTATCATTCATGCCATGATTTTCAATTCTAATGCTTGTTTTGTATTGTTCTTATCATTCTGAAGCTAACCCTATTGTTTAATTAAGTTTTGCTTGCCCATACGCGATTTCACCATGGAAGATTGTTAGGGTTACAAAGCTGCAAATTTGGGGTTTCTTGGTTATGGCAAAATTGAGACATGAGACCCATGCCATTAGAACCAGAAGATCATGGCCAATCGATTCCACACCTCGCGCCTAATTTATGAAGCACAATGGCCTATTCGCTATTTTTCTGTTCATCATTTAGTGGGGGTCTAAAACCCCCGCTATTCAATTTGTTTTTTTCAGATAAAATGCAGGGCCAGTGGAGAAGATGGTGATGTGTAAGGCGATGGTTGGTGTATTCAAATTTCGCGCGAAAATTGTCCACTAACTCATGATTTGCATTATATTATTTGTTTTCTATACAATATTCAAAACGCGTGAACGGCTCAGTGGCAAGGCATCAGTTTGGTAACCCCTGGGACCTGGGTTCGATCCCCAGGTCCCCCATGTTATTTCCTTATTTTTCTTGCTAACATCTTCCTATGCAGCTTGCCTCCAAACATCCACCATACGCCCACAATCTCAGCTTGCCACGCATCCCATGATCCCAGTCCAAAGGTCCAGATTTGAAGAACATCCTAGGCCTCAGTCAATGCACACACACGCTTCATGAAAAGTCAAACAAAGGCCTTAAACGTTGGGCCTGATTGCTAGCCAAAAAACCTCCAGTTTGGGGACAGAACCCCCCATTGGTTTGCTTTTCATTCTTTTTCATATTTTTTTATTTTATTTATTTTAATAGTTTTAATATAATTCTTTCAATTAATTTATTTTCATAAATATAAAAATAATATAAAAAACCAGAAAAGACAAAAAAAAACAAATATATTTTATTTTAATATTTTATAAATCAAATTATATTAATTAATTAGGTTAACGTTAGGTTTAATTTTCATATTTTCTTAATAAATTAAAAATAGCTAGAATTAGGTTTTAATTCCAATTTAATTTTTCTCATTAAAAATCCATAAATACGAAAACTCAAAAATCTTTTCTTTTTATTTAATTTAATTAATTTGTTCAATCATAATTTAATTTCATTAAAAAGGGTCCAACGCCCTCGCATTCTCGATTTAATTCTCTTCGCATTTTTTATTTCCGTTCTTATAATATTTATGTAATTCTCCCAAAGCCGTGTAAATTGGACGTTTTATTTCTCGCACTTTATTTCTTTATTCAAATCGGGTCCTGGATTTAATTTGGCGATGTGGACCCGCGCCTTTGTAATAGTTTAGGAACTTTATATTTCTCGCAACTTTTTAACTGTTAATAATTGCATGCAAGAATGAATGTCAAAATGAAAACAAAAGTGTAAATCACCAATACATGACAAGACAAAATATCTGAAAACGACACACAAATCACACACCACCCCTAGGGTACGCCTCACTGTTGCCTTGCCTCTCGAAAGGTGATCGTCGAGTAGAAGATGTTTTAGTAAGTCCTCATGATCCGGGAACCTGGCATGAGGGTAGCTTCTAAGGTATCTTCCAATTGCTCTGGTGATCACCATGTCCCGAACCTTCGAATTGACCCGAACACCTCCAATGGTGGTGCTACCTACCCCTCAATAGTGGGATGGCACTACTTTAAAGGACATCTACACGGACAAATTCCTTAGGGTAGGTAGACGACTCTAGATACTTTCTCTAATTTCAAAACAAATCAAAAATACTTTTCACACCGACACCTTTTCAAAAAGCTTTCGAAAGCAACTGTTCAAACACTCTTGAGGACTGATACAAGAGTCGAACTGAAATTTTCAAAGAAACTTTTTAAAACCCACAGTTGAAAAGCAAACAAACCATTTTGAAAACACAAGTGAGCAAGTATCTAAGAGCCCATGGATAACCATGGATAGAAAGGGTGCTAACACCTTCCCTTTCTATAATCTACCTCCCGAACCGAGAGAAATCTCTTTAAGGAATTTTTCTGTGCTTTTGTCCTTTCCATTTGGAGAAAATAAAAGACGGTGGCGACTCTTGCTTCCGCGACATTTCGCGAACCAGCGTTAAACAGTCAGTTCCAGATCCACCGATCACAGAACTGGCGACTCTGCTGGGGAATCTTATAAAGTGAGGTGTACCTTAGGATAGTTCAGACTTATGTTTTCAATTGAATGTTTTGCTTGCTTCAAATTGTGGGTTGCATGGGAGTTACATAGATCCTAACCCGGATCTGGGGATACCCTGTTTAGGTAGCATAAGCTGTGAGGGACCTGTCCGGCGTAGACCGACATGGGTGAAGCAGTGGCTACGTTGGTGTGGCACCTTGGTCTGTACCGATATCCATTGTGTCGCAACGAGGAGAATATGGGTCTTCCAAGGAGTCATTAAGCACCAACAGACCTTAGAACCTTAAATGACACAACTTGGCCATTAGAACAGTAGCAGTATGCTACGCCCATTGAGGCTAAACTCTCGTGATGGTTCTGGCCACAAGAAAAGATTGCGACGCTGGAGTTATGACCGATTGAGGGTAGTCAATGATATTGGGATCCTCTAGAACCCGGTTACTTTTGATAGGACAGGTCTTAACCAACAAACTGAAAGAGGGTAATACCTAGACCTCATGCTGGCCTAAAATCTAAGGGCTCTTTTGTGTGACTTGTGTGCCTTCGTACTTGACTACTTGCATGCTTGTTACCTGACACGTGAGTTTCTTGCAGGTTTTGTTTACAGTCCTTAATTGGGACTCATAACAGGGTTTACCTACATTACCCCATGCATAGCATAACATCATACCATTGCATACATCCTGCATAAAGACTAATCCATTTCAAGGATCTCAAGGGCTTGTGATGCAGGTCATGATGAACCAACTGTCCAGCAAGGGGCAAAGGGGGATTTGTTTTCCTCTAGACAAGGTTGTCAGGGGCTATGACCCACTGGATATGGTGAGCCTTTGACCCTTGAAGAAGGACTCTCAACAACATGCAGTTCCTTCAATCAAGCTATCGGATCCCAACTCTAACGATTTTCTTGTTTACCCCGCGAGGTCCTTGAAAACATTACATGCATATCATACATATCACTACATTACGGGTACCCTTTTGACAGGTCACTTACCTTCTCCGCTGTTTATTTCAGCAATGGCTTCCCAACAAGATAACCAGGACCTTCTTGCTCAAGAGACTCGGTTCAGGGAAATCCTCCTGAATCTATCCAAGGGGCAGGAGGAGTTAAGGACACTTCTCATGGAGACTTTGGTCAGGAACAGCGCTGAGGACGAACGGCTGAAACACCTGCAAGCTGAGATGGATACAATGAAAACCCAGATGCTGGGGCAGGTGACTATCATCCAAGACTTAGCTCAAAGACAAGATGAGCTTGGGGTTCTCGTCAACCAACTGCTTCGGGGTAACCAACTGGGGAAAACGTCTAAGGGTAAAGAGCCAGTCATCACTCAACCATCTTTGAGACAAGGAGGTAAGGGGAAAGCTCCTCAAGTGGCTTCAGGGACACCAACTCAGCAGCAACTTCACCAGCTTCAATCAGACAAGCTCAGGAGGCAATTCACTCAGCTCAACATGTCGCTGTTTCAAGCTTTACAACGCCTGTTGAGGTTGAATCTAATCACACTAAGGGCTCATCCCCGGAACCCCAACACAGCATCTCCTACCTATCATCCCAATAAAAGGTGTGCCTACCACTCTGCCAGTCCAGGGCATGATACAAATGAGTGTTGGGCTCTGAAGAACAAGATCCAGGATCTGATTGATGAAGGAGCATTGGAGTTCACACAAGATGGTCAGGCTGAGTTCTTCTACCATCCCTCTAAGGCTCACCATTTGAAGTGACAAGCCCTGAGACTAGAAACTTTTGTTCATTCGAATGTTCAAGTTGTGTTGTTCTTTGATTGTTTAAACATTTATTCATGTCAAACGTTGTTATTCCATTAATGCATCGCTTATGTCTATTTTGAATCAATATATTCGCATTCGCTATTTCCAAAATTGCTTTCATTTTTTGATGTCAACTCTCAATTAATAATTCTAAGCCTCTTGAGGGAGGATGACGGAAATGATACCACGATCTTTACAGTATGCTTTTGAACAGACCCCGCTGATGAGGTACAGGCATTGTTTCAATTCCTAAACACTGGAGTTATAAGGAAGATAATCCCTCGTCAACCCCTCTGAGCCAAAGAAGTAGGAGTTTTTCTTTTCGAAATTTAAAACCCTTAATCATAACCTGGGGCAGGGTAGTCTCTCAGTTGATCCAAGTGCACAATGAATGGCATCAAAAGAGGCCCTTACAAAACAAAGAAAGACAATGATGATTCCGAATAATCACAAGGATAGGCAGTCATTATATCTCTCAAAACAAAAAAAAACTAAAGCCCAATAAGTCAAAACCTATGAAGGAGACTTACAAAACTGGGGCATCCCGCTGACTGTAAATACAAAAAGAAACAGTTCAGGCAAAAAAAATAGGGATAACGAAATAAAAAAGAAAGAGGTCCTACAAACCCTCAATAAAAAAAATGACTGCCTATTCAAAATAAACTGTCAATGTCCGAACCATCACCGAAATATAATGATAAAGACTCAAACAAGGTCTAACGCACGATTAGCTGAGTTTAGGTTTGAAGAACATCACGAAGAACGGGTGGGTATAAATAAAATTTGAGCCTTTATCCTTTGTTTCTTAAACCGTGAACCAGGCCACGTTACAACCCTTAAAAGTCCTAGCTGAAGCATGGGTTAGTTCGAAAGCATACTGTTACAAAAGGTATCCTGACTCCTTAAGGCCTACGGTAAATACGGAGTTAACATCACGTTTTACAAACATTCACTTGTTTTATGAAAAAGAATGCATTTTCAAAATCTTCAAGACAGACATAAGCTTTGCATTTTTGATATAACATTGTTTGCATATGACTATTTGTTTGAACAGCAGGGAAATTCGCACGATGAATACCTAGTGAACAAAAGCACTTCCAATCAAGGGGCACGACATGATCATGGTCTAATCATCTGAGGCAATTCAGTCAAGATTCGGAGAATCTCTCCAAATGCCAAGATAGCCTGGGGCAAATCTCCGCCTGAGTCACCTGGGGCATTCCAACAACGAATCTTGCCTGATCAAACACCTTCTGGTGGCATGACAAAACACTTCTAACAGGGGCAACTCCCTACATTCCAAGAGCATGGACATAGTCGAAAAAATACTACGCACAATCAAAGACCCGTTAGGTTGACATACCTAGGCAAAAATTAGGGCTTCCCAGTGAACCAAAAGGGTTCGGGCAAAAATAAGGGATGAAATGAAAAAATTTGTACACCCGGCAAGTCGAAAACCTGAAAAGGCGGCTTGGGCAAAAATGGGTATCCCGGTGGACTGAAAACCCGAAAGGGCGGTCCAGGAAAAAGTTAGGGATCAAAGCGTACGACTATGTCCTGTCATCTTATCACCTGCCTACCAGAAGAAGGTTCGTCCATCAACAACTATCAGCACCTCACAGGTCTTCTTCTCCCACCTCAGAAACAAGGGCAATAATGAGTGGTCTAAGCAATCTAATTGTTCTATCCTCCAAGGTACCAAGGTAGGTTCAGCTGAAGAACATAACCAGTACATCCCAATTCCCCAGAGAGTGAGCCAGCAAGTCAGTACACTCTCCTCTAGCGAAGCTATTATCAACCTTAAGGAAGTTGGGTATCCTCCCGCAGATCTCAACATTCCCCAGCAGTATATATGCATTCTTAACAAGCATCCCCAGCAATCTTGGTCTAAGATTGTTCCCCGGCGGTATATCAAACATTCATTGGAGTCACTTCCCCGATACAGTTTAAAACTTCCCCAGGAGAGTCCAATCTAGTTCCCTAGGAAAGTTGGAATCATCTCCCCAGCAGTAAGCTTATCCCCAGTAGATTCTGGAAGCTTATCCCTCGCAGGGCACGAACGCGTCTCCCGGTTTTATTCAAAGAGTTATTTCCTTACCAGGATATAACTGGGTTATCCTCATCCAAAAGCCGCGGAAAGAGTGTCCTCGACGAAGTCTTCTTATCCCCGGCGAAGTCTATTAACACTTCCAACACAACAAGGGTATCCCCAGCAAGTTATTATCAACAACTCAACAAAGTACCTCTCTCCCCACAGAGTATTGCTTCCCAGCAAGATCGCTAGAGTACTTTCCTCCCTGCAGAGTAATCCATTCGCCAAGTTCATTCCCCAACGGAGCCATCTTCTCCTACCGGTATTCTTGCAACTATCATCCCCAGCGGAAGCAAAGATCCATTCTTCAACATCAGCCCAGGATATGACTTCCCGGCACCCGTCAAGGATTTACTTTCCTAGACGAAAACATATATTCTTAAACATCATATTTTCATACATTATAGCATGCATCTACGCATCATATCTTACAAATCTCATTTATGTTGAGAACATCATTGCTTGATCCATATCATGCATTGCATATGACTGACCTTTACCTTTCAGGAAAGATCCAGTTAAATTCTCAGCTATATTTTAAGACCTAGACCGGTTCAGTTAAATCGACCCTAAGATTTTACTGTTTCTTATCCAGTCAAAGGCCTTCTCTGGTTCAGTCAGATCGACCCTAAGATCTCCCTGTTTCTTATCCAGTTGAAGATTTCAAGACCTAGACCGGTTCAGTTAAATCGACCCTAAGATTTTCCTGTTTCTTATCCAGTCCAAGGCCTTCTCTGGTTCAGTCAGATCGACCCTAAGATCTCCCTGTTTCTTATCCAGTTGAAGACATTCTAAGACCTAGACCGATTCAGTTAAATCGACCCTAAGATTTCTCTGTTGCTTATCCAGTCAAAGGCCTTCTCTAAGTCCGGCTAAATCGACCCCTAACAGATTTTCCTGATAAAGACTCAGTAGAAGATATCCAAGATTCTCTCAGCGTTACTGTTGAGGTTGAAGTCGCCCAAGATTCTCTCAGCGTTACTGTTGAGGTAGAAGTCGCCCAAGATTCTCTCAGCGTTACTGTTGAGGTTGAAGTCGCCCAAGATTCTCTCAGCGTTACTGTTGAGGTTGAAGTCGCCCAAGATTCTCTCAGCGTTACTGTTGAGGTTGAAGTCGCCCAAGATTCTCTCAGTGTTACTGTTGAGGTAGAAGTCGCCCAAGATTCTCTCAGCGTTCCTGTTGAGGTAGTAATCGTCCAAGGTTCTCTCAGCGTTCCTATTAAGGTAGTAACCATCCCTGGTTCATTCATCACCTTTTGAAGCTCCAGATCCAGCTCCTGTAACCAGTCAGGACACATCTATGCAAAAAAAATTTGAAGACCAGCTCCTGCAACAGACCAGGTAATCATTTTCTTCTGCAGGTACGCAAGTTCTCGCTAAGGAATCTCTTACGCGATCGACGCCCAGATGGCATCTATAAGCCCATCCACCTATCCATCATCTCTTAGCAGGGCATCTATAAGCCCATCATCCTATCCAGCGATCTCCAAATGACATCTATAAGCCCATTCCACCATCACTTCTACTATGTGAGCGCAAATTTCTGGGCACTCTAGTGTTCAATCATCTTCTACCTTCGGATTACGAAAGGCACGTCAGCCAATCTGCATCCTCAGGTCTAAGAAGATTGAACAGGGGCAACTGTTGTACCCCAAAATTTGCCCTCCCATATTCTTCAAGATTTGCCAAATCAAAGCTTCAAAATCTCCTCAAGGGTTGCACAGTTCAAAGGCCTCCTAACAGTCAAAAACTAGGGTTTTGGTTCTGACAAAGAAAATGAAGTTTCCAAAGGTCCAATCAAGTCCCACATGCCTATAAACATGGTCAAGCATCCTCATACCAAGTTTCAAGACTTACAGCACAAAATTGCACAGTCAAAAACCCTAATTGCCCTACAGTCAACTGTAGGGGCAAAATGGTCATTTGACAGTCAAAAGTTCAAATTTTTGGTCAACATCTCATTTTGAAGCCACAAACATCATTTGATCAATGCTTGATCATGATTCTCAAAGCTTGGCTCAAAAAATCTCAAGATGCAAAAGTTTCCATATTTGGACAGTTGAAAAAGTCAACTGTAACTTGACCAAGGCATAACTTTCACATGGATTATCAGAAAAATTCCATCCAAAGCTCATTTTGGAGATAAAGACATTTCCTACAACTCCTCTTCACACTTCAAGTCCAAGAAATGCTCTCACAAAAAGTTATCAATTTCAACATTATAGGTCATTTTCAAAAGTCAACAAAAAGGGACTTTAAGTCAAAGGACATAACTTGAGATTGGTAAATCAAAATGACATGGGACCAAAGGCATTGGTTAGAGGACTTCAAGACCTTTCCAAAATGTCCAAGAACATGAGCACAGCTTAAAATTTGAGCAAGATATGCCTTGTGGAAGTTGGGAAATTTTTGGATATTTTGAAAAGTCAACTTTGCTTCAAATGTCATAAAATTGCTAATGGGCCACATTTTCTTCCAAGATTGATCATCCAAAGCATATGCACGACCATTTGGCCCAAAAGGGATTTTTTTCATCATTTTTATTATTTATTTGAATTTTTAATTACAATTAATTCATTTAATTAATTAAAATGTGGAAAAAATACTAAACCAATGTAATCAAATCTTTTTGTGCAGAATAAACTCTCATTGGACACTCAAGATTCGTGCATAATCAAAAGTGGAAGGTTTTGCCATGATTGGAATCAAATATGCATGGAAAAGATTTGAAAATATATGCCATGAAAATCAAATATCTTTCCATCAATGCAAAGGGTTTTTGGATCAAAATCTTTACCCTAATCATTCCATACATAAGCCTAATGAAAACCCTAGTGTTGAGAACCTCCAAGCTGCACCAGAATTCAAGAACAAAGTTTGAGTTTTTGTCAAAAAATTCCAAAACTGAAAACTACATTCCAGTGCGATTCAAAGGAAAATAATCATTCCATTACATTCCTGAGACTTCAAGGAAGGTTTTCAGATCAAAACCATCATCCCTAACGCCCAGAATTGGTAACTAGAAGTCAGACCGTGTCACTTTTTTTGCATAATCGTATTGTATCATTCATGCCATGATTTTCAATTCTAATGCTTGTTTTGTATTGTTCTTATCATTCTGAAGCTAACCCTATTGTTTAATTAAGTTTTGCTTGCCCATACGCGGTTTCACCATGGAAGATTGTTAGGGTTACAAAGCTGCAAATTTGGGGTTTCTTGGTTATGGCAAAATTGAGACATGAGACCCATGCCATTAGAACCAGAAGATCATGGCCAATCGATTCCACACCTCGCGCCTAATTTATGAAGCACAATGGCCTATTCGCTATTTTTCTGTTCATCATTTAGTGGGGGTTTAAAACCCCCGCTATTCAATTTGTTTTTTTCAGATAAAATGCAGGGCCAGTGGAGAAGATGGTGATGTGTAAGGCGATGGTTGGTGTATTCTAATTTCGCGCGAAAATTGTCCACTAACTCATGATTTGCATTATATTATTTGTTTTCTATACAATATTCAAAACGCGTGAACGGCTCAGTGGCAAGGCATCAGACTCCAAACATCCACCATACACCCACAATCTCAGCTTGCCACGCATCCCATGATCCCAGTCCAAAGGTCCAGATTTGAAGAACATCCTAGGCCTCAGTCAATGCACACACACGCTTCATGAAAAGTCAAATAAAGGCCTTAAACGTTGGGCCTGATTGCTAGCCAAAAAACCTCCAGTTTGGGGACAGAACCCCCCATTGGTTTGCTTTTCATTCTTTTTCATATTTTTTTATTTTATTTATTTTAATTAGTTTTAATATAATTCTTTCAATTAATTTATTTTCATAAAATATAAAAATAATATAAAAAACCAGAAAAGACAAAAAAAACAAATATATTTTATTTTAATATTTTATAAATCAAATTATATTAATTAATTAGGTTAACGTTAGGTTTAATTTTCATATTTTCTTAATAAATTAAAAATAGCTAGAATTAGGTTTTAATTCCAATTTAATTTTTCTCATTAAAAATCCATAAATACGAAAACTCAAAAATCTTTTCTTTTTATTTAATTTAATTAATTTGTTAAATCATAATTTAATTTCATTAAAAAGGGTCCAACGCCCTCGCATTCTCGATTTAATTCTCTTCGCATTTTTTATTTCCGTTCTTATAATATTTATGTAATTCTCCCAAAGCCGTGTAAATTGGACGTTTTATTTCTCGCACTTTATTTCTTTATTCAAATCGGGTCCTGGATTTAATTTGGCGATGTGGACCCACGCCTTTGTAATAGTTTAGGAACTTTATATTTCTCGCAACTTTTTAACTGTTAATAATTGCATGCAAGAATGAATGTCAAAATGAAAACAAAAGCGTAAATCACCAATACATGACAAGACAAAATATCTGAAAACGACACACAAATCACACACAACCCCTAGGGTACGCCTCACTGTTGCCTTGCCTCTCGAAAGGTGATCGTCGAGTAGAAGATGTTTTAGTAAGTCCTCATGATCCGGGAACCTGGCATGAGGGTAGCTTCTAAGGTATCTTCCTATTGCTCTGGTGATCACCATGTCCCGAACCTTCGAATTGACCCGAACACCTCCAATGGTGGTGCTACCTACCCCTCAATGGTGGGATGGCACTACTTTAAAGGACATCTACACGGACAAATTCCTTAGGGTAGGTAGACGACTCTAGATACTTGCTCTAATTTCAAAACAAATCAAAAATACTTTTCACACCGACACCTTTTCAAAAAGCTTTCGAAAGAAACTTTTCAAACACTCTTGAGGACTGATACAAGAGTCGAACTGAAATTTTCAAAGAAACTTTTTAAAACCCACAGTTGAAAAGCAAACAAACCATTTTGAAAACACAAGTGAGCAAGTATCTAAGAGCCCATGGATAACCATGGATAGAAAGGGTGCTAACACCTTCCCTTTCTATAATCTACCTCCCGAACCGAGAGCAATCTCTTTAAGGAATTTTTCTGTGCTTTTGTCCTTTCCATTTGGAGAAAATAAAAGACGGTGGCGACTCTTGCTTCCGCGACATTTCGCGAACCAACGTTAAACAGTCAGTTCCAGATCCACCGATCACACTCCCCACATAGTAGAGGCAACCAAAGTTTTGATCTCTGCCTCCCCAAATAGGAGTTACTTTCCCCAGCCAAGCTCTTTCGGAGAGTCGACGTCTATATTCCCCAGTCGAATTTTCTAATCGCAAGCGGTTCATAAAGTTTTCTCCCGAACAGAGTTTATTTCTCTGAATACAGAAGCTCAATCCCCAACAGAGTTTATCCCTTCAGCAATGGAAGCTTCTCTCTCCAACGGAACTATTCCCCCACAGAGTTGTTCTCAAGCAGAGTCTCTCCTCGGCAGAATATCCATAAACAAGGGGAAAATCCCCAGCATAGTCATCTCTGGTTCACCATCTCCAGCGGAAGTAGAAGAACCACTTTTTCTACGACAGTCGGGAACTCAATTTCCATTACTCTCCAACAACAGTCAGGGATTTATTTTCCCAAACTCGGACGTTCCACAAAAGCATTTCATGTTTATATATCATGACGTGCGCACACATATTGCATACGGAATAATCTCATTTATTTTGAGAACATCATCATACAATGCATGTCATGCATCATATACGATTAATCATGTAACTTTTCAGGAAAGATGGTTATCATCAACAACTTCCAGCAAGTTCAAGATTAGCTCCAGAAACTAAACAGAGTAATTATCTTCACGATCAAATGCAGCTTTACACGGGTTTGTCACGAAGAAATCTTACACGGGTTTATCCTAAATGCAGCTTTACACGGGTTCGTCACGAAGAAATATTACACGGGTTTCTGCTAAATGCAGCTTCACACGGGTTTATCCTGAAAAATCTTACACGGGTCTTTTCTCATACTTTTCCAAATAAAGTTTTACACGAACTTATCACAAAGTAACCTTACCCAGGTTCCTTCTGAACTTTTACACGAACTTATCACAAAGTAACCTTACCCAGGTTCCTCTTGAATTTTTACACGAACTTATACCGAAATAACCTTACCCAGGTTCCTCCTGAAGTTTTACACAAACTTATCACGAAATAACCTTACCCAGGTTCCTCCTGAAGTTTTACACAAACTTATCACAAAATAACCTTACCCAGGTTCCTCCTGAAGTTTTACACAAACTTATCACGAAATAACCTTACCCAGGTTCCTCCTGAAGTTTTACACAAACTTATCACAAAGTAACCTTACCCAGGTTCCTCCTGAAGTTTTACACGAACTTACCACAAAGTAACCTTACTCAGGTTCCTCCTGAAGTTTTACACAAACTTATCTCAAAGTAACCTTACCCCGGTTCATTTTGAAGTTTTACACGAACTTATCACAAAGTAACCTTACCCAGGTTCCTCTTGAAGTTTTACATAGACTTAGCTCAAAGTAACCTTACCCAAGTTCCTGCCGAAGTTTTATACGGACTTATCCCGAAGTAACCCTACCCAGGTTCCTCCTAAAGCCCTACACAGACTCCTCACAAAGCAACCTTACCTAGGTTCCTTCTCAGTTCAGATGCAGTTTTACCCAAAATCCTCCAAAAGCAACCTTACCCAGGTTCCTTCTCGGTTCAGATGCAGTTTTACCCAAACTCCTCACAAAGAAACCTTACCCAGGTTCCTTCTCGGTTCAGATGCAGTTTTATCCAAACTCCTCACGAAGAAACCTTACCCAGGTTCCTTCCCATAAGCCCTACTATCTAGGTTCCTTCTCATAACCTTACCATCTAGGTTTCTTTTCTCTTATCTCTAGACAGCAGTCCGCAACACTATAAGACCTGGACCTGATCAAACACGATCGGTTTCACCTTTCCCTAGTAGGTCACGATGCAGCCTATACACGACCAGATAATAGTTCATTTTCACCTCCCCGACTAAGAGATGATTCCCCAGTAGAATAACGGACGATTGAAGCTCCTAAAATTATATTTCTCTCAAGATAGAGACCGACATTCCCCAACAAAATCCTTCTCAACAACAGGTATACGGGCTCTCGCAAAGGAATCTCTTATGCGATCAACACTTCTTCTGATGGCATATGTAAGCCCATTTTCCATCATTAACTTCCAAATAGCATCTTAAGCCCATTCCTGAAATCTCAAGGCCAATACCACTTCATGCGAGTGCAAATTTATGGGCACTCTAGTGTTCAATCATCTTCCACCTTCGGATCACGAAAGGCAAGCAAGCCAATCTACATCCTCAGGTTTAAGAAGATTGAACAGGGGAAGCTGTTGTACCCCAAAATTTTCCCTCCCATATTTCTCAATACATTTCAAGTAAGGTCTTCAAATTGCCCAAGGAAGTCCAAGAGTTGACCAGACAAACTCTCTCCTAAAGGCAGTCTACCTCAAATTAGGGTTTCATTTTGCATCAAGATGTTTGATTCCAAAGGGTCCAAAATACTCACTATTGTCCTAATATGTTCTAGAGATCATCCATGTCAAGTTTCAAGCCTTGCAGAGGAAGTTTGCTCAGTCAATTGCTCAAAGGCCTAAAAGTCGACTATGTTAGGGCAAAAGTTAACTATGGCCCACATACAGTCAAACTTCAAGATTTTTGGTCAACATCCTCATTTTGAAGTATTATTCATCATTTGATCAAAGGTTGATCATGATTCCTCAAGGATTTCTCATAATTCATCAAAACCCAAAAGTTGCTAAATTAGGGTTTTACAAGAAAAGTCAACTCAACTTTGACCAAGCATAACTTTCTCATACTCTATCAGAAATGACTCATCCAAATCTCATTTGGAAGAGGATGTAATTCCCTATAATTCATCTTCAGCTCCAAAGTTCAAAATATGCACTCACAAGAAGATATAAATTTGGACATTATAGGTCATTTTGAAAAGTCAACAAAAACACTTTTTTTGTCAAGGCTTCATACATGAATATGGAAGACTCAATTTAGATGAGACAAAAAGGGTTGATTAGAGGACATCTTAAGATTTCTAAAAAGTCCAAGAACACATCTCTAGGGTCAAAATTGAAGGAGTTATGCATTGGCAAAATTGACCCTTTTTGTAAAATTGCCAAAAGTCAAATATGTCCAAAATTGCAATTTTTGCCAAATGGGCCCAACTTTTTATGCTTGCATTGAGTTTGTAACATGGTCCACGACCTCTAAGCCAACCAATACATTTTACTACTATTTATGCTATTTATTTTGATATTTTATTCATTAAAATTCAGAATTAAATAAATAAATAATAGAAATAATGTAAATTTTGATGTGAATCTATTTTGGGCAAGTTTTATGCTGTTTTATGTCAATTGATTTCGTGCAATAACCTTTCAAATATGTCCAGGTTCATCCACATGTGAAAATGGCATAAAATCATCAAATATGGCATTTTTTTCAAATCTTGATCATGGTCTCAAAACACAATATTATGAGGGAGATTCTTTCCATTCTTTCTTGTCTCCTCATTCTCCTCTATAAATATAGAGCCATACAAGCTTGAAATACACGAAATTCTTCTCTAAAAAGCTCTCAAAAAGCTCTTCAAACAGCTCTCTAAAAGCTCTTCAAAAAGCTCTCCAGAAATCAAAGAATTGGTGCAAGTCATATCTCGAGGTTCCGGTCTCTCTCAATTGACATCAAGCCTCAAACCATCCTCTTGAAGTCCTCAGGAGTCTTACAAGGCCTAAGAGCAATCCATCACATGCCTAGCACACCCCCATTTGACAATACCGGTTTGGTAAAATTTTAAACTTTGAATCTCTAACTTTAATTATATTTTATGGTATGCTAACGTTTGTTTGAGTTTATATAGAACAGTTATGGATGGTTGAATCATAGGTTCCACGCAAGAATAAAAAAACACCATAGTTAGAGCATTAAGCTTTCAAAGATTCGGGCCTAGGGATTTCTGATGATTGCACCCCCTGTTTACTTTTGCTACTAGGCCCATCTTTATTTTCTTGTTTTATTCATTTCATTTATTTCTTTTAATCCATTTTTTATTTTTATCAATAAACAAATATAAAAATCACATAAAAATAGATTTAGGATTTTTTTCTTAATTAAATTTTAATTTTGGTAAATTAATTAACTAAACACTTTAACTTTTTTTAAAAATTAAAATTAATAGAACTTAGGTTTAATTTCATTTTAATTCATTTTCCTTTTCGTAACAAAAATACAAAAAACATAGAATTAATTTCTTTTATTTAAATTTCATGTTTCTTTGAAAATTATCTTTTTTTTAATATAGATCTAGATCAATTATTTTTTAACTTAAACCATTTTTATAAATTAAAACAAAAAAAGACAACATAATATTTTTTTATAACTTAGGATTTTTAGACGTCTTTTCAAATTTGCGCGTTATTATTCTTTCACACTTATTTTATTATTGTTACTGTATATTGGGATGTAATAGATGATTAGTAGGACCTTTACCGCTTTTATTTATTTTTCCCCCAGTTTTGGATAAGTACATAATCCCCCTCCCTGATGCCTTGTAATAGCTAGGTTTTATATTTCTGCACTTTTAAATTACTGCAATTATTAAGTGCTAGATGTATGATTAATAGGATTGTATGGCAAGAATAATCAAACATTAGCAAACTTAACATAAGACTAAAATAACTGAACATAACACACCTTGCACATATGCACTCTTAGGGTATGCCTCACTTGGTTGCCTCGGAAAACAATGGTCATGTCCCTCGAACGTAGGGAAACCCTTAGCAAAGGCTCTCGGTTAAAATCATCATAAAGATCATGGTCCCTCGATGTCCCTCGAAGTTGCCTATGGTATATGATCTTGTCCCTCGATGTTGCCTACGAATATATGATGACAGTCCCTTCGAAATGCTAAGGTATCCCTACATGTTGCCTTCAATGACCATTACGTCCCTTTCAAATTGACCCTTACAAATTCCAACGATGGTGCTACTTATTCCTTAATTCTAGGATAGCGTTGTCTAAAAGAAACGAGAATAGAAACAATCATTTTTCGAGTAGGTAGATGCTAGTAGGTACTTGCTCAAAATCAAACTTTCACACTTACACTTTTTTTTCAAACAAAGTTTTCAAAAACACTTCGTAACACTCTTTAAGACAGAAGAAAGGGTTAAAACGAAGTAAAACAAAACTTTTCAAAACAAACACACACAACCAATTTTTAAAATGATGAGCAAGTACCTAAGAGCCCGTAGATAACTACGGATAGAAAGGGTGATAACACCTTCCTTTCCTATAATCTACCCCCCGTACTCAAAATCTCGAAAAAGGAATTTTTATGTGCTTTTTTCCTTTTCAGTTGGATAAAATAAAAGTCAGTGGCGACTCTTGCTTACCCCGACATTTTGCGAAAACAAACGAAAAACGCAAACCAGCATTTTCCTAAAACTGCCCGGTTCTGCCACCGTATCACATACACCTTACATAAATTTTTCGCGGGGGTACCATTGGAATCGTTTTGAAGAGACGAAGCGAATGGTACTGGTCTCGAGCTCTAATTTTTCCATTTCATGAACCTATAATTTGCTTCGACGGAGGTTGAAGACGACCTACGTGTCTGTCTTCAACCAATGACAAATTGCCACGCATTTTTTTCAAATTCGTTTAATAATTGATCATGTATGTTATTTCCTGAGGACCATGATATACACAGAGCGTCTAATCCATTGGATTAGCTTACTAACCCGTTTTGACACTCCTCCAATGGTCTACATCTTTTTAGTTTTTACTTTATTTTCTGATTTTATATTTTATTTGTTTTAAACTTCAAAAATTCATAAAAAAATCATTTTAACTTCAAAAAAATCTAAAAAAATCCTTAAAAATACTTTTGATATTTCTCTTTCTGATTATTATTTTTTCACAATTTTATTTTGTGTTTTGATATTTTTTATATTTTTTACTTTATTTGAGTTGTTTTAAAAATTTAAAAATACTTTTCTTAATTTTTAAATTTCGAAAAAAATATGGAAGGATCCAATGACCTCTTGACCAATATTGGTGACCCCATTTTATTTTTATTTCTGACTTTACAATTTTTCACAATTTTTGGTTTATTTTGCCTATTTCCTTTAATTTTAAAAATAGTTTCTGACTTTAAAAAAATTACCAAAAAATTTATAAAAATATTTGAGCTCATTTCTGATTTTTCTATGGTCTCATTGAATGTTTCTTGGATGTTTTGAATATAATTGATATTTCCCCTTTTATTTTAATTTCAAACCATTTTAAAAATCTTTTTCTTTATTTTTAAATACAATTTTTTTTTGTCTATATTCTGGTTGATCTTGAACTATGAGATTTTGAACATGAGCTTCATTAACATCATTTGATCTTGGTTGTTAAGTTTAACTCCACCAAAATGGATGAATGATTTTAATGATAGCTTGATAAAATTTTTGGTTCAAATGTGGTCAGTATCATAGCACCGCCCGAAAATATCTTCTTGATTACAAATGGCCCTTCGTAGGTGGAAGTCCATTTTCTTATGGGATCACCCTGCGGTATGAGGATGTACTTTATTACCAAGTTACCAGTCTGATATAACTGATGCTTGATTTTCTTGTTGAATGTCTTAATTATACGCTTATGATACATCTGACTGTGACAGACAGTCGCAAGCCTTTTCTCGTCAATCAAATTTAACTGATCCAACCTAGTCTGAACCCATCCGTCCTCGTCCAAATTTACACCTTTCATAATTCCCAGAGAGGGCATCTGAACTTTGACATATAGGACAACTTCCATAGCATAAACCAGAGAAAAAGGGTTGGCCCCAATTGATGTTCATGCTGAAGTGCGATAGCCATGAAGAGTAAATGGTAACATGTCGTGCCAGTATTTATAGACCACAACCATCTTCTGTATAATCTTCTTAATGTTCTTATTGGCGGCTTCCACTTTGCCATTCTTCTTCGGTCGATACGGAGAAGAGTTGTGGTGCTTGATCTTGAACTGTGTGTAGAGTTTCGTGATCATAGTGTTGTTGAGATTAGTACCGTTGTCTGTGATGATCCTCTCGAGGATGCCATATCAACATATAAGGTTATGCTTGATGAAATGGGCGACCACATTCTTAGTAATAGAGCCAAATGAGGCTACTTCAACCCACTTCGTGAAATAATAAATGGCGACAAGGATGAAGCGATGCCCGTTAGAAGACGTAGGATTAATTTCTCCAATCATATCAATTCCCCACATCGTAAATGGCCAAGGAGCAGTCAAGACATTCAGAGGTACAAGAGGTACGTGTACTTTATCAGTATAAATCTGGAACTTGTGACAGGTTCTTGAGTAGTGATGACAGTCGATTTCCAAAGTCGACCAATAGTAACCTGCTCTCATAATCTTCTTGGCCATAGTATGCCCACTGGAGTGAATGCCAAAGATGCCTTCGTGCGTATCTTCCATAATCTTTTTTGATTCCTTCTTGTCCACACAATGAGGCAGAGTCAAATCATGGTTGTGTTTGTATAAAACCTCGTTGCTCAAGAAGAACTTAGTCGAGAACCTCCGTAGGAATTTCTTGTCATTGATAGATTCCCATTAAAGGTATTCTTGAGCCTCAAGGTACTTTTTCACTTCATGAAACTAAGGTTTTTCTTGTACTTCATCAGTTTCAACTCTGCAACAGTGTGGTGGTTCATTCATTCATTCAATGGTAATTATAGGAACCTCATTGTCCCATCTGACCTTGAACATGGATGACGTAGAAGCTAATGCATCTGCCAACTGATTCTCTTCTTGTGGGATGTGCTCAAAAGTAATCTCTTCGAAGTACGGGATCAGTGTTAACACATGTTCTCAGTAAGGAATAATATTCGGCTATTTCGTATCCCATTCTCCCTTAATCAGATTGATTACCAGGTCTGAGTCCCCATATACACTCAAGAACTTGATTCTCATGTCAATAGCAGCTTTAATACCCATAATGCATGCTTCATAGTCAGCCATGTTGTTGGTATAGTCAAAGCATAATCTAGCGGTGAAGGGAGTATGGAAACCCTGAGGAGAGATAATTACAGCATCAATTTTGTTACCAAGTGCGTTAGAAGCTCCGTCAAAAACCATAGTCCATCAGGATCCTGGCTCAGGTCCTTCATACGGTCCAGGTTATTCATAATTTTGGACTAGCATAATGTTCCCGTCCGTAAATTCAAAATTCATAGACTAATAGTCATCTACAGCTTGATGAGAAAAATGATCTGCCTGTACACTTCCGTTGATTGCTTTCTGAGTGGTGTACTAAATATCGTATTCTGTTAAGACCATTTGCCATCAGGCTATTCTTCCGGAGAGAGATAGCTTCTCGAATACGCACTTGATGGGATCCATTTTAGAAATCAATAGTGTAGTATGAGTCAACATATACTGTCTTAGTTTGCGAGAAGCCCATGCAAAATCGTAATAAGTTTTCTCAAGCAGTGAGTATCTTGTTTCACAGTCGGTAAAATTTTTTGCTAAGGTAGTATATTGCATGCTCTTTTTGACCAGACTCGTCATGTTGGCCTAGTACACACCCCCATTGAATTCTCTAGCAATGTGAGGTACATGATTAGAGGTCTTCCTTCAACTGGTGGCATCACAATTGGAGTTTCTTGTAGTTATTCCTTAATTTTTTCAAAGGCTAATTGACAGTCATCATTCCACTTTACCACTTGATCTTTCTTCAGCAGCCTGAAGATTGGCTCACAAGTAGCGATTAAATGAGAAATGAATCAGGAAATGTAATTCAGTCGTCCTAAGAAACCTCTTACTTCTTTCTTGGTACGGGGAGCCGACATTTATTGAATAACTTTATCTTTTATGATATCAACTTCAATACCTTTTCCGCTGACGATGAAACCTGGAAGTTTAATGTATCTCACTCCAAAAGTTCACTTGTTCGGATTTAACTTTAGCATGTACTTCCTCAGTCTTTCAAACAATTTATATAGATGATCAATATGCTCTTCTTCGGTCTATGATCTGGCTATCATGTAGTCGACGTAGACCTTTATCTCGTGATGAATCATGTCGTGGAATAAAGCTACCATGGCACGCTGATAAGTTGCGTCGGTGTTGTTCAACCTAAAAGGCATAACCTTGTATCAGAAGGTGACCCACTATTTGACGAAGGTAATTTTATCCATGTCTTCATGTGCCATCTTAATCTGATTATAACCTGACAAAACCATTCATGAAAGAAAATACCTTATGTTTAGCAGTGTTGTCGACCAGAACATCAATATGCGGAAGTGGGAAGTCATCTTTAGGGCTTGTCCTGTTCAGATCCCTGTAGTATACACACATACCCACCTTGTCATATTTCTTTGGTGTTGCAACAACACTAGAAACCCATTTAGGATAGGATGTCACTTCTAAGAAACATGTGTTAAATTGCTTCACAACCTCAGCCTTGATCTTCTCAGACATTTCGGGATGCATGCGACGAACTTTCTACTTAATCGGAGAACAACCCTCTTTCATTGGCAGATGATGGACCATAATATCAATATTGAGCCCTGGTATGTCTTTGTACAACCAAGCAAAGATCTCAACATAGTCATGAAACATCTGAATTAACCTATTCTTGACATTGCTCTCTAAGTTGGCGTATATCTTAACTTCTTTCATGTATGTCTCGGCACCC
Organism: Vicia faba; assembly: GCA_948472305.1. Lineage (NCBI taxonomy): Eukaryota > Viridiplantae > Streptophyta > Magnoliopsida > Fabales > Fabaceae > Vicia > Vicia faba. The sequence goes on along the minus strand of OX451735.1, from coordinate 1,526,384,053 downwards.
AAGTTTACAACTTTGATTGGTTCTTCATGTGGGTGGATATCCTTTTCTTCTTGTATTAAGAGTATGGCAAGTTATCCAGGTATTTCACAATGTTCCTCACCTTCGTCCTCGGCCTTGCAGGTCGTATTTTCAAAGTCATAAGTGGCAATAGCAGATTTGTTATCAACGAGATCCATAGTGGACGGGGATCTGCAATATAGTGTATGGGTGTGTGTAAGAACACATAGCTATTTGAAATAGCAATAAAGTAAAATAAAAACAGAGAGTACAAAATTTGAATGCGAAATCTCCAATGTTTTTATTAAATGAACCACGCTTATGAATTGTCAACCCTTAACAAATGAAGTAGTGTGCCCCAGGTAAGACACAAGGTTTAAAGTCACTATTTATTACATAACCAAAATCTTTTAAAGCAATAAGACAAAAATGTAGCTATTACTCTTAACTAAAGGAGATAGAGATGATGTATTCCGCCTTCCAATTGTCGAGTTTATTGCCCATGGTAGGAAATATCCAACTGTAGAAGTCACAATCACTGCCAGCATCTTCTATAGTGTTGACTGCATTGTTGCTGACACGGAACAGAGGTCTTCCAGCATGAGCATGATGAATAACGCTTTGTCCCTCTGCAGTAAAGCCCAAACCAAACTTGTCAAATTTATAGGGAATATCAGGAAGCTGACCCCAAATAGTATAACCACCTTCTTCTATAGTAGCTTTAGCATCTTTCAAGGAAGCTATCTTGTGCGAAACCCTGGTGATCTTAGGAATGACAGAAACATCTTTAGTAGAAGCAGGGGGGATGACTTCAAAGGTCTGACAAGGAGTCTCAATGAATTCACCGTCCATTTATACATACTAAAATGAATTCAGGTGGCTAAGAATATACTCATCTTCTCTGCAAATAGTAAAAATCTTTCCATTCACATGATACTTTAACTTCTGGTGTAGGGTAAGGTGACAGCTCCTACCCCATGGATCCAGGGGCGTCCCAATAGACAAGAATAAGCTGGATGAATGTCCATTACATAGAAGGTGGGTTCAAATATCTGTTAACCCACTTAGATTGGAAGATCCACTTCTCCATGTACCATTCTCTTTGACCCGTCAAAGGCTCGAACTATAATATCACTGGGTTTCAACATAACCACTTCACAATCGATCCTGTCAAGAGCGCCCTTTGGTAGAATATTCAGTGAAGAACTAGTATCAACTAATACAAGAGCCAAAGTAGCCCCCTTAAATTCAATGGAGACATACAAAGCCCTATTATGATTTCTCCCTTCTAGAATCAAATCAATATCAGAGAAACTTAATCCATTGTCAGTCGTTAAGCTAGCAACGTAACTTCCAAATTGATCAGCGGAAATCTCTTGTGGCACGTGAGCAGTCTTCAAGAATTTTACTAAAGCCTGTGCATGGGCTTCAGAATATAGCAATAATGATAATGTGGACATTTTGGATGGGGTTTTCCCCAGCTGTTCAATAATTTTACAGTTGCTCTTGTGGATGATCTTCAATACCTCTTCCAACTCTTATCTAGAGGTATATTCAACTATGATTTATTTAAGTGCCTCCATCTGGGCAGACTCTGTTATTGGCTCTTAACCCCGAGCCTTAACAACTAATTTGGAAACGGTAACTCGAAAAGGTGTAGCAATAGTTTTTCGAGATATTTCTAGGGAGAAAACCCTTCTGCTTCTAGTAATTTTACTGGTCCCTGCAATATTGTCAATGTTGGTATTAATGTCTTCTTATTCATCTTCACCAGTTGACAACTCTTGTTTAATGCCATGGTAGTAAACGTCGGATCCATAGTTCCACGGAATAGCTCTATCCGAAGAATATGGGATGGTTCCAGGTGTGGTGATAATCAAAAGAGAAGCTTTCAGAATGGCGGTGTTGTACCCCAAAATTTTCCCTCTCACTTATCAAGAATTTGCTCACAATATCTCCTTTGGCTCAAGACTGCACTAAGGTTGATCAGCTCAAGACACCTCCTTAAGCACTGATGACCAAAATTAGGGTTTGAGATTGCACAAGGATATTTGAGCTCCAAATTCCCAATATGACTTTCATGGATCATTATGGACCCTCAATATTACTCATGTCAAGTTTCAAGCTTTGAATCACATTTTTGCTCAGTCAATTGAGCAGTTGACCTAAAAATCATTTTGTATTGGGGAAAAAGTCAACTATGGTCAATTTAAGTCAAACTTCATAATTTTTTATCCACATCAACATTTTTAACTCATATGTATCATTTGATCAAGTTTGGACCACAATTCCTTAAGAAATTTGATCAAATCTTCAAAAGGGCAAAATGGTCAAAATTAGGGTTTTGACTGGGAAAGGGCAATTTCTGATTTTTGACCTAGAAAATGATCAATTGATTTAAGGCATGATATGAAGAGTCCAATTGCATCATTTTGACCTAATTACATGGCTTAAGTCCAATGGATTAACAGATGAATTTTCAGTCAACTGATCAAAAGTCAACTGTATACTGAAAATCAAACTTTGACTTTTTGGTCAAAATCAAATGTCAAAGATACAATTCATCAAAGCATGTCAAAATATGAAACTTATTCATCAAGAAATCAAAAATTCAAGATTTCATTTTGAAAAGTTAAAATTTCTAAACTTAGAAATTTTACTAAGTGTTGAAAATTTCTTATTTTTTCACAAGTTTGAGCAAAGTTTTCACCATGATGCAAGCTGATTCAAAAGAAACTTTCAACATGAAAGTTGTAGACCTCCATGAAATCTACAAATTTTCTTTACACAACTCCTTCCAAAAGTGCTTGTATCTCAAGTTATAAGTTTAAGAACACGTGGTCATGAAACAAAACACTTAGTGAAATTTTGCCCTAACTTGGTCAGGATTTTGACCCAACTTCATGGCACTTTTTCATATAGTTCCAAGGGGAATTTTCAAAAGTGATTCCAAGATGGGTTATATATCACATTGCAAGCTTTCCAAAATGTCAAAGAACTCCTGGAGAACATTTTTGAGTAGGGAGAATCGAAGAGATGAAGTTAGGGTTTTATCACTTGAATTACAAGTCATTTTGTGATGAACAAGATTCAAAATTCAATCTTATGCTGCATAACCTCTACTTTGCAGGCCTCAAACTTGTTAGGCACTCCATAATTAATTGCTTGCACAGCTGTTAGAGGTCTCATTTCAAGCATTCAATGTAAGGTCATGCTTTATATCCATTTTGGGAAGAAAGTGCACATTGCCATTTTGATAAAGTGGATTTTTGCATAAAACTTGTTCTTGAGCTTTGCACTTGCTTTATTCTGATGATACAAGTCCCATAACTCAAGAGAAACTTGTTAGAAACTTACGATCACTCAGTCCATGTTTATAGCTCCTCTTTAAACTTAGTTTCCCGATTTTCTTCAAAATCAAGTAACCTAGCAATTAGCTTGTAACTTGTACTTCTGACTTTCCAAAGCACTCAAACCTCTTTGCTTATACATACACAAGCCATTTGCCACAAATCCCGCGCATGTTAAGCCCTGAAAACACCAAGAACACAGAATCACCAAAAACACTTCAAAACTTGTCATTTCTGAGTTTTGAATCCAATCTCCAAATTTGCTTGTGCGTTTCTTGGGCTTTTACTTTCAGAAGCTTCTAAAAAACATATTCAAACAATCCCAAAACCTCCAGCACCACTGTAACACCTCCATCATCATCCTCCATTTTCAAAAACAACACCTTGCACCTTGACTTCTCCGGAACTCCTCAGGCACTTTCAGCTCAAGCTAAGCATCCCATTAGCTTCCTGGGAACTTGAGGAAGCTAATCCAATCATTGGAACTCACTGAAAGCCACTCAAACTCCAAACCTGATACCCTCTTGCAAGGTAAGTTTTCTGACTTTGGTACTTTTCATACAGGCATCATTAATGGTTTATTTATGAATGAAAAATGTAGATATCATTGCCCTAAAGCTAACCATGTCCAAAGTTTTTATTTATATTCCTTGAGCTTAGAGAATTTTAAGATTGAAGTTTCTGAAATTTTTAGGGTTCAGATTAGGGCCATTAAAATTCATGCTTGTCTTTAATCTATAATTTTATTGCTTTGCATTTTAGAAATCATGAGGAAATTTTCTACAAGTTTCTTGTTTACAGTTTTCATTTTTGTTGAGATTTGAATAAGATACAGAGGCTCTGGCTGGGCATGAGGTTGAAGATGAAGTTTAGGCCATGGACTTGTTTACTATCATATATTTGTTGTTTTGATTATATAAACGGATGTATAGCCACTCTAGTAGTAGAAGCGCGTGCCTGTGACTATAGGGACCTGGGTTCGAGCCCCAGTGGTACCCTTTTGGATTTTTCATATTTTTTTTGCATTCAGACTTTCTTTTTGGCAGCGCTGGGCCTAACAGCTTTAGGCCTGGTTTTTTTGTTACCTCTAACCCCCTTGTTGACTATTTACACCCTGGCCCTTTTTATTTACTTTTTCTCATTTTTATTTTATTTTGTTTTCTTAAATATTTTATCTAATACTAAAAAAATCACAAAAAATATAAAAACATTAGATTTATATTTTGACGTAGTTTATTCATTTTTTTAAATAAAAAATTATTTTATTTAATCATATATTATTTCTTTTAATAATTGGTTTGTAAATTTAATTATAAAAAAAACTAGGGTTTTATTTATTTTCTTTTACACCCATTAAAATATATTATTTTAAAACCAAAAAAAGACCAAAAATGTTTCATAATACTATAAATTATTTTTAAGACAAAAATACCAAAAATATTCTTCTTCTAAACTTAATTTCTTTTAATTAATAGATTAGGGTTTCATTTAAATTCTTTCCCTAGTAAATTTAGGTTTAATTTTTATTATTTATTTTCTTTTATTTAATTAGTTTAAAACCAAAATCCCTTTTCTCTAAAAAAACCAAACAAAATATCCATTTTCTTTACATTTACATTCTTATACATTTATTCATTTTGTACATTATTTATTTCAATTCTTGTACAAATTCAATATGGTTGTAATAGATAATTAGGCTTTATTTTCTTGCAATCCCCATTTATAATTGGTACACCCTCCCACAAGCATTGTAATAGTGTAGTAATTTTAAATTCTGCAATTTATCGCTTTATATACAAATGCTAGTAATTAGGGTTTGCATGGAAAGACTAAAACCAATCTATTAGAAAACCCTAATCAAAGACAAAACCAAGCATGAAAAACAATACACTTGCACACAAGAACCCTTAGGTTAAAAACCACTTGGTTACCTTACAAAATGGCCATATTACGCATGTGAGGTATCTTAGCAAAAACAAACAAAATACAAGATCATAGTCCCTCGATGACGCTATCTACGTTGCCTTTCAAATGATCTTAGTCCCTAAAGAGAATGCTAAGATACCTTGCAACATTACTAATCATGTTTATACGATGACCCACGCCCGTCCCGTTTACATCCAAAGATAGGGTTACTTACCAAATCAATGGTAAGATAACAATGTCAAAGGAAAAAGGAAATGAATATGAAAGACTTTTGAGTAGGTAGATTGTTCTTAATTACTTGCTCACTTTCAAAACAAACACCTACACTTTCAAAAATATATTTCAAACTTGAAAACATTTTCAAAAGATCAACATCTTTGTATACATTCTTATGAACGAGAATCATTACAAAGTTTACCTAAACAATGGCCTCTTTAAAAAATACTTTCAAAAACCACACAAAACACAATTTCAAACAAAAGCGAGTGATCTAGCAAGTAACTAAGAGCCCATGGAAAACCATGGATGAAAAGGGTGCTAATATCTTCCCTTTTCATAATCTACCCCCCGAACTCAAGAAATAATCTCAAAGGTCTTTCCTGTGCTTTTTCACCTTTCCTTTTGGATAAAAGAAAAGTCGGTGGCAACTCTTGCTAAACGCAACATTTTCGATAAAATGCAAAACACCCAAGTCAGTTCTCCCACCGTATCAACAAACTGGCGACTCTGCTGGGGAGAATACTAAAAGTGGGGTTACCTTAGGGTTAGATCACATTTACTTTCTTTCTTTGTTTGACTTGTTTGCTTTATATTATGGTTCTCTATTTGGGTTTGAATCTTCTACCCGGATTTGGGATACCTTATAGGTAAGTAACAATACATTGCGGAAACTGTGAGGGGTATACCGACATGTTCTAAGAAATAGCTACGTTAGTGCGACATATTTGTGGGTACCGATAGCCCTTGAGTAGTCAAGGAGAATACGGGGCCGCTGAGTGATGTCACGAAGCACTAATGAACTTCTAGAACCCTTACTTGACCAACTTGACCATTAGGACGTAGTGAGATAACTGGCTTTAGTGCATTCCGAAGTTGGTAGATACTCGATACTACACTCATTGAGGTTTGGTTTTTTGGGATATTTCGGTCACCATTTAAGAGGCTTGTGCTGAAACAAGGACCAAAGAAACAAGCCAGTGATATTGAGCTCCTTAGAACAAGGTTAATATTACTAGGACGGGTTTGAGCCAACTAAACTTCAAGAGGGTACTTACCTATGAGACTCCATACAAGCCTACACCGAAAGACTTGTTTGCTTTGTTTGTGTATATTTACTTGTACATAAAATCATGAACATCATAACATCATATTCATTCACTAACCATTTCAAGGATTTTTTGGATTCATCTTTGTTTCTGTTTTGTAGGACATGGATTCTATCCGCAGGAAAACTATTCAAGTCAATCTTGTAAGAATCCTTCCTCAAATTAAAGAGCTAGCATCAAGGATTCCTTAAAATTCTCCATTCAACGAGAGACATGGTCTCCTGCTAAACTTGGTCACCTCTAACACTGATGAAGACATGATGAAGGTCCTCTTTCAGTTCTTTGATCCTTTACACCATTGCTTCACATTTCCCGATTATCAACTTGTTCCAACTTTGGAAGAATTCTCCCAACTCTCGAGGATTCCTATTCTCAATCAACTACCTTTCAACGGTACGGAAAGAGATCTAAAGCCAGAAGATATTGCTCAAGCTCTACACTTGCAATCATCTGATATCATAACTTAATTGGGAAACAAGGAGTGGTGTCAAGAGTTTCCTAGCAAAGTTCTTATTTGAGAAAGCCCAAAGTTGTTAGAACTCTTTGGATCTGCAAGATTTTGAGGAAATTGTGGCTCTCCTCATCTATGGGGTGGTTTTGTTTCCAAATCCTTACCAACTCATAGACGTGAACACCATCAAAATCTTCACATCCCGCAACCCGGTGCCTACTTTGCTAGGAGACATCCTACATTCTTTTCACACTCGCACTATGAAGAAAAGAGGTATCCTTATGTGTTGTACTCCTCTCTTGGCAAGATGGTTTATTTCACATCTTCCCCAATTTGTATTAAAGATCGAGCAAGGTTCAAGATGGTCACAAAGGTTGATGACGCTCAAACATTCAGACATTCATTGGTGTTCCTGATCCATAGAGAATGTTACTATTGTCGACCGTTGTGGAGAATTACCTAATGTCCCTTTACTTGGCATTAGAGGAGGTATCACCTACAACCCCTACTTAGCCTTAAGACAGATTGGTTATGCCCGTAGGGATGGCCCACATGAGATGCTCATCCAAGGTTTGGTATTTGACTACGAGAACGACGATCAAGGTCATCGCCAAAGATTTATCCGAGCTTGGAGGATGGTTAACAAGGTAGATAGTAAGACATTGGGGCACAATAATTCCATCTCTCTTGATCCTTACCTCAAATGGGTACGAACTCGTGCTCAGAGTCTTATGATGCCATATCCCTCCATTCTCCCGATAATCATTGATCCTGTTACGGAAGGAGATGTTCCATACACTACCCTACATCCTGACATGCCAAACTCTCTTGAAGACTTACAAAGATATTGGATACAACTCAAGTGGGAGTGAGACACTTTCGAAGCCCAATTCTACGCCAGCGAGAAGAAGGTTTTGGAACTCACTAAGCAACTTCATGAGGATCAGACTCTGAATGCCTACATCGCACCAAAGAGGATGCGTACAACCTTTTTATCTTAGAGTTTTTGTGTAAGACTAAAAAGGAATTGATGTACTAAAGCTTTAATTTATTAATATAACGTGTGTTTCCTTTTTGTCTAAAACAAATTTGAATCTTTAAAATCCTTAAAATCATTGCATATGCATCTACCATTCATCATAACATAAGCAGGTTTCTTGAAATAAGTCTCCTCATATTTCTACTGTTTATTTCAGTAAGATGGATCTCGAGCAAACTGTGAAGGACCTCCAAGCACAAAATGCTCAGTTTCAACAGATTTTCTTAACTCTAAACACGGGAAGAAGATTTAAAGGTCAAGCAAGAAGGACCCTAGACTTTGCAACGTCATCTGGTGAGAAAGACAATCAAGATGGGAAAGGCAAGGAAGCAGTTGTCCAGCCAGATTCAGAAGAGGAAGAGGAAGAAGAAGATTATTCTAAAGAATAATATCCTCCAGCCGACGACAAGTATAAGCATCTTGAAGAACGGTTAAGTGCGATGGAAATTAAAAAAGTGCCTGGATTGGACTTTGAAGAATTGGGTTTAGTATCTGGGATTGTCATTCCTCCAAAATTCAAGGCACCAGTGTTTTCCAAGCACGACAGAGTTTCATGTCCCAAAATGAATATCCGGTCTTATGTGAAGAAAATACAACCTCATACCGCTGACAAGGATTTACGGGTACACTCCTTTCAAGACAGCCTGTCCAGAAATCAACTTGATTGGTTTTATCATCTAGAAAGAGCCAATGTTCATAATTGGGAAGATCTGGCCGCCGCCTTTTACAAACAATACCAATACAATGCAGACCTTGCGCCCACCCGTACTAAACTCCAGAGTATGGCCATGGTTTCAAGTGAAGGCTTTAAAGACTACACGCAAAATGGAGGGACTTAGCAGGAAGAGTCCACCCTCCCCTATCTGAAAGAGAGTTGGTAGACATGTTTTTGGGCACCTTGTCTGGTCCCTTCTTTAATCACTTAATTGGGAGTTCATCGGCAGGCTTTACTGAGTTGATATTGACCGGAGAAAGGGTAGAAGCCGGGATAAAGAATGGGAAGATTCAAAAAGATACATCCTCTACTGTTGTAAGGAAACCATTCATTGGAAAGAAAGAAGTTATTGTTGTATATTCTCAGAGAAATCAAGATAGGGCTGAACATCGTCCAACGGTGGGGGTTGTCATGATTCCTAAACCCGCACCTGCTTAGCAAAGAAGCAACCATCCAAGAATGGAAAGACCAGTCAGACAGTTCACCCGAATTAATATGATACTATCTCAAGTATTGCCACATTTGTTAAGATCCAATCTAGTGACTTTGAAAGAATCTCCAAAGAATTCTAACACAACCTCTCCTCACTATCATCCTAATGCCCGCTGTGCATACTATTCTGAGACTCCCGACCATGACACTAACAATTGTTGGGCTCTGAAAAATAATGTACAAGACCTCCTTGAAGCCAAAGAGATTGAATTCGATGTGCCAGAAATTCCCAGTGTTATTACAGTCCCTATGCCCAAACACGGCCGTGATATCAATGCCATTGTGGAAGATATGTTTGTTACTTTGGTTGATGAACTTGTGACCCCACTTCTGACTATCAAAAAGAACTTGTTGAATGCCAGTGTATTCCCAAGTTGTGATGAAAGCTGTCATTTTTGTTTATCCTCACCAACCAGATGTCCTTTGTTAAAAGTAGGCATTCAACGCCTAATAGATGACAAGGAGATTTTGTTCGAAAATACTTCTATTCCAACTGTTTCTTATAATGATGTTTCCATCGTGACCATTTCTGCCAATTTTTCCCAGGTCTCCACCAAAAGACCCGTTAGAATTACATCAGTTCCTAAAGTGGCTCCGTTGATTATTACAATGCCTGGACCAATCCTGTATTCGTCATACAAAACCGTCCCATGGAATAATGGAGGTGATGTCTACTACCACGGTGCCAAGCAAGATTGGCATGCCGCTAAAAATTCATGTTCTGAGAAAGTTGACTTCGATATCAGTAACATCGCAGGGACTAGCAAGATAACCCGAAATAGAAGGGTATTCTATCCAAAAATAGCTCCTCCAAAACTATTTCTGGACTCGTAATCATTCATGTTGTTGTTGCTCCTACAAAGGCTATTCCCAGTCCTACAATCATCTCTGCTAATACTCTTGTTGACAAAACTGCTGCAATCCCTGTTATCATCCCCACTGACATTCCTACTGCCGAGTCAACCGAGACTCGAGCCAAAGGTATTCTGGTTGAGCTTGTCGGGACGAAGGCATAATCAGTAACTATCCCTGAGACCTCCCGAACAGAGATGGAGGAAATTTTAAAGATTATAAAAAGAATCGACTAAAACATAGTCGAGCAACTGGGGCAAACTCCATCAAAAATTTCCATGTTGGCTTTATTGTTATGTTCAGAGGCTCATGTAAAGGCCTTGGTAAAATTCCTTAAAACTGCCCATGTACCCCAAGAAACATTTGTCGATCAGTTCCAAGACTACGTAGCCAGCTTGTCTGCAGATAATGGTTTAGGTTTTTCAGATGTTGATTTAACGCCAAGGGGGAGGAAGCATAACGAGGCATTGCATGTCTCAGTCGAATGCAGGGGCACGACTTTGGCTCATGTCTTGGTTGATATTGGTTCGTCTCTGAATGAGTTGCCTAAAAAGGCTCTTGACAGGCTTGACTGTGAAGGATTGACATTGAAATCGAGCAACATAGTAGTGAGAGCCTTCGACGGCTCAAAAAGGATGGTGCATGGGGAAGTGGACATCCCCATAAAAGTTGGAACCCAAACATTTGATTCAAATTTTCATGTAATGGATATTCGCACTTCATATCCCTGCTTATTAGGCTGACCGTGGATTCACAATGCTGGTGTCGTTACCTCTACATTGCATCAAATGCTGAAATATCTAATTCAAGCGAAAATTAACACCGTTCATGGAGAAGAAGAGTATATGATCAGCCATCTAAATTCCTTCAGATATGTGGAATTAGATGGTGAATTTATTGAAACTCCATTCCAGCAATTTGAAGAAGTCCTGTAAACTGTGGGAGTAACCAAGGATATTTCTCAAGTCCCCAAGATTACAAGGCCTTCGCTCAAGATGTCATCTTTGAAAGATGCCAAGGCAGTGATAGAAGAAGTTGGGTGCACTATTTGGGGCCAAATTCCAGATATCCCATACAAATCTGACAAATTTGGTTTGGGTTTCACTTCAGGAGCCCAGAAATCTGTAAGCCGCGCTCGTGCCGGAGGACCACCCTTGAAGATCAGCAACTGCGAAGTCAATGCAATAGAGGATGATGAAGATAGCTGCAACATGAAGGATTGGATTTTCCCAAATGTCAGTGGAGGGCTCAACAACTGGGAAGCTAGAGATTTTGTCTCGATCACTTTTATCACATAGTAATTTGTCTTTAAATTTTGTCGGACCTGTAATATTTAACAATTCAGACTCTTAAAACCTTGTGTCTTACCCGAGGCACAATGGTCCATTTGCAAGGGTTATTATCTCATTTCCATATGACATCAATGAATCATGGATGTTTTTGCATACAAACTTTGTGCTCATTGTTTTTCTTTTTACATTTTATTTCTTTCAAAGATAGTTATACTCTTACACACACTCACATTCAAAATGCAGATCTACATCCATTCGGGATCCCATGGGTAACGGTTCTGCTATGGCCTTCTGTGATTCTGAAAATCTAATCTACCAAGCCGAAAACGAAGGTGAGGAAGATTGTGAAGTGCTAGGGGAACTCGCCAGGTTACTATAACAAGAAGAGAGGACCATTCATCCCCACGAAGAACCAGTGAACACAATTAACCTAGGTACCAAAGAAGACAAAAGAGAAGTCAAGGTGGGAGCCAATCTGGAACCCAGTGTCAAAGAGCGTCTGATTCTGTTGCTACACGATTATGTTGAAGTCTTTGCCTGGTCGTACAAAGACATGACAGGACTTGATGCAGATATCGTGGTGCATCGTCTACCTACAAAAGAGGACTGCCCCCAGGTAAAGCAAAAGGTCTATCGTATGCGACCAGACAATTCAGAGAAGATCAAAGCGGATGTCATGAAACAATTCAATGTCGGATTCTTGGCCGTCACTTCCTATCCACAATGGGTTACCAATGTTGTTCCTGTGCCCAAAAGGACGGCAAGGTACGAATGTGCGTGGACTGCAAAGATTTGAATAAGGAAAGCCCTAAGGATGATTTCCCACTTCCCCACATTGAGATTCTAGTTGACAATACGACACAACATAAAGTGTTTTCCTTCATGGATGATTTCTAAGGCTACAACCAAATCAAAATGGTGCCTGAGGACATGGAGAAAACAACTTTTGTCACACAATGGGGAACATTCTGCTACAAGGTTATTCCATTCGGGTTGAAGAATGTCAGGGCAACCTATCAGCGTGCCATTGTAGCTCTATTTCACGACATGATACAACACGAAATAGAGGTCTATGTGGATGACATGATAGCTAGATATCAAACAGAAGAAGAGCATCTTGACCATTTACAGAAACTCTTTGAGAGACTAAAGAAGTACAAGCTGAGGTTAAACCCGAATAAATGCACGTTTAGAGTAAGGTCCGGTAAACTCCTAAGCTTTATCGTCAGTGGTAAAGGTATTGAAGTGGATCCCACCAAGGTGAAAGCGATACAAGAAATGCCTTCTCCTCGTATCGAGAAGGAAGTCAGAGGATTCTTGGGACGATTAAACTACATTTCCAGATTCATTTCTCACCTGACAGCTACTTGTGAACCAATCTTCAAATTACTGAAGAAAGATCAAGTAGTCAAATGGAATGATGAGTGCCAAACCGCCTTCGACAAGATCAAAGAGTACTTACAAGAGCCTCCTGTTTTGATTCCACCAGTCGAGGGAAGACCATTGATCATGTATCTAACTGTTTTGGAAAATTCAATGGGGTGTGTGCTGGGGCAGCATGAAGAGTCTGGCCGAAAAGAGCATGTTATTTATTACCCGAGAGAAAAGTTTACCGACTGTGAAACCAGATATTCATTACTCGAGAAAACTTGCTGCGCTCTGGCATGGGCTGCTCGCCGGTAAAACAGTATATGCTGACCCATACTACCTTGTTGATATCTAAAATGGATCCAATAAAATACATCTTCGAGAAACTTGCCCTCTCTGGGAGAATAGCAAGATGGCAGATGATCCTGACGGAATATGACATACAATATACTAACCAGAAAGTAATAAAGGCTAGTGTACTAGCTGATCACCTTGCTCATCAAGTTGTTGAAGACTATCAGTCCATCAAGTTTGAATTCCTAGATGAAGACATCATGATGGTAAACAACTATGAAGAACTCAGACTATATGACGGACCTGAATAAGGATCCCGATGGACCCTGGTTTTTGATGGGACATCCAACAAAGTCGACAATGGTATAGGTGTTGTACTCATATCTCCTGAAGGATGTCACACTCCCTTTACGACAAGAATCTACTTCAATTGTACAAACAACATGGTTGAATACGAAGCGTGCATTTATGGTCTCAAAGTCGCCATAGATTTGGGGATCAAATCCTTAAATGTATTCGGAGATTCAGCTTTGGTCATCATCCAAATCAAAGGGTAATGGGACACCAAACACCCTAACCTTATCCCCTAAAAAGAACACGTGTTGAAATTGATCCCACTTTTTAAGAAGATTACCTTCGAGCATTTCCCGCGAGAAGAAAATCAGCTAGCAGACGCACTAGCCACAATGTCATCCATGTTTAAACTTAAGTGGGATAACGAGGCTCCCCAAATTACCATTGAACGAATGGATAAACCGGATCATTGTCACGAGATTAATACTGAAGAAGTAGTGGACTAGCCTTGGTTTCACGAAGTTAAGAGGTATCTCGAGTCTCAAGAATATCCGGAAGGAGCTTTAGTCAATGATAAGAAGTTCTTAAGGAGATTATTTTCTAAGTTCTTCCTTAGTAATGGAATTCTCTACAAACACAATTGTGACTCTGTGTTACTTCGGTGCGTAAACAGGGTTGAAGCGGAAAATATCATGGTTGAGTTGCATGAAGGCACTTTTGGCACCCATTCCAGTGGGCATATGATGACAAAAAAAATCCTATGGGCAGGGTATTACTAGTCTACCATGGAAGCAGATTGCTATCAATACTCTCGACAAGTGTTAGATATATGTTGACAAGGTGCACGTACCTCTGGTTCCTCTGAATGTCTTGACGGATCCTTGGTCCTTTTCTATGTGGGGCATCAATATGATTGGGGAAATCAAGCCAACAGCCTCTAATGGACATCGCTTCATCTTAGTGGCAATAGACTATTTTACAAAGTGGGTTGAGGTAGTCTCTTTCGCTTCCGTTACCAAGAATGTTGTAGCTCAGTTCATTAAACATAATCTCATATGTCGGTATGGTATCTTGGAGAGGATCATCATAAACAATGGTACGAATCTAAACAATACTATGATCACTTCCCTATGCGAACAATTCAATATCCAGCATCATAATTCTTCCCCTTACCGGCCAAAGATGAATGGTATTGTTGAAGCCGCAAATAAGAATATTAAAAAGATCATACAGAAAATGACAGTCACGTACAAAGAATGGCATGAAATGCTATCATTCGCTCTCCACGGGTATCGTACCACAACACGCACATTAACCGGGGCAACACCTTACTCTTTGGTATACAACATGGAGGCTGTCTTGCCTATTGAGGTCCAGATCCCCTCTCTGAGAATTATGAAGGATGCAGGTCTGAACAAAGACGATTGAATCCGAACTCGACTCGATCAACTGAACTTGATTGATGAGAAAAGGCTTATTGCTGTCTGTCATGGTCAAATGTATCAAAAAAGGATGATCAAGGCTTTCAACAAAAAGGTCAGACACCAAGTGTATCAAGTAAGGGATTTGGTGATCAAACGTATCATACTACCGCAAGGTGATCCCAGAGGAAAATGGACTCCTACATATGAAGGACCATTTGTAATCAAAAGCATATTCTCTGGTGGAGCGATGATCTTGACAACCATGGATGGGGACGATCTGACGCATCCTGTGAACGTAGACATAGTCAAAAGATACTATGCATAAGAGACCCGCTAGGTTGACACACCTAGGAAAAACAAGAGCATCCCAGAGAACCAAAAGGGTTCGGGCAAAAATTAGGGATAAAACAAAAAAAATCTGTACACCCGGCAAGCTGAAAACCCGAAAGGGAGGCTTAGGGAAAAAAGGGTATTCCGGTGGACTGAAAATCTGAAAGAGCGGTCCAGGCAAAAGTTAGGGATTTAAAGCGTATGACTATGTCCCGTTGGATCACCTTACGGACAACCTGCAAACTCGACGGTGCTAATCAATTCAATCAGCTTCGGACAAGGCAACAAACATATAAGATGCTCAGAGACAAGAAGGCTATAGAAGAATGGGAACCCCATGGGGTTATTTCATATAGCTATCTTTTCTTTGTATCAAAGTTTAATTTTTTTTACGACGAAATTCTCTTACTAGAATGTTTGTCTCATTGTACGAAAATACTTACTCAAAATCAATACAAAGATACCCCTTTGAAAGTGCAAAACTATCTGTTTTTCTTTACTCTTGTGTTTTGTTTACAAAAACGTCCAATGATTTATTTTTGAACATATGCATTTGAACATAATTACTGTTTACAAATGGACAAAATAAAAAGACAACCACTGATGGTTGTAAGAGATAGGGAAATATGTCCAAGCTGTTTCCATAAAATCCCCCGCAGTGTGCAGATTAATCCCCAACGGAACAAAACTTCCAGTTATCACTCCCCGGTAGAAGTTGCCAATATTCTCAGGATTCCCCAACATGATGTTACCAATAGTACACAGAATTCCCCTTACCACAGAGTTTATTTCTCTAAGTTGGAATTCATCAGCACTTCAAAACATGAAGACTTGCACTCCATATCCTCAGTAGCAGTCGGGGACTTATTTTTCCCAAATCCAACAAGCAGTACAACAGATTAGCTCACATATGCATACATCACATCCATATATCATAAACATCGATAACACGAATTCATGTATAATAGTCTCATTATACCATGCATTTCATACAACATGACTCTGCATATTACCTAACATTTTACCCTTTTTAGGATAAGGTTAATCAATAGCTACCATTAACAATGTTCAAAAGCTTTTCAGATGCAGTTCAGATACGCTCCAGACACGGATGCCATCCTGATACTGATTCAGATTCAGCTCTCAGATACAGTTCAGATAGGCTCCAGACACGGATGCCACCTGATAATCATTCAAATTCAATCTTCATATATAGTTCTGATACGCTCCAGACACGGATTCTATCCTGATGCTCATTCAGATTCAATCTTCAGATACAGTTCAGATATGCTCCAGATACGGATGCCATCCTGATACTCATTCAGATTCAATCTTCAGATACAGTTCACATACACTCCAGACACGGATGCCATCCTAATACTCATTCAGATTGAATTTTCGGATACAGTTTAGATACACTCCAGATACGGATGCAATCCTGATACTCATTCAGATTCAATCTTCAGATACAGTTTAGATACTCTCCAGACACAGATGCCATCCTGATCCTCATTCAGATTCAGATTCTCATATACAGTTCAGATACGCTCCAGACACAGATGCCATCCTGATACTCATTCAAATTCAATCTTCAGATACAGTTCAGATATGCTCCAGACACGGATGCCATCCTGATACACATTCATGTACAGCTTCTCAGATATAGTTCAGATACGCTCTAGACACGGATGTCATCCTGATACTCATTAAGATTCAGCTTCTCAAATACAGTTCAGATATTCTCCAGACACGGATTCTATCCTAATACTCATTCAGATTCAACTTTCAGATACAGTTCGAATACGCTCCAGACACGGACGCCATTCTGATACTTATTCAGTTTCAGCTTACAGATATGGTTCAACAATCATTTCTGGATTGAATCTACAAGACCATCTCCAACAACTTTCCATCATCCCTCCATATGGAATCTTTAAGCCCATTCCCTATACCGTCAACCATCACATCACGGAGTGCAAATTTCTGGGCACTCTAATGTCTAATCATCTTCCACCTTCGAATCACGAATGGAAAAACTCGCCAATCTAACTCTTCAGGCTTATGAAGATTGAACAAGGGCAGATGTTGTACCCCAAATTTTTCCCTCTCACTTATCAATAATTTGCTCACAAGATCTCCTTTGGCTCAAGACTTCACTAAGGTTGATCAGCTCAAGACACCTCCTTAAGCACTGATGACCAAAATTAGTGTTTGAGATTGCATAAGGATATTTGAGCTCCCAATGCCCCATATGACTTTCATGGATCATTACAGACCCTCAAGATTACTCATGTCAAGTTTCAAGCTTTGAATCACATTTTTGCTCCGTCAATTGAGCAGTTGACCTAAAAATCAGTTGTATTGAGGAAAAAGTCAACTTGGTCAATTTATAGTCAAACATCATAATTTTTATCCGCATCAACATTTTTAACTCATATGTATCATTTGATCAAGTTTGGACCACAATTCCACAAGAAATTTGATCAAATCTTCAAAAGGGCAAAATGGTCAAAATTAGGGTTTTGACTAGGAAAGGGCAATTTCTATTTTTTGACCTAGCAAATGATCAATTGATTTAAGTCTTGATCACAAGAGTCCCATTGAATCATTTTTACCTAATGACATGGCTCAAAACATTGCTCAAGTCCAATGGATTAACAGATGAATTTCCAGTCAACTGATCAAAAGTCAATTGTATATTAAAAAGTCAAACTTTGACTTTTTGGTGAAAATCAAATGTCAAAGATCACAATTAATCAAAGCATGTCAAAATATGAATCTTATTCATTAAGAAATCAAAAATTCAAGATTTCATTTTGAAAAGTTAAAATTTCTAAACTTAGAAATTTTTCTAAGTGTTGAAAATTTCTTATTTTTTCACAACTTTGAACAAAACTTTCACCATGATGCAAGCTGATTCAGAAGAAACTTTCAACATTAAAGTTGTAGAAAT
Source organism: Vicia faba (assembly GCA_948472305.1). Taxonomy (NCBI): domain Eukaryota; kingdom Viridiplantae; phylum Streptophyta; class Magnoliopsida; order Fabales; family Fabaceae; genus Vicia; species Vicia faba. Next base: position 1,526,365,951 of record OX451735.1, on the reverse strand, counting down.
ACATGAAATCTACAACTTTTCTTTACACAACTCCTTCCAAAGGTGCTTGGATCTCAAGTTATAATTTTAAGAACACATGGTCATGAAACTAAACACTTAGTGAAATTTTGCCCAAATTTGGTCAGGATTTTGACCCAACTTCATGGTACTTTTTCATATAGTTCCAAGGGGAATTTTCAAAAGTGATTCAAAGATGGGTTGTAGAGAACATTTCTATATTTCCAAAATGTCTAAGAACTCCTTGAGATCATTTTTTAGTAGGGAGAATCGAAGAAATGAAGTTAGGGTTTTATCACTTGAATTACAAGTCATTTTGTGATGAACAAGATTAAAAATTAAAACTTATGCTGCATAACCTCTACTTTTCAGGCCTCAAACTTGTTAGGAACTCCATATTTAATTGCTTAAACAATTGTTAGAGATCTCATTTCAAGTATTCAATGCAAGGCCATGCTTTATATCCATTTTGGGAAGAAAGTGCACATTGCCATTTTGATAAAGTGGCTTTTTGCATAAAACTTGTTCTTGAGCTTTACACTTGCTTTCTTCTGATGATACAAGTCCCATAACTCAAGAGAAACTTGTTAGACACTTACAATCACTCAGCCCATACTTGTACCTCCTCTTGAAACTTGTTTTCCCACTTTTCTTCAAAATAAAGTAACCTAGCAATTAGCTTGTAACTTGTACTTCTAACTTTCTTCAACCTCTTTGATTATACATGTAATTTCAGCTTCTCAAGTCATATTTAAAGCATGTGTTTTGATGAAGACAACATGGACATCAACATTTCAAGGATGTGCAAAAAGCTTATCAACATCAAATAAAAGTCTTGAAGATTATTGAAGAATTATTGAAGAATCATCAAATGTCAATATGGTATAAATAATTCTTAAAATCTTGAATATAGATGTTCACAATATGCATTCATCAACATATACATATTCCATAACTTTAAGATCAAGAAAACTTTGTTTGAAATATCTTTCAAAAAGTATTTTTGAAAATAATCCTTTAGGAACCGGTTCCTCCCTAACAGGGAACCGGGTTCTAGCATTTCTCAAAAAACATGTCCCTGGATTTTGTACTAGGAACCGGGTTGTACCAATAGGGGAACCGGTTCCTGCATGATAATTTTTGAATTCCAACTTATAACGTTCACTAAGAACCGGGTTCTGTCAGTGTCGGAACCGGTTCCTAGCGAACCAGTGCAGCTTTTACTTTGTTTTTTGAACATTTTTCAAGTGGTATCTTTTCATGAATGCATTGCAACTTTTCATATGAATTGGCATGAATGAAGAGGTTCTTGTAACTTTATAAAATGCAGATTTTCTTATTTCAAAAAATATACAACAATGCTTCAATTTTCAAATTAACAAATATACTTCTTCAATAAACAATTTTCTCATTCATTCACATTTTGAATATATACTTTCATGTGTTCATAATTTTGTGAAACTTGCCATATACACTTTAATTATCATTACAAGTTTCATTCATACATTATGAATATTTATATACATTGTTGAGAATTGTTTTTATCTTGAAGAAGAAGATCAATTGAAGATTGATAAAGCTCTCCATATACTTCAAACTAAATCATTGTATTACTTAAAGGTTTTTCCCTTACTATCCAGGATTGTTGGAAGTAAGTGTTGTGATTTGAAGAGGATTGTTCTTCATTCACATTAGTGTTTGTTTGGTCTTAAAGGTGTTAAGAACCTTTGATCACCCTATAGGTTAGATAGTAAGCATAGGTTGTACAATCATTCTAACTATAGTGAAATCTCTTTCGTGTTGGAAAGGGGACTGGAGTACTCTCGGATTGTGAGGGGAACCAGGATATATCACTGTGTTCTTTACTTTTCCGCATTTATCGCTTTCATCACCATAATCAGGAAAAGATAAAGATATAATCAAAACCTTCAAACACTTAACCAAAAAATTACTACCAAGCATTCTCATAAAACCGAATAAATTTTATAAGACCTAATTCACCCCCCATCTTAGGCACTCTGAGACTTACAATTGGCATCAGAGCAAGTTATAGGTAACTTATTCCTAAAGATCCAGAATGGCTTCCGCAAATCATCAACCAGTTTTCAGAGATGGTGGTAGTAACAACAAGCCTCCTCTATTCTGTGGTGAATATTTTGACTTCTGGAAAATACGCATGAAGGCGCATTTAGAAGCACAAGGAGAGGAAGTATGGGATGTTGTTGAAAATGGTCCATTTATCCCAATATCAGTAATCAATGGCATTGGTTCTGCAAAGCCCAAAACTGCATGGAACGACAATGATAAAAAGAAAGTTTTTTATGACAAAAAGGCAATAAACCTTCTTCAAGGTGCACTCAGTATGGACGAATTTTTCCGTGTCTCGAACTGCAAGACAGCAAAAGAAATATGGGATACCCTGGTTCAAACTCATGAAGGAACGGCTGAAGTAAAAAGATCAAGGCTAAATACCTTGAGTCAAGAATATGAACTATTTCGAATGCAGCCCGGAGAATCCATTCTTGACTTACAAAAGAGATTTGTGCATTTGACAAATCACTTAAATGCTCTTGGTAAAACCTTGACAAATGATGAACTCAACTTAAAAATCCTTAGATCATTGACTAGGGAATGGCAACCAAAGGTAACGGCAATCTCGGAAAAGAAGAGTCTCTCTGCAATGACTTCCGCTACATTATTTGGCAAACTTCAAGAATATGAAACGGAACTCGGTAGACTTGAAAAACATGAAAATTTAGAGAAGAAATCCAAAGGCATTGTCTTGAAAGTTGATTCAAAGGAAAGTCAAGATAAAGATGCATCGGAGGAAGATGAAAACTTCTTGCTTCTTGTAAAAAGGTTAGGAAAATATTTTGGTCATAAAAATAATCTTCATAATGCTAACTTTGTCAAGAGGAAGAAATTTTATAATCATAAAGATAAAGAAGCCTCCACATCAACACAAGATGTCACATGTTATGAATGTGGAAAGCAAGGTCACATAAAGCCGGATTGTCCAAAACTCTCCAAGAAAAATGGATTCAAAAGCAAAAAGAAGTTCAAGAACAAAAAGGCTTATGTTGCATGGGAAGATAATGAGATAAGTTCGTCATCTGATTCGGAAAGCGAGGAATGTGCAAATCTAGCATTAATGGCTTCACATCACTCTGACGATGAAGAAGAGGTTAGTAATGATTTTAATCTTTTTGATGATGATGTTCAAGATGCTATTGATGAACTCTTGAAAGAATGCAAAAGTTTATACAAAAAGGTGCCAAATCAAGAAAAAGAACTTCTAAGTTGTTTAGAAAAAATTGACACCATGACTAAAGATTTTGAACTTCAAAAACAGAATTTTATTAAAGAAAAAGAAAACTTTGCATGCTCCAAGTGTGAATCAAATGTCTTTCAAATTGTTCAATTGAAAAGAGTCATTGAACGATATGAAAAAGGACAAATATGATTGGAAGGATTACTAAGCCAACAACGTTATCCGAATGATAAAAGGGGTCTTGGTTATGTGAATTCTAAGAAACCAAGTAACAATCCCATTGTTTTTGTAAAGGCTAGTAATAGTTCCAATCCCAAGAAGGTAGAAAAGAAGCAAGTTGTTCATAATCATCAAAAGAAAAAGGCTAATGTATCGAAAAAGAAAACATTTCCTAAGAAGAAATCTTATCCTTCTAGATATAGAAGTAACTTCGAACCTACTTGTTTTTATTGTGGTATTAAAGGCCATACACCTAATGCTTGCTATGTTAGAAACTTTAGTATAGCAAGTGGGCATTATGTGTGGGTGAAAAAGGGAACTAACTATGAAGGACCCAAGGCAACTTGGGTACCTAACAAAGAATAATTTGTTTGTGTAGGTATGCTTGAAATCCACATCAAATGTCTGGTATCTTGATAGTGGATGTTCAAAGCATATGACAGGAGATGTACACCAATTTTCATATCTAGTACATAAAGCCAAAGGGTATGTCACCTATGGAGACAACACCAAAGGAAAGATTCTTGGAGTTGGAATAGTTGGCACACCTCCATCCATTCAAATTGAGGATGTTCTCTATGTTGAAGGATTAAAGCACAATATTCTTAGCATAAGTCAACTTTGCGATAGAGGGTTCAAGATCAAATTCAACAAAGATGAATGTCTTATTATGGATGAGGCAACCAATGAGGTAAAACTCAAAGGTATAAGAACTAACAATATTTTTATGATTACCTTAGATGATTTGTCTCTGAAGGTACAATGTCTTATGGTAAACAACAATGACGCTTGGTTATGGAACAAGAGGATCGCTCACATTCACATGGAGCACTTGAACAAATTGGTTAAGCATGACTTAGTTATTGGTCTACCAAAGATGAAGTTCATCAAAGACAAATTATGTAATGCATCCCAAAAGGGCAAACAGACCAAAACAACTTTCAAATCTAAGAATGTGGTGTCTACTACAAGACCACTGCAATTGTTACACATGGATCTCTTTGGTCCATCAAGAACAAAAAGCTTGGAAAAGAACTTGGTATTTTGGATGAAGGTGATATCTAATGTTTCTCTTAAGATGCACGTCTTAATTTTTATATGTATCTATTTCACTCTTTTTCCCCATCCTTTTTGATGTTAACAAAGGGGGAGAAGAATATGCATGTGTGTTGTTTTGTTTCAAAGATATTGCAGGCCCAAATAAATATCAAACTCACTCCAAAATTCAAAGAATCATATACTTAGGGGGAGCATACAATTTAGGGGGAGCCTTGCATTTGCTCAACATGTTTGCTATACAAAACAACATAAAACATTTCAAGAAATCGTTTTTAAGACTTGGTTGTCATCATCAAAAAGGGGGAGAATGTAATTGCAGCTTCTCAAGTCATATTTAAAGCATGTGTTTTGATGAAGACAACATGGACATCAACATTTCAAGGATGTGCAAAAAGCTTATCAACATCAAATAAAAGTCTTAAAGATTATTGAAGAATTATTGAAGAATCATCAAATGTAAATATGGTATAAATAATTCTTAAAATCTTGAATATAGATGTTCACAATATGCATTCATCAACATATACATATTCCATAACTTTAAGATCAAGAAAACTTTGTTTGAAATATCTTTCAAAAAGTATTTTTGAAAATAATCCTTTAGGAACCGCTTCCTCCCTAACATGGAACCGGGTTCCAGCATTTCTCAAAAAAAAATGTCCCTGGATTTTGTACCAGGAACCGGGTTATACCAATAGGGGAACCGGTTCCTGCATGATAATTTTTGAATTCCAACTTATAACGTTCACTAAGAACCGGGTTCTGTCAGTGTCGGAACCGGTTCCTAGCGAACCAGTGCAACTTTTACTTTGTTTTTTGAACATTTTTCAAGTGGTATCTTTTCATGAATGCATTGCAACTTTTCATATGAATTGGCATAAATGAAGAGGTTCTTGTAACTTTATAAAATGCAGATTTTCTTATTTCAAAAAATATACAACAATGCTTCAATTTTCAAATTAACAAATATACTTCTTCAATAAACAATTTTCTCATTCATTCACATTTTGAATATATACTTTCATGTGTTCATAATTTTGTGAAACTTTCCATATACACTTTCATTATCATTACAAGTTTCATTCATACACTGTGAACATTTATATACATTGTTGAGAATTGTTTTTATCTTGAAGAAGAAGATCAATTGAAGATTGATAAAGCTCTCCATATACTTCAAACTAAATCATTGTATTACTTAAAGGTTTTTCCCTTACTATCCAGGATTATTGGAAGTAAGTGTTGTGATTTGAAGAGGATTGTTCTTCATTCACATTAGTGTTTGTTTGGTCTTAAAGGTGTTAAGAACCTTTGATCACCCTATAGGTTAGATAGTAAGCATAGGCTGTACAATCATTCTAACTATAGTGAAATCTCTTTCGTGTTGGAAAGGGGACTGGAGTACTCTCGGATTGTGAGGGGAACCAGGATATATCACCGTGTTCTTTACTTTTCCGCCTTTATCGCTTTCATCACCATAATCAGGAAAAGATAAAGATATAATCAAAACCTTCAAACACTTAACCAAAAAATTACTACCAAGCATTCTCATAAAACCGAATAAATTTTATAAGACCTAATTCACCCCCCTCTTAGGCACTCTGAGACTTACAATACATACACAAGCCATTTTCCACAAATCCCATGCACGCTCAAGCCCTGAAAACACCAAGAACACAGAATCACCAAAAACACTTCAAAACTTGTCATTTCTGAGTTTTGAATCTAATTTCCAAATTTGCTCGTGCGTTTCATGGAATTTTACTTTCAAAAGCTTCTAAACAACATATACAAACAATCCCAACACCTCCAGCACCACTGTAACACCTCCATCATCATCCACCATTTTCAAAAACAGCACCTTGCACCTTGACTTCTCCAGAACTCCTCAGGCACTTTCAGCTCAAGCTAAGCATCCCATTAGCTTCCTGGGAACTTGAGGAAGCTAATCCAATCATTGAAACTCACTGAAAGCCACTCAAACTCCAAAACCGATACCCTCTTGCAAGGTAAGTTTTCTGACTTTGGAACTTTTCATACAGGCATCATTAATGGTTTATTTGTGAATGAAAAATGTAGATATCGTTGCTCTAAAGCTAACCATGTCCATAGTTTTCATTTATATTGCTTGAGCTTAGAGAATTTTAAGATTGAAGTTTCTGAAATTTTTAGGGTTCAGATTAGGGCCATTAAAATTCATGCTTCTATTTAATCTATAATTTTATTGCTTTGCATTTCTGAAATGGTGAGGAAATTTGCTACAAGTTTCTTGTTTACAGTTTTCATTTTGGTTGAGATTTGAATAAGATACAGAGGCTCTGGTTCGGCGTGAGGTTGAAGATGAAGTTCAGGCCATGGACTTGTTTACTATCATATATTTATTATTTTGATTATATAAACGGATGTAATGCCACCCTAATGGTAGAAGCGCGAGCTTGTGACTATAGGGACCCGGGTTCGAGCCGTAGTGGTACCCTTTTGGATTTTTCATATTTTTTTTGCATTCTGACTTTCTTTTTGCCAGCGCTGGGCCTAACAGCTTTGGGCCTGGCTTATTTGTTACCTCTAACCCCCTTGCTGACTATTTACACCCTGGCCCTTTTTATTTTCTTTTTCATATTTTTATTTTATTTTGTTTTCTTAAATATTTTATCTAATACTAAAAAAATCACAAAAAATATAAAAAAATTAGATTTATATTTTGACCTAGTTTATTCAGTTTTTTAAATAAAAAATTATTTTATTTAATCATATTTTATTTCTTTTACTAATTGGTTTTTAAATTTAATTAAAAAAAACTAGGGTTTTATTTATTTTCTTTTACACCAATTAAAATATATTATTTTAAAACCAAAAAAAAGACCAAAAATATTTCATAATACTATAAATTATTTTTAAGACAAAAATACCAAAAATATTCTTCTTCTAAACTTAATTTATTTTAATTAATAGATTAGGGTTTCATTTAAATTCTTTTCCTAGTAAGTTAAGGTTTACTTTTTATTATTTTAATTAATTATTTTCTTTTAGTTAATTAGTTTAAAGCCAAAACCCCTTTTCTCTATAAAAAATCAAACAAAATATCCATTTTCATTACATTTACATTCTTATACATTTATTCATTTTGTACATTATTTATTTAAATTCTTGTACAAATTCAATATGATTGTAATAGATAATTAGGCTTTATTTTCTTGAAATCTCCATTTATAATTTGTACACCCCCTCCCACAAACATTGTAATAGTGTAGTAATTTTAAATTCCGCAATTTATCATTTTATATACAAATGCTAGTAATTAGGATTTGCATGGAAAGACTAAAACCAATCAATTAGAAAACCCTAATCAAAGACAAAATCAAGCATGAAAAATAATACACTTGCACACAAGCACCCTTAGGGTAAAATCCACTTGGTTGCCTTACAAAATGGCCATATTACGCATGTGAGGTATCTTAGCAAAAACAAACAAAATACAAGATCATAGTCCCTCGATGACGCTATCTATGTTGCCTTTCAAATGATCTTAGTCCCTAAAGAGAATGCTAAGATACCTTGCAACATTGCTAATCATGGTTATACGATGACCCATGCCCGTCCCGTTTACATCCAAAGATAGGGTTACTTACCAAATCAATGGTAAGATAACAATGTCAAAGGAAAAGGAAATGAATATGAAAGACTTTTGAGTAGGTAGATTGTTCTTAATTACTTTCTCACTTTCAAAACAAAACATCCTTGCTATTTTCAAAACAAACACCTACACTTTCAAAAACAACTTTCAAACTTGAAAACATTTTCAAAAGATCAACATCTTTGTATACATTCTTACGAACGAGAATCATTACAAAGTTTGCCTAAACAATGGCCTGTTTACAAAATACTTTAAAAAACCACACAAAGCACAATTTCAAACAAAAGCAAGTGATCTAGCAAGTAACTAAGAGCCCATGGAAAACCATGGATGAAAAAGGTGCTAATACATTCCCTTTTCATAATCTACCCCCCAAACTCAAGAAATAATCTCAAAGGTCTTTCCTGTGCTTTTTCACCTTTCCTTTTGGATAAAAAAAAGTCGGTGGCGACTCTTGCTAACTGCAACATTTGCGATAAAACGCAAAACACCAAAGTCAGCTCTCCCATCGTATCACAGGCGGTAATCCTTACAGAACCTTTTGAGGTAATCTTGACAGAAGTGTTGGATTTTAGAGACAAATCTTATTAAAAATTCTCAGCAGATGGAACCTTCTCGATCAAAATTATATGATTATCCATCAGACGTTGAATGCCTTCCTTTAGTAACTTGCAGTCATTAGGTTGGACTACACAGCAATAACATTCTTTAGCACAAACCAGAAATAAATTGTCCTGTAATAGATTCTTCTTGATTATTGAAAGAAGAGTAACCAAATCACTTACAGTAGCAACATATAAAACATCATCAATAGCACTTATGCCTTTGTCATGCTTCGACATAGGTGCAGTAATCACGTTCGGAGTCTCCGGAGGATCGAACTAAATTTCCTTATTGTCAATCATGTCTTGAGTTTTGTTTTTCAAAGACCAACAATTATTGGTGTCATGCCCAGGATTGTTAGAATAATAGGCACACTTCGCATTCAGATTGTACTTAGGAGAGGAGGTGTTGGGATTCTGAGGAGGATCTTGTAGTGTAATAAGTTCTCTTTTAATAAATGTTGTGATTCCTGAAATAACATCATGTTAATTATGGTAATCTGCCTTACCAGAGCATCTCATCTACGTCGATTTCCCTGTTGTTATTGTTGAACAGGTGCAGGGTTAGAAATCAACACCGCTCCCACAGAGTGATTGCAGTCATTCTTACCATGGCCCTTCTGGCCATAAACAACATTGGTTTCCTTCTTATTATTGAATGTCTTCTTTACAACACTAGAATATGCAACCATTGGAATCTTTCCGCTCTCGATACCACTTTCAACTCGTTCCCCATTTAGAATCAGCTCAGTAAAACCAAATGACAGACTCCCAATTAGAAAATTAAAGAATGGACCTGTCAGAGTTCCCCTGAACATATCAACTAGCTCCCGGTCAGACAAGGGAGGTTTCACTCTTCCAACTAAGTCTCTCCATTTCTGTGCATATTCTTTGAACCCTTCATTCTAGCCCATGGTCATGTTTTTTAATTGTACATGAGTTGGTGCAAGGTCAGCATTATATTGATACTGCTTATAAAATGCAACAACCAAGTCTTCCCAAGTATCAATATTGGTTCCTTCTAGCTGATAGAACCATTTAATTTGAGTTCCAGACAAACTTTCTTGAAATAAATGGACCCATAACTTCCTGTCAACAGTATAAGGTTAGATCTTTCGAACGTACGATCTCAGATGAAGCTTGGGACAAGAGACACCATCATATTTAGCAAAGACGGGGACCTTGAACTTGTGAGGAATGAACACCCCCTGGATCAGACCTATCTCTCAAAAATCCATTCCAGGCACTTTCTGGATTTCCATAGCCTTGAGACGATCTTCCAACTGTTTTTACTTATCATCTGCAGGAGGATACTGTTCCTCAGAATAGTCTTCATCTTCAGGAATCTTCCCAAAACCCTGGTTGCTTCCACCTTCAGCCCTTACACTTCTATCATCTTCCTCTTGGTTGTTGTATTCATCAGAGGAGATATCAGCAATTGGAAATGGTTTAGCATGACCTTTAAATCTTCTCCCCATATTGAGGATAGAAATTGGCTTTCGAGTCTTCTTTTTCTTGGCGATGAGCGCCATTATGTCTTTTGTACCTGTGTTAAGTTTGGGAGAGTCTCCTTGAATTGGGTGTTATGTTCTTAGAGTTCCTTAACAGTCTATTTGAGGGCCATCTTTTACTGAAATAAACAACAAGAAGATGAGAAAACCTGTATTGAAAAACCTGTGACGTAGTGATGCATGATATGTATATGCGATGTTTTCAAAGACCTTGTGGGATTTAAATTCTTTAATCAAAGGGAAATAGAAACAAAATTTTTTATTAGTAATCTCAAATTATAATTGCCTCTCAGGCTTACAATGACAACAAAAGTGTTTCAAGGAAACAAAAAATGAACTCGTAAGACTCAAGTCTCCCACGGACGCTTTCTCTTTGTGTTGACATATGTATTAAGGTTCTTCTCTTCGTGAAGTCATTTTGTCAGCTCCAACACCTTCTTCTTGCTAGCATAGAACTGAGTCTCAAAGGTGTCCCTTTCTTCTTTCAGTTGAACACAAGACTTTTGTAGCTCTTCAAGGCCAGTAGGCATATCTGGATGAAGAACGGTATAAGGAATATCGCCTTTAGAAACATGCTCCAAAGTTATTGGTAGGACAATGGGATATGACATTATAATATTTTGAGAACGATATTGCACCCATTTGAGATAGGGCTCCAAAGGGATGGAGTTCTTCAGTCCTAAAGTCTTGCTATCAATATTGTTCACCATGCCCCAAGCGTGTATAAACCTTTGACGATAACCTTGAGGATTGTTCTCGTAATCAAATACAATACCTTTGATAAGCACGTCATGAGGATCGTCTTTTCGAGCATAACCAAATTAACGTAGAGCTAGAGAAGGGTTGTAAGTAATGCCTCCCCTAATGCTAAGGAGTGGGACATTGGGGTCCCCATAGCAGTCAATGATAGTGATATTCTGAGATCGGGAACACCAATAGATATTTGTATGAGAGAGTGACATTATCCTTTGAGACCACCCCAGACCTTGTTCATTCTTCATCAACAATCGGGGAAGGTGTGAAATAAACCACCTGGATAATAGAGGTATGCAACATATAAGAGTCCCTCGCTTCCTCATAGTATGAGTGTGAACAGAATTCAAAATATCTCCCAGCAAAGTAGGCACAGGATTATGGGCGAGAAATATTTTGATAGTGTTCATATCTATGAGTTGGTCTGGATTAGGGAATAGTACCAATCCATAGATTAAAAGAGCCAAGATCTCCTCGAAAGCTTAAAAACTCATGGCATCCAGAAACAGCTGAGCCTTATCTATCAGGAATTTAGTAAGAAAGCCTTTGACTCCACTTCTTGTTTCCTAATTAGATACAATGTTGGACCGCTTCAGATGTAAGGTTGTTGTAATATCCTCAGACTTTGGAACTTTCTCTAGACTGACGAAGGGTGTTTGATCAAGAATAGGTACTCACAGTAGCTTAGAGAACTCTTCCATTGTGGGTACCAACTGTTAATTTGGAAAAGTGAAACATTGATGTGCAAGGTCAAAGAACTGGAATAGAACACTCATCGTGTCTTCTTCAAAACCTGAGGTAACCAAACTGAGTAGATTACCTTGCCTCTTGGTAAATTGAGAGCTTTCGGGAACCTTTGAGACTAACTCCTTAAGCTGAGAAGGTACCCTTACGAAGTTGATCCAGATAGTTTTTCTACGAGCGAAGGCCATAACCTACAACAAAGAACGAAGATAAATCCCTTGGTCCTTAAAATTGTCAGTGAAAAATGCTATGGTATGATGTTATGATGTCATGATGTCATGTTCGAACAGTTAATCAAACACAAGAAAAGCACACGAGGCCTTAGGTTTAAACTTGCATGGATTTTTTAGGTAAGTACACTCTTTAGTTTACTTGTATCAACCTGTCCTAAGAAAAGTAACTAGGTTCTAAGAGTCTCATATCATTGATCTTTATCCCAGGCATTGTTTCTGCACAGGATCAGATTTGCAACCGAAATATCCCGAGTGTCCTACCACAATGAGTGTAGCATCGAGTATCAACCAACTTCAGTCTGCACCAAAGCCATTCATCTCACTACCTTCTAATGGCTAAGTTGGTTAATTAAGGTTATAAAGTCATTTAGTTCTTATGACACCACGCGGCAGCCCTACATTCTCATTGACTGACTCAAGGGACACCAACACATACCAATGTGCCGCACTAACGTATTCATCGCTTCAACCATATCGGTCTACGCGATATAGTTTCCACGATCTATTGCTACTTACCTAAAATGCCCCAGATCCGGGTATAGGATCTTTACAAGAAATAAACCCAAACAACCCTTTAAAATAAATTAGACAAATCAAACAAGGAAAGCAATAAAGATGATCTAGCTCTAAAGGTAACCCCACTTTTAGTTTTCCCCAACAGAGTTTCCAGTTCTGTAATACTATGGGAGAATTGACTCTTGGTTTTGCGTTTTATCCCAAATGTTACTGATAGCAAGTGTCACCACCGACTTTTCTTTTATCCAATAAAGGAAAGGGTGAAAAGAACAGGAAAGACCTTTGAGAATTTTCCTAGTTTGGGGGGTAGGTTATGAAAAGGGAAGGTGTTAGAACCCTTTTCATCCGTAGTTATATACGGGTTCTTAGTCTCTAGCTCACTTTTGAAAATGCTTTGTGTGTTTGAAAATATTTTCAAAATGCCTAAGTGCGGCAATTTTGTAATGATTCTCGTACTATTGAGAATGCATACAAAATGTATTTTGCAAATATATGTTGGAAAAGTGTTATTGTGTAAAAAAATGTTTTGTGTGAGCAAGCGATTACGAGCTATCTACCTACTCAAAAGTCTTTTGTTATTTTCCTCCTCCTTTAGATAGTTATATCCTACCATTAGTTAGTAGGAAGCCCTATCGTTGGATGTGAGAGGGACATGTGCGGGTCATCGTACAGTCATGAAGGAAACTTGTAGGGCGCTTTATCAATTTTATGGTAAGGGACTAAGATCGTTTACCAGAGGCAGCATCGAAGAGTCATCAAGGGAATACAATCTTTTAACCAAGGGTCTTTGCTAAAGCATCCCACGTTTGAGGGACATGATTGTGTTTTATCCGAGGCAACAAGTGTGGTTACCCTAGAGGTGCATGTGTGAATGGTGTTTTAATTCAGTTCATTTATCTTGCATATTATGGTTAGATACGATTGCTTTTAGATCTTGCCATACATGCCTGGTTATTATGCAAGAATGAAGAAAGGGATAAAGACAGAAAATAGATTTCCTTTGCTATTACAAAGCTTTGGGGAGGGGGTACAAACCATAAAAAAAATAGGGAAAAAGAAAGCAGATAAAACCCTAGTTAATCTATTACAACCTTTAGCAGTTACAATAATCGGAAAAATTAATGCGAAAGTAATAAAGTATGCGAAAATAAAAGATAAATGGAAAAGAAAAATTGTTTTATGATTTTGATGAAAAATGATTTGATTAATCTAAAAACCTAATAAATTAAGAAAAAATAATTGATTAATTAAACAAAACCCTAAATTTAATTTAATTGTAAAAAGAAGGGTTTAATGATAAACCTAAAAAAAACTAAATTCATTTTAACTAAAAAAATAATAATAATTTAATGACTATTAAAAAAACAATTAGTTAGGTTAATTTTATTTTTAAAGAAAAGTTAAGTTGATTCAATTTTAATTAATTAGAGAAAAAGTTAATTATGTAAAAAAAGAAATTAGAATAAAAATAATTAAAAAGAAAAGGAGAGATGGGCCTAAATAAGTAAAACCGGGGGGGGGGGGGGGGGGGGGGGGGTATGAGAAGCAAATCAATTAGGCCCAAACGTACAAGCCCATATGCCTATATGGGGTTTGGTGTCACTCTTTAATGAGAGTCCAACATGGACATGGAGATCTGGAACACTGGATCTAACCATGTGAACATCTGAGGGTGATTACATGAGGCGTATGATAAGCGCCCTAGGATGGCTTGTACTGGATCTACAGAAATCACAAAATATAAATTTTTTGTCCCGCGCCAGGATGGAACTCAGGTTCAGGCATAACAAGGTCTTAAGGGCAAGCGCTCTACCATTAGGGTGGCTATACATTCGTTCATAAAACTGCAATGATTAGTTTATAATACAAAACAAATCTCAAAAGTTAAATAACTCAAAGCGCACACCTGAGTGGGGTTCCCTGTATTTGAATGGACCAATCAAAGTGTCATATCCTGCCACGCATGGTCATCATCCAGTTAAACCACCATGGACGGTGTTTCGGGTCACCATCTCCTGCTGCATAAAATTTAAAACTAGCGAAATTCAAACTAAATAAAAAGGAAAAGAACCCTAATTGACTATTTAAGGTCATGCGATTCTCATGGTATGGTTAGTTTGGCCTAAAAATGTCTGTATCGTGAGATCCGAAGTTTCAAAAGCTTCGTGCCCTAACAATGGTACGATCTTGTTTCTGCATCAAAACTCACACGTAAAACGTTAAACATATTCTAAAGGTGCATATGAAAAGATTTAATATGTTAGTAAGGACTGAAAACGCGTGAAATCAAAGTTTTAGAAGTATACCAATTTTGACAATCGGCGTAGCTCAGATGTTGTATTCTGGCACACAAGGTACTCAGTTATGTACTTGAATCACTTCCTTTGATCCTCGGGAAGTGATTGTTGGCCTTTGTTTGGATCAAGAGTGACTAGAAACTATAGTACAGATCTTGCACTTTTCTTTGGATTTTTGTGAACTCTTTCAAGGATTTTTTAGGAAATATTTTTGTGTCCTCTTGGTATGATCTTGTTGTGCTTATATAGAGGAAAGGAAGGATCAAAAAATATGGGAAGAAATCATGAAATCATAGCCATGATCAAACAAAATCAAACATGTTCTCAAACTTCCATTTTTGAGAGATTTTTTGGCACTTTCGAGCTCACACGGTTTTGCATGGTTGTCAAATGATTCTTGGGCCTCCATGTGATTGAAATCATAAGCCCATGGGCCTTCATCATTGCTTTATATTTTATTTGATTTAATTTTCATTTAAATGAATAAAAATTCAAATAAAAGAAATAAAAATCATAAAAAATATATGAGTGTATTTAGAGGTCCTCTAACACATTCTGAACATGTTTGAACATCAAAATTTAGGCCCACTGGTTCAAAATTTCATGTTTGACATGTCTGATGAAGTATGTGAAAGTTATGCTTGGTCAAAGTTCAGTTGACTTCTCCTTAAAAAAATCCTAATTTAGTAACTTTTGACTCTTGATGAATCTTGAGTTTTCTTGATGAATCATAATCAATCCTTGATCAAATGATGAATATGACTTAAAAATGTTGGTATTGACCAAAAATCTTGAAGTTTGACTGTAAATTGGTCAAAGTTGAGTTTTTGCCCAATATAGTTGATTTTCAATCATCAAACTAATTGACTGAGCAAACTTGTGCTGCAAGGCTTGAAATTTTCCATGAGGATTCTTTGAGAAATATTAGAAACCATGAAATCCACTTAAGGCATTAGAAGTCCAATTTTCCTTAAGAGAAGCAAAACCCTAGTTGTAGGTCAACTGCTTAGGACGAGGGTTTGTCTGATCAATCCTTGAGTAGTTTTGAGCAATTGAGAACCCTAGGAGCATGGGGAGACCTATTGAAATAATTTGTCTTGAATAATGGGAGGGAAAAATTTAGGGTACAACAGTTTCCCCTGTTCAATCTTCTTAAACCTTAAGAGTTATATTGACATGCTCGTCATTCGTGATTTGAAGGTGGAAGAGGATTGAACACTTAAGTGCCCATAAATTTGCACTCACATATGCACGATGTAACACTGTTGGTTGATTGTATTTATTGAATGGGATTAAAGATTACATTCGAAGAGGTGATAGAGTGTAGACAGATATGGGCTTATAGATGACATCCAAAGTAATTGTTGATAAGAATATCAGAATAAGTCTATGCTCAACGGTATCTGATAAGTATACTAGAATGAGTTTGTGCCCGACTGTATCTAGCAGATATGTTGGGGAGTGTCAGAATAAATCTTATGTCTCGATTGTATCTTAATGATGTTCTAGAATGATTCTATGTCTTGACTGTATCTATAAGAGGATCTGAATGAGTCTTCGCCCAACTATATCTGAGATCTGTATTAGAACGACTCTACGCCTGACTGTATCTAAAAGATGTATTGGAATGAGTATCAGAATGAATCTTATGTCTCGATTGTATCTGAATGATGTTCTAGAATGAGTCTATGTCTTGATTGTATCTAGAAGAGGATCAGAATGAGTCTTCGCTCGACTATATCTGAGATCTGTATTAGAATGAGTCTACGCATGAATGTATCTAACAGATGTACTGGAATGAGTATCATAATGAATCTATATCTTGATCATATCTGAACTGTATCTAGAAGATGTAATGGAATGAGTCTACTCCTGACTGTATCCAAAGGATCATCATAATGAATCGTCGACTGATTGTATCTGAAGGAAGATAAAATGTTGACAATATTTATCTATTTGTGAACTAACATGAAAAAAAACAAATTTAGTTTTATCCAATGTCATGATGTATGCAAGGAATTGCATAATGATGCTCTCAAAATACCTGAGAATACAATATGTGTTTCATATGCATATGCTACGATATTCTGTAAATGAGGTATAGGTGCAATATGTCGCTGGAACGTATCGGTAACTTCGTATAACATCTTTGGATGAGGAAAATAAATCTTTGATTGTTGCTGGGGATGAAGATAATAGTTTCTCCATTTTTTAGAACATATTTGCTGGGGATTCATGCTTTCTATTTGAGGATACTCTTCTAGGGTCGTTCGACTTCTGCTTGGGGATAGAAGAATTCAAGGAAAATTGGTCATTCATCATTATTTTGAAGTATTTGATTCCTATGTACCCTGACTGGGGACAAAAGAGATGGATAATCCTCTGATGTGTTGCCTTACGAAGTTTCAAATAAGGATGTCAACTCTTCTGGGGAGGACAAAGTTGAATGACATTTGGCCGGGGAAGAGAATCCTGTTGGGGAATTGCAATATCGGAGAAATAAACTCCGTTGGGGAAATAAACCTTGTAGACTGTGTTGAGGAAATAATCTCGGATGGGGATCTGGATTTCATAGGATGTGTTAATGAAGTCTCCATCGTACGCTGGGGAAATGTTCAAACTTCCTTATTTGCTAGGGGGCTATTAAGGAAGAGGATCATGTTGAGCTATCCATCCGGGATGCAGAGGTGAACCGTTGGAGGATGCCCCAATTTTTGTCTGATGGCATATTAGATTTTCTAGGGAATATATCTCTGTTGGGGATGACCTTGTGAAGATAGTTCTGTAGAGATAGTTCCGTGGAGATTGCCCTATGGAGATTTTTGGATGACTTGAACATTATCCCAACTCCTAGAGTCTTTAGTAAATGCTAATCCTGTTTTTATGCATATATTTTGTTAACAGTAATCATGTTCAAATGCATATGTTCATTCAATGAAATCATTGGACGTTTTTGCAAACAAAACAGAGAAAGTAAAAAAATTTGAATTTTGAAATCTAATTGCATTGATTCTGAAAGTTTACCTATAAGCAGGAAGTTTTATACAAAGAGACAGAAATCCTAGTAAGAGGAAATCATCGTAATAATGAAGAAAGGGTATAAATAAAAACAAGGAAAAACAGCTATGTGGAAACGATCCCATCAAGTTTCAACTCTGCTATTGCCCATATGTCTTCAAGCATCTCATCACCTGTTGTTGCAAGAAGATGATTGAATTGTTTTGTACCGTTTGAACTTGATTCCAGTAATGAAGCTGGTTGTAAGTAGATGGGTGATCCAACAGGACATAGTCATACGCTTTAAGCCCTAACTTTTTCCTGGACCGCCCATCGGGTATTCAGTCCATTGGATATCCTTTTTTGCCCAAGCCGCCTTTTTAGGTTTTCGACTTGCTGGATGTACAAGTTTATATATATATATATATATATATATATATATATATATATATATATATATATATATATATATATATATATATATATATCCCTAATTTTTTCCAAAACCCTTTTGGTTCGTCGGGATGCCCTTACTTTTTCCTAGGCTTGTCAACCTAGTGGGTCTCTTTTATGCGTAGTATTTTTTGACTATGTCCGCGTTCACAGGGTGTGGAAAATCTTCACCTTCCATGGTAGTAAGTATCATAGAACCACCAGAAAATATCTTTTTGATCACAAATGGCCCTTCATATGTGGGAGTCCAATTGTCCCTAGGATCACCTTGTGGTAGGATAATGCGCTTTATTACCAAATCACCATACCGGTATACCCGATGTTTGACTTTCCTGTTAAAGGCTTTGATCATGTGTTTCTGATACATCTGACCATGGAAAACAACTCCAATACTTTTTTCATCAATCAAATTTATTTGGTCCAGTCGAGTTTGAGTCCATTTGTCTTCATCTAAATCTATGTCTTTCATAATCCTTAGGGAAGAAATTTGGACTTCAACAGGTAAGACAACCTTCATACCGTAGACTAGAGAGAACGGGGTTGCTCTAGTTGATGTACATATTGAAGTGCGATAACCATGAAGAGAAAATGGTAACATCTCATGCCAATCCTTGTATGTCACTATCATCTTCTGCAAGATCTTCTTGATATTCTTTTATGGCGGCTTCCACTGCGCCATTCATCTTTAGAGGTACGGAGAAGAATTGTGATGCTTAATCTTGAACTTCATGCAGAGTATTGTGATCATAGTATTGTTAATATTGGTATCATTGTCTGTGATGATCTTTTCAGGGATGCCATACCGACAGATAAGGTTGTATTTAATGAACCGAGCCACAACATTCTTGGTAACTGAAGCAAACGAGGTTGCTTTAACCCACTTCATGAAGTAATCAATAGCGACCAGGATGAAACGATGCCCATTGGACACAGAAGGCTTAATCTCTCCAATCATATCAATGCCCACAATGCAAACGGCTAAGGAAAAATCAAGACATTCAAAGGAACCATAGTCATATGTACTTTGTCAGCATAAATCTAGAATTTGTGGCAAGTTCTGGAATGATGATGGCAATCAGTTTCTGTTGTACCCCAAAATTTGCCCTCTCATTTATCAAGAATTTGCTCACAAGATCTCCTTTGGCTCAAGACTGCACTAGGGTTGATCAACTCAAGACACCTCCTTAAGCACTAATGACCAAAATTAGGGTTTGACATTGCACAAGGATATTTGAACTTCCAATGCCCCATATGACTTTCATTGATCATTATGGACCCTCAAGATTACTCATGTCAAGGTTCAAGCTTTGGATCACACTTTTGCTCAGTCAATTGAGCAGTTGACCTACAAATTAGTTGTATTGGGGAAAAAGTCAACTGTGGCCAATTTACAGTCAAACTTCATAATTTTTTGTCCACATAAACATTTTTAACTCATATGTATCATTTGATCAAGTTTGGACCACATTTCCTCAAGAAATTTGATCAAATCTTCAAAAGGGCAAAATGGTCAAAATTAGGGTTTTGACTAGGAAAGGGCAATTTCTATTTTTTGACCTAGCAAATGATCAATTGATTTAAGTCTTGATCACAAGAGTCCCATTGAATCATTTTTACCTAATGACATGGCTCAAAACATTTCTCAAGTCCAATGGATTAACAGATGAATTTCCAGTCAACTAATCAAAAGTCAACTGTATACTAAAAAGTCAAACTTTGACTTTTTGGTCAAAATCAAATGACAAAGATCACAATTCATCAAATCATGTCAAAATATGAATCTTATTCATTAAGAAATCAAAAATTCAAGATTTCATTTTGAAAAGTTAAAATTTCTAAACTTAGAAATTTTTCCAAGTGTTGGAAATTTCTTATTTTTCATAACTTTGAGCAAAATTTTAACCATGATGCAAGATGATTCAAAAGAAACTTTCATCATGAAAGTTGTAGATATCCATGAAATCTACAACATTTCTTTACACAACTCCTTCCAAAAATTCTTGGATCTCAAGTTATAATTTTAAGAACACATGGTCATGAAACAAAACACTTAGTGAAATTTTGCCCTAATTTGGTCAGGATTTTGACCTAACTTCATGGCACTTTTTCATATAGTTCCAAGGGTAATTTTCAAAAGTGATTCAAATAGGGGTTGTAGAGAACATTACAAGCTTTCCAAAATTTTAAAGAACTCCTTGAGATCATTTTTGAGTAAGGAGAATCGAAGATATGAAGTTAGGGTTTTCACACTTGAATTACAAGTCATTTTGTGATGAACAAGATTCAAAATTCAAACTTATGCTGCATAACCTCTACTTTGAAGGCCTCAAACTTGTTAGGCACTCCATATTTAATTTCTTGCACAGCTGTTAGAGGTCTCAATTCAAGAATTCAATGCAAGGGCATGCTTTATATCCATTTTGGGAAGAAAGTGCACAATGTCATTTTGATAAAGTAGCTTTTTGCACAAAAGTTGTTCTTGAGCCTTGAAATTGCTTTCTGCTGATGATACAAGTCCCATAACTCAAGAGAAGTTTATCTGGACACTTACAATCACTCAACCCATGCTTGTACTTCCTCTTGAAACTTGTTTTCCCACTTTTCTTGAAAATCAAGTAACATAGAAATTAGCTTGTAACTTGTACTTCTGACTCTCCAAAGCACTCAAGCTTTTTGTTTATACATACATAAGTCATTTGCCACAAATCCCACGCATGCTTGAGCCCTGAAAACACTAAGAACATAGATTTGCATCTCACACTTCCATTGTTGCAGATTCTGGCCAAAAATCCCAAAACCAAAAACTACTCGTGCATTTCTTGGCTTCTTGCTTCCAAAAGCTTATAAACATCATTTAGAAGTCATCCCTTCCCTTGATACAGTTCTGTAACACCATCTTCCTCCATTTCCATGTTCAAAAACAGAGCACTGTAAGTGGACTTCTCCAGATCATTTCAACCACTCTCCAACCAAGCTAATCATTGCTTTAGCTTCCTGGAACCTCAGTGGAGCTATACTGATCATCACAACACCTTGAGGAGTGCTCATTTGCAGAACACGATTTCTAGTTTTGGGATAAGTTATCTCAACTTTGAACTCTTCATACAAGCATCATTAATGGTTTATTTGTGAATAAAAAATGTAGATATCATTGCCCTAAAGCTAACCATGTCCATAGTTTTCATTTATATTGCTTGAGCTTAGAGAATTTTAAGATTGAAGTTTCTGAAATTTGTGGGGTTCAGATTATGGCCATTAAAATTCATGTTTGTCTTTGATCTATAATTTTATTGCTTTGCATTTATGAAATCGTGAGGAAATTTGCCACAAGATTCATGTTTACATTTTTGCAAATGGATGAGAGATGAACAAGATGCAGGTACTCTGGCTGGGCGTGAGGTTGAAGATGAAGTTTAGGCCATGGACTTGATTTCTATCATATATTTGTTGTTTTTTTATATGAACAGATGTATAGCCACCCCAGTGGTAAAGCGCGCGCCTGTTCAACCTTAGGTCCTGGGTTCAAGCCCCAGCGTGACCTTTTATGATTTTTTCATATTTTTCACATATTCTGACCTTTTTTGGCAGCGTTGGGCCTACTCCCCTTGGGCCTTATATTTTTTTACTTATGACCCCCCTTGCTGGCTATTCACACCCCTGGCCCATTTTATTTTCTTTTTCTCAAATTTTTATTTATTTGTTTTCTTAAATATTTGATCTAATACTAAAAAATCAGAAAAAATATAAAAAACATTAGATTTATATTTTGATATAGTTTATTTATTTTTTACAGAAAAAAATTATTTTATTTATTTTACTAATTGGTTTGTAAATTTAATTAAAAACTAGGGTTTTAGTTATTTTCTTAAAATATATTATTTTAAAACCAAAAAAGACCAAAAATATTTTATAATACTATAAATTATTTTTAAGACAAAAATACCAAAAAATATTCTTCTTATAAACTTAATTTCTTTTTTAATCAATTAATAGATTAGGGTTTTATTTAAATTCTTTTCCAAGTAAATTTAGGTTTTACTTTTTACTAATTTATTTAATTATTTTTCTTTTTAGTTAATTAGGTTAAAACAAAACCCCTTTCCTAAAAAAAATCAAAACAAAACATCTATTTTCTTTACATTTACGTTCTTGTATATTTATTCATTTTTGTACATTATTTATTCAATTCTTGTACAAATTCAATATGGTTGTAATAGATAATTAGGTTTATTTTCTAGCAATCCCCATTTTAAATTTGTACACCCCCTCCCACAAGTATTGTAATAGTGTAGTAATTTTAAAATTCTGCAATTTATCGCTTTATATACAAATGCTAGTAATTAGGGTTTGAATGGAAAGACTAAAACTAATCAATTAGAAAACCCTAATCAAAGACAAAACCAAGCATGAAAACAATACACTTGCACACAAGTACCCCTTAGGGTAAATCCACTTGGTTGTCTTACAAAAATGGCCATATTACGCATGTGAGGTATCTTAGCAAAAACAAGCAAAATACAAAGATCATAGTCCCTCGATGACGCTATCCATGTTTCCTTTCATATGATCTTTTAGTCCCTAAAAGAGAATGTTAAGATACCTTGCAACTTTGCTAATCATGGTCATACGATGACCCACACCCGTCCCGTTTACATCCAAAGATAGGGTTACTTACTAAATCAATGGTAAGATAACAATGTCAAAGGAAAAAGGAAATGAACATGAAAGACTTTTGAGTAGGTAGAATGTTCCTATTTACTTGCTCACTTTCAAAACAAAAACATCCTATCTATTTTTAAAATAAACACCTACACTTTCAAAACATCTTACAAACTTGAAAACATTTTCAAAAGACCAACATCTTTGTATACATTCTTACGAACGAGAATCATTACAAAGTTTGCCTAAACAATGGCCTCTTTACAAAATACTTTCAAAAACCACACAAAGCACAATTTCAAACAAAAGAAAGTGATTTAGCAAGTAACTAAGAACCCATGGAAAACCATGGATGAAAAGGGTGATAATACCTTCCCTTTTCATAATCTACCCCCCGAACTCAAGAAATAATCTCAAAGGTCTTTCCTGTGCTTTTTCACCTTTAATTTTGGATAAAAGAATAGTCATGCAAAACACCCAAGTCAGTTCTCCCACCGTATCACAAAACTAGCAACTCTGCTGGGGAAAATTTTAAAAGTGGGGTTACCTTAGGGTTAGATCATATTTACTTGCTTTCTTTGTTTGAGTTGTATGCTTTACATTATGGTTCTTTTTTTGGGTTTGAATCGCCTACCCGGATTTGGGATTCCTTATAGGTAAGTAGCAATACATTGTGCAAACTGTGCAGGGTATACCGATATAGTCTAAACAATAGCTACGTTAGTGTGACATATTTGTGGGTACCGTTAGCCCTTGAGTTAATCAAGGAGAATAAGCGACCGCTTAGTGATGTCATGAAGCACTAATGAACTTTTAGAACCTTTACTTGACCAACTTGGCCATTCGGACGTAGTGAGATGATCGGCTTTGGTGCAGTCCGAAGTTGGTAGATACTCGATACTACGCTCATTGAGGTTTGATTTTTTGGGGTATTTCGGCCGCCATTAAAGAGGCTTGTGCTGAAACAATGACCAAGGAAACAAACCAGTGATATTGAGCTCCTTAGAACCCGGTTACTATTGCTAGTACATGTTTTAAGCCAACTAAACTTAAAGAAGGTACTTACCTATAAGACTCCATGCAAGCCTAAACCTAAGGATTTGTTTGCTTTGTTTGTATATATTTACTTGTACATAACATCATGAACATCATAACATCATACTCATACTCACTAACCATTTCAAGGATCTTATGATTTATCTTTGTTCTGTTTTGTAGGACATGGATTCCATTCGCAGGAAAACCATTCAAGTCAATCTCGTAAGGATTCCTCCTCAACTTAAAGAGCTAGCATCAAGGATTCCTGAAAACTCTCCATTCACCGAAAGACATGGTCTCCTACTAAACTTGGTCATCTCCAACACTGATGAATAAATGATGAACATGCTTTTGCAGTTCTTTGATCCTTTACACCATTGCTTCACGTTTCCCGATTATCAACTTGTGCCAACTTTGGAAGAATTCTCCCAAATCTTAAGAATTCCCATTCTCAATCAACTACCTTTCAACGGTACAGAAAGAGATCCAAATCCAGAAGAGATTACTCAAGCTCTACACTTGCAACCATCTGATATGACAACCAATTGGGAAACAAGGAGTGGTGTCAAGGGTTTCCTAGCAAAGTTCTTGTTTGAGAAAGCCCAAAAATGTTGGAACTCTTTGGATCTGCAAGATTTTGAGGAAATTGTGGCTCTCCTCATCTATGGGATGGTTTTGTTTACAAATCCTGACCAACTCACAGATGTGAACACCGTCAAAATCTTCATGTCCCGCAACCCGGTGCCTACTCTGTTAGGGGACATCCTACATTCTTTTCACACTCACACTATGAGTAAAAGAGGTATCCTTATGTGTTGTACTCCTCTTTTGGCAAGATGGTTTATTTCGCATCTTCCCCAATCTGTATTGAAGAACGAGCAAGGTTCAAGATGGTCACAAAGGTTGATGACGCTTAAACATTCAGACATTCATTGGTGTTCCCGATATATAGAGAATGTTATCATCGTCGACCATTATGGAGAATTCCATAATGTCCCTTTAATTGGCATTAGAGGAAGTATCACCTACAACCTTTGCTTAGCCTTAAGATAGTTTGGTTACGCCCGAAGGGATGGCCCACATGAGATGCTCATTCAAGGTTTGGTATTTGACTACGAGAACGAAGATCAAGGTCATCTCTAGAGGTTTATCCGAGCTTGGAGGATGTTAAACAAGGTAGATAGCAAGACATTGGGGAATAAGAATTCCATCCTGCTTGAGCCTTACCTCAAATGGGTACGAGCTCGTGCTCAAAGTCTTATGATGCCTTACCCCTCCATTCTCCCGGTAATCATTGAGTCTGTTGTGGAAGGAGATATTCCATACACTATCCCGCATCCTGACATGCCCACCTCTCTTGAAGACTTACAAAGAGATTGGATACAAATCAAGGGGGAGCGAGACACTTTCAAGGACCATTTTTACGCCAGTGAGAAGAATAATCTGGAGCTCACCAAGCAACTTCATGAGGAGCGAATTATGAATTCCTACATCGCACCAATGAGGATGCATACAACCTTTTTATCTTAGAGTTTTTGTATTTTTGCCCAAAAAGAAATTGATGTACTCAAGCTTTAATTTATTAATATAACATGTGTTCCATTTTTGTCTAAAACGAATTTGAATCTCTAAAAATCCTTGAAATCATTGCATATGCATCTAGCATTCATCATAACATAAGCAGGTTTCTTGCATCAAGTCTCCTCATCTTTCTATTGTTTATTTCTGTAAGATGGATCTCGAGCAAACAGTGAAGGACCTCCAAGCATGGAATGCTCAGTTTCAACAGATATTCTTAACTCTAGCCAAAGGACAAGAAGAGTTGAAGACCTTGTTGGTTGGATAGAAAAAGAAGAAAACAAAGAAAATAACTGGAGTTCTAAATGTGGGAAGAAGATTCCAAGTACAAGCAAGAAGGACCCTAGACTTTTCAACGTCATCTGGTGAGAAAGACAATCAAGATGGGAAAGGCAAGTAAGCAGTTGCCCAACCAGATTCAGAAGAGGAAGAGGAAGAAGAAGATTATTCTAAAGAATAATATCCTTCAGCCGACGACAAGAATAAGCATATGGAAGAACGGTTAAGTGCAATGGAAATTCAAAAAGTGCTTGGACTGGACTTTGAGGAGTTGGGTTTAGTATCTGGGATTGTCATTCCTCCAAAATTTAAGGCACCGGTGTTCGCCAAATACGATGGAGTTTCATGTCCCAAAATGCATCTCCGGTCCTATGTGAGGAAAATACAGCCTCACACTGCTGACAAGGATTTATGGGTACACTTCTTTCAAGGCAGCCTGTCTGGAACTCAACTTGATTGGTTTTATCAGCTAAAAAGAGCCAATGTTCATAATTGGGAAGATCTTGCCGCGACCTTTACAAACAATACCAATACAATGCAGACCTTGCTCCCACCCGTACTCATCTCTAGAGTATGGCTATGGTTTAAAGTGAAGGCTTCAAAGACTAAGCTCAAAAATGAAGGGACTTAGCAGGAAGAGTCCAGCCTCCCCTATCAGAAAGAGAGCTAGTAGACATCTTTTTGGGCACCTTGTCTGGTCCTTTCTTTAATCACTTAATTGGGATTTCCTCTGCAGGTTTTACCGAATTGATATTGACCGGAGAAAGAGTGGAAGTCGGGATAAAGAATGGGAAGATTCAAAAAGAAGCATCCTCTGCTGCTGTAAGAAAACCATTCATTGGAAAAAAAGAAGTTATTGTTGTATATCCTCAGAGAAATCAAGATAGGGTTGAACTTCGTCCAATGGTGGGGGTGTCATGATTCCTAAACCCGCACCTGCTCAGCAAAGTAGCAACCTGCCAAGAATGGAAAGACCAGTCAGACAGTTCACTCGAATTAATATGACATTATCTCAAGTATTGCTGCATTTTTTAAGATCCAATCTAGTGACTTTGAAGGAAGCTTCAAAGAATCCTAACACAACCTCTCCTCATTATCATCCTAATTCCCGCTGTGCATACCATTCTAAGAGTCCCGGCCATGACACTAACAACTGTTGGGCTCTGAAAAACAAGGTACAAGACCTTCTTGAAGCCAAAGAGATTGAATTCGATGCACCATAAATTCCTAATGTCATCACTGCCCCTATGCCCAAGCACGGCCGTGATGTCAATGCCGTTGAGGAAGATATATTTGTTAATGTGGTTGATGAACTTGTGACCCCACTCCTGACTATCAAAAAGAACTTGTTGAATGCCAGTTGTGATACGGTGGGAGAACTGACTTGAGGTTTTGCGTTTGTATTCGCACTTGTTCGGTTTAGCAAGAGTCGCCACCGACTTTTTATTTTATCCTAAAGGAAAGGTTAAAAAAGCACAGGAAAAACCTTTTGAGATGTTTCGTGGGTTCGGGGGGTAGATTATGAAAAGAGAAGGTATTAGCACCCTTTTCATCCATGGTTATCCACGGGATCTTAGTTACTTGGTTTTAGATCACTTGCCTTGATTTTCGATTGCTTGAAATTGTGGTGTGTGTGTGTGTGTGTGTTTTGAAAATTTTTTGAAATAGACGCCTTTGTTTCGGCAACCGTTGTAATGACTCGTGTTTGAGTATATACGAAGGTGTGTATCTTTTCGAAAAGATGTTTCAAATGTTTTTGTTTTGAAAGTGCTTGTGGAGCGTGGTTTGAAATGTAGGCAAGTGTTTTTGCAAGTTGATCAAGTAACTAAGAGTTTTGACTACCCCTAATGTAATCAAAGGTTTTTCTTATGTTTTAACCCCTTTTTAACAATTTTGTTCCACCATGGTATTTGGTGGACAATCTTGCGTTTAGGATGTTTAACGGGACAGGCGCGGGTCATCGTATGGACCATGAATGCAATGGTACCAAGTGTCTTTGGCAATTTGCTTGAAGGGACTATGATCATTTTGATTAGGCAACTTTCGAAAGCGTCATCGAGGGACTTATGATCATTGTGAATTGTTTTGCCAAAGAAACTCGACGTGCAAGCATGGCCCATTTTAGAAGGCAACATGTGGGATTACCCTAGGGGTGCAAGTGTGAATTATGTATTGATTTCTTGTATTTGTATTGTATTAGGTTATCTAGCGTTTGATTTTATGTACATACAAACTCTAGGTCTAACCATGGTATATTTGAAAGCGGTAAATTGCGGGAATTTAAAGTCTACGCTATTACAAATAAGTATCCTGGAGTGGGGGTACAAATTTACAAATGGAGATGAGACTTAAATAATTACTACCAAATCGAATTGCGATCAAATGTAATATGTAATCAAATGTACAAGAATAAGAAAATGCATATTGTATCAATGTGAGTGTACTGTGTATGTGTAAGTGTATATGTAATTTATTTACAAGTTGAGAAATGTGAACTTAAATGTATTATTAAGTATAGTGTTTATTCTTTTTGGATATTTGTATTTCTTTGTTAAATATGTACAAGTAAGAAAAATTAATCAAAGGAAAAGAAAATGTTTTAAGTTCTATTCTTTTAGGTATTAAAAAAAATAATGTACTTTAATTAATTATGTACAAAGTTTTAATTAAAAAAGAATAATATTCAAGTTTAAGAAAATTATGTATTATTGTTTTACGTACAGACTAAATGTTTTTAATGAAAAGAAAGTTTTAAGTTTTAAAAAGAAAATGTTTTAATGTTTTACGTATTAATCAAAATAAGTTTTAGTAAAATAAAAGATGAAGAAAAGGGTTAAATGGGCCAAAAAGGAATTAGGGCTTAATCAAAATGGGCATGAGGGGGGGGGGGTGCATTCAGGAAAACAAATGGGCTTAGTCCTGTTAGAATGGGGCAAGGCCCAAAGCTTGATACAAAATATTCTTAGGGTTCTCATGTTTTTGTATCATTCAGGATTCTAGGGTTTGGCAAGTTACAACGCCGTTCTTCGTTTTCACTCCGTCTTCTTCTCTCGAGCCAAAGCATCCAGAACAATGTTCAGCCTTCGCCCATGGCCACCAGCGCTACCTTTGGCTCCTTCCCTCTCCATGGTTGGACCGAGCCAATACGCGAAAAGGGTAACGATTTCGCCCTTGCATTTTTTAGGTTTTTAGAACAATTGTACGATTTTAAACTTCATGGTTTATTTCATGATTATTATTATGTTTTGCATGAAATGTGAGAAGAATGAGCAAAAAAATACTACCTTTAACCTTGGAGACGGGGGAGGAGAGGATTGGGAGGCGCTATGGCGGCTTGACGGCGAGAAAGTGGTGATGATGAACTTGCTCTTCCTGGTTTGTGTATTTCTGCCTTTACTGTTGCTTAATGATGCATGCTGAAAACGAACTTCTTTATCTTCTTTCTCTTTGGTGCCTCGATGCCTGCCCTATGATGAGGCTTCCTCTGAGGGCCTCTTTGTGTTGCCTTCTGAATGCTTGCTTGCTGAGTTTGATTGCCTCTTCGACCCTGTGCCTCGGTTGCCTCGTATGCTTGAATATTTGTTCTTACTAGCCCAATGATGAGGATGCTCTGAGGGCTCCTATTGCTTTAATTGGTTATTTGAATGTTTCAGAGTTTGTATCAGTTTGAGGCCTTCTACTGTAAGCTGCAGGCTTGTGCTTGAGAACAAGCAAGGCTTTTGTTGGATAAATTTGTGTTTATCAGTTGGCTTCAGCAGGTTTGTGTTCTTGTCAACCGGTTTTGTGTGCTTACAGGCCTGAAACAGTTTGAGTCGTGACAGTTCAGTAAGGCTTGGACAGGGTTTTAGCTTCTTTTGCTTGGTTGAAGGTCTTTTGGGCAGGCTGGATATCAGTTTAGGTTTTGTGTGGATCTGTTTATGTTTTTATTGTTTGACAGGTTCAGGCTTGTATGTTTAGAGCTTGTTGAATGCATGTTTTTTTGACAAGTGAAGGCTTTGAATGGTTGTTTATGCAAAGGGTTATGCAGGTCTTGCTTTTTGGTGAGGTTTGGAGACTTTTCTGTTGTGGAGGCAGGATGCTTGATGCTTCAAGTTTTTGTGTTATCTTTGTTATGTACTTTTTTTTGGCCCCCCTATACTGTGTTAGCAGTTTTGTTTTATATATTTTCTTGCCTAAAGCCTGAGCCCTGTAAGCCTGCTTTCTTTCCCTCTCTCTTTTTTCTCTCTTGATAGTTTTAAGAATATTATATTGCTTATTTGTCCTTATGTTCTGAAAAGGCACTGCTGGAAAAATGATGAGAACGAAACCTTGCTTGCAATATTGGTTTTAACCTGCATACTTTGTGTACTGCTTCCATCTTTTCTGCTTCTTTGTGACAGTTTTTGATACTTTGATATCTTGAGATATCTTTTGGGCAGCTTTTTGGCAACTTTTTGGATAGTTTGAATCTGTGACTTTATAGTTCAGTTTGGATTTGGACTTTGTTTATGCCATTCAGTTTGAAACTTTTGGACTATGCAGCTTTGTTTGACCCCTTTTGAATTTGTGCAATTAAATCTTTTGTGCATTTCAAAACTTTTGTTGCAAGCATTTTTCATCCTTCTTTGTGAACCGGGAGAAATCCCGTGATTTGCAGAGAGGGCGAACTGATTCCAGCCAGTTGCCTTTAATGATGAACCCGAATTAACTATTTGCCTTTAATTTCAATTTATATGCTTCTGACTTTTTCTTCTTTTCTTC
Organism: Vicia faba; assembly: GCA_948472305.1. Lineage (NCBI taxonomy): Eukaryota > Viridiplantae > Streptophyta > Magnoliopsida > Fabales > Fabaceae > Vicia > Vicia faba. The sequence continues at coordinate 1,526,335,371 of OX451735.1, read as the reverse complement.
ATTTTTTGCAGATAAAAATCAAACGAAGCAGAGGTAGCAATGGATGGAAGATGAAGACTTAGGAATATTCTTAGGATAGTTTTATTTCAATTTTAATTATCTGTAAAATTATCATTGTAAATACTTCGTAAATGAATACTGTATTTAAATAATAATTGTAACAAATAAATTAAAGATGAATAAAATATATTTTTTATCAGTTAATTCCTTTTCTTCTTCTCAATTGTTTATTTTATTATTTATAATTCTCAAATTATAATAAATGGAAATAAATTCCAATTATCTTAACTTAGAATGAATAAACAATTAAATAAACATTATGGTTTTAGCATCGATCAATTAATAAACCTGGCGCTTCAAAAATCCAAAGCAAAGCACAGTCAATCACAACAACTGCCCAAATGTCTTTTCTCTTAATGATTCAATCAAACACTGCAAACTCGATCCAAATGACTCTTTTCACTGATTTAGTCAAATATTGCAAACTCAATCCAAATGCCTCAGTCCATATCTCGGAATAACTTGAAAAGCACTGTGGGATTAATTCTTTCTGAGAATGCGCGCACAAAAACCCTAGTTCCTGATCAAATGCCAAAGGTGCGTTCGCCTGATCAAAGCTGAGCCAAAATCAACCAAACCCTAAGCAAACTGTTTCAATTGTTCCAGAGCCATGAAAATCAATGAAAACCCTAATTTTGTCTGACTGACGAGAAAAGTCTGTTTGACCGATTCTTGAGCCAGTCTGAAAAATCAGGAAAAGCCTGAAGTTGTGATTTCTTGTGGAAAATTGCGAGGGCAAATTTTGGGGTACAACAGTTTCCCCTGTTCAATCTTCTTGGACCTGAAGAGTTAGATTGGCAAGTTTGCCTTTCGCGACTCGAGGGTAAAAGGATATTGGACACTAGAGTGTCCTAAAATTTGCACTTGGTGATGTGATGGTAGAGGTGAATGGGCTTACAGATGCCATTTGGTGATGTGATAGTAGAGGTGAATGGGCTTACATATGCCATTTGGTGATGTGATGGTAGAGGTGAATGGGATTACAGATTCCATTTGGTGATGGGCTTAAAGATGCCATCTGGAATGTGATAGAATCTTGTCGGGGGATGGGCTTAGAGATGCCATCTGGAAATGGGCTTAAAGATGCCATTTGGAAATGTTTGTTGAGGAGGATGGGCTTATAGATGCCATCTGGGAATGTTGAACTGCATGTCCTTGGTGAGTGGACGAGTATCAGAAAGGTATCCTTGTTTTGGAACGTCTCTGAACTAGGGGTCTGAACAAGCAATAGATTGACATCCGTGTTTGGAGAATCCGTAAACTGTTTTCAAGAGTTGGAGTTGAATAAGCAATAGAGCAGTATCCGTTGTTGGGAAGCGTCCGTAAACTATTTTCAGAAGTCTTGAAGTGGAGGAGGAACCAGTGTAGGGTTTCCTGATGATGAGTCAGTGTAAAACTGCATCTGGATGAATCGGGAATAAGTATCAGAATGTCGCCGTGTCTGGGTCACATCTGAACTATCTATGAGTGAATCTGGAGTAAGTATCAGAATGTCGCCATGTCTAGGTCACATCTGAACTATTTTTGGATGAATCTCGGAAGATGATGATTTTTATCTGTCGACTGGTCTTACCTGAAAAGGTAAAGAGTTAGTTGTATGCAATGTCATGATGCATGATGCAATGTATGTTATATCAATGTTTATGATATGAATGTGATGAATGCGCATGTAAGCTGATGAGCTATCTTGCTGAGGATAGATGAATCCTGGATGGCTGAAGATAAAAGAATCTTGACTGCTGCCGGGGAGAACCACTCCTTGGCTGCTGCTGTGGAGGGTAAGAATCTCTTGATTGTTGAAAATGAGAAGTCTTGGGACCACTGTAGGGGAATCAGGAGGTTAGGTTGTATGCCAATCTACTGGGGAATTCCTGTCTTGAGGAGATCTTCACTGGGGAATATTCAAATATTCTGTGAGAGTCTGAGAATGAGAGTCTTCACTCTGCTTGGGGATTGATAATTGGGAGTTTTAGCTCCGCTGGGGATATTGAAACTTGACTCTGAGGGGAGTTAGCTTCTGGAGGACTCTCTGGCTGGGGATTACAAGAATCTTCTGATTGATGCAGGTGTTGATCTTGGGGATGGGCTTACAGATGCCATTTGGAGATAGGATGGATAGTTACTGGATAATTGTTGAGTTGAAAGAAGGAACCTGTGTAGGGTTTCCTGATTATGAGTCTGTGTAAAAACTGCATCGGGTTTTGAGAAGGAACCGGTGTAGGGTTTCCTGATGATGAGTCCGTGTAAAACTGCATCGGGAGTTTGAGAAGGAACCTGTGTAGGGTTGCTTCATGATGAGTCCGTGTAAAACTGCATCGGGAGTTTGAGAAGGAACCTGTGTAGGGTTGCTTCATGATGAGTCAGTGTAAAACTGCATCTTCCAACAGGTGATGAAGGAATTGCTGAACACTTTTGACATTCGAATGCCCCAAGTGGCGATGTAGATAATTTCCTGGCTTGTTACAGGTGTTGATTCATAATCAGTCGTTCACAGATATTTTCCTGGCTTGCTACAGGTGTTGATCCGGAACTTAAGAAAGGTGACAGAATGGAAACCGTGTCTGGAGCACATCTGGACCGTATCTTCCAACAGGTGATGAAGGAATTGCTGAACACTTTTGACATTCGAATGCCCCAAGTGGTGTTGATCTGGAATAAGTTACTGAATGTCGCCATCTCTGGGTCACATCTTGAGCTATATCTAGATCTTGATTTTGTTCAGGGTCAGAAATTGGGAGTATACCCATCTTATGAGGCTTCAAGGATGAGAGTCTTCATTCTTGAGGGTTAACTGTTATCTGGTTGTGATCCAGTCTTCACAATAACTTGCTAAGTTGTTATCCGGTCGAATTTGGGCTTCACGGCTTGTGCTAAAGATATACCATTATCTGGTCGCAATCCAGGTTTCGTAGTATTCTGACACTGTTATCCGGTCGTAGTCCGGTCTTCACAATATGCTGTAGAGATCAAGATACTATTCGGTTAAATCCGGGCTTCATAACTTGAATTCAGGAGATCCCACTATCTGGTCGTAATCCAGGCTTTGCGGTAATCTAACATTGTTATCTGGTCGTAGTCCGGTCTTCACAATGTGCTGTAGAGATCAAGATATTATCCGGTCAAATCCGGGCTTCATAACATGAATTCAGGAGATCCCACTATCTGGTCGTAATCCAGGCTTTGTGGTAGACTGACACTGTTATCCGGTCGTAGTCCGGTCTTCACAATATGCTGTAGAGATCAAGATATTATCCGGTCAAATCCGGGTTTCATAACTTGAATTTAGGAGATCCCACTATCTGGTCGTAATCCAGGCTTTGTGGTAATCTGACATTGTTATTCGGTCGTAGTCCGGTCTTCACAATGTGCTGTAGAGATCAAGATATTATCCGGTCAAATCCGGGCTTCATAACTTGAATTTTGTGAGAATTTGATCTTTGACGACTGTGGCTTCCAACAGGTGATGAAGGAATTGTTGAACACTTTTGACATTTGAATGCCCCAAGTGATGATGAAGGAGTCTTGAATCAGATTACTCTGCCAATTGAGAGATTTCTTGAAATCTTGACTGGACTGCCCCAGGTTAACTGAACCTTGAAAGATCTGTTGGACCTTGACTGGACTGCCCCAGGTTAATTGGATGGTGACATGTCATGCCCCTTGTTGATAGGAGACTTGTAACGGAAGTGTCATCCTTTTGAAGTGATTTTAACTCACTGAGAGAGTTTTTTGTTCCTCCGAACATTCGCCGTATGAATTTCTTCGCTGTCAAACAAATAGCCAAATGCAAACGGTGATATTCAAGAAATGCAAAGTTTTATGTTTGTCTCGAAGTTTTGAAAAATGCGTTTTTTAACAGAAAACTTTTCATAAGACAAATCAACACAAGATTTTAGAGCAAAGCCTTACAGGAGTCAGGATACCTTTTGTAACAGTATGCTTTCGAACTAACCCATGCTTCAATTAGAACTTTTAAAGGGTTGTAACGTGGCCTGGTTCACAGCTTAAGAAACAAAGGATAAAGGCTCAAAGTGTATTTGTACCCACCCGCTCTTCGTGATGTTCTTCAATCCTAAGCTCAGTTAATTATGCGTCGCACTCTGTTTTGAGTTTGGAACGACCTTTTGGGTGATGGTTCCCCAATTGAATTTAGGAGAAAGTCATCATCTCCTTTTTCTTTTGCAACATTTTTCATGTTGTTGAGGATTTGTAATGACCTCTCTATTTTGATTTTGATTTGTTATCCCTAACTTTTGCCTGACTGTTCCCGTTTTTGGAGATTATAGTCAGCGGGATGCCCCAGCTTTCTTAAGCCTCCTTTACAGGTTTTGGCTTAGTGGGCTTTTTCTTTTTTGAGAGATAATGACTGTCTATGTGATAGAGAACCGTCACTGTCTTTTGATTCCAAGGGAATGTTTTTCTTTGTCGTCGTTCGTTGTATTACGAACTGAGAGTTTGTGACTTCAATGCGCACCTTTTTTGAATTAACTGAGATACTACCCTGCCCCAGGTTTATATCAAAGGTTTTGATTGTTTAGAACAGAAAACTCCTACTTCTTTGGCTTAAAGGGGTTGACTAGGGATTATCTTCCTTATAACTCAAGTGTTTGGGAATTGAAAGAAATGCCTGTACCTCATCAGCAAGGTCTGTTCAAAAGCATACTGTATGAGATTATGGTGTTGTTTCGTCATCCTCCCTCTAAAGGCTTGCAGCTTTTTATCAAGAGTTAAATATCATAAAGAAAGCATAAGAGTAGTGAAAACGAATGGATGAATTCAAGACAAACATATGTAATGCATTAATGAAACAGAGTTCAACATCAACAGGTAATTGTTTGAAAACAAAAGAAATTACAACTTTGAAAATTCAAAATGAAGCAAAAGTCTTTCAGCTTGAGCTTTGTCACTTCAGGTGGAGAACTCCTTAACGGAAGATTTTCATCTCACCGTCTGGCATGAATTCCAGCACTCCAATGTCGATCAGATCTTGAATCTTTCTCTTCAAGGTCCAGCAGTCGTCGGTGTCGTGTCCCGGGCTGTAGGAGTGGTAAAGACAAAATGCGTCGGGACGATAGTTAGGAACGGAGGTATTGAGCTTCCGAGGAGGATCCCTTAAAGTAAGCAGGTTGACCTCCAACAGGCGCTTCAGTATGAAGGATGATGGTATCTCAGTTTTGGAGAAATGTCTTCCCGACGTATTTTGCTTACGTCGATTACCCCGTTGACGCTGGCGAGGTTGTTGCTGGGCTTGTGACCCTGAAGCAAGCAAAGGAGCCTTCCCCTTGTCTTCTTGAGTGGATAGGGGTTGAGCGGTGACTTGCTCTTCAACCTCAGATGTTTTCCCCAGTTGGTTGTTTTGAAGCAGCTGGCGGACGAGAACTCTGAGTTCCTCTTGTCTTTAAGACAGGTCCTGGATGAGAGCCATCTGGCCCACCAGTTGCCCCGTCATTTGGATCCTCAATGTTGCCAAATCAAACTGCAGTGCTTCCAACTGGTCACTCCTGGCATTGTTTGAATTCTCCAAGCCCTTTGTGAGGAGAGCTTTCATTTCTTCTTGCCCCAGAGCCAAGTTCAGGAACATCTCCTGCATCTGAGCAGTCTGGTCCTGGATATCCTTGACGAACCTTTCTAGAGCCATCTCTTACTAAAATAAACAGCAGGAGAGTAAGGAATCCTGAAAAAGGAAAGGTCGTCAAGATGCAATGCATGATAATGTGGATGCATGCTTTCAAGGATCTCTCGGGGTAAACATAAGAGAATGTTAGAGGTTGAACTTCGATCTTTGGCTGGAGACCTTTGTACCGGTGGATGTCTTTCCGCGAGAATCAAGCTCACCATGTCAAGTGGGTCATAGCCACTGATTCAAGTTGTCGCACTTGATCTTTGATTGGAGAGCTTTGTATCAGTGGATGTCTTTCCACGAGAATCAAGTTCACCATGTCAAGTGGGTCATAGCCCCTGATTCAAGTTGTTGTACTTGATCTTTGATGGCATTTGTTAGAGGAGAAACCTCTGGCTCTTTTGGTAGATATCTGGTTCAACGTAACCCTGCATCAACAAACCCTTGAGATCCTTGAAAAGGTTAGTGAAAAATGCTATGGTATGATGTCATGATGTTATGTACATGTATGTAAAAGCAAATGAGTGTATATACAGGCAATCATATTCACACAAAACAAACAAGTCCTTAGGTTTAGGCTTGCATGGGGTTGTAGGTAAGTACCCTCTTGAAGTTAGTTGGCTCATCCTGTCCTAGAATAGAAACCGGGTTCTAAGGAGCACAATATCATTGGATTGTTTTCTGTGTTCATTGTTTCGATTTAGCCACTTAACTGACGACCGAAATATTCCAAGAAAACAACCCTCCATGAGTGTAGTATCGAGTATCTACCAACTTCGGACTGCACCTATGTCGGTCATCTCAATACCCCTAAAAAAGGCTAGGATGGTCAATTAAGGTTCTAAGAGTTCGTTAGTGCTTCACGACATCACTCAGCGGCCCCGTACTCTCCTTGATTGAACTCAAGGGTTACCGGTACTCACAAATATGTCACACTAACATAGCTTACTGCTTCAACCGTGTCGGTATACCCCGCACAGTTCCCTCATAGTTTTTTTGCTATTTACCTAAAAAGGTGCCCCAAATCCGGGTACAGGATTTTACAACAAACCCAAACAAGGACCCAAAAGATAGATCAATCAAGGCAATCAAAGCAAGAATGTAAAGGTGATCTAAACCCTAAGGTAACCTCCACTTTTAAGGATTCCCCAGCAGAGTCGCCAGTTCTGTGATACGGTGGGAGAACTGACTTGAGGTTTTGCGTTTGTATTCGCACTTGTTCGGTTTAGCAAGAGTCGCCACCAACTTTTTATTTTATCCTAAAGGAAAGGTTAAAAAAGCACAGGAAAAACCTTTTGAGATGTTTCATGGGTTCGGGGGGTAGATTATGAAAAGGGAAGGTATTAGCACCCTTTTCATCCATGGTTATCCATGGGCTCTTAGTTACTTGGTTTTAGATCACTTGCCTTGATTTTCGATTGCTTGAAATTGTGGTGTGTGTGTGTGTGTGTTTTGAAAATGTTTTGAAATAGATGCCTTTGTTTCGGCAACCGTTGTAATGACTCGTGTTTGAGTATATACGAAGGTGTGTATCTTTTCGAAAAGATGTTTCAAATGTTTTTGTTTTGAAAGTGCTTGTGGAGCGTGGTTTGAAAAGTAGGAAAGTGTTTTTGCAAGTTGATCAAGTAACTAAGAGTTTTGTCTACCCCTAATGTACTCAAAGGTTTTTCTTATGTTTTAACCCCTTTTTAACAATTTTGTTCCACCATGGTATTTGGTGGACAATCTTGCGTTTAGGATGTTTAATGGGACAGGCGCGGGTCATCGTATGGACCATGAATGCAATGGTGCCAAGTGTCTTTGGCAATTTGCTTGAAGGGACTATGATCAGTTTGATTAGGCAACTTTCGAAAGCGTCATCGAGGGACTTATGATCATTGTGAATTATTTTGCCAAAGAAACTCGACGTGCAAGCATGGCCCATTTTGGAAGGCAATATGTGGGATTACCCTAGGGGTGCAAGTGTGAATTGTGTATTGATTTCCTGTATTTGTCTTGTATTAGGTTATCTAGCGTTTGATTTTATGTACATACAAACTCTAGGTCTAACCATGGTATATTTGAAAGCGGTAAATTGCGGGAATTTAAAGTCTACGCTATTACAAATAAGTATCCGGGAGTGGGGGTACAAATTTACAAATGGGGATGAGACTTAAATAATTACAACCAAATCGAATTGCGATCAAATGTAATATGTAATCAAATGTACAAGAATAAGCAAATGCATATTGTATCAATGTGAGTGTACTGTGTATGTGTAAGTGTATATGTAATTTATTTACAAGTTGAGAAATGTGAACTTAAATGTATTATTAAGTATAGTGTTTATTCTTTTTGGATATTTGTATTTCTTTGTTAAATATGTACAAGTAAGAAAAATTAATCAAAGGAAAAGAAAATGTTTTAAGTTCTATTCTTTTAGGTATTAAAAAAAATAATGTACTTTAATTAATTATGTACAAAGTTTTAATTAAAAAAGAATAATATTCAAGTTTAAGAAAATTATGTATTATTGTTTTACGTACAGACTAAATGTTTTTAATGAAAAGAAATTTTAAGTTTTAAAAAGAAAATGTTTTAATGTTTTACGTATTAATCAAAATAAGTTTTAGTAAAATAAAATATGAAGAAAAGGGTTAAATGGGCCAAAAAAGGAATTAGGGCTTAATCAGAATGGGCATGAGGGGGGGGGGGGGGGGTGCATTCAGGAAAACAAATGGGCTTAGTCCTGTTAGAATGGGGCAAGGCCCAAAGCTTGAGACAAAATATTCTTAGGGTTCTCATGTTTTTGTATTATTCAGGATTCTAGGGTTTGGCAAGTTACAGCGCCGTTCTTCGTTTTCACTTCGTCTTCTTCTCTCGAGCCAAAGCATCCAGAACAATGTTCAGCCTTCGCCCATGGCCACCGGCGCTACCTCTGGCTCCTTCCCTCTCCATGGTTGGACCAAGCCAATACGCGAAAAGGGTAACGATTTCGCCCTTGCATTTTTTAGGTCTTTAGAACAATTGTACGATTTTAAACTTCATGGTTTGATTCATGATTATTATTATGTTTTGCATGAAATGTGAGAAGAATGAGTAGAAAAATACTACCTTTAACCTTGGAGACGGGGGAGGAGAGGATTGGGAGGCGCTATGGCGGCTTGACAGCGAGAAAGTGGTGATGATGAACTTGCTCTTCCTGGTTTGTGTATTTCCGCCTTTTCTGTTGCTTAATGATGCATGCTGAAAACGAACTTCTTTATCTTCTTTCTCTTTGTTGCCTCGATGCCTGCCCTATGATGAGGCTTCCTCTGAGGGCCTCTTTGTGTTTCCTTCTGAATGCTTGCTTGCTGAGTTTGATTGCCTCTTCCACCCTGTGCCTCAGTTGCCTCGTATGCTTGAATATTTGTTCTTACTAGCCCAATGATGAGGATGCTCTGAGGGCTCCTATTACTTTAGTTGGTTATTTGAATGTTTCAGAGTTTGTATCAGTTTGAGGCCTTCTACTGTAAGCTTCAGGCTTGTGCTTGAGAACAGGCAAGGCTTTTGTTGGATAAATTTGTGTTTATCAGTTGGCTTCAGCAGGTTTGTGTTCTTGTCAACCGGTTTTGTGTGCTTACAGGCCTGAAACAGTTTGAGGCGTGACAGTTCAGTAAGTCTTGGACAGGGTTTTAGCTTCTTTTGCTTGGTTGAAGGTCTTTTGGGAAGGCTGGATATCAGTTTAGGTTTTGTGTGGATCTCTTTATGTTTTTATTGTTTGACAGGTTCAGGCTTGTATGTTTAGAGCTTGTTGAATGCAGGTTTTTTTGACAAGTGAAGGCTTTGAATGGTTTTTTAGGCAAAGGGTTATGCAGGTCTTGCTTTTTGGTGAGGTTTGGAGACTTTTCTGTTGTGGAGGCAGGATGCTTGATGCTTCAAGTTTTTGTGTTATCTTTGTTATGTACTTTTTTTTGGCCCCCCTATACTGTGTTAGCAGTTTTGTTTTATATATTTTCTTGCCTAAAGCCTGAGCCCTGTAAGCCTGCTTTCTTTCCCTCTCTCTTTTTTCTCTCTTGACAGTTTTAAGCATATTATATTGCTTATTTGTCCTTATGTTCTAAAAAGGCACTGCTGGAAAAATGATGAGAATGAAACCTTGCTTGCAATATTGGTTTTAACCTGCATACTTTGTGTACTGCTTCCATCTTTTCTGCTTCTTTGTGACAGTTTTTAATACTTTGATATCTTGAGATATCTTTTGGGCAGCTTTGCAGCTTTTTGGCAGCTTTTTGGATAGTTTGAATCTGTGACTTTATAGTTCAGTTTGGATTTGGACTTTGTTTATGCCATTCAGTTTGAAACTTTTGGACTATGCAGCTTTGTTTGACCCCTTTTGAATTTGTGCAATTAAATCTTTTGTGCATTTCAAAACTTTTGTTGCAAGCATTTTTCATCCTTCTTTGTGAACCGGGAGAAATCCCGTGATTTGCAGAGAGGGCGAACTGATTCCAGCCAGTTGCCTTTAATGATGAACCCGAATTAACTGTTTGCCTTTAATTTCAATTTATCTGCTTCTGACTTTTTCTTCTTTTCTTCATTTTTTGCAGATAAAAATCAAACGAAGTAGAGGTAGCAATGGATGGAAGATGAAGACTTAGGAATATTCTTAGGATAGTTTTATTTCAATTTTAATTGTCTGTAAAATTATCATTGTAAATACTTCGTAAATGAATACTGTATTTAAATAGTAATTGTAACAAATAAATTAAAGATGAATAAAATATATTTTTTATCAGTTAATTCCTTTTCTTCTTCTCAATTGTTTATTTTATTATTTATAATTCTCAAATTATAATAAATGGAAATAAATTCCAATTATCTTAACTTAGAATGAATAAACAATTAAATAAACATTGTGGTTTTAGCATTGATCAATTAATAAACCTGGCGCTTCAAAAATCCAAAGCAAAGCACAGTCAATCATAACAACTGTCCAAATGTATTTTCTCTTAATGATTCAATCAAACACTGCAAACTCGATCCAAATGACTCTTTTCACTGATTTAGTCAAATATTGCAAACTCAATCCAAATGCCTCAGTCCATATCTCGGAATAACTTGAAAAGCACTGTGGGATTAATTCTTTCTGAGAATGCGCGCACAAAAACCCTAGTTCCTGATCAAATGCCAAAGGTGCGTTCGCCTGATCAAAGCTGAGCCAAAATCAACCAAACCCTAAGCAAACTGTTTGAATTGTTCCAGAGCCATGAAAATCAATGAAAACCATAATTTTGTCTGACTGACGAGAAAAGTCTATTTGACCGATTCTTGAGCCAGTCTGAAAAATCAGGAAAAGCCTGAAGCTGTGATTTCTTGTGGAAAAATGTGAGGGCAAATTTTGGGGTACAACACCAGTGTATTCCCAGGCTGTGATGAAAGTTGTCATTTCTGTTTATCCTCACCAACCAGCTGTCATTTGTTAAAAGCAGGCGTTCAATGCCTAATAGATGACAAGGAGATTTTGTTCGAGAAGACTTCTATTCCAACCATTTCTTATAATGATGTTTCCATAGTGACCATTTCCGCCAATTCTTCCAGGGTCTCCACCAAAAGACCTGTTAGAATTACATCAGTTCCTAAAGTAGCTCCGTTGATAATTACAATGCCTGGACCAATCCCGTATTCGTCAGACAAAACCGTCCCATGGAATTATGGAGGTGATGTCTACTATCACGGTATCAAGCAAGATTGGCCAGCTGTTGAAGATTCAAGTTCTGAGAAAGTTAACTCTGATATTAGTACCATCGCAGGGACTAGTAAGATAACCCGAAGTGGAAGGGTATTCTCTCCATAAATTGCTCCTCCAAAAGCTATTTCTGGACCTGTAATCATTCCTGTTGTTGTTGCTCCTCCAAAGGCTATTACCAGTCTTGCAATCATCTCTGCTGATACTCCTGTTGACAAAACTGATGCAGTCATTGTTATCACCCCTACTGACATTCCTATTGCCGAGTCAACCGAGACTCGAGGCAAAGGTATTCTGGTTGAGCCTGTTCGGATGAAGGCACAATCATTAGCTATCCCTGAGACTTCCCGAAAAGATATGGAAGAAATTCCATAGATCATAAAAAGAAGCGACTACAACATAGTCGAACAACTTGGGAAAACTCCTTCAAAAATTTCCATGTTGTCTTTATTGTTATGTTCCGAGGCTCATGAAAAGGCCTTGGTAAAATTCTTTAAAACTGCCCATGTACCCCAAGAAACATCTGCTGATCAGTTCCAAGACTGCATAGCCAGCTTGACCGCAGATAATGGTTTAGGTTTTTCGGATGCTGATTTAACGCCAAAGGGGAGGAAGCATAACGAAGCATTGCATGTCTCAGTCGAATTCAGGGGCACGACCTTGGCTCATGTCTTGGTGGATACCGGTTCGTCTCTAAATGTGTTGCCTAAAAAAGCTCTTGATAGGCTTGATTGTGAAGGATTAACCTTGAAACCTAGCAACATAGTAGTGAGGGCCTTCGACATCTCAAAAAGGATGGTGCATGGGGAAGTGGACATCCCCATAAGAGTTAGAACCCAAAACTTAGATTCAACTTATTATGTAATGGATATTCACCCTTCATATTCCTACATATTAGGCCGACCGTGGATTTACAATGCTGGTGTTGTTACCTCTACGTTGTATCAAATGCTGAAATATCCAACTCAGGGGAAAATCATCATTGTTCATGGAGAAGAAGAATATATGGTCAGTCATCTAAATTCCTTCAGATATATGGAATTAGATGGTGAATTTGTTGAAACTCCATTCCAGCACTTTGAAGAAGTCCCACAAACTGTGGCAGTAACCAAGGTTGTCTCCCAAGTCCCAAAGATTATAAGGCCTCCGCTAAAGATGTCCTCTTTGAAATATGCCAAGGCAGTGATCGAAGAAGGTGGGTGCACTATTTGGGGCCAACTCCCAGATATCCCGTACAAATCTGACAAATTTGGTTTGGGTTTCACTTCAGGAGCCCAGAAAGCTGTATGCCGTGTTCGTGTCGGAGGACCACCCTTGAAGATCAGCAACCACGATGTCAACGTCGTGGAGGATGATGAAGACAGCTATAACCTGGAGGATTGGATTTTCCCAACTGTCAATAGAGGGCTCAACAACTGGGAAGCTAGATATTTTGTCCCAATCACTTTTATCCAACAGTAATTTATCTTTAAATTTTGTCGGATCTGTAATATTAAACAATTCAGACTCTTAAAACCTTATGTCTTACCCGAGGCACAATGGTCCATTTGTAATGGTACATCATCATTTCTTTCAAAGATGGCTATAATCTTACACACACTCACATTCAAAATGCAGATCTACATCCATTAGGGATCCCATGGGTAACGGTTCTGCTATGGCCTTCTGTGATTCTGAAAATATAATCTACCAAGCTGAAGACGAACGTGAGGAAGATTGTGAAGTTCCAGGGGAACTCGTCAGGTTACTACAACAAGAAGAGAGGACCATCCAGCCCCACGAAGAACCAGTGGACACAATTAACCTAGGTACCGAAGAAGACAAAAGAGAATTCAAGGTGGGTGCCAATCTAGAACCCAATGTCAAAGAGCGTCTGATTCAGTTGCTACACGATTATGTTAAGGTCTTTGACTAGTCGTACGAAGACATGCCAAGACTTGATACAGACATCGTAGTACATCGTCTACCTACAAAATAGGACTACCCTCCGGTAAAACAAAAGGTTTGTCGTATGCGACCAGACATGTCAGAGAAGATCAAGGCGGAAGTCATGAAATAATTTAACGCCGGATTCTTGGCCGTCACCTCCTATCCACAATGGGTCGCCAATGTTGTTCCCGTACCTAAAAAGGACAGTAAGGTACGAATGTGTATGGACTACATGGATTTGAATAGGGAAATCCCTAAGGATGATTTCCCACTTCCCCACATTGATATTCTAGTTAACAATACAGCACAACATAAAGTGTTTTCCTTCATGGACGGTTTCTCAGGCTACAACCAAATAAAAATGGCGCCTGAGGATATGGAAAAAACAACATTTGTCACACATTGGGGCACATTCTGCTACAAGGTTATGCCATTCGGGTTGAAGAATGCTGGGGCAACCTATCAGCGTGCCATGGTAGCTCTATTTCACGACATGATACATCACGAAATAGAGGTCTATGTGGAAGACATGATAGCCAGATCTCAAACAGAAGAGGAACATCTTGATCATTTATAGAAACTGTTTGAGAAGTTAAATAAGTACAAGCTGAGGTTGAACCCAAATAAATGCACATTTGGGGTGAGGTCTGGTAAACTCTCAGGCTTTATCGTCAGCGGTAAAGGTATCGAAGTCGATCCTACCAAGGTGAAAGCAATACAAGAAATGCTTGCTCCTCGTACCGAGAAAGAAGTCAGAGGATTCTTGGGACGGTTAAACTACATTCCCAGATTCATTTCTCACCTGACAGCTACTTGTGAACCAGTCTTCAAATTACTGAAGAAAGATCAAGTAGTCAAATGGAATGATGAGTGCCAAACTGCTTTCGACATGATCAAAGAATACCTGCAAGAGCCTCCGGTTTTGATGCCACCAATCGAGGGAAGACCCTTGATCATGTATCTAACTGTTTTGGAAAATTCAATGGGGTGTGTGCTGGGGCAGCATGACGAGTCTGGTTGAAAAGAGCATGTTATTTATTACCTGAGAAAAAATTTTACCGACTGTGAAACCAGATATTCACTGCTCGAGAAGACTTTCTGTGCTCTGGAATGGGCTTCTCGTCGGCTAAGACAGTATATGCTGACCCATATTACCTTATTGATATCTAAAATGGATCCAATAAAATACATCTTCGAGAAACCTGCCCTCTCTGGGAGAATAGCTATATGGAAGATAATCCTGACAGAATATGACATACAGTATACTACCAAGAAAGCAATAAAGGGAAGTGTACTAGCTTACCACCTTGCTCATCAAGATGTGGATGACTACCAATCCATGAAGTTCAAATTCCCAGATGAAGCCATCATGGTGGTAAATAACTGCGAAGAATTCAGACCATATGACGGACCTGAACAAGGATCCCGATGGACCCTGGTTTTTGATTGGGCGTCCAACGCACTCGGAAATGGTATAGGTGTTGTACTCATATCTCCCGAAGGATGTCATACCCCCCTTTACGGCAAGAATCCGATTCAATTGTACAAATAACATGGCAAAATACGAAGCGTGCATCTTTGGTCTCAAAGCCTCCATAGATTTGGGGATCAAATCCTTAAATGTATTCGGAGATTCAGCTTTGGTCATCAGCCATATCAAAGGGGAATGGGACACCAAACACCCTAACCTTATCCCTACAAAGAACATGTGTTGACATTGATCCCACATTTTGAGAAGATTACCTTTGAGCATTTCCCGCGAGAAGAAAATCAGCTAGCATACGCGCTAGCCACAATGCCATCCATGTTTAAACTTAAATGGGATAACGAGGCTCCCCAGATCACCATTGAACGAATGAATGAACCAGATCACTGTCACGAGATTAATACTGAAGAAGTAGTGGACCGACCTTGGTTTCACGAAGTCAAGAGATATCTCGAGGCTCAAGAATATCCAGAAGGAGCTTCAGTCAATGATAAGAAGTTCTTAAGGCGATTCTCTGCTAAGTTCTTCCTTAGTAATGGTGTTCTCTACAAACGCAACCATGACTCTGTTTTGCTCCGTTGCATAGACAAGGTTGAAGCAGAAAATATCATGGCTGATCTACATGAGGGCACTTTTGGCACCCATTCTAGTGGGTATACAATGGCAAACAAAATCCTACGGGCAGGTTATTACTGGTCTACTATGGAAGTAGATTGCTATCAACACTCTCAAACCTGCCACAAGTGCCAGATTTATGCTGACAAGGTGCACGTACCTCTGGTTCCTTTGAATGTCTTGATAGCTCCTTGGCCCTTTGCTATGTGGGGCATCGATATGATTGGGGAAATCAACCCAACAGCCTCTAATGGACACCGCTTCATCTTGGTGGCCATTAACTATTTTACAAAGTGGGTTGAGGCGGCCTCTTTCGCTTCATTTACCAAGAATGTTGTATCCCGGTTCATTAAACAAAATCTCATTTGTCGGTATGGTATCCCGGAGAGGATCATCACAGATAATGGTACGAATCTAAACAATACTTTGATCACCGCCCTGTGCGAGCAATTCAAGATCCATCATCACAATTCTTCCCCTTACCGGCAAAAGATGAATGGTGTTGTCGAAAACGCAAATAAGAACATCAAAAAGATCATACAGAAAATGAAAGTCACATACAAAGACTGGCATGAGATTCGACCATTCGCTCTCCACGGGTATCGTACCACAGCACGCACATCAACTGGGAAAACACTCTACTCTCTAGTATACGGTATAGAGGTTGTCTTGCCTATTGAGGTCCAGATCCCGTCTCTGGGAATCATGAAGGATGCGGGTCTGAACAAAGACGATTGGATGCAGACTCGACTTGATCAACTGAACTTGATTGATGAGAAAAGGCTTACTGCTGTCTATCATGGTTAGATGTATCAAAAATAGATGATCAAGGCTTTCAACAAAAAGGTCAGACACCAAGTGTATCAAGTCGGGGATTTGGTGATCAAACGTATCATACTACCGCAGGGTGATCCCAGGGGAAAATGGACTCCTACATATGAAGGACCATTTGTAATCAAAAGCATATTCTCTGGTGGAGCAATGATCCTGACAACCATGGATGGCGACGACCTTCCTCAACCTGTAAACACAAACATAGTTAAAAGATAATACGCATAAGAGACCCGCTAGGTTGACACACCTAGGAAAAACAAGGGCATCACGGCGAACCAAAAAGGTTCGGGCAAAAATTAGGGATAAAAGAAAAAAATATGTACACCCGGCAAGCTGAAAACCCGAAAGGGTGGCTTGGGCAAAAAAAGGGTATCCCGGTGGATTGAAAACCTGAAAGGACGGTCCAGGAAAAAGTTAGGGAATTAAAGCATATGACTATGTCCCGTTGGATCACCTTATGTACAACCTGCAAACTCGACAGTTCTGATCAATTCAATCAGCCTCGGACAAGGCAACAAATAGATAAGATGCTCAGAGACATGAAGGCTATAGCAGAATAGGAACCCCATGGGATTATTTCACATAGCTATCTTTTCTTCGTATCAAATTTTCATTTTTTTTACGATGGCATTCTCGTACTAGAATATTTGTCTCATTGTACAAAAATACTTACTCAAAGTCAATACAAAAATATCCCTTTGAAAGTGCAAAACTATCTGTTTTTCTTTACTCCTGTGTTTTGTTTACGAAAACGTCCAATGATTTATTTTCAAACATTTGCATTTGAACGTAACTACCGTTCACAAATGAACAAAATAGAAAGACAATCACTAATGGCTTTAAGAAATAGAGAAATCTCTCTAAGCTATTTCCATAAAATCCCCCGCAGTATGCAGTTTAATCCCCAGTGGAATAAAACTTCCAGTTATCACTCCCCGGTAGAAGTTGCCAAATTTCCCAGGATTTTACAAGCAGTACACGGCATTTCCCTTACAACAAAATTTATTTCTCTAAGTGGAAATTCATAAACACTTCAAAACATGAAGATTTTCACTCCGTATCCTCAGCAGTAGTCGGGGATTTATTTTCTCCAATCCAACAAGCAGTGCAGCAGATTAGCACACATACGCATACATCGCATCCATATATCATAGAAATTGATAACACGAATGCATGTATCACAATCTCATTATACCATGCATTTCATACACCATGACTTTGCATGTTAGCTAACATTTTAACCTTTTCAGGATAAGGTTAATCAATAGCTACCATTAACAATGTTCAAATGCTTCTAAGATACATATCAGATACGCTCCAGAAACGGATGCCATCCTCATACTCATTCAGATTCAACTTTCAGATACAGTTCAGATACGCTCTAGACACGGATGCCATCCTGATACTCATTCAGATTCAGCTTTTCAGATACAGTTTAGATACGCTCCAGACACGGATGCCATCCTGATACTCATTCAGATTCAGCTTTTTAGATACAGTTCAGATATGCTCCAGACACGGATGCCATCCTGATACTCATTCATATTCAGCTTTTCAGATACATTTCAAATACACTCTAGACACGGATGTCATCCGGATACTCATTTAGATTCAGCTCTCAAATATAGTTCATATACGCTCCAGACACGGATGCCATCCTGATACTAATTCATATTCAGCTCACAGATACAGTGCCGATACGCTCCAGACACGGATGTCGTCCTAATACTCATTCAGATTCAACTTTTAGATACAGTTCAGATACGCTCCAAACAAGGACGCCATCCTGATACTCATTCAGATCTAACTTTTAGATGCAGTTCATATACGCTCCAGACACGGATACCATCCTGATACTCATTCAGATTCAACTTTCAGATACAGTTCAGATACGCTCCAGACACGGACGCCATTCTGATATTCATTCAGTTTCAGCTTACAGATACAGTTCAACAATCATTTATGGATGGCATCTACAAGCCCATATCCAACAACTTTCCATCATCCCTCCAAATGGCATCTTTAAGCCGATTCCCTATACCATCAACCATCACATCCTCGAGTGCAAATTTCAGGGCACTCTAGTGTCTAATCATCTTCCACCTTCGAGTCACGAATGGCAAAACTCGCCAATATAACTCTTCAGGCTTAAGAAGATTGAACAGGGGCAGCTGTTGTACCACAAAAGTTTCCCTCTCATTTATCAAGAATTTGCTCACAAGATCTCCTTTGGCTCAAGACTGCACTAGGGTTGATCAGCTCAAGACACCTCCTTAAGCACTAATGACCAAAATTAGGGTTTGAGATTGCACAAGTTTATTTGAACTTCCAATTCCCCATATTACTTTCATGGGTCATTATGGACCCTCAAGATTACTCATATCAAGTTTCAAGCTATGGATCACACTTTTGCTCAGTCAATTGAGCAGTTGAACTAAAAGTCAACTGTATTGGGGGAAAAGTCAACTGTGGCCAATTTACAGTCAAACTTCATAATTTTTTATCCACATCAACATTTTAAACTCATATGTATCATGTTATAAAGTTTGGACCATAATTCCTCAAGAAATTTGATCAAATCTTCAAAAGGGCAAAATGGTCAAAATTAGGGTTTTGACTGGGAAAGGGCAATTTCTGATTTTTGACCTAGAAAATGATCAATTGGTTTAAGGAATGATCTCAAGAGTCCAATTGCATCATTTTTACCTAATGACATGGCTCAAAACATGGCTCAAGTCCAATGGATTGACAGATGAATTTTCAGTCAACTGATCAAAAGTCAACTGTATACTAAAAAGTCAAACTTTGACTTTCTGGTCAAAATCAAATGTCAAAGATCCCAATTCATCAAAGTGTGTCCAAATATTAAACTTATTCATCAAGAAATAAAAAATTCAATATTTCATTTTGAAAAGTTAAAATTTCTAAACTTAGAAATTTTTCTAAGTGTTGGAAATTTCTTATTTTTTCATAACTTTGAGAAAAAATTTCACCATGATGCAAGATGATTCAAAAGAAACTTTCAACATGAAATTTGTAGATCTCCATGAAATATACAACATTTATTTACACAACTCCTTCCAAAAGTTCTTGGATCTCAAGTTATAATTTTAAGAACACGTGGTCATGAAACAAAACACTTAGCGAAATTTTGCCCTAATTTGGTCAAAATTTTGACCTAACTTCGTGGCACTTTTTCATATAGTTTCAAGGGGAATTTTCAAAAGTGATTAAAATAGGGGTTGTAGAGAACATTACAAGCTTTCAAAAATGTCCAAGAACTATTTGAGATCATTTTTCAGTAGGGAGAATCAAAGAGATCAAGTTAGGGTTTTCACACTTGAATTACAAGTCATTTTGTGATGAACAAGATTTAAAATTCAAACTTATGCTGCATAACCTCTACTTTGCAGGCCTCAAACTTGTTAGGAAATCCATAATTAATTGCTTGCACAGCTGTTAGAGGTCTCAATTCAAGTATTCAATGCAAGGGCATGCTTTATATCCATTTTGGGAAGAAAGTGCACAATGCCATTTTGATAAAGTAGCTTTTTGCACAAAACATGTTCTTGAGCCTTGAAATTGTTTTCTTCTGATGATACAAGTCCCATAATCAAGAGAAGTTTATCTAGACACTTACAATCACTCATCCCATGCTTGTACTTCCTCTTGAAACTTTTTTCCCACTTTTCTTGAAATTCAAGTAACATAGCAATTAGCTTGTAACTTGTACTCCTGACTCTCCAAAGAACTCAAGCTTTTTGCTTATACATACACAAGTCATTTTCCCCAAATCCCACGCATGCTTAAGTCCTGAAAACACCAAGAACACAGATTTGCATCTCACACTTCCATTGTTGCAGATTCTGGCCAAAAATCCCAAAACCAAAACCTACTCGTGTGTTTCTTGGATTCTTGCTTCCAAAAGCTTCTAAACATCATTTAGAAGTCATCCCTTCCCCTGTTACAGTTTTGTAACACCATCCTCCTCCATTTCCATGTTCAAAAACAGAGCACTGTAAGTGGACTTCTCCAGATCATTTCAATCACTCTCCAACCAAGCTAATCATTGCATTAGCTTCCTGGGACCTCAGTGGAGCTATATTGATCATCACAACACCTTGAGGAGTGCTCATTTGCAGAACACGATTTCCAGTTTTGGGGTAAGTTATCTCAACTTTGAACTCTTCATACAAGCATCATTAATGGTTTATTTGTGAATAAAAAATGTAGATATCATTGCCCTAAACCTTACCATGTCCATAGTTTTCATTTATATTGCTTGAGCTTAGAGAATTTTAAGATTGAAGTTTCTGAAATTTTTAGGATTCAGATAAAGGCCATTAAAATTCATGCTTGTCTTTGATCTATAATTTTATTGCTTTGCATTTCTGAAATCGTGAGGAAATTTGCCACAAGATTCATGTTTACATTTTTGCAAATGGATGAGAGAT
Source organism: Vicia faba (assembly GCA_948472305.1). NCBI lineage: Eukaryota > Viridiplantae > Streptophyta > Magnoliopsida > Fabales > Fabaceae > Vicia > Vicia faba. Next base: position 1,526,314,666 of record OX451735.1, on the reverse strand, counting down.
GAACAAGATGCAGGTACTCTGGTTGGGCGTGAGGTTAAAGATGAAGTTTAGGCCATGGACTTGATTTCTATCATATATTTGTTGTTTTGTTTATATGAACGGATGTATAGCCACCCCAATGGTAAAGCGCGCGCCTGTTCACCCTTAGGTCCTGGGTTTAAGCCCCAGCGTGACCTTTTGTGATTTTTTTTTATATTTTTCACATATTCTGACCTTTTTTGGCAGCGCTGGGCCTCATCCCCTTGGGCCTTATATATTTTTTACTTCTGACCCCCCTTGCTGGCTATTCACACCCTTGGCCCATTTTATTTTCTTTTTCTCAAATTTTTATTTATTTGTTTGCTTAAATATTTTATCTAATACTAAAAAATCAGAAAAAATATAAAAAAACATTAGATTTATATTTTTATATAGTTTATTTATTTTTTACACAAAAAAATTATTTTATTTAATCATACTTTATTTATTTTACTAATTGGTTTGTAAATTTAATTAAAAACTAGGGTTTTAGTTATTTTCTTAAAATATATTATTTTAAAACCAAAAAAGACCAAAAATATTTTATAATACTATAAATTATTTTTAAGACAAAAATACCAAAAAATATTCTTCTTAAAAACTTAATTTCTTTTTTAATCAATTAATAGATTAGGGTTTTATTTAAATTCTTTTCCTAGTAAATTTAGGTTTTAGTTTTTACTAATTTACTTAATTATTTTTCTTTTTAGTTAATTAGGTTAAAACAAAACCCCTTTCCTAAAAATAAATCCAAACAAAACATTGATTTTCTTGTACAAATTCAATATGGTTGTAATAGATAATTAAGTTTATTTTCTAGCAATCCCCATTTTTAATTTGTACACCCCCTCCCACAAGTATTGTCATAGCATAGTAATTTTAAAATTCCGCAATTTATCGCTTTATATACAAATGCTAGTAATTAGGGTTTGTATGGAAAGACTAAAACCAATCAATTAGAAAACTCTAATCAAAGACAAAACCAAGCATGAAAACAATACACTTGCACACAAGCACCCCTTAGGGTAAACCCACTTGGTTGCCTTACAAAAACGACCATATTACGCATGTGAGGTATCTTAGCAAAAACAAGATCATAGTCCCTCGATGACGCTATCCATGTTGCCTTTCAAATGATCTTAGTCCCTAAAAGAGAATGTTAAGATACCTTGCAACATTGCTAATCATGGTCATACGATGACCCACGTCAGTCCAGTTTATATCCAAAAATAGGGTTACTTACTAAATCAATGGTAAGATAACAATGTCAAAGGAAAAGGGAAATGAACATGAAAGACTTTTGAGTAGGTAGAATGTTCCTAATTACTTGCTCACTTTCAAAACAAAAACATCCTTGTTATTTTTAAAACAAACACCTACACTTTCAAAACATCTTACAAACTTGAAAACATTTTCAAAAGATCAACATATTTGTATACATTCTTACGAACGAGAATCATTACAAAGTTTGCCTAAACAATGGCCTCTTTACAAAATACTTTCAAAAACCACACAAAGCACGATTTCAAACAAATGCAAGTGATCTAGCAAGTAACTAAGAGCCCATGGAAAACCATGGATGAATAGGGTGCTAATACCTTCCCTTTTCATAATATACCCCCCCAAACTTAATAAATAATCTCAAAGGTCTTTCCTGTGCTTTTTCACCTTTCCTTTTGGATAAAAGAAAAGTCGGTGGCGAATCTTGCTAATCGCAACATTTGCGATAAAATGCATAACACCCAAGTCAGTTCTCCCACCGTATCACAGTTTCCATAGTAGACCAATAATAACCCACTCTCAGAATATTCTTAGTCATTGTATGCCAACTGGAGTTAGTACCAAAGACTCCTTCATGCATATCTTCCATAATTTTCTCAGCTTCCTTCTTGTCTACACAACAAAGTAAAGTCGAATCGTGGTTGCACTTGTACAAGATTTTGTTACTTATAAAGAACTTGGTAGAGAACCTCCTTAGAAATTTCTTATCATTGATAGATGCTCCTTCTGGATATTCTCGAGTTTCAAGGTATCTTTTTACTTCATGGTACCAAGGCTTTTCCTCTACTCCATCAGTACCAACTTCGTAGCAATGTGCTGGTTCGTCTAGTCTCTCAATAGTAATTTGAGGAGCTTCATTATCCCATCTGATTTTGAACATAGATGACATGGTACCAAAAGTATTGAGCTCTAGGGCTTACACCAACATTCTCCCACTATCACTAGAGCCAATCAGGCATACGCCTAATACCCATAGATCTAGTATGACCATTATGCTTCTGCTGCGCAAGCGGATTTTTTAGTTGGTCGGCAACATTGTCAAGTGTATGTACTTTGTATATCTACACATCTCTCTGATTGATTATCTCTCAAATTAGGTGATAACACCTAAGTATGTTTGAATCGTTGGTGAGATCTAGGCTCCTTATCTTGTACAATAGCATCTTTGTTATCACAATAGAGATCAAAGGGATCCATAATGCTAGGGATTATGCCAAGTTCACTAATGAACTTCTTGATCCAAAAAACTTCCTTTGTTTCATTTAAGGCAACAATACACCCAGCTTCGGTTGTAGAATCAACAATTGTATCATGCCTTGAACTTTTCAAGCTCACAACACCACCATTTAAGAAAAACACATAACCATAATTGAGTAATATGTCATCTACATATAATATCAGGATGACGATCATGCTCCCACTAACCTTCTTGTAGACGCATGGCTCATTTTGATCCATGAGAAATACATCACCTTGATCAATTGCGAGATAACTATAGTTCTGAGGTTGGTGACATATAATCTTTGATATATGATAGACTTGTTCTACTTGAGCGGTTGCTCTTCCACAACTACTTTTGTTTCTTGCTCTAGTTCCTCCATAGGTGTATGACTGCTTTTGTGAATCTTGCATTTCTTCAAGCTCTACTTTCCTCCTACTGATTCCTTTGGAAATAAAGTCCTTTTCCAAGAAAAATCTAGTTCAAGCGAAAAAAAATTGCCATCAGAAGGATTGTAAAAATAATATCCTCTTGTTTCTTTAGGATACCCCAAAAATAAGCATTTTTCAGATTTGGGCTCAAGCATATTTGAGGTTTTTCGTTTCATATAAACTTCACAACCCCAAATCTTCATGTAAGACATATGTGGTTTCTTACCACTCTATATCTCATATGGTGTCTTCTCAACCTTTTTGGCTGGAACATGGTTAAGTGTGCTAGTTGTTGTCTATAAAACATGTCCCCAAAAATATTTTTGAAGATTGGTGTGACTCATCATCAATCGGACCATGTCTAACAAGGTTTAATTTATTCTCTCAGATACATTATTCCATTGTGGTTGTGATACGGTGGGAGAACTGACGTTGAGGTTTTTGCGTTTATGTTTGCAGATGTTGCGGTTTAGCAAGAGTCGCCACCAACTTTTCTTTTATCCAATAAGGAAAGGTGAAAAAGCACAAGAAAGACCTTTGAGATTGTTTTCTTGAGTTCGGGGGGTAGATTATGAAAAGGGAAGGTATTATCACCCTTTCCATCCATGGTTTTCCATGGGCTCTTAGTTACTTGTAGATCACTTGCTTTTGTTTGAAAGTCGTGCTTTTGTGTGGTTTTGAAAGTATTTTGAAAAGGTGTTGTCGTTTAGGCGAACTTTACAATGATTCTCGTTCGTAAGAATGTATGCAAAGTGTTGAGCTTTTGAAAATATTTCAATGTTTGGAAATTGTTTTTTGAAAGTGTATGTGATTGTTTTTGAAAATAGCAAGGATGTTTGTTTTGAAATTGAGCAAGTAACTAAAAGTAATCTACCTATCAAAAGGTTTTAGAATTGTTTTTCCTCCTCCTTTAAATGTTGCTATCTTACCATTGATTAGATAGAATCCCCATCGTTGGATGTGAAGGGACGAGCATTGGGTCATCGTATGACCATGATAGCAATGTTGTGAAATGACTTAGCACTTTTCTGTAGGGACTAAGATCATTTTGAAAGGCAACTTTGATAGCGTCATTGAGGGACTATGATCTTTTTCGATTTTTTTGTGCTAAGACATCCCACATGCATAACATGGCCATTTTTGTAAGGCAACAAGTGGAATTTCCTTAAGGGTGCATGTGTGCAAGTGTGTTTAATTGCATGCATTTTGTCTTTGATTTTTGGGTTGTCTACTTGTTGATTTTATCTTGCCATACACATCTAATTACTAGCATTTGTACAAAGCAATAAAAATGCAGGAAATAAATATCCTACACTATTACAACCATATTGAATTGCATGATAATATAAAGGCAAAAATAAGGTAAAAGCAAGAAAAGTGGATCTTTTGACTTAGGGCAGCAACCCTTCGATTATACCATTTTTGGCCCTCTTCGACCTTACCTGAAAGGGGAGAAAGAATGAGTTTCGATTGGAGCCTAGAAGCCAGCATATTTTGGCTTTCGATTTGGGCCTGGAGGCCAACATGATGTGCCTTTCGACTGCCTCTTTCATTTGGCCTGAAGGTTAGTATGGAAGCCAGAGCCTTCGTTTCTAACTTTTCTGTATCCTATTTCTTTCATTTGAGTTTGAATAGCAATGTGGCCCAAGGCCATGCCAACATCACCTTAAAGCTAGATTAGTTCTTTAAAGCGTATTTAAATGTACTAAGAGCAAAAGCCAAGAAGATTGTTAACCATGACACATATTAAGAGAGTGAAAACAGAACAAAAAGAAGAAACTAGTATGTACATGTTTTAAATGAAAAAGAAAACTTATTTACATGCTATGCTGGAAACGAAGGGCCAAAGGTTAGAAATGACTTACCTTGCTAGAGGTTGGAACATGTTCTGGACTTTGAAGCAGTTGCTTTGAATGCCCCTGGATTCGAAGGAAAAGACCCATGGTAGGCCTTCGACACTGGATTCGAAAGAGCAAAACAAGTGGAATATCCTTCTTTGCTGGATTCAAAGGAAAGAACAAATGGGATGTTCCTTGAATCGAAGGAAGCTGGAATGTGTTGTTTGAAGGAGGTAACTGTGATTCTGGTTTTTTGATTTCACAAGTGTTAAAGTGTTTAAGAATTTTATGGTGTGTGAGAATTTGAAGACATGTTTCCTCCTGGTCTCCTTGTCTCCTCCCTTCTTTGTGCGAATGAACTCTCTATTTATAGAGAAAGGCTTGGGGAGCAAAAATAATAAAATAAGGCTTAGTCTGGAAAGTAAGTGTCCACTTGTGCCATAAAAGCAAAATGAATAGTTTAGATGGGTTGCTTCTTTCTGAAGGAAAACAGGCGCAAGGCTCAAGACAAACTTTTCTAAAAGGTAGTATTATGCTGTTAAGTGCAAGTGGTCTTGGACAACAAATGGGTAAAGGCCTATTTTAGCTTTCATAAACAATTAAGTATAGGGTGAGTCATAGGTTTGAGGCCTGAAAAGGGAAAACATGTAGCCTAGCCTATGGGTCTAAATGTTCAACTTGATCTTTTGAGTCGAATCCTCCATCTTTCTAGACCTTTCGACCAGACTAGAACAACACAACATTCATTTTCACTAGTTGTGTCATTTGAATGAAACAATTATGTGTTTCTTCGAATGGCCCTTTTTAGCTGAATATGCCATTCTGAGTCTTCTTGCTTTTAATAGCTTAGGCCCAATCCTTCGACCAGACTCCAAAGTAAGAGAACAATTATTCCCCAACTATGGCAAGTCGAAGGGTTTGTAGATGGATTCGAAGGTGACATGAAGGAGAATTCGAATCCTACATGAAGATGAATTTGAAAGTCACAGGAAGGTAGCCATTCATCCAATCGAAAACTTATGAAGCCAAGGCAAACAGGTGAGTGGAGAATGGTGCAGTCGAATGACACTTTTCAGAAGGTTATTAACTTCTGAATCGAAGGAAGCTTTCAGAAGATTACTGACTTTTTGAATTGAAGAAAACCAAAAGGAGGCCTTTACTTCCTGAGTCGAAGGACATTCCTGAGTCGAAGGACATTCCTGAGTCGAAGGACATTCCTGAGTCGAAGGACATTCCTGAGTCGAAGGACATTCCTGAGTCGAAGGACACTGTTTCAAAGGGAAACAAAAACTCAATTGAAGCTTGTATGAAGATCATTTCCTTCTGAATCGAAGGAGACCTATTTGAAGTCACATGCCCAGACGAAAGAGGCACGCTAACAACAACTTTTGAGCAATCGAAAGAGGTGCAAAGTCCAATCGAAGGGGGCTGAATCGTAGGAGCCTTATTTTCCTCCAAATTCGTCAAAATGTTATTTTTATCTGTTTTCTCTCTTTTTGACAGTTTCCTTTTAATTCTGGTGCTGGAAAATCCCAATATACTTGTGCAAGCTTGAACCTTGAGAATCTTTGTGAGGAAAGCCTTGAAAAATGAGAGGGCAAATTTTAGGGTGCAACAGCTGCCCCTGTTTAAACTTCTTGAACCTGAAGAGTTAGGTTGGCGGATCCGGCATCCGTGACTTGATGGTGAAAGATGTTTGAACACTAGAGTGCCCAGAAATTTGCACTCGAAGATGGATGGTGAATGGGCTTATAGATGCAATTTGGAGGAATGTTGGTAAATTCTAGAAGAAGTATCAGCACAAATCTCATGTTGATCCATAATAGACTTGTTGTTTTACCTGTGAGAAAGGGGTTAGGAAAATGCAGATGCTTGCATGATGCTTACCAGATGTGGTATCATGCTAAATGCATTGTTATGTACATGCTATGATGTATGAATGTGAAATGTGTTTTCGTCCGGGAAAATAAATCCCTGACTACTGCTGAGGAAATCTTCGGAGGTTGAATCCTTGATTGCCTGTTGGAAATGAAGAATATGCATATCTTCAAATTCTTTTGAAGAGATGTTTTTGCTGGGGAACATCACTCAAAGATCAGTTGTTATCTGGTCAGATCCAGGCTTCACAGTTGCTGAGGATGAAGTAGTCGGTTGCTATATGGTCGGGTCCAGGTTTCATGGCAACTTACTGAGGGAAGAGATGAATTAACTGTTATCTGGTCGGGTCCAGGCTTTGCAGAAAATTCTTTGAATTTGAATAGTCATCTGGTCGGGTCCAGGCTTTGCAGAAAATTCTTTGAAATTAAATAGTCATCTGGTTGGGTCCGGGTTTCATAACAACTTGTTGGGGATGTGGAGGTTAACTGTTATCTGGTCGGATCCAGGCTTCACAGTAACTTGTTGGAGGTAAGGGTGAATTAACCATTATCTGGTCGGATCCAGGCTTCATAGTAAATTCTTGAAGACCGTTATCTGGTCGGGTCCAGGCTTTATGGTCTTTGGGAAAGTTGTACTATCGTCTGGTCGAATCCAGGTTTCATAGTGTCTTTCTGGGGATCATGGCTAATTGTTATCTGGTCGGGTCCAAACTTCACAATATGCCATTTGAAAACTATTATCTAGTCGGGTCCAGGCTTTGCAGATTTCTGAAGAAGTTAATTGTTATCTGGTCGGGTCCAGGCTTCACAATGAACTTCTTTAAAACTGTTATCTGGTCGGGTCCAGGCTTTGCAGATTTCTGATGAAGTTAATTGTTATCTGGTCAGATCCAGGCTTCATAATGAACTGCTTGAAAACTGTTATCTGGTCGGGTCTAGGCTTTGCAGATTTCTGATGAAGTTAATTGTTATCTGGTCGGATCCATGCTTCACAATGAACTGCTTGAAAACTGTTATCTGGTCGGGTCCAGGCTTTGCAGATTTCTGATGAAGTTAATTGTTATCTGGTCGGGTCCAGGCTTCACAGCAACTCGCTGGGGATACCAAAGTTAACTGTTATCTGGTCGGGTCCAGGCTTCGCAGGTTTCTGAGGTTTGATGAGGTCAATTGTTATCTGGTCGGGTCCAGGCTTCACAATGAACTGGTTGAAAAACTAGTATCTGGTCGGGTCTAGACTTTGCAGATTTCTGATGAAGTTAATTGTTATCTGGTCGGGTCCAGGCTTCACAATGAACTGTTTGGGGATTTAGTTGTTATCTGGTCGGTTCCAGGTTTCACAACGAATCTCTGAGGATTATTGCTATCTGGTCGGATCCAGGCTTCGCAATGACTTTCTTGAAAAGATGGAAATGAGGAATGATATTTGGTCGGGTCCAGGTTTCTCAGTCCTTTGTCGGGGAATAAAGAGGCAACTTTACTGGCGACAAGTAGTTAAAACCTTGGTTGGATTAAGTTCAGGTTCTTCTATATCTTTGAAGAGTTAGGCTGGTTGTCATAGCTTTTTGAGGAATGAGATCAACTGTTATCTGGTCGGGTCCAGGCTTCAGTAACTCAAGAAGTCAAACTGTTATCTGGTCGGGTCCAGGCTTCAGGGTAACTTGAACATTATGCTAATATCTGGTCGGATCCAGGCTTCATAGCATTTCTTGGTAATAATAAAGGCTTTGTTGAAGACTTTTACTAGGGATTAGGGGTTGTGGCCCTGTGATTTGCAGTCATTTAAAGAGGAAATTATAACTGGAGAGTATAGACTTAGTCAGGTGAGGCTGACTTATCTTGGGGAGGATATACTCAACTGGGGATGATGGGCTCATCTGGGGAGGATAGATTCTAATTTGGAGAAAATAACCTTGGTGGGAAAAGATGTACTCAGCTGGGCGATTCGGACTCAAATGGGGAATTTGGATTCCGTTGAGGGATTTGTACTCCGTTGGAGGAATAGAATCTTGGTTGGAAGATATACTCCGCTGGGGAAGATGGACTCAGTGGGGAGTGTTTATTCAACTGGACTCAGCTTGGAGAATAAAATCTCGATTGGAAGATACACTCTACTGGGGACAAAAACTCCTGGTTGGGAGATATACTCCACTGGGGACAAAAAAACTCCTGGTTGGGAGATATACTCCACAGGGGATAAAAACTCCTGGTTGGGAGATATACTCCACTGGGGATAAAAAACCCTGGTTGGGAGATATACTCCATTGGGGATAAAAACTCCTGGTTGGGAGATATACTCCACTGGGGATAAAAACTCTGATCGGGAGATATATTCCATTGGGAATGATGGGATCATCTGGGGATGATGGGCTCGTCTGGTGGAAATCGGGGTGTCTTATACGTTGAGGAATTTACACTTGGCCCGGGGAAATAACTCTGTTGGGGAAATAAACCCTGCTGAGGAGATGAGTTTCCTTTAGACAGAGACCTTTAGGCTTCAAATTTGTAGAAGTTGTCGAGAGATTGAGGCTCTGGCAGGGGGTTTATCCTTTGTGAAGAAATTTTTGTAGGCAATTCTGCTGGGGAAAGGTTGCATTGGGGTTGTTCCAATAGGGATAATGATGACAAGATAACTCTGTGGGGAATAAAACTTGTTGAGGAGATGGATTCCCTTTAAGAAGAGATCTCCTAGGCTTTAGCTGGAAAAAGCTATCAAGAGATTGAGACTCTGGCCAAGGATCGTCTCGTGCAAGGATATTTTGCGGGCAACTCCGTTGGGGAAAGGTTTTATTGCCAACGCCCTGGTGGGGATAATGATGGTAAGATAACTCTTGTGGGGCTATTTCACATACATTAAAGGGATGCTTATTACAGTTGTGCACTGATGCCCTGTTGAGGCTGCTACTTGGTAGGACATATGTTCCAAATAGTTTTAATTATGTTCATATGCATATATTCATTCAACTTTAGTCATTGGACAAATTTGCATTCAAAACAGAGATAGAAAATTTTGCACTTCAAAGTGTATTTGTATTGATATTTTGCCCATGAATAGGAGTTTTTGTACATAGAGACGGAAGTCCTAGTAAGAGGAAATCGCCGAAAAGAAAAACAAAATTAAGAATGAAAAACAAAATAGCCATGTGAAATGATCTCGTTGCCTTTCAACTCTACTATTGCCCCAGTGTCTTTGAACGTCCCTTGTCGTTGATTGAAGTTGATTGGATTGATCCTGGACCATTTGAACTTGGACCTTGGTGATAGTGTTGACCGCGTTGATTTTACGAGACATAGTCGTATGCTTTTAATCCTTAATTTTTGCATGAACCGCCTTTTCGGGTTTTCGGTCCACCAGGATACCCTTTTTTGCCCAAGTCTCCCTTTTGGGTTTTCAACTTATCGGGTGTACAATCTTTTGTATATATCCCTAACTTTTGCCTAAACCTTTTGGTTTGTCGGGATGCCCTAATTTTGCTTAGGTGTGTCAACCTAACGGGTCTCTTATGCGTAGTATTTCTTAACTATGTTTGTGTTTATAGGATGTGGGAAATCTTCTCCATCCATGGTGGTCAGTATCATGGCACCACCAGAGAAAACTCTTTTAACGACAAACGGCCCTTCATAGGTGGGAGTCCATTTTCCTCTGGGGTCACATTATGGTAAAATGATGTGTTTTATCACCAGGTCACCAACTTGATATACTCGAGGCTTGACCTTTTTGTTGAAAGCTTTGATCATCCGTTTTTGATACGTCTGACCATGGCAGATAGCAGCGAATCGTTTTTCATCGATCAAGTTCAGCTGATCCAATCTCGTTTGAATCTATTCATATTTACTTAGGCATGCCTCAATCATAATCCTCAGCGAGGGAATTTGAACTTCCACTGGAAAAACGGCCTCCATGCCATAGACTAGAGAGAAGGGAGTTGCCCCAGTTGATGTTCTAGCTGAAGTACGGTAACCATGTAGAGAAAATGGTAGCATCTCATGTCAATCTTTATAGGTTACTACCATTTTCTGCATAATCTTCTTGATATTTTTGTTGGCTGCTTCGACTGCGCCATTCATTTTCGGTCTATACGGAGAAGAATTGTGATGCTTGATCTTAAATTGAGTGCACAATTCCCTGATCATGGCATTGTTGAGGTTAGTCTCATTATTGGTGATAATCCTTTCGGGGATACCATAACGACAGATAAGATTGTGTCTGATGAATCTGGCTACCACATTATTGGTGACTAAGGCAAATGAGGCGGCTTCGACCCATTTGGTGAAATAGTCGATAGTAACAAGAATGAAGCGGTGTCCATTAGAAACTGTGGGCTTGATTTCTACGATCATGTCAATACCCCACATTGCAAATGGCCACGGAGAGGTCATGACATTCAGAGGGATTGGAGGTACATGGACTTTGTCAGCGTAAATTTGGCATTTGTGGCAAGTTCTTGAATGTTGATGGCAATTTGTCTCCATTGTTGACCAATAGTAGCCAGCTCTTAAGATTTTCTTAGCCATTGTATGCCCACTTGAGTGAGTACCGAAAAGGCCATCGTGCATGTCTTCCATGATTTCCTCTTCCTCCCTCTTATCCACACATCGGAGTAGAGTTGAATCATGGTTGCGCTTGTACAATATCCCGTTACTTAGGAAGAATTTGGCTGCAAATCTTCGTAAGAACTTTCTGTCATTGATAGATGCTCCCTCTGGATACTCTTGCGCTTCAAGGTATCTCATTACCTCATGATACCATGGCTTTTCCGTATCGGTGTCAAGCTCATAGCAATGTGCAGGTTCATTAAATATTTCAATTGTAATCATAGGGGCTTCATTGTCCCATCTGACTTTGAACATTGAGGACATGGTTGCCAGAGCGTCAGCCAACTGGTTTTCTTCTCTGGGGAAGTGCTCGAACGTGATCTCTTCGAAGTGAGGAATTAGGGATAGCACAAGTTCCTTGTAAGGGATAAGATTAGGGTGTTTAGTGTCCTAATCTCCTTTTACTTGGCTGATCACCAGAGCGAAATCTCCAAATACATCCAAATGCTTGATCCTTAAGTCAATAGCAGCTCTTAGACCTAAGATGCAGGCTTCATATTCGGCCATATTATTTGTACAATCGAAGCATAGTCTGGCAGTAAAAGGAGTGTGGCAACCTTCAGGAGAGATGATCACAGCACCAATTCCGTTACCTAAGGCGTTGAAATCCCCATCGAATACCATAGTCCATCGGGATCCTTGTTCAGGTCCGTCATACGGTCTAGGTTTTGTACAGTCGGTTACCAGCATAATATTCTCGTCAGGGAAGTCGAAGTTCATTGAGTGATAATCATCCATAGCTTGATGGGCCAAATGATCTGCTAGTACAGTTCCTTTGATGGCTTTTTTATTTGTGTATTGAATGTCGTACTCAGTCAAGATCATTTGCCATCTGGCTATTCGTCCGGAAAGGGCAGGTTTTTCGAAGATGTACTTAATCGGATCCATCTTAGAAATCAACAAGGTGGTATGAGTTAACATGTATTGCCTTAGCCGGAGAGCAGCCCACGCTAAAGCACAGCATGTTTTCTCGAGCAGTGAATATCTGGTTTCACAGTCGGTAAACTTTTTGCTTAGGTAGTAAATTGCATGCTCTTTTCAGCCAGACTCGTCATGTTGGCCCAAAACACACCCCATAGAATTCTCTAGTACTGTTAAGTACATGATCAACGGTCTTCCTTCAACCGGAGGCATGAGAATAGGAGGTTCTTGCAGGTATTCCTTGATTTTGTCAAAGGCAATCTAGCATTCATCGTTCCATTTGACTACCTGATCTTTCTCCAAGAGTTTGAAGAGTGGCTCACAGGTAGCAGTTAAGTGTGATATGAAACGGGAAATGTAATTGAGACGACCCAAGAATCCTCTGATTTCTTTTTCAGAATGATGGGTTGGCATTTCTTGGATGGCCTTTATCTTGGTGGGATCAACTTCAATGCCTTTATTGCTGACCACAAATCCTAGAAGCTTTCCAGAGCGTACTCCGAATGTGCACTTGTTAGGGTTTAACCTCAGTTTATATTTCTTCAGTCTCTCAATATTTTACACAGGTCACCGAGATGTTCTTATTCGGTTTGTGATTTGGCAATCATATCATCCACATATACCTCTATCTCATGATGAATCATGTCATGAAATAAATCCACCATAGCCCTTTGATATGTTGCCCCTGCATTCTTTAATCCGAACGGCATGACCTTGTAGCAGAAAGTGCCCCATTGTGTAACGAAAGTAGTTTTTTCCATATCTTCGGGAGCCATCTTTATTTGATTATAGCCCAAGAAGCTGTCCATGAATGAGAAGACTTTATGCTGAGCGGTATTGTCGACTAAGACGTCAATATGTGGTAGAGGGAAATCATCCTTGGGGCTTGCCCTATTCAGATCCCTATAGTCTACGCACATGCGAACTTTCCCTTCTTTCTTTGGCACTGGAACTATATTAGCCACCCATTGAGGATAGGATGTTACAGCTAGGAATCCTGCATCAAACTGTTTCATTACTTCAACTTTGATCTTTTCAGACATGTCAGGCCTCATGCGACGAACTTTTTGTTTAACAGGAGGGCAGTCTTTTTTAGTTGGAAGACGATGAACCACAATGTCGGTATCCAACCCAGTCATATCTTCATGCAACCAAGCAAATACTTCCACATAATCGCGCAACATCTGAACCAAACGGCTTTTGACACTGCTTTCCAAATTAGCACTGATCCTGATTTCCTTCTTATTTGACTCAGTACCCAGGTTGATAACCTTAATTGACTCTTCATGTGGTTGAATATCCTTTTCCTCTTGTAACAGCAGTCTGGCTAGTTCTCCTGGTATGTCACAATCTTCCTCGCTTTCGTCTTCGGCTTGGTTGATAGGACATTCAAAGTCATAGTTGGAAATAATAGAGTTGTTGGCAATAGGATCCGGAGTGGATGTAGACCTGCAAGAGTGTGTGTGTGTGTGTGTGTGTGTGTGTGTGTGTGTGTGTGTGTGTGTGTGTGTGTGTGTGTGTGTGTGTGTGTGTGTGTGTGTGTGTGTGCATGTAAGATACATGGCTATCTTTTTGGAAATGTATTTGAAAGAAAAAGAAAGACAATGAACATAAATATTTGAATGCAAAAGAGTCCAATGTACTGAATGATCATATGATTAGATGAACAAAATATAAAACTATTGACAAAAGGACCAAAGTTCCCCATGCTAGGTACATGGCTTAGAAGTCAATATCAAAATATTACAGACAAAGAGTTCTTGAATTGATTAAAAGAAAAACAAGTAGATTACTCCTCAATGAAGGAGATGGGCACAAAGTCCTTCGCATGCCAATTGTTGGGCTTCCCTTCGGTTGTTGGGTAGATCCAGTCTTCAAAAGCACACTCATTATTGGAATCCTATATGGCGTTCACTTCATGACTCTTGAGGTGGAGAGACGGCTTTCCAGTACGAGCATCTCTAATTTCTTTCTGAGCTTTGGAGGTGAAACCTATCCCAAACTTATTTGCTTTGAACGGGATGTCGGGGAGCTGACCCCACATCTCATTGTTTCCTTCTTCTACCACCGGACAGGCATCCTTAATAGAAACCATCTTGGGAATAACTTTATCGGCCTTTGGAGTGTCGGAGGAGATTTTGGTGGTGGCCACAACTTCAAATGTATGGCAAGGAGTTTCTATGAATTCGCCATCCATTTCTACGTACTTGAAAGAAGTGAGGTGGCTTACCATAAATTCTTCTTCACCGCAAACAGTGACAACCTTCCCTTGAACTGGCTATTTTAACTTCTGGTGGAGAGTGGAAGTGACTGCACCTGCCCCATGGATCCATGGGCGCCCAAGTAAGCAAGAATACGCAGGGCGTATGTCCATTATGTAGAATGTGGAGTTGAAAATCTGTGAACCAACCTTGATTGGGAGATCCACCTCTCCATGAATTATCCTTTTCGACCCATCGAATGCCCTCACAACAATATCACTTGGCTTCAAGACTAAACCTTCATAGTCTAACCGATCTAAAGCGCCTTTGGGTAACACGTTTAAAGATAAGCCTGTGTCTACCAAAACATGTGCCAGAGTGGTCCCCTTACATTTAACAAAAACATGCAAGGCTTTATTGTGATTCTTTCCCATGGGATTTAAATCTGAGTCGGAGAACCCCAGACCATTGTCAGCGGCCAGACTTGCTACGTAGTTCTCAAACTGGTCGGCTGTGGTTTCTTGAGGCACGTGAGCCTTTTTCAATAACTTAATCAGAGCTTGTGCATGGGCATCGGAACATAGCAATAGGGACATCATTGATATTTTAGAAGGGGTTTGCCCCAACTGCTCTACTATTTTGAAGTCACTTTTCTTGATGATTTTCAGAATCTCCTCCATCTCTTGAGTGGATGGTTCTTCCATAACAGTCTTTTTAGCAAGTGCCTCTTCTCTGGCAGGCTCACTTTCTTTCTCTTTCCCTTTAGTACTGGCACCACCATTGTCGTTGGTTATGCGGATTGGAACTGCGGTAGTGGTTGGTGGTGAGATATCAGGGGAAAAGACTCTTCCTGTTCTTGTGACTTTACTAGAACCAGTGATATTAGTAACACCTGCTTCATTATCATCAATCCAAGAATCTTGTTTTACCCCATAGTAATAAACATCGACACCATAATTCCATGGAACCGCTTTATCAGAGGTGTATGGAACGGGTCCGGCAGCACTGATTATGAGAGGAGCAATGATTGGTTCGTTTGAAATCCTGATAGGACCTTTGTATGAGATCCTAAGAGGTTTGTTTGAAATTGTTATGATGGCCAAGTCTTTAGCTTTGTCGACTGAATTTTTTATGGCAGGATTCTTTTCGAATAGAATTTCGCGGCTATCCATTAGGCGTTGTATATTGTGATACGGTGGGAAGAACTGACTGTTTTTTGGAATGCTGGTTTACGTTTTGCGTTTATTGTTCGCAAAATGTCGCGGTAAGCAAGAGTCGCCACTGTCTTTTATTTTATCCATCAAGGAAAGGAAAAAAGCACAGAAAAATTCCTTTTTCGAGATATTTCTCGGGTTTAGGGGGTAGATTATAGAAAGGGAAGGTATTAGCACCCTTTATATCCGTGGTTATCCACGGGCTCTTAGGTACTTGCTCATATTGTTTTCAAAATTGTTTTCTTTGTGCTTGTGGGTTTGAAAAAGTTTTTGTTTTTGAAAACTTCGATTTAACTCTTGCTTCTGTCCTCAAGAGTGTATGAAGTGTTTTTGAAAACTTTATTCGAAAAGTGTAAGTGTGAAGAGTTTTTGTTTTTGAAAGAGCAAGTATCTAAGAACCATCTACCTACTCGAAAAAGGAATCGTTCTATGATATCTTCCTTTAGAAAATGCTATCCTACTATTGATGATTAGGTAGCACCGTCGTTGGAGTTTGAGGGTCAATTCGAATTAGGGACATACGGTCACCAAAGCAATGTTAGGACGCCTTATCGGTAACCCTAATGTCTTAGATCATTTGTTTTGAGGAAACAATATCCGAGGCGACCATTTCGAGGCGACTATGATCTTTCAGACAAGAGGACGACATCTAAAGTGACCTATACTCAATGACCGCGTACGAAGGCAACCAAGTGGGGTGTACCCTAAGAGTGCGCATGTGCGAGTGTGTCGTTTTCAGTTTATTTTTATCTTTGTACATGTTAATGGTGATCTAAGTTGATTTTAGGTTAAAACATTCAGTCTTGTCATGCATCCCTATTATCAAACATCTAACAATTATATTTTGTGGAGATAAAATGCGGAAATTAAATTACAAGGCGTCGGGTATTTACATCGCCAAAGACAAACCCTTAAAAATAAATAAAGCGATAAATAAATAAATAAAGGGTCCTATTAACTATTACAAACCGGAGACAAGTACATTATTGGATAAAAATAAAGTAAATCGCATGCGGGAAATTAAATCGGGCGCAAGATTAGGGTTTTGACCCTCTTTTGTTAAAGAAAAGATTTTTTTATGGTTTTTATTTTAAGAAAAAAAGATAAATCTAAATTAATTACTAAATTAATAAATTAATTAATTAATGAAAATAAATATTTTTGGGTTTTTGGTATTTTAAGAAAGAAAAATAAAATTAATTGAATTAGTAAAACCTAATTAAGTCTAGTTAATTTTAATTATTTACAAAAAAATATCAAAGTTATTCTAATTAAGAACCTAAATCAATTTAACTAGTATTTATTAATAAAAATTAAAATTAAAATTTGATTAAACATTAAAAATATTTTTGTGGTTTTTATTTTATAAAGAAAAATAAATTTGATTGGTTAGTAATTAAATAAAATATAATAAAACAATTAAATAAGACAAAAAAAATAAATAGGAGAGAGTAAGGGGGTTTGGGCCTGATTTTGGAGGTCAGAATAGTAATCTGAAGCCCATTTAGATCTGGCCTTGTTTGACTTTTCTTCATCCAGCGTGCATGTGCTGACTTGGTCTTTGGTGGCCCATCAATTCTGGGCATCAGATTTGGCCTTTGGCCATCTGGCCACTGGATAGATGATGGTGTATGACGCACTGCAAGTCCTCATGAGCATTGGAACACCTGAAGAAAAAATATATCAAAGAAGTGGAGGACTTGGGATTCGAACCCAGATCCTGATGGATATTGGACGGACACGCTTGCCACTAGGACGCTTTGACTCATTTGTTAATATGTTACATAACAATTATAATATATCAAAAAAGCAATTATTGGTCAGAAAATAAAAATGCGCTCAAAAACATTTGAACGGGCCAATCAGAGCATGCCAGCTCTTCGTCCCTGCCCTTACACTACTGTAATTTTACCTGCGGATTCGGATCCGCAGCTAAATGCGCAAGCTTGCTCTAGAATCTTCCCTAGGCCACATAAATCAATTCCAAAAACATGGCTGAATTAGCCTTGGCTCCCTGATCAACACTATGCCCTTCTTGAGTCCTGATTTTTCCTAAAAAAGAAAACCCTAAAACACAAACGAAGAACCCTAGCTAAGGGGGTTCTTCATTTAGGCCAGAAAAATGCAATTGGATATTGCCAAACGTTTACAAATGTTGTGAGGAGTATAAATATGCCAATGATTTATTCAAATGATGCAATAATGATGAATCACGAATTCAAGAACCAAGGTGATTATCGTGGTACTTACAGCGCGTTGTGGTGTCTGGGAATGATTGATTTTGATCCAGGAAGGTTGAGTGAACACCTAGGAATCGATTGGGTCCGGTCTCAGCTTCTGAAAACGCCTTTAAGTATGATTTTGACTTCACACTTTTTAGTGAATTTTGCAACTTTTGTTTTGTCTGTTCTTGCATTCTCCAACCTTTGTCTCGATTCTTGTGGCTTCCTTATGTACTATGGAATGCATTAGGTTAAGATTTATGGATTGAATCTCTCTAAATCAATGCACCCATATTTGATTTGATTTCCTCTTTAAAGCTTGCCAAATTTATCAAAAATCAATCCTTTTGCACATGATCTTGTTTGATTCGAGTTTGATGATGCTAATGATGATAATTAAGACCTGAAACAACCAAAAAGATCTTAGGTAATCAAAGTTTGGATTTTATTTGATTTAATTTGATTTAAAATGAAATAATTCAATAAAAATCAAATAAAATAATAAAAATAAGATATGGGCTCATGGATGAAGCTAGGACACGTGGACAATGATGCAAGCTTAAATCAAGTGGAAAAGAATGGGCTCATTTGACAAAATTTGAAGTTTTGGGGATAGTTGACTTTTGGCAATTTTGCAAAAATGTCTAACTTCAACAATTCATAACTTCTTCAATATTGAACTTTTTGAAGTGTTCTTGGACTTTTTAGAAAGCTTGAGATGTCCTATAACCAACCCTTTTGGTCTTATCTCATTTTGATGTTTCATTCTCAAGTTATAAGCTTTGGAAAAAAAGGTGTTTTTGTTTACTTTCAAAAATGACCTATAATGTCCAAATTTATAAATTCTTGTGAGTGCATTTTTTGATCTTGGGGTATGAATATGGATTGTAGGAAATTTCATCCTCTTCAAAATGAGATTTGGATGGATCATTTCTCATAAATTATGATAAAGTTATGCTTGGTCAAAGTTGAGTTGACTTTTCCTACAAAACCCTAATTTAGCAACTTTTGAGTCTTGATGAATTTTGGCCAATCCTAGATGAATCATGATCAAACCTTGATCAAATGATGAAATAACCTTCAAAATGATAATGTTGACAAAAAATCGTGAAGTTTGACGGTTTATAGGTCACAATTGACTTTTGCCCTAGCATAGTCGATTTTTGGACCCTTTGAGCAATTGACTGAGCAAACTTCCTCTGCAAGGCTTGAAAATTGACATGGATGAACTTGAGAACATATTAGGACATTGGGGAGTACTTGAGGTCATTTGGATTCAAAGATCTTGATGCAACACAAAACCCTAATTTGGGGTTGACTACCTTAGGAGATTACTTGTCTAACCAACTCTTGAGCAAGCTTGAGCCACTTGGAGATTTTTCTTGCAATGTCTTGAGGAATATGAGAGGGAAAATTTTGGGGTACAACATATACCTTTCCTCAGTTTTTCACACCCATCATATTGTCTCATACAACCCACACAGTCTTTTTCATAGCCGGGGAAAGTCCCAGCTTTCAACAGATTGCTCTTGATTACATTCAATGGAGTAGTTAACCCTTTGACGAAGGTAATGAAAGTTGTATCTTCGATGGCATTAACACCTTTGTCGTGCTTCAGCATTAGAGCCGTAATTACATTTGGCGTTGGAGGAGGATCAAATTCAATAGTTTTGTTGTCGATTAAATCCTGGATTTTGTTCTTCAGAGCCCAACACTGATCAGTCTCATGCCCTGGGCTGTTTGAATGATAAGAACACTTTGCATTTGGATTATATCTCGGTGATGAGGTGTCAGGGTTGGCAGGAGGATCCCGCAATATCACTAAATTGGTCCTGAGCAGATGTTGAAGGGCTTAAGATAATGACATGCCTAACCTCGTGAACTATCTTCTTGGAGCTTCAACCCGTTGATGAGTGGTAGATGGTCTTTGAGTAGCAGTCGGTTTGGAGATTCTGACAGCATTGATAGACGGATGATTATTCATTTTGGTAAGAGCCTTTTCTCTATACACAACATTAACTTCTTTCTTCGCGGCAAAAGGTTTCTTGATGGGATTGGGAGTGGAAGTAGACGCCACAGAGATATTTCCACTCTTAATGCCACTTTCTACTCTTTCACCAGTTAGGATTAGTTCCGTGAAACCAGAAGAAGAGCAGTCAACCAACTGATTAAAGAAAGGACTAGATAATATGCTCATGAACATGTCAATGTGTTCCCTATCAGTTAAGGGAGGTTGGACCCTACTTGCAAGGTCTCTCCACTTCTGCACATACTCCTTAAATCCTTCATCCTTCCCCATGGTCATACCTTGCAATTGAACCCTTGTTGGCGCCAAGTCAGCGTTGTACTGATATTGATGGTAGAAAACAGTAGCTAAAGCCTCCCAAGTATTGATGCGAGAGCCATCTAACTGATAAAACCATTCAAGTTGTGTTCCAGCCAGACTTTCTTGGAAAAAGTGAATCCAGAGTTTTTTATCAGTAGTGTGCGGTTGTATCTTGCACACATATGACTTCAAATGTAGCTTTGGGCAAGAAAACCCATCGTATTTTTCAAAGGTTGGTATTTTGAACTTGTGGGGAATGACTACCCCAGAGATTAAGCCCAAATTGTCAAAATTCAAACCGGGAATAGCTTGGATTTCAGCTGCTTGTATTTGATGTCTGCGGGTGGATATTGTTCATTGAAATAATCATCATCAGATTCTTGGTCATTGATACAATCGGCCTGAGTACTCTTGACTTCACCAATTTGGTTCTCGTCCTCTTCGGATGAATCTTCCTCTATTGGAATTCGATGGATTGTCTCTTTGAACCTTCTACCCATGTTGAGCAGAGCTTTCTTCTTTGGCTTCTTCTTAGCGGCCAACAAGGCCATCATATCCTGCTGCCCCTTGGCCAGGGCGAGTAAAGCTTCCTGAAATTGAGAATTTTGAGCCTAGAGTTCCGTCACAGTTTTCTCTAGATCCATCTTGCTTGCTGAAATAAACAACGGAGAGATAAAGAAACCTGTTATGCGGATGCATGTCATGTTATGATGCATGAATATGCAATATGCAAATGATTTCAAGGATTTAAAGAATTTAAATTTGTATAGACAAAGAGTGAACAAACGTTAACTTGCATTAAAGAAATCTTGATTTGAATACAAACATGCCTCTTGGGCTTACAACAACAGAAATAAGCATAAAGTAGACTCCTAAGACAGAAAAGTTGCGCGCATCTTCTTTGGCGCAATGTAGGTGTTTAAGCTCCTTTCTTCATGAAGTTCCCTTGTTAGCTCCAATATCTTCTTCTCGCTTTCATAGAACTTAGCTTCGTAGGTGTCTCGTTATCCCTTTAACTGGATCCAAGGGTTTTGCAAGTCTTCAAGAGAAGTAGGCATATCAAGATAGAGGATCGTACGTGGGATGTCTCCCTCGACTACTGGCTCCATGATAACAGGTAAGACAGCTTCATAAGGCATCTTGAGACTTTGAGCTCGATCCCTTACCCATTTAAGATAAGGTTCCAAAGGAATGGAATTCTTATGCCCCAATGTCTTTCTATCAACTTGGTTAACCATACCCCAAGCTCGTATAAATCTTTGACGGTAACCTTGGGTATCGCTTTCGTAGTCAAATGCAATTCCTTGGATGAGTACCTCATGAGGGCCATCTCTTCTAGCGTACCCAAATTGTCGCAAATCTAAACAAGGGTTGTAAGTAATGCCTCCCCTAATGCCAAGTAGGGGGACATTAGGGAATTCCCCACAGCGGTCAATGGTGGTAATGTCTTCTAAGGAGTGATAATACCAACGGATATCAACATGCGAAAGTGACATCAATCTTTTAGACCATCTCATACCTTGTTCATTCTTCACCACTGATCGAGGTAGGTGCGAAATAAACCACCTAGCCAACAGAGGAGTGCAACACATCAAAGCCCCCTTTTTCTTCAAAGTGCGAGAGTGAAGAGAATGCAATATGTCTCCAAGCAACGTAGGCACCGGATTACGAGATATGAAAACCTTAATCGCATTCACATCTATAAATTGGTCAGGATTCGGAAATAGTACCAATCCATAGATGAGAAGAGCCAGAACTTCCTCAAAGGCTTGTAGATCCAAAATATTCCAACACTCTTGAGCCTTCTCCAATAAGAACTTTGCTAGTAACCCTTTAACACCACTCCTTGTTACCCAATTTGCTACTATGTCAGATGGTTGCAAATGTATAGCTCGGGAAATTTCCTCAGGTTTAGGGTCTCTTTCAATATCGTTGAAAGGTAACTGATTAATAATAGGGATCCCTATGAGTTGAGAAAATTCCTCCAAAGTGGGCATAAGTTGGTAATCAGGAAAAGTGAAACAATGATGCAAAGGGTCGAAGAATTGGACAAGAACCTTTATCATCTCCTCTTTAATACTTGCGGTAACCAAACTAAGGAGTCGTCCATGTCTTTTGGTGAACGGGGAATCTTCAGGGACCCTTGATACTAAATCCTTGAGTTGTGGAGGTATCCTCACAAGACTGACTTGGATAGTGTTCCTACGAGCGGAGGCCATGTCCTACAAAATAGAACAAAGATAAATCCAAAAAATTCTTGAAATGGTTAGTGATGTTTATGATGTTAATATGTTATGATGTTTATGTACAAGTGCATATACAAGCAAATCAAATAAATCCTCAGTTTAGGCTTGCACGGGGTTTCAGGTAAGTACCCTCTTGAAGTTTTAGTTGGCTCAACCTGTCCTAGTTAAAAGTAACCGGGTTCTAAGGGATCTCAATATCACCGATCTTTCCCCCAAGTTTCGTTCGATAAGCGATTGACTCGCAACCAAACAAAACTCAAGAGTCCAACCTCAATGAGTGTAGCATTGAGTATCAACCAACTTCAGACTGCACTAAAGCCAGTTATCTCTCTACGTCCTAATGGCCAAGTTGGTCAAGTAAGGTTCTAAGGTCAGTTGATGCTTTATGACACCACGCGGTGGCCCCGTACTCTCCTTGATTGACTCAAGGGTTACCGGTACCAACCAAAGTGCCACATCAATGTAGCTACTGCTTCAACTGTGTCGGTATACCTCGCACAATTCCCTCACAGTTTATTGCTACTTACCTAAAAGGTGTCCCCAAATTCGGGTGTAGGATTTTTTAACAGTAACCCAAACAAGGAACCAAAATAAAAAGCAAGCAAATCAAATAATACAAGCAAGTAAATGTGATCTAACCCTAAGGTAACCCCACTTTTGAAGATTTTATTCCCCAACAGAGTCGCCAGTTCTGTGATATGGTGGGAGAACTGACGTTGAGGTTTTTGTGTTTGTGTTCGCAAATGTTGCGGTTTAGCAAGAGTCGCCACTGACTTTTCTTTTTTCCAATAAGGAAAGGTGAAAAAGCACAGGAAAGACCTTTGAGATTGTTTTCTTGAGTTCGGGGGGTAGGTTATGAAAAGGGAAGGTATTATCACCCTTTCCATCCATGGTTTTCCATGGGCTCTTAGTTACTTGTTAGATCACTTGCTTTTGTTTGAAATTCGTGCTTTTGTATGGTTTTGAAAGTATTTTGAAAAGGTGCCATCGTTTAGGCGAACTTTACAATGATTCTCGTTCGTAAGAATGTATGCAAAGTGTTGAGCTTTTAAAAATATTTCAATGTTTGGAAAGTGTTTTTTGAAAGTGTTTGTGATTGTTTTTGAAAATAGCAAGGATGTTTGTTTTGAAATTTAGCAAGTAACTAAAAGTAATCTACCTACTCAAAAGGTTTTAGATGTGTTTTCCTCCTCCTTTAGATGTTGCTATCTTACCATTGATTTGATAAGAAGCCCCATCGTTGGATGTGAAGGGACGAGCGTTGGGTCATCGTATGACCATGATAGTAATGTTGTGAAATGACTTAGCACTTTTCTGTAGGGACTAAGATCATTTTGAAAGGAAACTTTGATAGCGTCATCGAGGAACTATGATCTTTTTCGATTTGTTTGTGCTAAGACATCCCACATGCATAACATGGCCATTTTTGTAAGGCAACAAGTGGAATTTCCTTAAGGGTGCATGTGTGCAAGTGTGTTTAATTGCATGCATTTTGTCTTTGATTTTTGGGTTGTCTACTTGTTGATTGTATCTTTCCACACACATCTAATTACTAGCATTTGTACCAAGAAATAAAAATGCAGGAAATAAATATCATACACTATTACAACCATATTGAATTGCATGAGAATATAAAGGCAAAAATAAGGTAAAAGCAAGAAAAATGGATCTTTGACTTAGGGCAGCAACCCTTTGATTCTTCCATTTTTGGCCCTCTTCGACCTTACCTGAAAGGGGAGAAAGAATGAGTTTCGACTGGGGCCTATAAGCCAGCATATTTTGTCTTTCGATTTGGGCCTGGAGGCCAACATGTTGTGCCTTTCGACTGCCTCTTTCATTTGGCCTGAAGGTTAGTATGGAAGCCAGAGGCTTCGTTTCTAACTTTTCTGTCTCCTGTTTCTTTCATTTGAGTTTGAATAGCAATGTGGCCCAAGGCCATGCCAACATCACCTTAAAGCTAGATTAGTTCTTTAAAGCGTATTTAAATGTACCAAGAGAAAAAGCCAAGAATATTGTTAACCATGACACATATTAAGAGAGTGAAAACAGAACAAAAAGAAGAAACTAGTATGTACATGTTTTAAACGAAAAAGAAAACTTATTTACATGCTATGCTGGAAACGAAGGGCCAAAGGTTAGAAATGACTTACCATGCTGGAGGTTGGAACGTGTTCTGGACTTTGAAGCAGTTGCTTTGAATGCCCCTGGATTCGAAGGAAAAGACCCAGGGTAGGCCTTCGACACTGGATTCGAATAAGCAAAACAAGTGGAATATCCTTCTTTGCTGGATTCAAAGGAAAGAACAAATGGGATGTTCCTTGAATCGAAGGAAGCTGGAATGTGTTGTTTGGAGGAGGTAACGGTGATTCTGGGTTTTTGATTTCACAAGTGTTAAAGTGTTTGAGAATTTTATGGTGTGTGAGAATTTAAAGATACGTTTCCTCCTGGTCTCCTCGTCTCCTCCCTTCTTCGTGCGAATGAACTCTCTATTTATAGAGAAAGGCTTGGGGAGCAAAAATAATAAAATAAGGCTTAGTCTGGAAAGTAAGTGTTCACTTATGCCATAAAAGCAAAATGAATGGTTCATATGGGTTGCTTCTTTCTGAAGGAAAACGGGCGCAAGGCTCAAGACAAACTTTTCTAAAAGGTAGTATTATGCTGTTAAGTGCAAGTGGTCTTGGACAACAAATGGGTAAAGGCCTATTTTAGCTTGCATAAACAATTAAGTATAGGGTGAGTCATAGGTTTGAGGCCTGAAAAGGAAAAACACGTAGCCTAGCCTATGGGTCTAAATGTTCAACTTGATCTTTTGAGTCGAATCCTCCATCTTTCTACACCTTTCGACCAGACTAGAACAACACAGCATTCGTTTTCACCAGTTGTGTCCTTCGAATGAAAAAACTGTGTGTTTCTTCGAATGGAGCTTTTTAGCTAAATATGCCATTCTGAGTCTTCTTGCTTTTAATAGCTTAGGCCCAATCCTTCGACCAGACTCCAAAGTAAGAGAACAACTATTCCCCAACTATGGAAAGTCGAAGGGTTTGCAGATGGATTCGAAGGTGACATGAAGTCGCATTCGAATCCTACATGAAGATGAATTTGAAAGTCACAGGAAGGTAGCCATTCATCCAATCGAAAACTTATGAATCCAAGGCAAACAGGTGAGTGGAGAATGGTGCAGTCGAATGACACTTTTCAGAAGGTTATTAACTTCTGAATCGAAGGAAGCTTTCAGAAGATTACTGACTTTTTGAATTGAAGAAAACCAAAAGGAGGCCTTTACTTCTTGAGTCGAAGGATATTCCTGAGTCGAAGGACATTCCTGAGTCGAAGGACATTCCAGAGTCGAAGGACACTGTTTCAAAGGGAAACAAAAACTCAATTGAAGCTTGTATGAAGATCATTTCCTTCTAAATCGAAGGAGATCTATTTGAAGTCACATGCCCAGACGAAAGAGGCACGCTAACAGCCACTTTTGAGCAATCGAAAAAGGTGCGAGGTCCAATCGAAGGGGGCTGAATTGAAGGAGCCCTATTTTCCTCCAAATTCGTCAAAATGTTATTTTTATCTGTTTTCTCTCTTTTTGACAGTTTCCTTTTAATTTTGGTGCTGGAAAATCCCAATATACTTGTGCAAGCTTGAACCTTGAGAATCTTTGTGAGGAAAGCCTTGAAAAATGAGAGGGAAAATTTTGGGGTGCAACAGTGGTGTTCCTGGAGGAGTAAGTTAGGATAGAATCCCACATTCTTTTAGATGGTCATCAAACTTTAGGCTTAAATATTCATCACCTCGATGTCATTTAAGAACTTTAATATTCTTACCTAGTTGATTTTGAACTTCATTCTTGAATTCCTTAAACTTTTCAAAGGTTTTAGATTTGTGTTTCATTAAATACACATAACCATATCTTACTGAAATCATCAGTAAATGTGATGAAGTATTGAAAACCTCTCGTGGCTGGTATGTTAAGTGGTCCACATACATCAGTATGTATGAGGGACAAAAGATTATTATCCCTTTCACATTTTCCTATGAATGGGGAATTTGTCATCTTTCCAATTAAACAAGACCTGCATGTCTCGTATGATTCATAATCAAAAGTCCAAAAGTCCATCTTTATGGAGTTTGGAAATGCACTTCTCATTTATGTGGCCTAAGCGAAAATGCCAAGGGTAACTTGGATTTAAATTATTACGTTTAATCCTTTTAGTATTAATGTTATAAATTGACATTTCAAGATCAAGGACATACATTCCATTATTCATTTGTGCAGAAGTATAAAATATATCACTAAAATAAATAGAGCAACAATTGTTCTTTATTGTGAATGAAAAACCAAACTTGTCTAAATAAGAAACGAAAATAATATTCCTGCTAATTGTAGGTATATAATAATAGTTCTCTAACTGGATTATTAAACCACTAGGTAAAGTCACTACATAAGTTCTTAAGGCTAAAGCAACAACCTTTGCTCCATTGTCAACTCGTAGATCAACTTCACCTTTTGCCAATTCTCTACTCCTTTTCATCACCTAAACATTGGTACAAATATAAGAACATCATCCAATATCTAATATACATGATAAAGAAGTAGATAAATTTATAACAAAAATACCTAATGTTGAAGTCTCTACTCCATTATTCTTATCTTCCAGGTACTTTGGGTCGTTTCTCTTCCAGTGTCCAGTCTTACCGCAATGGAAGAAAGTGCCCTCCTTTGATATACCTCCACTAGGATTTAAAGCAGGAACAATATGATTGGGTTTGGAAACTTCCTTGTTTTTCCTTTTACCAACCTGCTTGTGGGCCTTTTGTTCTGCTTCTTTCCATTACTGACCATCAGAATGGATTTCCCTTTTGACTTTAGATTCTGCTCAGCAGTTCTTAACATGCTTAGAGTTCTAGAAGACTTTTGTCCATGTCATTCATGTTGAAATTTAGGACAAATTGATTGAAGCTCTCTGGAAACAATTGCAAGATCAAATCAGTTGCAAGTTCCTTTCCAAGGGGAAAACCTAACCTATCAAGGTTCTGCACATACCCAATCATCTTAAGTACATGAAGACCTACATGGGTTTCCTCAGCTAACTTTCTATGAAAAAGGGCTTTTGAAACCTCAAACCTCTCATGCCTTGCCTACTCTTGATAGAGCATCTTCAGATGTTTGATCATATTGAACCCTTCCATGTTCTCATGTTGCTTTCGTAATTCCGAGTTCATGGTAGCCAGCATGAGGCAAGCAGTTTGATTGGCATCATGGACATGCTTCTTATAAGTATCTCTTTCAGCCTTAAGAGAAAAACTGGGAGGTTCCTCTTCAAGAACAAGTGTCTATAAGACATACAACTTTTTGTCATGTTTGAGGACAATCCTCAGGTTTCGGTGCCAATCCAGTAAATTTCTCCCAGACAACTATTCCTTATCAAGGATTGACCGTAAAACGTTGTTAGAGGTGTTTGTTGTCATGGTAATCTACATAAAGATTGTGAATACATTAGTATCGTTAAAACATATTCAACTAGACCTTTAATTAAATATGCTCCCACTATTTTAATCAAACCAAATGACCATCACCATTTGATTCAGAAAATCCCGTTGAAAGATTTTCTAGTGGGTCGAGATCCATATTTCACTTCGTTTTAAGTCAGCGTTAGACTGATTACACAAAACTCGGTTATTTAGGTGGGAACTCCTTCCAGTTGTATCTAATACAATTCTCGAATATTTTAATTGGGTGAATAACTCCTTATTCTAATCCATCATATGGATCATTCCCAACTCCTGCTTCTAGACGCATATAATCTTATTATAATTTGTTTAGTTAAGTTTGACTCAGTGTTTTAGCAATTGAATATTACATTTATCACATCGCACCTTACTAATATAGAACATACACCCCGCGTTAAGAGAAACCTACATTGTTCGATATTAGTCTTGATGAGTCCTAAAACTTTGAAAGCATAAACTTAATATTCATTTTGAGGGAATTTGTTATTAGTTTGATCTCACCGGCTTAACATGCAAATCGTCTCTCACATGCATAAACATACAAACATATGCATAAACATACATATAAAATGATACAGTTATGGCCCCTAGCGCGGTTGTTCTCTCCATCCAATGAGATAACCTAAGCTTAATCTAATAATGATCTATGCTTCTCCAAGCTAGACCTCCATGGTTGTCCTCCTTCAATCTTGTCTTCTTCCTTTTCTTAATTATATTATATTACATAAAAGAATACTCGTTTTACATACAAGAGAATGAAATAAGAAAATAAGTTACATCAAGAGATTAAGAGAAAGACACGACACACATGTCCTATTTTAAAATTTCAAAATAAAATTAAAGAAAACTAAAATCATAGCTGATCACCACAAGACAACAATAATAAACACTTATTATTATGACAATTAATCATATTTTATAATTTTACATATACAAAATTATTTAACTAAATAATAATAATATCTTGATTATTATTATTACAATTAAAAGATAACATATAATCAAAAGTAATCTCATATACTTTTCATTATGTTTCACATGTGTGGTTTATCTCTGTGACGACATGTAACATTTATTTCGTAAACCATTATATTGGCTTATTCTATTTCCAGTACTGCGCATCATAATAGGTACAATAACAATAAGTATGATACAAGTAAAAGCAAAACGCTTTTGCTTAAACTTAATAGTGTTTCCGGAACTACACCCATAGCAGTGTGTATCCAGTTTTTCCTTTTCATTTTAATTGATAATTATTATTATTATTGTATTATGAAAAGAAAACTTTATACAATTTTGTAACTTTTCCAAAGCTTTAATTTTATAAATCTTAACACAACTTTTCTGTCATCATCAATTCTAATGCAATACATTTATCTCATAAAAAAAAAATTATTATTCAATTCGACTGATTAAAATGTTATTACTTCATCATACATGCGTCAGATTCTGAAACAAAAAAATATTGATCGTTTATATGAAACACAATCATCATACTAATTGAATTGATAAAATAAAAAACATATCAAATATACCGTTGTTGCATTCGAAGTCGGATCACAATGTATCACTACTTCACCATACAAAAGTCAATTTCTGAAGCATAGTCAACATCAAATCATCCAAATTATACACAACATGATGGCAAAAATTAATTTTCTTTATCATTTAATTTATTCCGTCTTTTAATCGAATTAAATCAGACAAAACAGAAAATAAACATCTACTCGATTCATGGTTTTGTAACCAGACTCTGATACCACGAAGGGAAATTGCGACACAAGGCGGAGCGGAAATTAAAAAATTTCATTTAGTTGATCCTTACGAATGATGCATGATCATTGATAGAATGATTACCTCTTGTGGTGATTAACAACTTTGATGCAGGTCTGGATGAATGATCACGAGCGTTGATGAAGAACAACGCCTCTACTTAGTCCACACGAACAAACAACCTTCAGTCTCAGTGCTAGCTGTTACGAATAAAGGTTTTGAGTGAGAGAGAGAAATACGGTCAGAGTTTCACAAACCCTGATCACATCAAGTGAAAAAATTTATGCACAAGAGTTGTATTTATATTATTATAATAACTATTATTACAATAACTATTATTATAATACTTGTTATTATAATAAACATATTTTAATATTATTATATTTTATAACTATTATAAAAATAATAATAATAATAATAATAACAATAATATTAGCTATTATTATATTATACGATGTTCCATATTTCACTTAAGTGCAATGTACCTTGCGGTGTTTTATAATTCTCGTAAGTATATCGTACCTTACGATGCTCCTTATTTATTCTATCTCTCATCAATATGTCCTTACGTGTGCGATCCTGTATGTTTTCGTAACATTGACAATTATATTAAATCATACATTTAATATAATACACAGTGGGCGGTATCTAGCAACTCATCATTGCTAACCAAGTCACGAAATGTCATGTGATATAACAAAACATTTTCCGTGATAATGTTTGTGTGTAAATTTATCCTTTTGCTCTCATGTCTATATTGAACACAAGACATAAACCGTGTCATCCTTGTCTAGCTCAATATTGAGTCCATAGACATTTATCCTGTTACGCGGGATGGAAAAATTCCATCTAGGTCACTAATGTCCCTCAATATGCTTTGTGGAGTACCTGTCAACTATCTTTATGGTTATCCAGTTACGAGAAACATTTGATCAACAATAAAGTACTCGACTCCACATCTAGGGTCCATAGTGGTTTCAGGTCGAAGAGTGATATACACAATTACCACTATTAGAATAACTTATGACATTTTGCATAACTTTCTATGTAGTATTCTCATAGCAGGTTAATCTAGTATAAATATTACTCCTAATATTCATACCTATGTGAAGACTTGATAACTCTTTATCCATGATCCATGAGATGTGATCATCGGTCTATTCACATGATAGTCTCAATGCTTTAATGTTATTCCACTTCACAATAAAGCTTGACTACAGATACTTTAAGAATAGTGTCATAATGTTTAAAGGGATCTCATGATTAAGTCACACTTAATATTTTATTAAAAAGACAAACTATTCTAGGGACTTTATTATTTTGGAAAAGCAAACATAATAAAGAAATGTCTTTTATTATTAATAAATAATTTTATACATGTATCAAAAGTATTGGCCTCTAGGACTTACACCAACAACAAGGAACAAGGAAAGGCTAGTTGCTCAAAGATACACTCAAATAGAAGAAGTTTATTTTTATGTGACATTTTGTCTCGTTGTTATACTTGAGTCCATTAGTTTTTTTACTAGGAATTTCATGCATGATGAAGTTCAAATTGTTAAAATGGATGTTAAGAGTGCCTTTATGAATGATTAACTTAATGAAGAAGTCTATGTTGAATAATCAAAAGGGTTCATAGACCCTAGTTTTCCTGATCATATGTACAAGTTAAAGAAAGCTCTTTATGGTTTAAAGCAAACGTCAAGAGCTTGGTATGAAAGGTTAACTGAGTTTCTAGTCAACAATGGATACAAAAGAGGTAGAATAGATAAAACCCTCTTTTTAAATAATTATGGAGGAAAGTTCATGGTAGCTCATATATATGTTGATGAAATTGTTTTTGGAGGAATGTCAGACTAGATAGTGGAGTATTTTGTCAAACAAATAAGGTCGGAATTTAATATGAGTCTTGTTGAAGAATTCACTTATTTTCTTGGTCTTCAAGCCAAGCAGATGGAAGATAACATTTTTATATCTCAAAGAAAATATGTCAAGAGTATAGTGAAGAAGTTTAGACTTGACAATGCAAGCCACAAAATAACTCCTTCTTCTACACATGTGAAAGTGACCAAAGATGAAAATGGATTTTATATAGATCAAAGCTTATATAGAAGCCTGATTGGAAGTCTACTCCACTTCACAACAAGTAGAGATGACATCACATTCTTTGTAGGTTTTTGTTCTAGATATCAAGCTAAACCAAAGACCAGTCATCTTACTCAAGTGAAGAGAATCTTGATGTATGTTAATGGTACATGGGACTATAGTATTCTCTATCAACATTACTATGGTATTCTCTATCTACTTGAATATGGTATTTTCTATCCACATGACACTAACTCATTACTAGTAGGGTATTGTAATGCTGATTGGACAAAAAGTGTTGATCATAGAAAGAGCACATCTAATGTATGTTTCTTCCTTGGAAATAACTTAATATTTTGGTTCAGCAAGAAGCAAAATTGTGTCACATTGTCTACAGTTGAAACTGAATATATTGTTGCAGAGAGCATCTGTACACAATTGCTCTAGATGAAACAAATGTTGAAGGGGGTATAATGTGGAATAAGATGTCATGTGTGAGTACAAACTTCATCGGTAATTTTTTTTGAATGATGTCAAAACTGAGAAAAGTCTGCACCTCTAAGTATTGGATGGTATCCTTATGTCTTGTGGAACTCCTCTGCATTAGCGGTCTTAGAAATCATTAAAAAATATTTTAATATTGATCCAAGTCATTAAAAACAATTTTCTACATGATTTTTCACTACATGTGTCGACACATTCGTATTTCCGATCGACACATGTAATGCATTTTTAAAGCCTGTAGCTTCTGTAAGTCTTAGGCTGACACATGCATGTTTTAGGTCGACACATACTGAAGCTTTTCTAAAATTGCAGAAATTATTATTTTATGTATCGACACATCCACTTTTTAGGTCGACACATTTGCTATCATTTTAAAGCCTGTAGCTTCTGTAACTTTTCGTTCGACACATGGTTCTTTATAGGTCGACACATTTTGTTCAAAAAATCACGTATGTGTCGACACATACGATTCTTAGGTCGGCACATACTGTTTTAGTTGATCAATTTTTTAAATTCTTTTATTCGGAATTTATCCCCCTTTTCCCTAAAAGTTCCAAAACTATAAATACTCTTTCATGCATCATTCCAACTTGTTGAAAACCATAAAATTAGCCTATTTCTCTCTTCACCTTCAACCCCCAATCTATGCATACACACTGACATTGCATTGTAACGATGTTCCGTTGGGGTGCCATCTAGATGAGGATTGCTAGTGTCTAATTGTGTATTGGATGGAGTTTTGTAGGGGTTTTCATACAGTAAAAACCCCGGGTTTGTCCTTCAAGATCATTGGTTGATTTGGGGTTTTTTGTGCAAGACGTTCGAGAGGTATTTGCGGTAAAGTGAACAACCTTGGAATGCTTAAAATATTTGTAAGGAACCTTGGAGTGTTTGAAATCTTTGTAAGAAAGTAACTTGGAGTACCAGATAAAATCGAAGTCTTATGTTGCAATAATTTGAAATTGATGGTGCGCGAAATCTTAGGAGATAAAGAACACAAAGGAGTAGCAATATCCATATAGTCATTTTTCATCTATTGTGTTTTTGGTCTCTCTCGAGATCAAAAGTGGAGAAGGTCTTGAATCAACAACAAGCTTATGGTTTATGGAGTTGCTATCGAACACTTCTCTTGTATCAAAAATTTTGTATAGTAAGAATTATCCTAATTCCATTGAAATTAGGCGCAGACGTACCCACACGCGAGGACGACAGTGGGGAAATATGAAGATAAATTCCTCGTGTCGGTTTTATTTTTTATTTTACTTGCTTTGATATTCATTGTTCGATTTATCAAATAGCATTGTGTTATCATTTGAATTGTAAGAATTTTCATAATTAATTTTGATCTTTAACTCAAGTGTTAATTTAGATTATAATCACTTTTGATTATAACTGGTTTTATGTATCAACACAATAAAAGGAAAAATTCTGAAAATTCACTTGCACACCAAGTGTTTGATAAATTGACTAAACTATTTCTTTTAATATTACCATTGGAAATAGCCTTGCTAAGTGAAATTGATTAAACGGTAAATAAGTTGCAAAGTGATTCAATGTTAGTAATTCAGATTATCATTCTCATTCCATATCATTTTTTATTTACGGTTTGCATATCCGAGATTCCCGATAACATTCGTATACAATTTGAAAAAGCTTTCGCCTCGTACTTTGATAAAAAAAATTTGAAAAACCAAATTTTATTTGGATAATTGTTTTAAAGGGGTATCTATTCACCCCCCTCCTCTAGATATCGTTGTCATCGTCTAAAAAGTGGCATTAAGAACCCGGTTCATTCCGGCTTCGACACTTTGTAGAAAATGGCTTACGAACCTAAAGGGGATTATAAAAGAGCCCCAATTTTCACGGGAGAAAATTATAGTTATTAGAAAGCTTGTATGCAAATTCATGTCAACTCATATGACAAAGGTGTTTGGGAAGCCATTCTAAATGGTCCAACACCGATGACATATGTTTTTGATGGTGATACCGTACCAAAGCCAGAAAACTTATGGAATGAAAAAGATGAGAAAAAGTGGTCTTGCGATTGGAGATTAAAGAACATCATTATATCCGCACTCAGTGTAGATGAGTTATATCGCATTTCCCATTGTAAAACCGCAAAATCTATGTGGGATGCTCTACTAGTGACCTATGAGGGAACTAATGAGGTAAAACAAGCTAAACTTAATACACTTAATCAAGAGTTTGAACTCTTTCACATGAAGCTGGGGGAAACCATTGCTGAAATGAAAAAGAGGTTATCTCGTTTTATTACGTTTAAATTTACTAGGAAATCCTATTTCCAATGCTATTTCTACTAACAAGGTGTTGAGATGTCTTACTAGAAATCAGAAAACAAAGGTCACCGTGATCAAGGAAGCTAATAACCTTATTACACTCGATCTCACCGTATTGTTTGGTAAATTAGAAGAGCATGAGCAAGAACTCAATTTCTTAGACAAACGTGAAAAGAATCTTGAGAAAAATAAGAAAGAAAAAGGGGCCGTCAAGGAGGAAGTATTGAATTCTAAGGCTCTCAAGGCTTCAAGCTCAAAGTACGCAAGGGAAGAGCTCTCAAATGATAGTGACTCTAGTAATGAAGAAAATTCAGCTGATGAAGAGATAGGATTATTTGTAAAATGATATAATCGATACATTCAAAAGAATGGTGTCAAACACTCCAAAAAAAATCTTGTCAAATTTAGAAGATAATCCTCCTCCTCTAAAGATGAAGACAACAAAAAAGATAAGTCAAAGGGTATGTGTTATGAATAAGGAAAACTGGGTCATTATAGACTGGATTGTCCTTCACTTGCTAAGAAGAAAGGAAAGGGTCAACAAAATAATTCTAAAAATACTACACAATCCTATGTAGCTTGGGATAGTGATAGTGAGGTCTCAAGCAATGAAAGCTCAAGTGAGAGTGATGACGAGGCAAACTATTATTTCATGAAAAATCATCGTCAAAGAAAGAAAAAAGATGTAAGTCATTCTAAATACTCAAATGTTGTAAATTTGTCTTTTAATGAGCTAAAGAATCAATTTGAAAATTTACAAAATGAAACTTTATATGCTAACAAAAAGTTGGCCTCTAAAGAAAAAGTTTTTACATATTTGGAGGCCAAGGTTGAAGAAACAAATAAAACTTTTGAAGCATTAAAGAAACTAATTGTAAATGGTTCAAATTGTGTAAAGGAGGATCAACAATCTTATAAATTTGGATGTGAAACATGTCAAATTTGGAAACAAGAAGTGAGTAATCTTGAAACAAAATTAGACAAAATACATCATCCTACTAACTTTATTTCTATTGGATGCTCAAAGATTGAAAAGCCTCATAAGAGCTATAATTTGATTAGAGAAAAGTCTAATAACATAAGTGATTCTCATCATAGATTATTTTGTCACTATTGTTGCAAAAAGGGACACACTATTGAAAGATGCAAGTTTAGGTGCTTTTTGGTTCCTAAAGGAAATTTCCAACGGTTGCCCAAAACAATATTTATTTAACTCACTCTTAAGGCCCAATGAGAATTTGGTACCTACCACTCTTGTTTGATTTTTATAGGATGAGTGTCTTAACGCTATGACGGGAAAATGGATTCTCGATAGTGGATGTTCAAGACACATGACGGGAGACATATCCCTCATCTCTGACTTTATGGCGAAGAATAAAGGGTTTGTATCATACAGTGATCACAACAAAGGTGTGATACTTGTAAAAGGTAGTATAGGTGATCCCTCAACTATTACTATCTCAAATGTTATGCTAGTTGAATGTCTTAGACATAGCCTTCTTAGTATTGGTCAATTATGTGATAATGGTTATAAAGTAAATTTTGTCAAAGATTATTGTATAATTGAACACAATGAAAAGAAGGGTTGTATGTTTAAGGGTGTGGAGGTTAGTAATATATATATGCTTGACTTAAGAGAAATTTCCTTGAACAATGACCAATGTCTTCTTATCTTGAGTGAAGACTCTTGGCTATGGCATAGACGTTTGGATCAAGTCAACTTTGATCTACTTAACAAAATTGTTGCAAAATATTTAGTAATCGGTCTACCAAAAATTATTTTTTCAAAAGACCATCTATGTGATACATGTCAAAAAGGTAAGCAAAAAGGGTCTCTTTTAAATCAAAAAATGTTGTTTCAACATCAAGACCACTTAAGCTCCTTCACATGGATTTATTTGGTCCCTCACGGACTATAATCGTAGGTGGTAATTACTATGGTCTTGTAATTATAGATGATTAATCAAGATTTTTAGACATTTTTCTTATGTAGCAAATATGAAACGTTCTCGGCTTTCACATGTTTTGCCAAGTTATATCAAAACAAATAATTTTTAAAAATTGTTGCAATCGAAGTGATCATGGAGGTGAGTTTGATAATCATCTCTTTGAATAATATTGTGATAAGTTTGACATCGAACATAACTTTTCAGCTCCTAGAACTCCATAACAAAATGGTGTTGTGGAGCGTAAAAACTGTGTTTTAGCGAAGTTGGCAAGAACAATGCTCAATGATTATGGTCTACCCAAATATTTTTGGGTCGATGCTATTAGCACATTTTGTTACGTCTTGAATAGGATACTTATTCGTCTCATTCTTGATAAAACTCCATATGAACTTTTGAAAGGTAGAAAACCAAATTTATCTCATCTTCATGTCTTTGGATGTAAATGTTTTGTTTTAAATAATGGAAACGATAATCTTAGAAAATTTGACGCGAAATCCGATGAAGGTATCTTTCTTGGATACTCTCTATCTAGTAAAGCATATATTGTTTATAACAAAAGATTACTTGTTATTGAGGAGTCCGTCCATGTTACTTTTGATGTGATATCCCCAAATAGTATTGGGAAAGATAGTTCTTTTCATTGTGGAGGTGCATCTACAGAAGACATACTCAAAGATAACGATAAAGGAGTTGATAAACCTAATCCGATAAATGTTGAGAAGGATAAATATGACAACCTATAAAAGGAAAGTGATGAAAGTCATGAAGAAAATGACGGTCTTTCATTGGAGTGGAGAACCTCCAAGGATAATCCAATCGATAACATTATTGGTGATAACACCAAAGGGGTAACGACTCGTTCTAAAATAAGTAATTTTTGTTATCATCATGCATATGTATCGCAAGTGGAACATAAAACTAATAAGGATGCCTTACTTGATGAGCATTGGCTTATGGCCCTACAAGAAGTATTAAATTAATTTGAAAGAAATGATGTTTGGAACCTTGTTCCTCGTCCACAAAATCATCAAATTATAGGCACTCGATGGGTATTTAGGAATAGGCGTGATGAACACGGTGTGATAAGAAAAAATAAGGCCCTTCTTGTGGCTCAAGGGTATAACCAAGAGGAAGACATTGACTATGAGGAGACTTATGCTCCTGTTTCCCGACTTGAGGCTATTCACCTTTTATTAGCATATGCATGTTCTAAGATTTTCAAATTATATCAAATGGACGTAAAAAGTGCATTCCTTAACGGTTACATAAGTGAAGAAGTGTATGTTGCTCAAACCCCCGGTTTTGAAAATTATGATTTTCCCAATCATGTGTTCAAGCTAAAACGTGTATTGTATGGTCTTAAACAAGCCCCAAGGGCATGATATGACCGACTTAGTAAGTTTTTGATTAACCAAGGTTACTGTAGGGGAAATGTAGACACAACACTCTTTATTAAATGCCAAGGAAACCATATTTTGCTAGTTCAAATTGATGTTGATGATATCATTTTTGGATCAACTAATATGCATCTTGTCAAGGAGTTCTCTAAGCTTATGCAGGAAGAATTTGAGATGAGTCTAATGGGAGAATTAAACTACTTCCCTGGACTACAAATTAAGCAACTTGATGAAAGAACATTTGTGTGTCAAACAAATTATTGTCTCGAATTACTTAAAAAATTCAGGATGGACAGCGGTAAGGAAATTGACACACCTATGACAAAAATGGCAACTTGGATAAAGATGAAAATGGTAAGGATGTTGAGGTAAAAAGGTATAGAGGTATGACTGGATCTCTCATTTATCTTACCGTATCTAGGCCAAATATTATGTTTAGTGTTTGTATGTGTGCATAAAAGCAATTAGCTCCTAAGAATCACACTTAAAAGTCGTTAAGCGCATTCTTAGATACCTAATTGGTACATCTAAGTTTGGACTTTTGTATTCCAAGGGAAACGATTGTACCTTGATTGGTTATTCCGATTCCGATTTTTCCGGTTGCAAATTAGATAGGAAAAGCACTACCAGAACTTGTCACATGTTTTCAAAATCCTTGATAAGTTGGCATAGCAAAAAGAAAGTTTTGGTTGCTTTGTCAACAGCCGAGGAGGAATACGTGGCAGCCGGTAGTTGTTGTGCCAAAATTATGTGGTTTAAACAATAACTACTTGACTTTGATATTAAACTCTCATGTATTCCTATCATGCTCGACAATACTAGTGCCATTAATCTAACAAAAAATCATGTACTACATTCATGCACTAAACATATTGAGATACGCCACCACTTCCTTCGTGACCATGTCGAAAAAGGGGATGTTGTGTTTGAGCATGTTGATAGTAAAAATCAACTTGCCGATATTTTCACTAAACCACTCGCAACAGAACCTTTTATCAACATACGTGGAGCATTGGGGATAATCGATATTTCAAATGTTACCTAATCCTCTACTATTGCTTGTACTCTATAATTTCACTCTAATATTGTATTTGAGTTCTTTACATCATGTGAGTGCAATTTCGATCTCAATCGAGAGTGAGGTAATATTGTTTCAATTTTTCCTTGAAAGTAAGATTTTCCTTGATATATGTTACTAGATACTTCCAAAAATGCTTGACATTTTCTCAAATGA
This sequence comes from Vicia faba, assembly GCA_948472305.1. Lineage (NCBI taxonomy): Eukaryota > Viridiplantae > Streptophyta > Magnoliopsida > Fabales > Fabaceae > Vicia > Vicia faba. The sequence goes on along the minus strand of OX451735.1, from coordinate 1,526,275,532 downwards.
TGAAAACCATGAATGTTCATTTCAATTTTTTTTGATTAATAACCATTGTGTATTCTTAATCCATACATTTTTAATGACTTCATGTATTAATTCTTTCATATTTGTATACGTTTATTCATATCATGCGAGCATGTGCTTTTTGTTTATTTTTTGTTCTTTGAAAGTGTGCTTCAATTATTTGTTTGCTCGCTATTTACAATATATGTTACTTGTTGTCTTGCTTACATGACATATATCTCGTCTTCATTTTGGTTTTAGTAGAAACATATTCGTGTTTCTATGCTAGGCACATGCGTGTGCAGCGTCGAGAGTTCCATTATAAAGAGTTACTTGTTCGTGATGCTACAAAAACAACTTGACAATATTGCATATTTAATCTTATGAAATTCATTAAATTTGTTGTAATGTTGCTTGCTTGTTATTTAAAAGTTTGCATCATCACATGTATATGGGGATATGTGTTTGTTGCTCTTCTATGCAAAATAACCTCTGATTGTTATATTGATATTGTTATAAACTATGTTACTTCTCACGGTTTGCTCTCTTTCTTTTTGTTGTTGTCAAAAGGGCAGAAGCCTATGCGAGATAAAGTAGGGAAGCACAAAGTCAATAGGAGCCTAAAAATACAAGAAATGCATCGTCGCAAGTTATCGTCATCATCAAAAAGGGGGAGTATGTGAGTAAAAACTTCATCGGTAAATGTTTTTGAATGATGTCAAAATGGTGAAAAGTCTGCACCTCTGAGTATTGGATGGTATCCTTATGTCTTGTGGCACTCCTCTGCATTAGATGTCTTAGGAATCATTAAAAAAATATTTTAAAATTGATCCAAGTCACTAAAAACAGTTTTCTGTATGATTTTTCACTGCATATGTTGACACATCCTTATTTTAGGTCGACACATGAAATGAATTTTTAAAACCCATAGCTTTTGTAAGTCTTAGGCCGACCCATGCATGTTTTAGGTCAACACATACTAAAGTTTTTATGAAATTACAGTAATTCTTATTTTATGTGTCGATACATCCACTTTTCAGGTCGACACATTCGCTATTATTTTAAAGCCTGTACCTTCTATAACTTTTCGGTCGACACATGGTTCTTTATAGGTCGACTCATTATGTTTCAAAAAATCAAGTATGTGTCGACACATACGATTCTTAGGTCGACATATACAGTTTTAGTTGGTCAATTTTTAAATCCTTTTATTCTGAATTTATCTCTCTTTGCCTTAAAAGTTCCAAAACTATAAAGACTCGTTCATGCATCATTCCAACTTGTTGAAAACCATAAAATTAGCTTATTTCTCTCTTCATCTTAAACCCCCAATCTATGCATACATAATGACATTACATTATAACAATGTTTCGTTGGGGTGCCATCTAGACGAGGATTTCTAGTGTCCAATTGTGTATTGGGTGGAGTTTTGTAGGGGGTTTCATCCAGGAAAAACTTCAGGTTTATCCTCCAAGATCATTGGTTGATTTGGGGGGGTTTTCGTGCAAGACTTTTGAGAAATGATTTCCATAAAGTGAACAACCTTGGAATGCTTAAAATATTTGCAAGGAACCTTGGAGTATTTGAAATATTTGCAAGGAAGTAACTCGGAGTACCGGATAAAGTCGAAGTCTTGTATTGAAATTGTTTGAGATTGACGGTGCGTGAAATATTTGGTGATAAAGAACACAAAGGAGTAGCAAGATCCAGATAGTTATTTTTCATCTATTGTGTTTTTGGTCTCTCTCAAGATCAAAAGTGGAGAAGGAGTTGAATCAATAACAAGCTTAAGGTTTGTTGAGTTGCTCTTGAACACTTCTCTTATATCAAAAAATTTGCATAATAAGAATTAACCTAATTCCATTGGAATTAGGCGCAGACATACCCACACGTGAGGACGACAGTGGGGAAATATGAAGACAAATTCCCCGTATCGCTTTTATTTTTGCTTTTACTTGCTTTGATATTCATTGTTCGATTTATCAAATAACACTGCGTTATCATTTGAATTGTAAGAATTTTCCTAATCAACTATGATCTTTAATTCAAGTGTTGATATAGCTTATAATGACTTTTGATTAAGTGTTTTTGTGTATCAACATAATCAAAGAAAAAATTCTGAAAATTCTCTTGCACACCAAGTATTTGATAAATTGACTAAACTAGTTTTTTTAATATTACCATTTGAAATAGCCTTGCTAAGTGAAATTGATTAAACGGTAAATAAGTTGCAAAGTGATTCAAGGTTATTAATTCACATTATCATTCTCATTCCATATAATTTTTTATTTACGGTTTTCAAATTCGAGATTCCCGATAACATTCGTATAGACACAATTTGAAAAAGCTTCCGCGTCGTACTTTGATAAAACTTTTTAAAAACCAAATTTTATTTGGATATTTTTTAAAGGGGTATCTATTCATCCCCTCTAGATATCGATGTTGTCGTCTAACATCATGAAATTGTTCTGTGACAACTTGAGTGCTATTAATATTTTAAAATATTATATTCAACACATTAAAAACAAGCATATTGACACATGACATCATTTTATCAGGGAACTTGTGCAAGATAAAATTGTCAACCTTGAGCATGTAGAAATGAAAAAACAGTTGGATGACATATTTACTAAATCTTTAGATGCAATTTAGTTTGAAAATTTAATGTGTTCCCTTGGTGTGTGCATTTGTGAAGGTCTATAGCAGTCAAAACTAGGAAGGTGTGCTAAGAAGTTTCTCTCTCTTTTGGTTTATTTTTCACTTGAAACAAAATTAACTTTACTTGTTTCAAAACCTTGTTTTATCTGAACATTCATTACAAGCAAGAACAATGTACACTTATCTTTATCTTGCTCTCAGAAAACCGCTTTGTCTCTTTATCTTGAGTAAAAATTTTAAGAATCCTAAGATGCATTCCTCTAACAAGGAAATTAATATCAATAAAATTATTGATAGATTGCTTGAGGTTGAGAAATATTAAACTAAGGAAATCAGTTCCATTTCTACATTAAAATATTGTGGATACACATGATGGACCATTATCTAAAACATATATGAGTGGAAGAACATATGTGAAAAAGATAAAGACCTTAAGGAAATTAATTTCTATATATTAATTAATGAAGTATAAAAGAATTACATGCACATTCAATCAAATTACATACTAATAATTTTAAAAATTAACTTAAAAGAGCGATATGTGATTGTAATTTTATTAAAATACTAGTGTAGTAAAATTTTATAGTATTATTTACCCTAAAAAAATCTATATTATTAGTGTATACAAATTAAATACAAAAATGAATTTTATAATGAAATTGTTTAGCAAATAATTAAATTTGGTGTTTTAAGTATTACACCACCATTTGGTGGGTAGGCTATTTTCTGTTGGGTTTTAATTGTGGACCCCTTTCTATATGAACTGTGTAGTCCAACACTCTTTTATGGTAATTTCTTTCTCCACCCTTACACCTTCTTAGCCATCTTTAATGAAATTTCTTTTTTATTTTTAAAATTCGGAGATGTATTTCTGAGCGCACCACTATTTATTTATTTTAGGTTATTTCAGAGATGCATTTCCGAGACACTTATTTTTCAAAATCAGGGGTGTTTTAGAGATGCATCTCCGAAATAGGGTATGACAAAAAAAATATGAACAACCACCCCCCTTATTCTCATTTCATCCAAAATCTAACTCTCAAACACCCAAAAACCTCTAAAAATCTCTAGTTTCAAAAGTCATTCAAATTGGTGTGCTCATTTGCACTTGTTACAACTCACTCAAACTCTCAATTTCATCATAATTCAACAACTCTAAAAGCTTCAAATTTGAGAGTAAGTTCTCCAATCCATTTTAATCTTTGCATTTCTATTTTTAGTTGTTTAGATTCTGTACAAACTGGAAAAAGCTCCCTTTTAGTTGTAAAAATTGGGTTTTGGGGTAAGATTGGTGATGTTAGGTTGAAGTTTGGAAATGGAAGTCGCTGGTTATTTCTGAGATACATCTCCGAAAACCCCTCTGATATGTTTCAGAGATGTATCTCTGAAAAAAGGCTTGGGTTAAGTTTTTTTTTTAAATTTTTAAATGTTGTCTTGTTCGTTCTTGTACCTTTGATTTGATTAACGATTATATGTTTTTTCAGAATAATGACAGAAAACCCCGATAGATTAACACTTGGTAGGCTTAGCCAAACTGCATCTGCTCGACGAGAAAGAGCTTAGCAGACTACGAGTCATCGAGGACGCGGTCGGGTACCGCGGGTAGAAGTGGAGGAAACATCGACTTCTGCTCCGATGAGACAACTTTCATGTGCGTCCTCATCTAGGGATAATGAGGAGGAAGAAACCGAGCGGGTTCAGGTTCCGAAACCCTAGGAGGAGGCTAACCCAATTTTTGCAGGAGGGTCGTCTGACACCTTGCCCTTGATCTATTACACTGATCATGTCACTCGATATATTTCAGAGGGACAAATATATTATTCTTTGTTACACTTTTAATTTAAATGATTTTCGCACTAATATGTTAAAATTGATATTAATTATTTATCTTAACAGGAACATCGACCACTAAAGTGGGTGAACCACTCGGGGAAGATATCCGAGTTGTATCAGCCTGATGAGAATTGGTTTAGAGAGGCCATTTTTGGCTCCGGGCATGCCAGACTTTATTGTTCCGGCTATAACACCATCAGCCAAGACATGCACAGGGAATTTATGGAGAGGTGGCACAAGGAGGCGTCATCTTTCCACTTCCCTATTGGGGAGATGATAATCATGCTTTATGACATTGCCTTACTGCTACACCTTCCTATCCAGGGGATGTTACTTAACCACTACTAGATCGATCGTAATTTAGCGATTGAATGGATGGTCCAATATCTTGGAGCTGATCCAGAAGAGGTATTTAAACAATGTTCCTCCACCAATGGAGCTCATCCCAAGTTCTCATTCCTTAAGGATTAGTATGAATAACACCTCTCTGTGGCTTTTTTCTTTCCAGTTAGAGGGAGACGACTTCTTTGTTCTTTATCACAGTCAGTGTGCTCTGAGGTGTTACTTCATGTTCTTTGTTGGCACATCCATTTTTATGGACAAAAGCGTCAACTACATGGATGTAACATACCTTCAGTACTTCTTGGATTTGGATACAGTGAGGGAGTGGCACTGGTGGCTGACTATTTCGTATACTTGTACCAACAGCTGAATGAAGCCTCTAATTGGAGGACACGGTAGTTGACAAGTTCTGCTACACTTCTGACGGTAATTATCATTCAAACTATTAAATTTAATTTACTATTAATAACTATAAATTTTTATTACACGGATCTTATTCGTTTTTCCGGGATGGATCATTTCATACTTTCACGGCATCCATGGTTTTAATTATGCTCGAGATTATATTGAGCACATGCTGAGGGTTGCTTGGTATGCCCCCCCATAGAGGGAACCATAAAGTGTTGTTGTTCCGGGTGTATATGGATAGGACTATTCATGATGAAATCCTATGGACGTCATTCGAGGAGCACCGAGAGATTATCCAGTTCGACCCCATCTCATTGTACTCAGGGTGAATGGCATGTAGGACTAACACTATGGTCAGGTATTTGCTGGAGCAATGTATGCGGCAGTTTAGCCATGTGCATACCATACCCAGATCTCTCTTTTAGGCTATTACTGACACCATTGTCCGTCGGGAGCTCAATAACATGTTTCAGGATTGGGAGAATCATATGGTGCTTGAGGAGTGTCGGATGATGCAGGCCACCGGTAATTGGTATTGTGTTGAGGGATACGTGACATGGTTCTACATAGTGTCACATCCTGTCATGACACCAGATGCTCTTGGACGTCCAACTATGCTAGCTCATGAGGATATCTTAGAGAACCAACAGGCTGGAGATTACCATGCCATTGATTTATTGCCTATCTGTCACCAGATATAGATGATTGGGCGGGAGGCTTTGAACATAGGTATCATTGACTAGGGCGGTCCAGAGGAGGTGGCCATTATGGAGGGATGGTTATGGAGAAAGAGAGTGTGACGGGATACAGTAGATAGATGGGGGGCCATGGAGTGAGGATCAGGAATACACAATAGTGGGCTAAGCTTTTTGGGCTATGATTTTTTTATGCTTTTTTTTCTGAACAATTTATGAATAATTATTGTATTAGTGTTTTTAATGTTGAACAATTTATTCAGTCTATTATCGTTATTTATGTCTTATCAATTTTCATTTACATTTTTATTATCGTTTTCAACTAATTATTTATCAACACATTGAGAATTTAAATAAAAAAACCATTGTCAAGGGTTTCGGAGATGCACCTTCGAAAGCCCCAAAACATGGTGTTTCGGAGATGTATCTCCAAAAATATCACTCCATGTTTAAATCTATTTTCGAAGATGCATATTGTGATACGGTGGCAGAACCGACTGTTAATACTGGTTTGCGTTTATTGTTTGCAAATGTTGCGGTAAGTAAGAGTCGCCATCGACTTATATTTCATCCAACAAAGGAAAAGGGAAAAGAACAGAAAAAACCTTTTTCGAGATGTTTCTGAGTGCGGAGGGTAGATTATAGAAAGGGAAGGTGTTAACACCCTTTCTATCCATGGTTTTTCATGGGCTCTTAGGTACTTGCTCATTTTTTAGAAATTGCTTGTGCTTTGTGTATTTCGAAAATTGTTTTGAAAATGCCTTAGTGCGGCGATTCGCTTTGTGATAATTCTTGTATCAGTCCTCAAGAGTGTTGACAAGGAGAATGTTTTTGAAAATGTTTTGAAATGTTTTTGTGTAGGTGCAAAAAGTTGTTTTGAGCAAACATCTAATAACTTATCTACTTATACTCGAAAAAGTCATTCTTTTCTCCTTATCCTTTAGACAGTGTTATCCTACTATTAGTGAGTAGGTAACCCTAGTCGTTGGATATGTGAGGGACAGACGTGGGTCATCGTTATGGTCATAGAAGGCAACATATAGGGATACCTTAGCAGTTCGAAGATACTGTCATCATATATTCGTAGGCAACATCGAGGGACAAGATAATATCTCGTAGGCAACTCGAGGGACATTGAGGGACTATGATCTTTTTGATGACTTTAATCGAGGGTCTTTGCTAAGGGTATCCCTATGTTCGAGGGACATGACCATTGTTTTTCCGAATGCGACAAGTGAGGTTACCCTAGAGGTGCGAGTGTGCAAATGATTCAGTTCAGTTATTTATCTTGAAATTAGGATTTTCTATCGTTCATTTTTATCTTTCCATACAATCCTATTAATCTAAGCATTACATAAAATATAGTTGCAGAAGGTAAAGGCGAAAATGTAAACCTAGGCTATTACAGAGCTTTGGGGAAATTACATAATAATGAAGAGTACGGAAAAGAAATCCTAAAACTATTACATCCCGGAAGCAATTACATGATAATGATAAAAAAAGCGGGAAAAATAAAGCTACGCTATTACAGTTGAATGTGCCATATATACTTTATCTAGGAAAATAAAAATAAGATGAAAATAGAAAAGAAAATATTTTAGTATTTTTTTATGAAAAAATGATTTATGATAACTAATTAAATAAACCTAAAAAAACTAATTAATTTTAATTAATAAAAAATATTAATTTTGAAAAAAAGTTAATTAAAATACCTAAATCCTAATTAGTTTGAATAAAAAAAAAGATTAATTTTGAAGAAAAAAAAGGTTAATTAAAAAAAACCTAAAACCTAATAATTTTAATTAAAAAAAGGTTATTGAAAAAAAGATAAAACCTAATTAATTTTAATTAAAAAAGGTTAATTTAAAAAAAATTAATTAAAAAAATCTAAAACCTAATTAATTTTAATTAAAAAAAAGTTAAAAAAAAAGTTTATGTATAATGATTAACAAGAAAGAATTAAGTTTGCCAAAAAATAGATAGGGGAAGAAACTTCAATGAAAAATAGGGTTAGAAAATACAAATAATACAAATGTCAGAGGTGGGTGTTGAACCAAAAATTAATTTAAAACCTAAAATTAGATTTAAAAAAAAACTAAAATTAATTATTCGAGTTTATTATAAAAAATCAAAGGTTTGTGAAAAATGTTAGGTTTTATGAAAAATGTGGTTTTAAACAGAAAGAATGAAAATAGGTAAAAGGATAAATAAAAAAGGAAGAAAACCAAAACCAATAGGGGTGAGTGTTGAACCCACGCCCTTAACCTTCTCAGGATGTCTGCCTTGCCATGAGCCATGTATTGGTTATTATTCTGTTTTAGTGTTTTGGCCTCAGTGTTCTGTAATAAACCTGTATGGGACCATTAGATGGTCAAAATCTGTAGTGTTGGATCTCATGAACACATTAAACAAATTAGTATACCATGAAATACAAAGAAAATAAATATATGAAATTTTGTAATGTTAAAATCGATATGGCATATATGAATGCTTCTACATACTTTTGATCATAGAAATCAAATCAGCCTTACCGTTACTGGAGAAGTAGTGAGATGGAGGTTTGTAACAAGGATGACTTGTTTGTAGTGAGATGGGGGTTTGTAACAAAGATTTTAAGGTTTTTAGGGTTCTTGAAGAAATTTGATATTTTGACAGGTTTGTGACAAAGGTTTTTTTTCTCGTGTTATTTGTGTGAAAAGAATGAGATTATATAATGGAAATTAGAGAAAAAAATGGGATTTGAATGTGCAATTAGGCCTCCAATAACCACAAGCAATAGTGCAGATTTTTATTCACTTGAGTCCATCGCGTTCCAGGCTAAATCTCAAGGGCTTAAGTGCAATTTTTGAAGTTGAAATATGAAAACCAAATGTAGCCGACATCGCGAACTAACTCCTGTCCGAAAATGGGCACAATCGGATAAACGGTGAATTAATTATGAATTTTTGAAGTTTTGGCTCATACAAACTTATTTTGGACTCGAGTGTCAACTATGACACGTTCTTCATTAAAAAATTGGTATTGATCGAAGCAGAAACTGGTCTCGACTTTGGAAGAAAAGTTGTAGATCTCTGAGTCAGTGACCTTGTGTAAAAAGATGGACCCGATCCGATAAAAATTGACCGAGTTATGAATTTTCGAATTTCGACTCAGATGAAATAATATTCAGCATTCAGGATTTTCGGCGCGTCATGTGCACTCTGGGCAAAAAACGAAGGCCTTTTGGACATCGTTCGAACTCAATACCTCTTGTGAAAATGTAGTCAACTCAATTTATGAAATTTTGGCGTCGGAACCAGCTCAATATGATGAAAATCGACCAAGTTATGATTTTCTGAACATGACGCAAATAAACTTGTGTCACTAATTTTCTGTATAAAAATACTTGATAAATCCGTATTTTTGAAGACCTTCTGATTGAAATTGGCTTCCAGCCTTGAGAGATGAAAATGTAGATGACGTTAAGACGGAATTTTGGCCACCAGAACGGGTTCAAAACGAGCCACGATCTTCAAGTTATGAATTTTTTAGTGCGTAAAAACGGCACTTTCATCACACTTTTTCACCATATTTCTTCGAGAAAACTCACACATTCAGAGACCTTCTTTAAAGAATTGGATCTCGAGCCGAACCTAAATTTTAGAATATTTTATCAGGGATATCTTGGTGAAAGAACACTTGAATGTGACGCGCCGGGTTGGACTTGTGAATCTTTGAACCCCGAATCGTTGCGAAACGGCAAACCGATCTTCAACATAAAAAAAATACTCTGAGAACATCCATTAGTGAAATAAACGTAACTTGTAACTTGAATAAGCTTGCTAAATATACCTTGATCCCATAACTATAGAACCAATTACATGTGTGTATGTAATAATGAAATGTAAGGCAAAAAGGTCGAAATAAAGAGGTAAATTTTGGGGTACAACAGCTGCCCCTGTTCAATCTTCTTAAACCCGAGGATGTAGATTGGCTGGTCTGTCTTTCGTGATCTGAAGATGGAAGATGATTGAACACTAGAATACTCAGAAATCCGCACTCGCCTGAAATGGTATTTGACTTTATAGATAATATCGGGAATGGGCTTATAGATTCCATTTGGAGAAGATGACGGAAGTTCGTCAGAGATAGGCTTAAAGATGCCATCCGGAGAATCGTCAGAGAGTCATCAGAGATGGGCTTAAAGATGCCATTTAGAACCATGTTGATTTCATGAGATATTTCTTCTCTGAGAACTCCTACGCCTATTGTTGGGGAGGACTCCACTGAGGAATGTTGGCCTTTGTTCGAGAAATAGAATTTAGAAGCTTCAGTTGTCCATTACTCTACTGGGGAGTCGTCTCTTGATTGAAGAGATGGAAGTGAACTGCTATCTGGTCGGGATCCAGGATTTACAGTGGCTTGTTGAGGATAATAAGGCTAACTGTTATTTGGTCATGCTTCAGGCTTCACAGCGACTTACTGGGGAATATGAAATCGATCGTATCTGGTCGGGTCTAGGTTTTACAGTGTTGTGAACTGTTGTCCGGAGATAAAAGGGAAAGAGCCTCGATAGTAGGTCTATGAGAAGGAACCTGGATAGTAGGGTTACGTCGAAATGAAAGTATGGATAGTAGGTCTATGAGAAGGAACCTGGATAGTAGGGTTACTTCGAAATGAAAGCCTGGATAATAGGGCTATAAGAAGGAACCTGGATAGTAGGGTTACTTCAAAATAAAAGCCTGGATAGTAAGGCTATGAGAAGGAACTTGGATAGTAGGGTTACTTCGAAATGAAAGCCTGGATAGTAGGGTTATGAGAAGGAATCTGGATAGTAGGGTTACATCGAAATGAAAGTCTGGATAGTAGGGTTACTTCTAAATGGAAGCCTGGATAGTAGGGCTATGAGAAGGAACCTGGATAATAGGGTCACTTCCAAATGAAAGCCTGGATAGTAGGGCTATGAGAAGGAACCTGGATAATAGGGTTACTTCGAAATAAAAGCCTGGATAGTAGGGCTATAAGGTTGCTTCATGATGAGTTTGGGTGAAACTACATCGGGAAATTGTAAGAAGGAACCTGGGTAAGGTGCTTCAGGATGAGTCCGGGTGAAACTACATCGGGAAATTGGTAGGAGGAACCTGGGTAAGATTATGAGAGGGAACCTGGGTAAGGTCACTTCGGGCTAAGTCTGTGTAAAACCTGAGGAGGAACCTGGGTAAGGTTGCTTTGGGATTAGTCCGTGTAGGGCTATGGGAAGGAACCTGGGTTGTAGAGTTACTTCGTGATGAGTTCGTGTGAAACTTTATTTGGAAATGTATGAGAAGGGACCCATGTAAGATTTTTCAAGATAAGCCCGTGTGAAGCTGCATTTAGGAGAAACCCGTGTAAGATTGCTTCGTGACGAACCCGTTTAAAGCTGCATTTGGTCGCACAAATAATTACTCTATTTAGTTTCAGGAGCTAATCTTGGACCTGCTGGAAATTGTTGATGATAACCATCTTTCCTGAAAAGGTACGTGATTAATTATATGTGATGCATGAAATGCATTGTATGATGATGTTCTCAAAATAAATGAGATTATTTTGTATGCAATATGTGTGTGCACGTCATGATGTATGAACATGAAATGCTATTGTGATATATCCGGGTCTGGGAAAATAAATCCCTGAATGTTGCTGGGGAGTACTGGAAATTGAGTTCCTGACCATTGTAGAAAAAGTGGTTCTTCTACTTCCGCTGGGGATGGAGAATGAAGATGACTATGCTTGGAGATTTGCTCCTTGTCTACAGATATTCTGCCGGGGGAGAGACTCTGTTTGAGAATAACTCTGCGGGGAGCTAACTCTTTTAGAGGATGAACTTCCATAGATGAAAGGATAAACTCTGTCGGGGATTGAGCTTCTGTATTCAGAGAAATAAACTTTGTTCGGGAGAAAACTTTATGACCCTCTTGCAATTATGAAATTCAGTTGGGGAATATAGATGTCAGTTTTCTGAAGGAACCTGGATGGGGATAGTAACTCTTGTTTAAGGAAGCCGATGTCAAAGCTTTAGTTGCCTCTACTCTGTGGGGAGTGTATATGTCACTGGGACGCATGCTGAGGATACGATAATGACTTTGCATCAGGACTTTTTCTGCCCCTGTACCTGCTGGAGAAAGTACCTGCAGAGGCTTTATGGATAGCTTGAGTATTATCCCAACTCATGAGGTGCTTGGTAACTGGCAATTGAAATGATAAGCCTTCTACCAATAGGCCAGTGACAAGATGACGGGGCACAGTCGTACACTTTGATCCCTAACTTTTGCTTGGACCGCCCTTTGGGGTTTTCAGTCCACCGGGATACCCTTTTTTGCTCAAGCCGCCTTTTCAGGTTTTCGACTTGCCAGGTGTACAGTTTTTTCATATGTATATCCCTAACTTTTGCTCGAACCTTTTTTTGGTTCGCCTGGATGCCCTTATTTTTGCCTAGGCCAGTCGACCTAGCGGGTCTTTTTTATGCATGGCCTTTTCTGACTATGTCCACGTTCTCAAGATGTAGGGAGTTGTCACTATCCATAGCGTTGTGTTGCAGCACTGTTGAAATGTTTTCTTGATGGCACATGATTCGTTGCTGGAATGCGTGCGTAATGCCACAAGTGATTCAGATGGAGATCTGCCTCTGGCTACTTGGCATCTTTGAGAGATTCCTTGAATCTTTACTTGACTGCCCTAGATCAGCTGGACATCATGTTATGCCCCTTGATTATGAAAGGCCTACCAATGGAATGTCTTTCTGTCCGAGGTGATTCTGTTCATTGAGAAGATTTTTGTTCACTGAATATCCATCGTGCAAATTTCTCTGCTGTTGAACAAATAGTCATATGCAAATAATGGTATTTTAAGAATCCAAAGCTTATGTCTGTCTTGAAGTTTGAAAATTCATTTTTTAGTAAAATAAATTTTTTTTGTAAAAGTGTGATATCAACTCGGGATTTATAGCGAACCCTACAGGATCCAGGATACCTTTTGTAACAGTATGCTTTCGAACTAACCCATGCTTCAGCTAGGACTTTTAAGGGTTATAACGTGGCCTAGTTTACGGCTCAAGAAACAAAGGATAAAGGCTCAAATTATATTTGTACCCAACCCACTCTTCGTGATGTTTTTCAGTCCTATGCTCAGTTAATCGCGCGTTTAGAATCCCAGTTGAGTTCTGGAGTATTGTCCTTGATGTTCCGGTGATGGTTCAGATACTGAATGTTTATTTGAAAAGGAAGTCATTTTGTAATTTTTTTTTCCCGAGGATTTGTAGTAACCTCTTTTTTGGTTTTACTATTCCTGTCTTTTGCCTGAACTGTTTCTTTTGTGATTACAGTCAGCGGGATGCCCCAGTTTTTCCTTAAGTCTCCTTCATAGGTTTTGACTTAACGGGATTTTATTTTGAGAAATGATGACTGCCTATTTTGACGATTATACAAAACCATCACCGTCTTTTGTTTTTTGGATGGACGTCTTCGATGCCATTCATTGTGTACGAAGCGGCATATTGCGACTGAATGCGCACCTGAATTAACTGAGAAAACTACCATGCCCCAGGTTATGATTAAGGGTTTTAATTTGTGTGAAAAGAAAACTCATATTTCTTAGGGTCAAAGGGGTTGACTAGGGATTATCTTCCTTATAACTCCACTGTTTGGGATTTAAAACAACGCATGTACATCGTCAGCGGGGTCTGCTTAAAAGCATACTGAGAGATTATGGTATCATTTTCGTCATCCTCCCTTAAAGGCTTACAACTTTTAATCAAGAGTCGAATATCACAAAAAGGAAGTAAGAACGCAGTTTTGAAATAGTGAATATGAATGAATTGATTCAAGACAAACATACGCGATGCACTGATGAAATAACAAGGTTTGATATGAATAAATGTTCGAACAAATCAAAAGAAAATTACAAACTGAAAATTCTAATGAACAAAGGCCTCTTCGTCTGATCTTGTCACTTCAGATGACGTGCCTTTGAAGGATGGCAGAAGAACTCATCCTGACCATCTTGTGTAAACTCCAGCACTCCTTCATCAATCAAGTTTTGAATTTTATATTTCAACATCCAACAATCATCAGTATCATGCCCCAGATTGTTGGAGTGATATGCACACCTTGCATCAGGATTATAGTTAGGCGAAAAAGTCTTGGGATTCAGATGAGGCCCTATCAATGTAACCAGATTCATCCTCAACATGTGTTGTAAATCTTGAGACAACAGCATGTTGAGTTTGGTAAACTGCCTCTTGGGTGTATCGGGCTTACTCTGATTAACCCGTTATTTTTGGCGAGGTTATTGTTGGACCCGTGAGGTAGTAGCAATTTGGAAAGGTCCACTCTTCACCAAACCAAACTCTTGTCTTCTTGGAGGTTGATCAATGACTTGGTCCCCAGCCTCGACTGCTTGCTTCATACAGTTGTATCCATCTTGATGAAGTTTGTTGATAATGGTTCTCAGCTCTTTTTTTCCTCGGGCTAGGCCTTAGATAAGATCCATCTGCCCTAGTATCTGGGTTCTCATTGCTTCAATCTCAGCTTGCAGTTGTTCCAACTGTTCGTCCTTATTATCTTCAGGATTTTTCTTGGCCAGGTTCCCAGTGAGGAGTGGTTTCAACTCTTCCTGCCCCTTGTATAGGTTTAGGAACATTTCCATGAACCGAGCCTCTTGAATTTGGAGATCTCTATTGTTTTATTTGAGAGCCATTGCTGAAATAAACAGCGAGAACATGAGAGACCTACTTTGAAACATGTTTATGCAATGATATGTATGATATATGTATGCAATGTTTTTAAGGATCTCGCGTGGTAAACAAGAAAATGTTAGAAGTTAAGATTTGCAGCTTTGATTGAAAAACTTTGTATCGTCGAATGTCCTTCTACGAGAGTCAAGCTCACCATATCAAGTGGGTCATAGCCCCTGACTCAAGTTATCGTGTTTTGATCTTTTGACGACATTGGCTAGAGGAAAATGAATCCCCTTTCCCCTTGCTAGACGTCTGGTTCATCATAACCTACATCACGGGCCCTCGATATCCTTGAAATGGTTAAGGAAATGCTATGGTATGATGCTATGATGTGTATGTTATGCATCTAGCAAAAATTAAGAGTAAGAAACCAATTTATTGGATTTATACAAACAAGGTTCTGCAAGGAATACAAACAAAGCCCTGCAATGAGTTCAAATTGTTAGGAACAGAATGCAAACAAGTCACACGAGTAGCCTTAGGTTTAGGCTTGCATGGATTCCATAGGTAAGTACCCTCTTGAAGTTTAGTTGGTTTCAAACTTGTCTTAGAAAAGTAACCGGGTTCTAAGGGATCTCAATATACTGATCTTTCCCCCAAGCTTCGTTCAATAGGAGATTGACTCGCAACCAAACAAAACTCAGGAGTCAAACCTTAATGAGTGTAGTATCGAGTATCTGTCGACCTTGGGAATACTTCAAAGCCGACCATCTCGCTACGTCCTACTGGCCAAGTTGTCCAATTAAAAGTTCTAAGGTCAGTCGACGCTTTATGACACCACGCAGCGGCCTCGTATTCTCCTTGATTGACTCAAGGACTACTGGTACCAACCAAAGTGTCGCATCAACATAGATACTGCTTCAATCGTGTCGGTATACCTTGTACAGTTCCCTCATAGTTTATTGCTACTTACCTAAAAGGAATTTCCCGATCCGGGTTTAGGATCCAAACAAGCCCAAACAGATACCCTTAAAAAAAAATCAAGCAAGACAAGCCAAAGAAGCAATTTAAAAATGACCTAGATACTAAGGTAAACCCCACTTTATTAATCAACATGTCTCCCCAGCAGAGTCTCCAATTCTGTGATACTGTGGCATAACGGACTGTTAATACTGGTTTGTGTTTTTTGTTCGCAAATGTTGCGGTAAGCAAGAGTTGCCACCGACTTTTATTTCATCCAACAAAGTAAAAGGGAAAAGAACAAAAAAACCTTTTTCGAGATGTCTCTGAGTACATGGGGTAGATTAGAGAAAAGGAAGGTGTTAGCACCCTTTCTATCCATGGTTTTCCATGGGCTCTTAGGTACTTGCTCATTTTTTAAAAATTGCTTTAGCTTTGTGTGTTTTGAAAATTGTTTTGAAAATGCCTTAGTGCGACGATTTGCTTTGTGATAATTCTTGTATCAGTCCTTAAGAGTGTTGACAAGGCGAATGTTTTTGAAAGTGTTTTGAAATATTTTTGTGTAGGTGAAAAAAGTTGTTTTGAGCAAGCATATAAGAACTTATCTACTTATACTCGAAAAGTTCATTCTTTTCTCCTTATCCTTTAGACAGTTTATCCTACTATTAGTGAGTAGGTAACCCTAGTCGTTGGATGTGTGAGGGATAGGCTCGGGTCATCGTTATGGTCATAGAAGGCAACATATAGGGATACCTTAGCAATTCGAAGGGACTGTCATCATATATTCGTAGGCAACATCGAGGGACAAGATCATTTCTCGTAGGCAACTCGATGGTAATTCAGGGACTATGATCTTTATGATGACTTTAACCGAGGGTCTTTGCTAAGGGTATCCCTATGTTCGAGGGACATGACCATTGTTTTTCTGAAGGCGATAAGTGAGGTTACCCTAGAGGTGCTATTGTGCAAATGATTCAGTTCGGTTATTTATCTTTAAATTAGGATTTTCCTTCGTTCATTTTTATCTTTTCATACAAACCTATTAATCTAAGCATTGCATAAAATATAGTAGCAGAAGGTAAACGCGGAAATGTAAACCTATGCTATTACAGAGCTTTGGGGCAATTACATAATAGTGAAGAGTGCGGAAAAGAAATCCTAAAACTATTACATCCCGGAAGCAATTATATTATAATGATAAAAAAAAAGCGGGGAAAATAAAGCTACGCTATTACAGTTGAATGCGCCCTATACACTTTATCTAGGAAAATAAAAATAAGATGAAAATAAAAAAGAAAATATTTTGGTGATTTTTTATGAAAAAATGATTTATGATAATTAATTAAACAAACCTAAAAAAACTAATTAATTTTAATTAATAAAAAAAATGTTAATTTTGAAAAAAAGTTAATTAAAATACCTAAATCTTAATTAGTTTGAATTAAAAAAAAGGTTAGTTAAAAAAAAGCTAAAACCTAATTAATTTTAATTAAAAAAAGTTAGTTTTGAAAAAAAAGATTAATTAAAAAAAAACCTAAAATCTAATTAATTTTAATTAAAAAAAGGTTAATTTTGAAAAAAAAGATTAATTAAAAAAACCTAAAACCTAAAACCTAATTAATTTTAATTAAAAAAAGTTTTGAAAAAAAGTTTATGTGTAATGATTAACAAGAAAGAATTAAGTTTACAAAAAATTAGATAGGGGAAGAAACATGAATGAAAATTAGGGTTAGAAAATACAAATAATACAAATGTCAGGGGTGAGTGTTGAACCAAAAATTAATTTAAAACCTAAAATTAAATTTAAAAAAAACCTAAAATTAATTATTCGAGTTTATTATAAAAAATCAAAGGTTTGTGAAAAATGTTAGGTTTTATGAAAAATGTGGTTTTAAACAGAAAGAAGGAAAATAGGTAAAAGGATAAATAAAAAGGAAGAAAACCAAAACCAATAGGGGTGGGTGTTGAATCCACGCCCTTAACCTTCTCAGGATGTCTACCTTGCCATGATCCATGTATTGGTTGTTGTTTTGTTTTAGTGTTTTAGCCTCAACGTTCTGTAATAAACCTGCATGGGACCAATAGATGGTCCAAACCTGTAGTGCTGAATCTCATGAACACATTAAACTTATTAGTATACCATGAAATACAAAGAAAATAAATATATGAAATTTTGTAATGTTAAAACCGATATAACATGTATAAATGCTTCTACATCCTTTTGATCATGCAGATCAAACCAGTCTTACCCTTACTGGAGAAGTAACGAGATGCGAGTTTGTAACAAGGATGGCTTGTTTGTAGTGAGATGGGGGTTTGTAACAAGGATTTTAAGATTTTTAGGGTTCTTGAAGAAATTTGATATTTTGACAGGGTTGTGGTAAAGGTTTTTTTTCTCGTGTTGTTTTTTGAAAAGAATGAGATTATATAATTGAAATTAGAGAAAAAAATGGGCTTTGAATGTGCAATTGGGCCTCCAATAACCACAAGCAATAGTGCAGATTTTTATTCACTTGAGTCCATCATTTTCCAGGCTAAACTGCATGGGCTTAAGTATAATTTTTGAAGTTGAAATGTGAAAACAAAATGTAGCCGGCATCGAGAACTAACTCATGTCCGAAAATAGGCTAAATCTGATAAACGGTGAATTAGTTATGAATTTTTGAAGTTTTGGCTCAGATAAACTTATTTTGGGCTCCAGTGTCAACTTTGAGACGTTCTTCAATAAAAAACTGGTATTGATCAGAGCAGAACCCGGTCTCAACTTTGGAAGCAAAGTTGTAGATCTCTGAGTCACTGACCTTATGTAAAAAGATAGACCCGATCCGATAAAAATTGACCGAGTTATGAATTTTCGAAGTTTCGACCCAGATGAAATAATATTCAGCATTCAGGATTTTCGGTGCATCACGCGCACTCTGGGCAAAAAACGAAGGCCTTTTGGATATCGTTCAAACTCGATACCTCTTGTGAAAACATAGTGAACTCAATTTTTGAAATTTTGGCGCTGGAACCAGCTCAATACGATGAAAATCGACCAAGTTATGATTTTCTGAACATGACGCAAATAAACTTTTGTCACAAATTTTCTGAATAAAAATACTTGATAAATCCGCATTTTTGAAGACCTTCTGATCGAAATTGGTTTCCATCCATTAGAAATGAAAATATAGATGACGTCAAGAAGGAATTTTGGCCACCGGAACGGATTCAAAACGAGCCACGATCTTCAAGTTATGAATTTTTTAGTGCATAAAAACGACACTTTCATCACACTTTTTCACCATATTTCTTCGAGAAAACTCACACATTCGGAGACCTTCTTTAAAGAATTATCTCTCGATCCGAACCTAAATTTGAGAATATGTTATCAGGGATATCTTGGCGAAAGAACACCTGAGTGTGACGCACCGGGTTGGACTTGTGAATCTTTGAACCCCGAATTGCTGTGAAACGGCGAACCGATCTTCAGCACGAAAAAAAATACTCTGAGAACATCCATTGGCGAAATAAACGTCACTTGTAACCTGACGAAGCTTGCTAAATATACATTGATCCCATAACTATAGAACCAATGATATGCGTGTATGTAATAATGAAATGTAAGCCAAAAATGTCAAAATAAAGAGGGTAAATTTTGGGGTACGACACATATCCTAAACACCTTGATTTGGGGTGCGTTCGGAGATCCATTTCTAAAAGGTACTTTCGGATTTTTAGGGGTTTTTCTCCCTCCATAGGAGGTTTATAAAGAAATTTCCCTCCTTTATTGTCATCATTAGAATCGCTGTTAGCACAATTCTTCCTTAAGATTACTTTTGCACATTATTTGTACTCCTTTCGCATGTTTGTCATAATTTCCCAGTTATCATGAGTTTTTCAAAGAGGACTGATGAAATAGAATTTTTTTACAATACATTAATTAAATTAATTGAAATATATTAAAACATAGAGATTTAGACATGACAGCCTCCAGTGTACTCTTCACGATAGAGGGTCAAAGTCCGTAATTTTGTTTTAAATTTTTTTAGGGAAATTAAAGATAATTCAAAAAAATGACATAACAAATATAAGATAATTCTGAGCCTTTTTTAGCCCGGTCCTAAAAAGCCCTAAAATATATGGGTCAGACCGTATGGGCTATGTGTAGCCTGCTAGCCCGAAATTTTTTTTATTTAATATAATTAGAAATTATCTTTTACTAATTCATAAAAAAATTAAACAAAAGAAAAATATTTTTGTAAGCGATGGAATTTTAGATATGTTATAAATAATTTGCGTGTTATGTATTTTAATTTTTTTGATATTATAAAGATATAAATATCAAACAAAAGTTGTTGGTTTGACTTAATTTCAAACTAAAAGGTTTCATCTTAATATAATTATATAGATAGTATGGAAACGATATCATGACGTATTCTAATTAAAAATAAGGTTGAAATGAGGTTTAAAAAGCTCTGATGTAATTTATATGGGAGGATAGAGTTAGTACAAATCAGATATATAACAATTTGTTATAAAATAATATCCCATCAATCTAATTATAATTGTTATAAAATTATAATTATTATAAAATTTTATAATAGTTTGTTGTTATAATTGTTATAAAATTATAATTGTCATGAATATTTGTAACTTAAAATTTGTTGGACCAAATTATTTAATTTTGTGTGCTACATTGGATATTCTGTAATATATTTTGGATAGTTTGAATTATGTTAATGTGTTGTTTTACATTTTAATTGTTAACGTATATGAATTATTTAGAAATCCTAATTTTAGATATGAAATTTATATATATATATATATATATATATATATATATATATATATATATATATATATATATATATATATATATATATATATATATATATATATATATATATATATATATATATATATATATATATATATATATAAAAGTATTATTGAATGCAATTGCATGATTACTTACAAAATAAGGAGACAATTTTAATTTTTTTTTAAGAAATGGGCCAGTTTATGGCCGGGGCTCATTTATGGCCGGATAGCCTGTAGTCCAGACAGGGCTAGGTCCAGATAGTAAAAATAGAGCTCATTTAAATATGAGTTTTTTGGAATCGGCCCCGAAAAGCCCGAGGCCCGTTTAAGGCCGAGTAGTCCATTTTGACAGCTCTAGTAGCACCGATGATTAAAATATAATTTTTAATGATATGACAATAATGATTAAGATATTTTATTATTTAATATTTTTAATTAATAAATTAAAGTTTTTAAAAAAAAAATTAGAAATTATTTCATACAAATCTTTAAAAATATTTTTTTGGCCTTAAGATCCATGTAATTTGTCCATCTCTCCAATCCACATGTTTTCATTAATGTGTGTATATTTAAGATATATAAACACAAAATATTTGATAATTTCTCATTGTACCGTTCTCTTTCTCTTAGATCTTGTGCAAAGTTTTAAAAATATCATTTATTTTGAGAGATGCATCTCCGAACGCATATTTTTTTCACAAATTACTTGAATTGGGAAATGCATATTTGAATAAATCTTATTTTTTACGAAAAAAATGTGTTTTCGAATATGTATTTCCAAATTCTTCTATGTTGTGTATTTTTTAACTTATTATTGGATGTATCTGGATTGACACACCTAGTCACCATGCATCAACAATGCAACAAATATGTAAATACCAATAATTTCCCTATTGAGAAAAACAATTGAAAAATAGAAAAACGATTAAAATAAAATTATAAAAATATGAAATATAACTAAAAATAAATAAAATCAAATTAAGTGTCTACAAATTTTTCTGAATTTTTTCGAAAATATGAAAACAAAAAATAAATCAAATAAAATAGAAAAATAAGGAATTTAAGTACAAATTTTTCTGAATTTTTTCGAAAATATGAAAACAAAAAATAAATCAAATAAAATAGAAAAATAAGGAATTTAGATTTTTTAGAGTGGTGCCCCGTATTTTGTCCCAAAATACAAAATTTTGATCCCATATCTTAGTTCTGATGAACTGACACGGTAATATTTTGATTCAGAGTCGGTTTTCTATAAAATTAAGTTTTTTACGTTGGGTCGTGTAAAGGCAAGAAACTCAGGAATGCAAGGGCCAGAACACGGGGAAACAATTTCTATGACTCTAATATTGATAAAAATCGACAGAGAGTCTCTGGTAATTGTGCCAATTTCAATAAAAATGCATAGTAAATGAGTTCATGAGTGTTTTCGAATATGCATCTCCGAATTAACCCAGGGTGAATTCGCAGATGCATATCCAAACCAATTTGCTGCTTGTTTTACGAAGGGTATGTTCGGATATGTATTATCAAATTTATCCAAAGGCATTTTCAAAATTTCAAGGGTGCGATGTAACACCCTGACTTATTTTATTTATTTTTTATAATTTAATTATATGGTATTTAGTGATTATGTGGTATTGTTTGGTGTTTTTGGTGTGTTGGGGTACCCTTGGTGTGAGGTACTGGCCTTAAGAGTATAATTAAGGTGCCAGGGAAGTGTGTGCAAAAGTGTAGAAATTGGTGGTATTTTGAGTATGACTAATTGAATTATGTTAGTTACTAATTATTTAATTATTTAATATTAGGTAAATATTAATTTAATTAAATAATTGGTGAAATTATTATTATTAATTTTTTTTAATTAGTTGGGATTAGTAATAATAATAATATAATAAAATAATAGAAAAGAGAAGTTGAGGGATAGAAACGGTCAGATCGTGAAAGTTTAGAGAAACGAGAAAATAGAAAAGAGATTTGGGACAAAAAGGGAAGAGAAAATCACCATTGTTGAGAAGCTTTTGCAAGAACTCTAAGTTAAGGGTTGTGTTTTATCATCTAAGGGTTTGTATGATGATGATGGGTAGATTATGTATATGCTTGGTTTGTGCTTTCTACCTTCAATATCAAGATCATTGTTGGATTAATAGTATGGATCATACAATTGTATGTTATTTGATTAATTAGATGTGTTAGAATGTTGTACAATGATGTTGTAATTGATAATTGAATGATATTGTGTAATGTTGTTCTTGAAATTATGCATTTGATGAAATTGTTGACGGGAGATGTTGTGTTGTTGTATGTGGTTGCAAGTCATAGTCAGTACTAAGTTATGAATGTATTTGGTGTTTAAAACTTTTAAAAAGTGATTTTTCGTGTTAAAACATATGCTAAATGATTTGTAAGAAAAATGAGGTTTTGGGATGGCTTAAAAGTGATTTTCGTACAGATAAGTAGCATAAAAGTGCTTCTAATGTAGGTGTAATCGATTACCAGGATTTAGGTAATCTGTTACACTGTTGAAAAATGGGTTTATGGGCTAATTGCGAAGGCGTAATCAATTACGGGATATGCCATAATCGATTACCACTTGAAAAATGGTTTTCTGGGTGGTTTTTGAGCCCGTAATCGGTTACGGCTTATGGCGTAATCGGTTACCGTTGTTTTGACAAAATTTTGTAAAACATCAAAAATTAATAAATTTAGTTCCGGGTGTCTCATTCGAGTGTCGTTCGAAGCGTTGAAAACCTGACGCAACGAAATTTATTCTGAAATTGGTTTCAGTACCTGAAAATGAATAATTTGCTGTGTGATGGTGTTAAATGTATTGAATTATTTATGTTGTGACATTACATAATCTGAAATGCATTGTTGTTGCTTGCTATGCTGTATGTTGATGTTGCTAAGCTGTTATAGTATATGTTGATGCATGGTGGCTAGTATTGGTGGAGTACATTAATTATGGAGGTGTTGGTCATTGTGCTTGATGTTTTTGTTGCATGTATAATATGTTGCATTCATTCATGATGTTGGATAGTGATTTGTTGTTTATGTGCCTCAATCCTAGGAGGTCGAGATTAGGTGCGAGTAGTTGATTTCAGAAGTGATGGATTCAGTCAAGCATTATCGGAGGTCATGGTAACAAATTGGTGTGCTCTGATCCTATGAGTTGAGGCGAGGAGTGGTGAAATTGAGTATTCACATATTGGTAGCACATGCATTCAGTCGAGTTGTGAGTCTCGTTGCATTGCATATTGGTTGTGTTTTTATTGTGTTGGTTATTGTGTTGATTTTGTGAAATTATGTTGTGGAATGGGTGGTGTGCATGTAATAATCTTATGCTTACTTATTATCATGCTTTCATTTATATAATTATGATATCTCACCCTTTTATTTGAATGCTACCTTTACATGGGCATCATGCAAATAACTAGCAGTAGAGGAATTGATGTGAGTGGAAGATGAAGTCTTCTTTTTTTATTTTCTAGTGTCGCCGTCTGCTCTGATGTGTAACACTATGGATGAAACGTTTTTATGTCCTTTATGTTTGTTGGATATTATTTGGATATCTCTTGAGTTGATATTTGTTGTACCCCAAAATTTGCCCTCCCATTTCTCAATGATTTCTCATCACAAAGCCCTTGAAGCTCAAGATCCAGTTAAGGGTTTCACCTGCTCAAGACTTCTCCTTGCATTGTTGACCCAAATTAGGGTTTGTGTTTGCACAAAGATGTTTTGACCTAAAATGCCTAAGATGACTTTCATGCTTCATGTTGGACTCCCAAGTTTATCCATACCAAGTTTCAAGTCTTGATTCCAAATTTTGCCCAGTCAATTGGACAGTTGACCTAGAAATCAGCTGTATTGGGGAAAAAGTCAACTGTGGCCAATTGACAGTCAAACCTCATGAAAATTGACCCACATCAACATTATGAACTCACATGGACCATTTGATCAAGTTTGGATCACAATTCCACAAGAAATTTGATCAGATCACCACCAGGGAAAAATGGTCATTTTTAGGGTTTTGACTGCACAAAGGCCATTTTTGACTGTTTGACCTAGCCAATGGAAAACCAAGCTCACATATGGACTCAAGGACCCCATGGAATTGTCTTGAAATGCTCAACAAGTTCAAAAGATCCCAAATGCACAAGATTGACAGTTGAATTTCTCAGTCAATTGATTAATTTTGATTGTATACTGAAAAGTCAAACTTTGACTTTTTGGTCAAAATCAAATGTCAAGATTCATTTTTCATCAAAGCATGCCAAATCATGAAACTTGTTAATCAAGAAATCAAGAAATGCAAATTAGGGTTTGAAATGAAGATTTTTCATAACTTAGAATTTTTCTAAGTTATGAAAAACCCTAATTTTTTCCTAACTTTGCCCCACTTTCTCACCAAGATTCATTTGGATTCAAGCAAAGGTCAAAACATGAAAGTTGTAGCCTATTGCATAATCTACAACTTTGATTCACAAAGTGTTCTCAAAAGAGGCTTGTATCTCAAGTTACAATTTTTGGAACAAGGGTACCAAACCATTCTTAACTTAGAGAAAATTTGACCTATTTTAGGCAAGGTTTTTACCTAACTTCAAGACCATTTTTTATATACTTCCACTTGGAATTTCAATTTTCATTTTAAAGATAGATTGTAGTACACATTCCAAGCTTTCCAAAATGTCTAAGAACTCATCAAACAACCTCATTGTTAGGGAGAATCGAATTTTGCAATATGGGAAAAACTCACTTTTGTTATGGCCAATTTCCATGTTCATACACTTAGGCAATTTTCAAATCAGCATGCTTTCCTTGATTACAGGCCTCTAAACCATCCAACACTCATAAATTTAATGCAAACTCTTTGTTCCAAGACCATATTCTATGTGTTCAAGCATTGCATAAAGGTTTAATCCATTTTTAGAAAAAGCAATATATCCATTTTGATAAAGTTGCACTTTATGTCAAATTGCAAATCCAAGCAAGTACATTTGAAATCTCTTTGGCACAAGTTTATGGACTAAACACACTGATCAAGGGGAAGGTTAGCAGCATAGCTTGGGGGCCTGCATCAGTCTAGAACACCAAGTTGCCTTTTGTTGCTTAAAGAGTAAGAAAGATAGGATATCATACAACAACTTTCATCTCAGCAAACCAAGCCTTAAGAAAAGTTATCAAACACATTCAAGACATCCATTCTGAGCTAGAACACGAGCCAACTAAGCCCCAAACACTCTCATTCACAAAATCACCATTGAACTACACAAAAACAGGGTCTGCTGCAGATTGAATCACACAACTCATTTCCATCGTGCATTCTTGTTAAAACCACTTCAAACACCTTCCCTACCATCAATGCAAACTATCCAAAGCATTAGAAGTGGACTGTAACTCCTCTAATCAGTTTGGCCATTTTCATTTTCTTGTTTTGCAGTTGAAGTTCCATAACATGATTCAGCTAGTTTCAAAGCAAAGTAAAGTTTGGAATAGCATCCCTGGACCTCAAGGAAGCTGTACCAATCATCACCTTGCACTGAAAGTACCTCAATCATCAGATACAACTTCAACTGAACAGGTAAGTTCATGAATTCGTATCTCTCTATCCAGGCATTGTTAGCTTTAGGTTTGTGAAGAAAATATGTTACATTCATAGCCCTGAACATGCCCATGTAGTTAGTTTTCATTTATGTTACGTGTGTCATGAGAATTTGATGTCTGAACATTGATAAAAAATTAGGTTAAGATTTGGGAATGGAGAAATTCTCTCTCATTTTTGAGAGTTAGATCAAGTTTTAGGTATGTATGGATTCGTTGTTTGATGCTGAATATTTTTGATGTTGTGAGTTTTCATTAAAAAGCCAGGAATCAGGATGTTTGAATCAGTGAACAAGGCGCGCGTTTTTGACATTGTTTCTGGCCAGAGGTTGAAGAAGGACTTGGTGGGCTGGGCCTGTTTGGTTATTTCTGTTTACACCATTTTTTTTGCTTTCACACCCCCTAGGCCCATTTGGCTTTATTTTTATGATTTTTGACTTTTTCTTTTTTGCTCTGACTTATTTATTTTTTCTTATAATATTAAAAATATAAAAAATATTTTTCTCACCATTTTTGAATTTATTAGGCATTTATTTGGTTTCTTTTAGTTTTGTACATAAATAAATATAAGCATACTTTTATTTTAAAATACTAAAAAATGCAAATATATTTTATTTATGATTTTTTATTTCATTTTCTCTTTTGAAAACATTTTATATCAAAAATACTTTTTTTTGTAAATATTAAATATTATATTTTTTTATACATGTTTAATATATTTATCATATAATATATTAAAAATACAAAATACAAAATATACACACTTTTATTTTTTATTAATATTTAATATTAAAAATATCCTTTTTGACAAATATACTTCATTTTTATTTTTTATTTTGTATATAATAAATAAATATGGTACATATTAAATAATTATTACTTTTATTTAAGAAATTAGGGTTTTACCCTAAACATAAAAAATCCAAAAAATAATACTTTTTATTTTGTTTATTTGACATATAAAAATGCTCTTTTTCATACACATAAAAATATTTTCTTTGCATCTTGCATATTTATTTTATTTTCATTTAATTTGTGCAATTAAATATCTTGTAAATAATTCCACATTGATGTAATAGCCTAGGTTTAATTTCCTTGTCAAATACCCCCCATTTGAACATTTGTATCCCCCTTCCCATATATTGTGTTGTAATAGTCTAGAACTTTAATTTTCGCACTTTAATGCTTTCTAAATATACCATGTTAGAATTAGGGTTTGTATGCGAATCAAAAACGACAAAAATAGTTTGACCTAATTTCAAGATAAACAAGCATGAAAATGGACAACACTAATCACACTTGCACCCCTAGGGTATTCCACTTGTTGCCTTCAATAATGGGCCATATTGCATGTTAGGTCTCTTTGGGCAAAAAACAAAACAAACAATCAAATGATCATAGTCCCTCGATGACGCTTTCGAAAGTTGCCTAAAAATGATCAAGTCCCTTAAAGAAAATTGCCCAAAGATACTTAGCACCATTGCCATTATGGTCTAAACGATGACCCGCGCCCGTCCCTTTCACATCCTAACACAAGATTGTCCACCAAATGCAATGGTGGAACAAAATTGTTAAATGGGTTAAAACATAACAAAAATCTTTGAGAACTTTAGGGTAGATAGCTCTTAAGTACTTGTCAACTTGCGAAACAAAAACACTTGCCTATTTTTCAAAACACACTTCACAAACACTTTCAAAACAAACTTTCAAAAAAACCTTGAAACATCTTTTCAAAAAGACAAACACCTTTTGTAAAACATTCGAGTAAAGAATTGTTACAAGGGTAGCCTAGACAAGGCATCCTTTTTTAAAACATTTTCAAAACCATACACAAAGCACCATTTCAAACAATTGAAAACCAAGGCAAGTTGATCTAAGCAAGTACCTAAGAGTCCATGGATAACCATGGATAGAAAGGGTGCTAATACCTTTCCTTTCTATAATCTACTCCCCGAACCCAAGAAAAATATCTCAAAGGTTTTTGCTGTGCTTTTTAAACCTTTCCTTAGGATAAAATAAAAAGTCGGTGGCGACTCTTGCTCAACCGAAACATTTGCGAAAACAAACGCAAAACCATAGTCAGTTCTCCCACCGTATCACAGAATTGGCGACTCTGCTGGGGATTGTTTTAAAAATGGAGTAACCTTAGGGCTTAGATCACCCTCTTGCATGACTAATTGTTTGATTTGATTGCTTTATATCTTGGCTCTTTTGTTTGGGTTTGTAATCCTCCATCCGGATTTTGGGAAACATTTCATAGATAGCAATACGTTGTGGAAACTGTGCGGGGTATACCGACACGGTCGAAGCAATAACTATATTAGTGCGACATATTTGTGAGTACCGGTAACCCTTGAGTTCAATCAAGGAGAGTACGGGGCCGCTAAGTGATGTCACTAAGAACTAATGACCTAGAACCTTACTTTACCATCTTGGCCTCTTATTAGGGGTAGTGAGGTGACCGGCTTTGGTGCAGTCCGAAGTTGGTAGATACTCGATACTACACTCATTGAGGGTTGTTTTCTTGGAATATTTTGGTTGCTAGTTAAGTGGCTAAACCAAAACAATGAACAATGAAAACAATCCAGTGATATTGAGCTCCTTAGAACCCGGTTACTATTTATAGGACAGGTTTTTAAGCCAACTACACTCAAGAGGGTACTTACCTATGGAACCCCATGCAAGCCTGAAACTATGGTTTGGTGTGATTTGCTTGTACATATGTTTGTGCATACATCATAAACATCATAAAGCATCATATGCATTCATTAACCATTTCAAGGGTTTGGATCTTCATCTTTGTTCTTGTTTTATAGGTCATGGAAATTCCTCGCAGAAAAACCATCCAAGTCAACCTTGTGAGAATCTCTCCTCAACTCAAGGAGCTCACCTCAAGAATTCCGGAAAGCTCATCCTTCAGTGAAAGACATGGTAGACTGCTCAACTTAGTCAACACCAACATTGAAGAAGACATGATGAAAGTGTTATTCCAGTTCTTTGACCCTCTTCACCACTGTTTCACTTTCCCCGATTACCAGTTGGTGCCCACTTTGGAGGAATTTTATCAACTCCTGAGAATTCCTATCCTTAATCAACTACCCTTCAACGGTACGGAAAAGGAACCAAAGCCGGAAGATGTTACTCGAGCATTACATCTACAACCATCCGACATCAAGGGGCATTGGGAAACCAGAAGCGGCGTCAAAGGATTCTTAGCAAAATTCTTGTTTGAGAAGGCACAAGAATGTTGGAATTCATTGGACCTACAAGCCTTTGAAGAAATTGTGGCACTCCTTATCTATGGGTCTGTCTTGTTCCCAAATTCTGACCAATTGGTAGATGTCAACGCCGTCAAAATCTTCTTGTCCAGAAATCCAATACCAACATTGCTTGGGGACATCCTTCACTCATTTTACACACGAACAATGAGAAAGAGGGGTGTTCTCATGTGCTGTACTCCTCTCCTTGCAAGGTGGTTTATTTCGCACCTTCCACAATTTGTCTTGAAGAATGACCAAGGCTCAAGGTGGTCCCAACGGTTGATGACTCTTACTCACTCTGATGTACATTGGTGTTCTCGGTCCAGAGAAAATGTCATCATCGTCGATCGTTGTGGAGAGTTCCCTAATGTTCCATTACTTGGAATTAGAGGAGGTATTACCTACAACCCTTGCCTAGCTTTGAGGCAATTTGGATATGCACGGAGGGATAGCCCTCATGACATGTTGATTCCTGACCTAGTTTTTGACTTCGACAACGATGCGCAAGGACTTCGCCAAAGATTCATCAGAGCTTGGAGGATGCCCAACAAGGTTGATAGCAAGACTCTGGGACACAAGAACTCCATCCCTCTTGAGCCTTATCTCAAGTGGGTACGAGCCCAAGCCCAGAGTCTAATGATGCCTTATCCTCATGTTCTCCCTGTGAGTAAAGAGCCCGTCAAGGAAGGAGAGGTTTCCTACACCATCCTATATCCTGACATGCCTACATCGTGGGAGGAAATGCAGAAAAGTTGGATTCAGCTCAAGGAGGAACGGAACACTTTTGAAGCCAGCTTCTACGCTAGTGAGAAGAAGGTTCTAGAGCTTACCCGCCGACTCCATGAGCAAGAGGCCCTCAACACCTACATCGCACCAAAGAGGATGCGCAATGTCTTTTTACCTTGAGAAGTTGTTTTTGTAATATTTGGCCCATGGGGCATTTATGTACTAACAAATTTCTTCTTATTAATATGACGTGCGTTCTTTTTTGTCTGCAACAAGTTTGAATATTATAAATCCTTAAATGCATTGCATACATAAGCATATCATTCATCATGTGCATGAGAAGGTCTCACGCCAGGTTTCCTTATCTGTCTGTTGTTTATTTCAGTAGGATGGATCTCGAGCAAACAGTCAAAGACCTACAAGCTCAAAATGCACAGTTCCAGCAACTCCTGACGACCTTGGCTAAGGGTCAGGAGGATCTCAAGACCTTGCTGGGGAATAAAGACCCAGTGAAAAAGAAGAAAAAGAGACTCGGGGTGGCTACTCTAGGGAGAAGGTTTGACGGAGAGGCCAGGAGAGTGCTTGAATTTCCTCCTACTTCTGATGAAGGGACCAGTAAAGGAGGTGGGGCTGCGGTACCTTCCGAGTCCGATGTGGAAGAAGAGGAGGTCGAAGAGGATGAAGATTACTCTGATCAACAATACCCTCCGGCTGATGATAAATACAAAGGTTTAGAAGACAGGTTGGCCGCCATGGAGCTACAAAGGGTGCCGGGTTTGGATTTCGAAGACTTGGGTTTAGTTGCCGGGATTGTGATTCCCCCAAAGTTCAAAGTGCCAGTTTTTGTGAGGTATGATGGGCTGTCCTGTCCAAAAATGCATCTCAGGTCCTACGTAAGAAAGATCCAACCCTATACGGTAGATAAAAACCTTTGGATCCATTTCTTCCAAGACAACCTTTCTGGGGCTCAATTGGAGTGGTTCTATCAGCTAGAGGGAACCAGCGTCTGAAACTGGGAAGACTTGGCCACCGCCTTTTACAAACAATATCATTACAATTCTGACCTTGCTCCTACTCGTACCCAACTTCAGGGTATGTCACTGGGAACAGGCGAAGGATTCAAAGAGTATGCACAAAAATGGAGGGATTTGGCTGGCAGGGTGCAGCCTCCTTTAACCGACCGTGAACTTGTTGATATGTTTCTAGGGACCCTATCTGGGCCATTTTTCAATCATCTGATTGGTAACTCTTCCGCGGGGTTTACCGATTTGATCTTAACTGGCGAAAGAATAGAAGCTGGCATCAAGTCAGGAAAGATTCAGAAGGGTGTTGCTGCAAGTGTTGAGAAGAAACCTTTCAAGAAAGAAACGACTGTGGTATATTCTCAGAGAAGAGCAGGGAAGACTGAACGCCGGCCAACTGTGGGGGCCGTAATGATTCAAAACGCTTCAAGTGAGCAGCCTCGCTATAACCAGTCCAGACCAAATCAGCAACGGGTGGAACGGCCACAACGGCAGTTCACTCGCATTAATATGACGCCAGCGCAAGTGCTTCCCCATATGTTGAAATTGAATCTCGCCACTATCAAAGAGGCACCAAAGAATGTGAATACGTCCTCTCCACATTATCATCCTAATGCTAAATGCGCCTATCATTCTGATAGTGTCGGGCACGACACCAATGATTGTTGGGCACTCAAGCATAAAATCCAAGACATGATAGAGGCGAAGGAGGTAGAGTTTGACGCTCCGGAGAAGCCTAATGTGATATCTGCTCCCATGCCGAAGCACGGCCGAAATTTCAATGCCATTGAAGAAGATTTGTATGTTGCTGATGTCAATGATCTGATAACTCCATTGTTAACCATCAAGTTGAATCTGTTAAGGGCCGGGATCTTCCCGGGATGTAAAGAAGACTGCTATTGTTGTTACTCTCTGCCGTTTGATTGTCCGTTACTGAAGAAAGGCATCCAAGGCCTAATGGACAGTCGACAAATTTTGTTTGAAAAAGTTTCTGCCACTCCAACCCATACTGAAGATGTCTCAATCATAACCATTCACGCCAATCTTTCCAAGGCCGTCAAAAAGCCTGTTAAGATTACACCAGTTACGAAATCTGTTCCTTTGAAGATAACAATGCCAGGGCTTGTCCCCTATATTTCTGAGAAGTCGATACCATGGAACTATGGCAGTGACGTCTACTACCATGGTATTAAACAAATCGAAATAACTGAAGAAAGTTCGGATGATGAAGAAGCCAACATTGGAAACATTGCAGGCACGAGCAAAATCACCCGGAGCGGGAGAATATTTTCTCCAGAGATTGCCCCTCCAAGAGCAATCTTTGGACCCTCATCTACTGACAAGGTCATCCCTGCACCAATAAAACTCTCCGCTAGAACCCCATTGATTGAAGATGTTGTTGTTCCTAGTATTGTCCCTCCTACCACTGCTGATAAAGGTAAGGGAATCCAAGATGAGCTCGTCAGGACGAGGGCTCAACCCTTGGTCATTCCGGAGACCTCCAAGAAGGAAATGGATGAGATCTTGAAGATAATCAAAAGGAGTGATTACGATGTGGTAGAACAACTGGGGCAAACCCCCTCAAAGATCTCCATGTGGCACTACTACTTTGCTCGGAAGCGCACGCTAAGGCTCTGATAAAATTCCTGAAGGCAGCCCATGTGCCCCAGGAAACCTCTGCAGATCAATTTCAAAATTGCGTGGCCAGCCTGACTGCGGACAATGGATTAGGTTTCTCTGATGCTGACCTAACTCCTAAAGGTAGAAACCACAATGATGCTTTGCATATTTCAGTCGAGTGCCGAGGAACTACTCTCGCACATGTCTTGGTCGACACTGGTTCGTCGCTGAATGTACTGCCTAAGAAGGCCTTGGACCGACTAGATTGTGAAGGGTTGGAGTTGAAACCGAGTGATATTGTTGTCAGAGCTTTCGATGGTTCGAAGAGAATGGTCCATGGGGAGGTTGATATTCCCATCAAGGTGGGCACCGAGGTGTTTAAATCTACTTTCTATGTAATGGACATCCGTCCGTCATACTCTTGCTTGTTGGGTAGGCCTTGGATACACCATGCAGGGGCAGTCACCTCTTCCTTGCATCAAATGTTGAAGTACCCTGTCAAGGGGAAGATTATAACCGTCCATGGCAAAGAGGAGTACATG
Source organism: Vicia faba (assembly GCA_948472305.1). Taxonomy (NCBI): domain Eukaryota; kingdom Viridiplantae; phylum Streptophyta; class Magnoliopsida; order Fabales; family Fabaceae; genus Vicia; species Vicia faba. The sequence goes on along the minus strand of OX451735.1, from coordinate 1,526,242,376 downwards.
ATCAACCACTTGAACTCCTTCCGGTATGTGGAGGTAGAGGGGGAGTTCATTGAGACGCCTTTCCAGCATTTCGAAGAAGTCCTTCCTGAAATAACAGTAGCAAAGTTGGCAGCTGAAGTACCGAGGCAGATGGCCAGGATGGCATCTCTGGAGGACGCAAAGGCCGCAATAAAGGAGGGGAATAATTCAGCATGGGGGCAGTTGCCTGATATTCCACATAAAACAGACAAATTTGGATTAGGGTTCACTACCGCGGGCCAGAAAGCTATGCGCCATTCGAAGATTGAAAGAGCGCCAGTCAAAATTTCTCCCTACGGAATCAACGCTTTGGAGGATGAAGACAAAGAGAGCAACATCGAAGAGTGGATTTACCCAATTGTCAAAGGAGGATTGTGCAACTGGGAGGCAAAAGACTTTGTCCCCATCACTTTTATTCATCAGTAATTTATCTGTCAAACATTTCCTATTTGGTCTGTAATATTTATTTTCGAACAATCCGTACACTATCTTTTCACCTCATGCCTTGCCCGGGGCATGTAGGTCCATTTGTAAGGGTTTTGACTATTTTTCATATCCATATGCCATGTTTAATGATTCATTGGACGTTTTTCATTTGATAAACTGCTTGTGTTCATTTTCTTTCCTTTTGCATTTTTTTAAGGATGGCTATCCCTTACACACACCCACACTCACAAATGCAGGTACCCATCCACTCCGGATTCCATGGGTGACTATTCTGCTATATCCTTCAATAACTATGAAGATCTGGTCAATCAAGCCGAGTATGAAGATGACAAAGGTTGTGAAGTACCAGGGGAACTAGCCAGACTTCTACAGCAAGAGGAAAGGGCCATCTTACCGCACGAAGAGTCATTGGAAACTGTCAACTTAGGGACCGAGGAAGACCGGAAGGAGGTACAAGTGGGTGCCAATCTGGAACCAAGTGTCAAAGAACGCCTGATACAGTTGTTGAATGAGTATGCTGAAATCTTTGCTTGGTCTTATGAAGACATGCCGGGTTTAGACACAGACATCGTGGTTCACCGTCTCCCCACAAGAGAGGATTGTCCACCGATCAAGCAAAAGGTCCGCCGAATGAGGCCTGACATGTCTGAGAAGATTAAAGCAGAAGTGATGAAGCAATTCGACGCTGGCTTTCTGGCTGTTACGTCCTATCCTCAATGGGTCGCTAACATCGTGCCAGTACCTAAGAAAGATGGCAAAGTCAGGATGTGTGTGGACTACCGGGATTTGAATAGAGCCAGCCCCAAAGATGATTTTCCACTTCCACACATTGATATTTTGATCGACAATACAGCTCAGCACAAAGTGTTTTCCTTCATGGATGGATTCTCGGGCTACAATCAAATCAAAATGGCCCCCGAGGATATGGGGAAAACAACTTTTGTAACACAATGGGGCACTTTCTGTTACAAGGTGATGTCGTTCGGACTGAAGAACGCTGGGGCAACTTATCAACGCGCCATGGTAGCTTTGTTTCATGATATGATACATCATGAGATTGAGGTTTACGTAGACGATATGATAGCTCGGTCACAAACAGAGGAGGAGCACCTTGAGCATCTAGAAAAGCTGTTTGCCAGATTGAAAGAATACAAACTCAGGCTGAATCCAAGTAAGTGCACTTTTGGAGTTAGGTCTGCTAAACTTCTAGGATTCATTGTAAGCAACAAAGGCATTGAAGTCGATCCAGCAAAAGTGAAAGCAATACAAGAGATGCCTGCTCCCCGTACTGAAAAGGAGGTTAGAGGGTTCTTGGGGCGCTTGAACTATATTGCCAGATTCATCTCTCATCTGACTTCTACCTGTGAGCCAATTTTCAAACTCTTAAAGAAAGATCAGGTAGTCGAATGGAACGACGATTGACAAGCTGCTTTTGATAAAATCAAGGAGTATTTGCTAGAACCTCCTATTATGATGCCACCCGTCGAAGGAAGACCACTGATCATGTATCTGACCGTCTTGGATAACTCAATGGGGTGTGTTTTGGGCCAGCATGACGAGTCTGGTCGAAAAGAGCATGCTATTTATTACCTTAGCAAAAAGTTTACCGACTGTGAGACTCGCTACTCACTGCTCGAGAAAACTTGTTGCACTTTGGTATGGGCTTCTCGTCGACTAAGGCAGTATATGTTGACTCATACTACCTTGTTGATTTCCAAGATGGATCCTATCAAGTATATCTTCGAAAAGCCCGCTTTATCTGGAAGGATAGCTAGATAGAAAATGATCCTAACTGAGTATGACATCCAGTACACCACCCAAAAAGCTATAAAAGGGAGTGTACTAGCTGACCATTTGGCTCATCAAGCTATCGAAGATTACCAACCCATGAGATTTGACTTCCCAGACGAGGACATCATGAATTTGGACAACATTGAAAGTAACGGACCGTATGACGGACCCGAAAAGGGATCCCGATGGACCCTGTACTTTGATGGTGCTTCAAATGCACTTGGAAACTGTATCGGCACAGTACTCATTTCTTCGGAAGGTTGTCACACACCTTTCACGGCCCGACTTTGCTTCAGCTGCACCAACAACATGGCTGAATATGAAGCTTGCATCTTTGGTCTCAAGGCTGCTATAGACTTGGGGATCAAATCTTTGATCGTATTTGGGGACTCGGCTTTGGTTATCAGTCAAATCAAAGGAGAGTGGGATACCAAGCACCCTAATCTTATCCCATACAAAGAACATGTCTTGACATTGTCGCCTCATTTCGAGCAAATTACCTTCGAGCATTTCCCGCGAGAAGAGAATCAGCTAGCAGATGCTCTAGCTACAATGTCCTCCATGTTTAAACTCGACTGGGATAACGAGGCTCCCCAAATCACCATCGAGCGAATGGATGAACCTGAACATTGTCACGAGATTAATACCGAAGAAGTAGTGGAACAACCCTGGTTCCATGAAATCAAAAGGTATCTCGAGACTAGAGATTATCCCGAAGGAGCTTCCGTAAATGACAAGAAGTTCTTAAGGAAATTTGCTGCCAAATTCTTCCTGAGCAACGACATCCTTTACAAACGAAGCCATGATTGTGTATTACTCCGATGCGTAGACAAAGCTGAAGCAGAGTTGATCATGACTGAGATACACAGCGGCACATTTGGAACTCACTTGAGCGGGCATACAATGGCTAAGAAGATCCTAAGGGCAGGCTATTACTGGTCTACCATGGAAGCTGACTGCCATCAACATTCCCGTACTTGCCACAAATGTCAAGTCTACGCTGACAAAGTTCATATCCCTCCGGTTCCTCCCAACGTTCTGACTGCTCCTTGGCCATTTGCAATGTGGGGGCATTGACATGATTGGAGAGATCAAGCCCACGGCTTCCAACGGACATCGCTTCATCCTGGTTGCCATTGACTATTTCACCAAATGGGTCGAAGCAGCTTCCTTCGCCTCTGTTACTAAAAATGTGGTTGCCCGCTTCATCAAGCAAAATCTCATATGCCGGTATGGTGTTCCAGACAGGATCATCACAGACAACGGTACAAATCTGAATAACACGATGATCACCGCATTGTGCGAACAGTTCAAGATTTATCATCACAATTCATCTCCCTATCGGCCGAAGATGAACGGTGTTGTTGAAGCTGCGAACAAAAACATTAAGAAGATCATTCAGAAAATGATAGTCACTTACAAATACTGGCATGAGATGTTACCGTTTGCTCTACATGGATACCGTACGACGGCACGTACTTCAACCGGGGCAACACCATTTTCTTTGGTATATGGCATGGAAGCTGTCCTGCCTATGGAAGTTCAGATTCCTTCTCTCAGGATTATGAAGGACACAGGTTTGAATGAAGATGATTGGATTCAGACCCGACTTGATCAACTCAATCTGATCGATGAGAAGCGACTCGCTGCTATATGCCATGGTCAGACGTATCAAAAACGGATGATCAAGGCCTTTAATAAGAAAGTCAGACGTCAAGTGTATCAAGTCGGAGATCTCGTAATCAAGCGGATTATCTTGCCGCAAAGTGATCCCAGGGGCAAATGGACTCCTACATATGAAGGACCATTTGTGATCAAGAGCATATTTTCTGGTGGTGCGATGATTCTAACCACCATGGACGGCGACGATTTGCCGCACCCTGCGAACGCGGACATAGTCAAAAGATACTACGCATAAAATAACCCGACAAGTCGAAAACCCGAAAGGGCGGCTTGGGCAAAAATGGGCATCCCGGTGAACCGAAAACCCGAAAGGGCGGTTCAGGCAAAAATTAGGGATAAAAACAAAAAAATCTGTACACCCGGCAAGCTGAAAACCCGAAAGGGCGGGTTGGGCAAAAAGGGGTTTCCCGGTGGATCGAAAACCCGAAAGGGCGATTCAGGCAAAAGTTAGGGAATTAAAGCGTATGAATATGTCTCGTCGGATCACTTCAAAGACAATCTCTTCATCAACTAGTTCCAGGCTTCTGATCAATCCAGTCATCGACAAACGAAGCATTGGGTGGACAAATATTCAGAGTTGTGAAAGCTATAGCGGAATGGAATCCCATGGAATTATTTCACATAGCCATCTTTATTTTATATAAATCTTTCAATATTTACGACAAAATCCTCTTACTAGGATGATAGTCTCCTTTGTACAAATATACTCAGAGAAAGTTAATACAAATACTCTTCCCAGAAATTTGTGTCATTTCCTTTTTCTTTTTCTCTTGCACTAATTGTTTTATTTTGAGAAATGTCCAATGTTTTGTTAAATAGGCATATGCATTTGAACATAATCATTTCCTTATGAATCAAGAAAGAGGATTACTGATAGGTTGAAGATGCAGTTGGATATCTTGATACCCTTTCAAGGGAAACCCCCAGGAGATTTGGAATCCATATCCCTAGCAAATCTTGAAGCTTATCCCCAGTAGATTCTGGAAGCTTATCCCCTGCAGAGTACGGACGTCTCTCCCGAGCTTTATTCAAAGTTACTCCTCACAAGGGCTTATAACTGGGTTATCCTCAACTTATTACAACGGAAGATCACACTCGGCAAATTTCTTCCTATCCCCAGCGGAGTTCATCAGAATTCCCCAACATAACTTATCAATCCCCAGAGGAGTTTATCTTTGTTATCCCCAGCCAGAGAATCCTCCAGAACTCAATTCCCCTCAGAACTAAATTCCAGTATCCCCAGCAGAGCTAAAACTTCAAACTATCTATCCCCAGCGGAGCCAGACTAGTGAACCTTTTCCCCACAGAAATGCTTCTCACTGGACTAGAGATTCTCAGTCTTATCTCCCCAGCTTAAGTCTACCAGGTTCTAAAATCCCAAGTAGAAATCATCAGAAATTCTTTTACCCTGCAAGTCACCAAGGAAATTCCAAGTCCCCGCAAGTGGTTCTAAGGCCCCTCGATGTTTGAAGGACTGGTATTCCCCAAGCAAATTTGAAGACTCTCAGTTCTCAGTTCCTCATTATATATTCAAGATTCTCCAATGAAGATCTCCTCAAGACAGGGATTCCCTAGAAGATTGGTATACAACCCAAGCTCCTTATTCCCCAGCAAAAACCAAGAATTATTCTTCCCGGCAGCAGTCAAGATGCTTTTATCTTCAGCCATCTCGGATTCATTTATCCTCCGCAAGACAGCTCTCCAGCTTACATGCACATTCATTCACATTCATATCATATAACATACATTGTATCATGCATCATGACATTGCATATAACTAACTCTTTACCTTTTCAGGTAAGATCAGTCGACAGACAAAAATCATTACCTTCCGAGATTCTTTCAAGGAATAGTTCAGATGTGACCCGGACACGGCAACATTCTGATGCTTATTCCAGGTTCATCCAGATGCAGTTTTACACGAGCTCATCATCAGGAAACCCTACACCGGTTCCTCCTCAAACTTCAAGATTTCTGAAAACAGTTAACGGGTTCTCCAAGTAACGGATGTTAACCTATCGCTTGTTCAGATTCTTCTCAAGACTTCTGAAAACAGTTTATGGATTCTTCCCAACAACGGATGTTAATCTATCGCTTGTTCAGATGCAACTGTTGAAAACAGTTTACGGACGCTTCCCAACAACGGATGCTGCTCTATTGCTTATTCAACTTCAAGACTTCTGAAAGCAGTTTATGGATTCTTCCCAACAACGGATGTTAATCTATCGCTTGTTCAGATGCAACTTTTGAAAACAGTTTACGGACGCTTCCCAACAACGGATGCTGCTCTATTGCTTATTCAACTTCAAGATTTCTGAAAACAGTTCATGGGTTCTCCAAGTAACGGATGTTAACCTATCGCTTGTTCAGATTCTTCTCAAGACTTCTGAAAGCAGTTTATGGATTCTTCCCAACAACGGATGTTAATCTATCGCTTGTTCAGATGCAACTTTTGAAAACAGTTTACGGATACCTCCAGATACGGATGTCAATCTATTGCTTATTCAAACCCCCAGTTCAGATGTGGTCCAAAACATGGACACCTTTCTGATACTCATTCCAGATGACATCTTTAAGCCCATCCCCAACAAGATTCTGTCACTCTTCAAGATGGCATCTTTAAGCCCATCTCCAAATGTCATCTCTAAGCCCATTCCCGCATCCATTGCTTTGACGAGTGCAAATTTAAGGGCATTCTAGTGTCCAATCTCCTTTTACCCTCGAGTCGCGAAAGGCAAACTTGCCAATCTAACTCTTCGGATTCAAGAAGATTGAACAGGGGCAACTGTTGTACCCCAAAATTTGCCCTCCCATTTCTCATTGATTTCTCATCACAAAGCCCTTGAAGCTCAAGATCCAGTTAAGGGTTTCACCTACTCAAGACTTCTCCTTGAATTGTTGACCCAAATTAGGGTTTGTGTTTGCACAAAGATGTTTTGACCTAAAATGCCTAAGATGACTTCCATGCTTCATGTTGGACTCCCAAGTTTATCCATACCAAGTTTCAAGTCTTGATTCCAAATTTTGCCCAGTCAATTGGACAGTTGACCTAGAAATCAGTTGTATTGGGGAAAAAGTCAACTGTGGCCAATTGACAGTCAAACCTCATGAAAATTGACCCACATCAACATTATGAACTCACATGGACCATTTGATCAAGTTTGGATCATAATTCCACAAGAAATTTGATCAGATCACCACCAGGGCAAAATGGTCATTTTTAGGGTTTTGACTGCACAAAGGCCATTTTTGACTGTTTGACCTAGCCAATGGCAAACCAAGCTCACATATGGACTCAAGGACCCCATGGAATTGTCTTGACATGCTCAACAAGTTCAAAAGATCCCAAATGCACAAGATTGACAGTTGAATTTCCCAGTCAATTGATCAATTTTGACTGTATACTGAAAAGTCAAACTTTGACTTTTTGGTCAAAATCAAATGTCAAGATTCATTTTTCATCAAAGCATGCCAAATCATGAAACTTGTTCATCAAGAAATCAAGAAATGCAAATTAGGGTTTGAAATGAAGATTTTTCATAACTTAGAATTTTTCTAAGTTATGAAAAACCCTAATTTTTTCCTAACTTTGCCCCACTTTCTCACCAAGATTCATTTGGATTCAAGCAAAGGTCAAAACATGAAAGTTGTAGCCTATTGCATAATCTACAACTTTGATTCACAAAGTGTTCTCAAAAGAGGCTTGTATCTCAAGTTACAATTTTTGGAACAAGGGTACCAAACCATTCTTAACTTAGAGAAAATTTGACCTATTTTAGGCAAGGTTTTTACCTAACTTCAAGACCATTTTTTATATACTTCCACTTGGAATTTCAATTTGCATTTCAAAGATGGATTGTAGTACACATTCCAAGCTTTCCAAAATGTCCAAGAACTCATCAAACAACCTCATGGTTAGGGAGAATCGAATTTTGCAATATGGGAAAAACTCACTTTTGTTATGGCCAATTTCCATGTTCATACACTTAGGAAATTTTCAAATCAGCATGCTTTCCTTGATTACAGGCCTCTAAACCATCCAACACTCATAAATTTAATGCAAACTCTTTGTGCCAAGACCATATTCTATGTGTTCAAGCATTGCATAAAGGTTTAATCCATTTTTAGAAAAAAGTAATATATCCATTTTGATAAAGTTGCACTTTATGTCAAATTGCAAATCCAAGCAAGTACATTTGAAATCTCTTTGGCACAAGTTTATGGACTAAACACACTGATCAAGGGGAAGGTTAGCAGCATAGCTTGGGGGCCTGCATCAGTCTAGAACACCAAGTTGCCTTTTGTTGCTTAAAGAGTAAGAAAGATAGGATATCATACAACAACTTTCATCTCAGCAAACCAAGCCTTAAGAAAAGTTATCAAACACATTCAAGACATCCATTCTGAGCTAGAACACGAGCCTACCAAGCCCCAAACACTCTCATTCACAAAATCACCATTGAACTGCACAAAAATAGGGTCTGCTGCAGATTTAATCACACAACTCATTTCCATCGTGCATTCTTGTTAAAACCACTTCAAACACCTTCCCTACCATCAATGCAAACTATCCAAAGCATTAGAAGTGGACTGTAACTCCTCTAATCAGTTTGGCTATTTTCATTTTCTTGTTTTGCAGTTGAAGTTCCATAACACGATTCAGCTAGTTTCAAAGCAAAGTAAAGTTTGGAATAGCATCCCTGGACCTCAAGGAAGTTGTACCAATCATCACCTTGCACTGAAAGTACCTCAATCATCAGATACAACTTCAACTGAACAGGTAAGTTCATGAATTCGTATCTATCTATCCAGGCATTGTTAGCTTTAGGTTTGTGAAGAAAATATGTTACATTCATAGCCCTGAACATGCCCATGTAGTTAGTTTTCATTTATGTTACGTGTGTCATGAGAATTTGATGTCTGAACATTGATAAAAAATTAGGTTAAGATTTGGGAATGGAGAAATTCTCTCTCATTTTTGAGAGTTAGATCAAGTTTTAGGTATGTATGGATTCGTTGTTTGATGCTGAACATTTTTTATGTTGTGAGTTTTCATTAAAAAGCCAGGAATCAGGATGTTTGAATCAGTGAACAAGGCGCGCGTTTTTGACATTGTTTCTGGCCAGAGGTTGAAGAAGGACTTGGTGGGCTGGGCCTGTTTGGTTATTTCTGTTTACACCATTTTTTTTGCTTTCACACCCCCTAGGCCCATTTGGCTTTATTTTTATGATTTTTGACTTTTTCTTTTTTGCTCTGACTTATTTATTTTTTCTTATAATATTAAAAATATAAAAAATATTTTTCTCACCATTTTTGAATTTATTAGGCATTTATTTGGTTTCTTTTAGTTTTGTACATAAATAAATATAAGCCTACTTTTATTTTAAAATACTAAAAAATGCAAATATATTTTATTTCTGATTTTTTATTTCATTTTCTCTTTTGAAAACATTTTATATCAAAAATACTTTTTTTTTGTAAATATTAAATATTATATTTTTTTATACATGTTTAATATATTTATCATATATATATATATATATATATATATATATATATATATATATATATATATATATATATATATATATATATATATATATATATATATATATATATATATATATATATATATATATATATATATATATATATATATATATATATATATATATATATATATATATATATATATATATATATATATATATATATATATATATAAAAGTGTGTATATTAATATATTTAGGTTAAAATACAAAATATACACACTTTTATTTTTTATTAATATTTAATATTAAAAATACCCTTTTTGACAAATATACTTCATTTTTATTTTTTATTTTGTATATAATAAATAAATATGGTACATATTAAATAATTATTACTTTTATTTAAGAAATTAGGGTTTTACCCTAAACATAAAAAATCCAAAAAATAATACTTTTTATTTTGTTTATTTGACATATAAAAATGCTCTTTTTCATACACATAAAAACATTTTCTTTGCATCTTGCATATTTATTTTATTTTCATTTAATTTGTGCAATTAAATATCTTGTAAATAATTCCACATTGATGTAATAACCTAGGTTTAATTTCCTTGTCAAATACCCCCCATTTGAACATTTGTACCCCCCTTCCCATATATTGTGTTGTAATAGTCTAGAACTTTAATTTTCGCACTTTAATGCTTTCTAAATATACCATGTTAGAATTAGGGTTTGTATGCGAATCAAAAACGACAAAAATAGTTTGACCTAATTTCAAGATAAACAAGCATGAAAATGGACAACACTAATCACACTTGCACCCCTAGGGTATTCCACTTGTTTCCTTCAATAATGGGCCATATTGCATGTTAGGTCTCTTTGGGCAAAAAACAAAACAAACAATCAAATGATCATAGTCCCTCGATGACGCTTTCGAAAGTTGCCTAAAAATGATCAAGTCCCTTAAAGAAAATTGCCCAAAGATACTTAGCACCATTGCCATTATGGTCTAAACGATGACCCGCGCCCGTCCCTTTCACATCCTAACACAAGATTGTCCACCAAATGCAATGGTGGAATAAAATTGCTAAAAGGGTTAAAACATAACAAAAATCTTTGAGAACTTTAGGGTAGATAGCTCTTAAGTACTTGTCAACTTGCGAAACAAAAACACTTGCCTATTTTTCAAAACACACTTCACAAACACTTTCAAAACAAACTTTCAAAAAAACCTTGAAACATCTTTTCAAAAAGACAAACACCTTTTGTAAAACATTCGAGTAAAGAATTGTTACAATGGTAGCCTAGACAAGGCATCCTTTTTTAAAACATTTTCAAAACCATACACAAAGCACCATTTCAAACAATTGAAAACCAAGGCAAGTTGATCTAAGCAAGTAGCTAAGAGCCCATGGATAACCATGGATAGAAAGGGTGCTAATACCTTCCCTTTCTATAATCTACTCCCCGAACCCAAGAAAAATATCTCAAAGGTTTTTGCTGTGCTTTTTAAACCTTTCCTTAGGATAAAATAAAAAGTCGGTGGCAACTCTTGCTCAACCGAAACATTTGCAAAAACAAACGCAAAACCATAGTCAGTTCTCCCACCGTATCACAATATTGCTATGTTTACTTTTAAAAAATGATTATGTTTTGAATTATTATTTGATCATGTTGTTTCCGCTGCTTAAATGAAATTTGAATTTTCAGACATTTTTTATCATTATAATCTTTATTATAATTTTAAAAATAGTATGTGTTACATATCATAATCTATGAGCAGGTTTTGTTGAATTGTAGCATCCTAAATATTTTTTTGGTTAGTTTACTCTGATAATTTGCTTAAATTGCGTGGGGGTTATTTAGGGTGTTATATAGTGATATCAGCGTAGGTCGGTCCTGTTATACCTTAATTTTTACTCGTTAAGATCCTTCATCATTTTGCATCTTTGCAATACATCAAGATCACAACCTTAGGTTGCTTCATAGCTTTACTCTCTCTTCTTTAAGTTTGCCTTTGAGGGATCACCATGCATCCATTTTTGTATCTTGCACATACATTATTTATATTTTACTAACATCTATTCAAAATACTAAAAGATATATTCCGTTTCTCTTTGTTTGCTTTGCTTGCTTTGCAAGGACAAGTGTGAACCAAGTGGATCAAATAATTGCCCTCAGCTATATTTTTCATCTGATCAAAGTCAAAATGTGATTAACATTGATCTTCAAGGACTTGTGGATTAGGGATTGGCCTATAATCTTAGGTGATATCATTTTCAAGCATCATTCAATCTCAATTGATCAAGGACTCCCCAAGGTTGGGTTGCTTATTGCTCAAAATAGATCAAAGGTTCACGTGTTTATTTCCATGCCTTCATCATCAAGTAACCTCAAGTGTGACCACGTGTAATAAAATATAAATTAAGGCTTCATCATTCTAAGCTCATATGATTTTCATCATGCCTTGGATTGCTAGAAAAGATCAAAGATCTCAAAGTTATGCAAAGTGGTTTGACCTAATTTGGCAAGTTTTCAAGTAAATATTCACAAGACCATAACTCTTTAATTTTTCAACATTTTTGGATGGTTCTTTTTTAATATGACTCTCCTTGACGTTCTCTCTAACTTATTTTTACAAGTAAAGAGCTAATTATATGATGAAAGTCATCAAAAGTTTGAAAACATTATAGGTCATTTGTGGACTTAGTGGAATTTTGACCTAATTTCAAGTGGTTTTTTTTCCAAAATTTCAAGAATCATAACTTGCTCAATTCTTATCACATGGAGCTCATTATTTTTTCACAATACACTTCATGATTCCCTCTAAAAGTTCTCTTCAGTGATCAAGTTTTAATTTTGCTTGGAAAGACATGAAATTCACCAAAAGATTACCGATCATTTTAAGAATATTAACTTAGAAATTTTTCTAAGTATGGAAGTCAGATTTTTGTACCAACTTCAACATGACATATCTTTTTGATAAAGTTTCCAAATGAATACTTTATTTTCACATTGTAATCCTTGTGGCAAAATCTATCAATTTCAAAAACAATGAGATCATAAAGCCTCTTGTGCATGATGCCCTATGAATTTGAAAATGGTTGCTTGGATATGAAGTTTTGCCATGATCAGAAGTTGTTTGGCACCTACAACGCAAGTTTAGAGTGAGTTTTGGATAACTTGCAAGTCACACTTTTCATTCTTCGATCTTCAAATGATTTCACTCAATTCTTGATCATTTCACACGCTTTAACAAAGCATCATCCTCAACTATAAATAAGGACCTCATTACCTTCATTTCCCATTCTTTTGATAGCCAATTCACCTCTATTCAGGTCCCATTTGAACTCTGAACTTGTAAGTTTCATTTTTATATCCACACCCTTACACAAGCCAAAATTCTCATTCATGAAGCTTCCTTGAACTTTAGTGAAGCTAACAAGATCAAAAGCAAGCAAAATTGTGCATCATAGAGAGCTCTCCAAGTCAGTTTTCAGAAGGTTTTGAGCACACTTCAAACAAGTTGTTGGAGGCACCATTTCTCACAACTCAAATTACTGTGATGATCCTTGATGTTCACTGATGCTTACTACATCATTAATTTTCACAGTTTGATCTATTAACTATGTCTGTTTTGGAATTTAGTTTTTGAAACTCCTTTTGGTTTTTCTCAAATCGAGTACACCACTGTTTAAATAAAATTTTCATGAAGACATGGTTGAGATCATCTTATTGAGACGCTTATAATAATATCAATTTCATAGGCTATGGTTTCCTCTTTTTAAATCACGAAATTGCTCTAGTTTTCTGTAAAATTTTGAAGCTGGAGGTTGAAGATGATGAGGTGTCATCATCCAACCAGTGACTCACTTCGACTATGGTCCCTCACTTCTTTGCCTTTGTATTTGCCACTATGATTAAGTGAGAATCATCTAACGCCTCCGATCTTTTTGGATTTATTTTTATTTTACAAAATTTGTTTTAAATTCATTTTTTCTTTAAAATTTTATAACTCCATTGATTTTATCCAAAAAATATGAAAAATTACAAAAACATATGTTGAATTATTCCTGATTTTATGGATATTTTTTTAGATTTTTATTTTAAGGTTTACTGCTTTTTTTAAAATAATTTTTGGATTCTTTGCATTGTTTTAATTGGATTAAAAATGTTTTTAATACTTTTAAAATTCTGAGAATATTATTATATGATCCTATGATGGTTTCTGACCTATGGTGATTTTTGTTTTATTTTTCTTTTAGCTTTATTATTTTCTATCCTTCTTTAGATCTTTTGCCGAATTTTAAATAGTTTAAAAATAGTTTTAGGTCTTCTAAAATTATGAAACTATTTTCTAAATATATTATAGACCCTCTCTGATTTATTTATGGTCTCACTTTATTTTTATTTGATGTTTTAATTAGACTTTGATGTTTTACTCTTTTATTTCCATTTAAAATCAATTTTAAAATTCATTTATTAATTGTTTAATTGTATTTTAATGATGCTTGACTTTGTTGACTGGTTGGGTTCATGGTCCCTTTGATCATAAGTTTCATCAACCTCATTGGATCTTGAGTGTTGATGGGGTGAAAACCATAACCCATCAAAATGGATGAATGATGTTGATGATAACTTGATCAAGACCTTGATCAAATTTGGATTTCTATTTTGTCTGGTTCACTTTATCTTTACTCCATCTCTTTCTTCTTGTTTTTTTCTTTTACATCGATTGGATGATGATTGATTCATCTTTGTTTAGTTGAACTTAGAATGGTACTTGATAAACATTCATCATTTCAAATCTACCTCTAAGTGATCAATTAATCACTGAAGGTACTTTAGATTGATTATAAGTTTGTCCTAATATATCATGAAGGATTTGATTGATGTAATGATCTCATCTCCTCAACCTAGGTCTTTATCCATATTTGTTTTACTTGTGCTACATGGTTTATGAGTATGGTTTCTACCATATCTCTAACATGTATGGTACATACATTGTTATTGACAGGTCTTGTATAGTATTGACTTCTATATAAATTCGTATGTGATTGCTTAACATAGCGCTAAATTTGTCCCAAATCGGAAAACTAACATACTAACTCTAACAATTATTGTACTAACTTTTGTTTTAATGAAATTTAATTTTTTTCATTTACTTTATGCCTTTAATTTATTGTAGCATCTTTATCATTCTTGTCATTTATCTTTTTTCTCTTTACTTTATGTCATTTTCCGTTTGCTCACTCGAGCATTTTATTTTTTATGTTATTCTTCTTTTGTTCACTTGAGATTTCTTTTTATTTTAAACACATTAATAATCAACTTGAACATTAAAAGACTTAAGGCTCTCTTTGGACTATGGTGATTATTCCTTTTCATCTTAGAGTATTTGGACCTTTTGGACTTAGGATATGACCTTGAGACATTGAGACATATGGACCCTGAGATCTTGTTGTTATTTTGTCTGTGTATTGGGTACTTTTGTTGGTGCAAGTGTTACTTTGAAAATCATCGGATGCAAGAATAATTCATCCAAGACATCAAGTTCATCTGATGCTAAGCTTGCACCTGAGGCACAATTATTAATTTGATGCTTATTACTTTATTGTGTGGCTTTAATCCAAAGGAATGAGATGTATTGTTTGACTTGTGTCAAGATGACTGCTCTTGTTTGGGGCTAGACCTTTCCTACTTTAGCTTTTACTTTATTCTTTAGGATATTCCCTTCATCTCTTTCCCATCTTCTTTATTTTTCAAATCTTCTCCCTCCTTTTCAAAACCTTCTTTGTTTTCAAACTTAAACCACTTTCAATAAAAACTTTGACTTTGTCAAGTGTATTAAAAACCTTTTTTTAATCAAACCTTAATTCACTTAACCAAATTTAAACCTTTTTCTTCAAAGACTAAAAATAAAAATAAAAACTCATTCAAATTATTTTTCCATTTAGATTTTTTATTTAAACCTTTTTCTTACGATTAGACACTAGTCGTCTTTGAATTTGAGTTGTAATCCTTCTAACTCCATGATATTGGTTGATTTTGGTGTAAAAACCTATCCACCTGGAATGGTTAGTGGCATACTTGTTGAATTATCCAAGTTAGAGCCCTCCTTTTCATTTGTGATGCAAATATCAAACTTTCACATGTTCATGGTGAATTAGTTGAGTATTCTTCTTAAGATGACAAAATGCCTCTTCATTTATAAATGCCTCTCCATAGGCCTCAGTACTATGATCAGCCACAAGTAGTTTCTGTTGTTTCTGCAATTAGTGCTTAACCAGTCCAGGTTCCTCAATGTCAGGTTATGGGGAAAAATCAGAATAGCAATGCAAGGACTAGGACTCAGTTTGATCCTATTCTAATGACCTACACTAAATTGTATCCTACAATGGTGCAAAAGGGTTTGATTACAACTAGGCCTCTGACTCCTCCAAATCCTCTTCTAGTCGGATTCAGATCTAATCTCCACTGTGATTTCCATCAACGTGTTGCAGGCAATGATTTGGAACATTGTTACTCACTGAAGGCCAGTGTGCAAGAATTGGTTAGGGCTAAGACTCTCTCTTTCAAAGTTCACGTTCCTAATGTTAATAAAAATCCATTTCCAGGGCATGACAAGTGAAGCTTTAGTAAGAGCCAGACTATCTTCCTAAAGCCAGTGTTTCATACAGGATAGCTCATCCTTGTTACTGATTAGTGACCAGGCCATGTTTCCTTCTGTTTGTATTTTCTTTTAATTGTATTAAGCTGTTTCTTTCAATCTTTGTTTGTACTTTCATATTAATTTTAATGAAATAAGCATTGAAATGTTTTGATTCAATTCATTTTCATTTATTGCTTTCAAATATATTTCTCCTGTTTACTTGTTTTATCAAGCTTTTGTTTATTCAAATATTTGAAGGAGGATAATGAAAAAAAAACCCATAACTGTTGTTGGTATCATTTCAAAAAAAAACTTTGCTAATTATGTACATGCATTGTTTCAGTTTCTAAACTCTGGAGAAATAAGGAAGTTAATCCCTTGTCAACCTCTTTGAGCCTAGAAGTTGGAGTTTCTTTCTATACGAAAAAACCCACAACCTTAACCCGTGGTAGGGTAGTTCTCAGTTAATTTGGATATGCATTTAAATACAAGATAAATCATGCAAGATACCTTTCAATAAAGGTTATAATCAAGCTTTCCTTCACACACATCAAAAAAGTGTCAAAGATGTCTTCCAAATCAAAAGTGATAGTGATGGTTCTCCGTAATCATTAAGCCAGACATTCACTATCTTTCAAAAAAAAGAAAAGAATGAAATTGTAATACGGTGGGAGAACCGAATTTTTTATTTTATCCAAATGTGCGGATAGCTAGAGTCGCCACCGACTTTTCTTTTATCCAATATTTAGGAAAGGTGAAAAGAACAGGAAAACCTTTGATAGATTTTGAGTTCGGGGGGTAAGATATGAAAAGGGAAGGTGTTAGCATCCTTTTCATCTGTAGTTATCTAAGGACTCTTGATTGCTTAGCTCACTTTTGAAAGTCTGTCTTTGTGTTGTAGCGGTAGAAATGTTCAAGACTAAGCCATTTGATTGACTAGACTTTATACAAATCAAAATAAAAATCGCCATCGCGCTTTATTGTTTCCAAAGGAATGGGAAAAGAGCGAATAACCCAAAAAGAGAGGGAAAGATTCAAGGTAAGGGGGTTGGTTATGCAAAGGGAAGGTTTTAGCACCCTAAACATCTACGGTACTCCGCAGGAGCCTCTTTGTAAAATCTGTATATTTTGTCTATGAAAACTGTTGTATATAAAATGGATGGTGGAAGTGAGAAAAGAAATATATTTTTTATGATTTTTGCAACCACCACGGTTGTGAACCTTTAGTGCCTACGTACCATCTTTAGTGCAATAGGGGATCAGGATACACGTAGTTCCTATTTTAAAAATTTAAAACACAAATGCGTTGGTTAATTTTATGAGATAAAACATCATCGTCATTGTCCGTGTGGAAAACATACCTACTACCCACAATCATGAGAAAGGAGAATTTGCATCATCTCAAAGTGGAGGATATGGCTTGGATTTTAAAATTAATAATGCCTCACTCAACACCCAAGTGGAAAATATCTCTCTTCACTATATATTGTAGAAGTATAGTTGTTTGCATCACTACAAGGATTGACAAGAGTTCAGTCTTTTAAGAAAAGTTTTAAAAGGTAAAAAACCAAAGTGGCAAAATGGTTTGAAATGAGATTGATTGAATTTTAGTCTTCTCACAAAAAAGATGTCAAGGTATTATTAAGTTGATTGGAGTTTATTTATGAAAATATTTTGAAAATGCATGGACATAAGTCCAAGTTTATTATGAAAATGGTTCAAGTTTTAAAATAAGAAGAGTTTTCAAAAGGAGGAAGAAGATTTTTGAAATTAAAGAAGACGGGAGGAGAAGAAAGGACTATCCTAAAGCACACGGTAAAAGCTAGAGATAAGAACCATCAAACCAACAAGAAGCCAAAACTTCACATTATGAGCCAAGACAGAATTCCCATTCCTTGGATTGAAACCAAGCAAGCAAAAATACTAGACCTCTTGAGAGAACAAAACTTCAAGTGTATTAAGTCTTCAAAAATATTGGGCAGAGTAACGGCTGTATACGGGTGAATTCCATATTACAAACAGAGGAGGTAATCACAAAAACCTGCACACAAAAACAAACAAGCAACCCAATGTATTGAGGTAAACCTCAAGAACTCCAGACAAAATAATCAGATAAGATCTCCAAGATAGGTCAAGGTTTCTAATCCTAAGTCCAAGAAAAGTCCCATGCTCCATAATGCCAAGTGTGATACGGTGGGAGAACTGACTTGATGTTTTGAGTTTCGATCGCATTTGTGCGGATAGCAAGAGTCACCACCGACTTTTCTTTTATCCAAAAGGAAAGGTAAAAAAGAACAGGAAAGACCTTTCGAGATTATTTCTCGGGTTCGGGGGGTAGATTATGAAAAGGGAAGGTATTAGCACCCTTTTCATCCATGGTTTTCCATGGGCTCTTAGTTACTCGTTTAAATCACTTGCTTTTATTTGACAGTGTGCTTGTGGTGTGGGCTTTGAAAGTATTTTGAAAAATCTCTTTGTAATGGTTCTCGTCTCTATAAGAACGCGTACAAAGTTTTGTTTCGAAAAGTGGTTCAAAGATGTGTTTGTGAATCGTGTTTTGGAAAGTGTTTTTGAAAAGATGTTTTGCAATGGTTCTCGTCTCTATAAGAACATATACAAAACGTCTTGTCTTTTTGAAAATGTTTTGAAATGTAAGTGTAAACAATTTTTTATCGTGAGCAAGCGAGTAACTAAGAGCGAATCTATCTACTCGAAAGGTCTTAAATTGTTCTTTTCTTCCTCTTTTAATGGTGCTATCTTACCCATTGATTTGGTAAGAATCCCCATCGTTGGATGTGAAGGGACATGCGCGGGTCAATTTTACAATCATTGAAAGCAACTTAAGAGACGCTTTAGCAATTTTTGTAAGGGATGAGATCGTTTTATCGAAGGCAACATCGAGGGTCATCGAGGGACTATGATCTTTTTTATAGAAGGGTCATTGCTAAAGCGTCCCATATTCGAGGGACATGATTGTATTTCCGAGGCAACGAGCGAGGTTACCCTAGAGGTGCGCGTGTGAAAAAGTGTGTTGGTTTCAAGTTATTTTATTCTTTGATTAGGTCATCTAGCGATTGATTTTTGAATATTACCATACACGCCTAGTTACTATACAGTATAAGGAAAACAATAAATTACCGGAATTGAAATTCTACGCTATTACGAAACATTCTGGAATGGGGGTACAATTTTTACAAATGGGGATGAATCAAATGTGATAGAAAGGTCCAAATAATAATCAATACAACCAAATCGAATTTTGTGCGATTAATGAAAGCTATAATAATCTATGAAATAAAATCAACAAAATATGGAAATGAAATTTTAAGTATTTATTTGAAAAGATAAAAAGTAAAAACCTATTCTAAAAATAAAATAAAATAAATGATTAAATTATATGTTTTATTTTTGTATTTTATTTACTTAAGTAAAATCTAAAGAAACAAAACAAACTAAATTATTTTTTGGTGTTTTATTATGTAAATTAAATCTAAAACATGGTTTATTAAAGAAATAAAATGATAAAAATTATTTACAAAGTCTAAATCAAATTAATTATAAAAAAATATATATTTTAAGTTTTAAAAGTATTTTATATAACAAAAAAAAAGAATGAGAAGAAAATAAACTAACAAACAACATGGGCTTATGGAGGATTTGGGGATGAGGCCCAAAGGAAAAGATTGGGCTTAAGGGGCATAGGCGGTGGGTGATCCAACTCATGTTAGAAAAATAAAATCAATTTTCTAAAACCAACTTAACCACAGTTTTAAGGGATAACACAAAATTAGGGCTTGGAATGTTTGTAACTCACACGGTGCCGCTAGTTCATCTTTGTTCATCTTTGTTCATCTCCTCCCTTTTGCTGGAACCTTCTATCCTTACTGACTAACCCATCCCTGTCTCATTTCGCGAACAAATCGCTCTTTCTAGTAACATACCGCCTCTTTGCCTCACAGCGATTCACAATTTTGAAACCCTAATTTTTGAATTCGGATTCAAACCCCAAAAGACCCGAGGCTGCCTCATCCTTGACCTTCCTAAAACTCTCTGTTACTGGAACGCAACCCTCTCGTCTCCCTAATCAAGCTTTATCGATTTTTGAAAAGGTAAGGTTTCTCTGTTATTTTTAAAGCTTAACGATTTTTTTGATCATTCCATCTTTATTGTGTTTCCTGTTAACTAAAGCTTTGTTCTTTAAAAAATGTAGAAATTACGTTTATGGAAGTGTGAGAAAGAGGAAGGGCTCATACCTGTTGGAGCTTTACAATTTCTTGTGATTTTCTGTGAAATAGGAAAGGGAAAGCGAGACGGATGGTATTCCAGCGGTGGCAGAGGTTTTATGAGGACGAGAACGTGGCTTCACTGGTTTGTCGGTAACCTTCCTCTGTTTTCTTTGAATGATGATTATCAAGTTTTCTGGATTTTTGTGGTTTGTTACTTTTTTTTTAGTTTTGCTTTGTTCACAGTTTTGGGACTTTTAGGCTTTGTTAACATATTTTCTGAGTTTGAGCTTGTTACTGTGTTTGAAACTTGTTACTGTGTTTGGGATTTCTTGATGGTTAGAAGGTTTTTGGATGGAGGCTTTGTTACTGATTTTCTAAGTTTGAGGTTTGGTTATGGTTTTTGGGTTTTTGAGGCTTGTCTGATGGTTTTTGGTTTGAGGCTTAGTTACCGGTTGGCATTTTGAGGCTTTGTTACGGTTTCTTTGGTTTGATGATGGTGACTGGTTTTTGTTGTTTGTATGGTTAACAGTTTTGTGAGATTTTGGTGATGGTTATGTTGCTTGCTTGATGAGTTTGATGCTTGGTTACAGGTTTTGAGTTTTGAGGATAGTTGCTGTGTTTGATTTGTGATAATGTTGGTTTACAGTTTTTTGTTCTCCTCCTTTCTTTTGGACTGCCCTGCTTCTGTTATATTGACTCTTCAAAATGTTGTGGCCTCTTGGCCTTTGGTCTCTACAATAGGTTTTGCTTACAACAGGTTTTGCTTGGTTTTGTTTTTTAGCAGTTTTGATGATTCAGGGGTTTGCAGCAGGTCTTGCTTAGTTTTGTTTTTTTATCAGTTTTGATGATTCTTGGGTTTGCAGCAGCTCTTCCTTTTGCAATAGAACTTTTGCAGGATGTGCATTTTGGGCAATTCTATAGAATAGGTGACTTCTTTCCTCTCTTATCTCTCAATGACAATAAAAAAGAAATTTGCTCTTTTACCTTTTTTACTATTTCTGAAAGGTCTGCAGTTTGGAAAATGATGATTTCTTGAGCAAGTTTTGCTATTTTGTTTGATTTAGCTATTTGCTTATTTTCCGTACTGCTGCCTCGTTTTTGTTGATGTTGTTGTTGTTTGTCCAGTTGTAATAATGCTGCTGTTTGTTTGGGTTGTGACAATGTTGTTTTTTTGGTTTGTGACAATGATGTTTGTTTGATTCGTGTGTCTGCTGTTTGTTGTTTGCGGGGCTGTTTGTTGTTTGCGAGGCTGGTATTTGTTCAGTTTGGTAATGCTGCTTGTTTGGACAGTTTGTAATGCTGTTTGTTCTTGTAGCATGCTCGCGAATTCTTTTCTTCTTTCTTTTTGTGAACCAAGAAGGGTAACCTTCTTGTGATTTGCAACTAGGGAAAATAGGTTGTGATGAAATAAAATAGCATTCTGATTCCACATTGCAAACCATAATGATGAATACTTTTTTTTTGGAAAATTTCTTGTTCATGCCCATATAATTTGCACTAATCATGTTTTCTTTCTGTTGTCTTCATGTGAACAAAATTGGATATGACAAAGAAAAGAACGCAAGAAATCTGTAGCAAGCATGGAAGTCTTGGAGATAAGCAAAGGAATCTGATACGACTTCAATCTTCAAACAACTTAGACATAGATTAATTCTCCTAGGCCAAACATTCATTTGGATTTTCCTTGTAACTTAGAAAGATCATTCTTGTATTGTGTTGTATCCAATAGTACCAATTCATCTTTAAATACAATAAATTGTAAAACATAAAGTATTTAAAAGAATAAATTGTTTTGTAACAATGTTTGAAATTGGAGAAAATCTTGAGTTGTAGCATGAAGTATTGTGGTGTCATTTTATAACTTGAAATCCTTTATCAACAACAATTTGTAATTTCTCTTCGCATCCTAATTAATTTTTGAAATTCCTAATCAGGATATTTGAAATAAAATTCTCCAGTCTGGTAACTTAAATTCCAAATAATTCCAATAACTTTGTAACTGCATTTCAAACAAACACGCACCGTGTACTCCATTTCCTAACAAAACAAATGTTTTAAGGACGTAAATCATCTGGTCAACCTGGATCCCCAAAATCATGATTGTCCTAAATGACAATCTTAACTTCCATCTCTTGTCCCAAACAAATCATGCTCTAAGAACAAACATTATCCTTTCAGTAAACTGTTTTAAGAAAATTCAAAATCAATCAAATGCCTTATGATGATTTGATAATTTTAAAGTTTTCTAAACTCAAATTTCTTCCGATTCTTTGAAGATAAACTCGTGAGCGATATCACATGTGACCATGAACAGACATAATCGTCTCAAAATCTTGTAGCTTAAAGAAATCATAAATACAACCTTGAGGAAGCATGAAGAACTATGAAGGCCAAATAGATCTTGAAAACTCATTTTCTTTTGAGAATTGCAAAAAAAAACCTAATTACTGGTTTACTGCCACAAAAGAGAATCTGTCTGGTTGATTTCTGAGCCAACTTGAATATCCGAGAAACCCTAGGGTTATGTATTCTTATGAAAAATGGGAGGGCAAATTTTTGGGTAAACAGCTGCCCCTGTTCAATCTTCTTAAACTTGAAAAGCGAAATCGACATGTTTTTCGTTTGTGGCTTGAAAGTAGAAGATGATTGAACACTAGAGTGCCTATAAATTTGCACTTGATGACGCGCTGGTTTGATTGTGTATGGAAATGGGCTTAAAGATGCCATTTGGATAAACAGAGGAGAATTGTCGGAGATGGGCTTATAGATGCCATCCAAAGGTGATTGTAGACGGAAAGTTTGAACTGGATCTGAACAAAGAATGAATCAGAATAAACCGTTGAGAGATTTATCTGAACCAGTAAAAATATGGAGACAAATCAGAATAAACCGTTGAGAGATTTATCTGAACCAGTAAAAATATGGAAATGAATCAGAATAAACCGTTGAGATATTTATCTGAACCAGTAAAAATCTAGAGACGAATCAGAATAAACCGTTGAGAGGTTTATCTGAACCAGTAAAAATCTGGAAATGAATCAGAATAAACCGTTGAGAGATTTATCTGAACCAGTAAAAATCTGGAGACGAATCAGAATAAACCATTGAGAGATTTATCTGAACCAGTAAAAATCAGCCTTTTCTCGGAAACTGGTCTGTATTTAACTTGTTGAAGATTTGTGTCTGTCAGAAGTTTGTTGATAATAATTGTCAAATGTCTCTTTCCTGTAAAAAGGTGAAGAGTTAATTGTATGCAATGATATGATGTATGCGATGCATTGTGTGATATTTTCCTCTCAAAATAAATGAGATTGCACTGTATGCACTTCAATTGTCAATGTTATGACGTATGTATGTGAATGTATGAAAATAAATCCCCTATGAAGTACTGATGGGTGAATTTCCAGGTAAATGCTCTGTTGCAGAAGGGAAAATCCAGACATTGCTTGTGATATTCTACTGGAGAAATCTGAGAAGTTGGGCAACTTGCTGGAGATACTTTGGACCAGTGGTTGGAAATTTTTGCTCTGGCTGAAGAAAGTACTTGCAAGGGTTTTATGGAATGGCTCACAGATATTACTCTATTTCTTAAAGTCATTAGTAATTGTCTTTCTGTTTTTTATTTATTTATTTGTAACAGTAATCACGTTCAAATGCATATGTTCAAAAATAAATCATTGGACGTTTTTGTAAATAAAATAAAGAAAAACAGATGGTTTTGCACTTTCAAAAGGGATATCTTTGTATTAATTTGAACAAGTGTTTTTTGTACAATGAGATGAGACATTCTAGCAAGAGAATGTCGTCGTAAGAAAAATGAAAATTTGATACAAAGAAAGGATAGCTATGTGAAATAATCCCACGGGGTTCCCGTTCTGCTATAGTCTTCATGTCTTTGAATGTCTTGTCCGCTAGTTGCCTCGGCGAAGTCGATTGGATTGATTTAAAGCCAGCTGAGTTGATTGGTTGATGCTGAAGATTGTTTGCCAGATGATCCAACGGGACATAGTCATACACTTTAATCCCTAACTTTTTCCTGGACCGCCCTTCGGGTTTTCAGTCCACCGGGATACCCTTTTTTTCCCAAGCCGCCCTTTCGGGTTTTCGACTTGCCGGGTGTACAGATTTTTTTATTTTCATCCCTTATTTTTTCCCGAACCCTTTTGGTTCGCCGGGAAGCCCTTATTTTTGACTAGGCCAGTCAACCTAGCGGGTCTTTGATCATGCGTAGTATCTTTTAACTATGTCCATATTTACAGGGTATGGGAGGTCGTCGCCATCCATAGAAGTCAAGATCATTGCTCCACCAGAGAAAATGCTTTTGATCACAAATGGCCCTTCATATGTAGGGGTCCATTTTCCCCTGGGATCACCTTGTGGAAAAATGATACGCTTGATTACCAAGTCACCGATCCGATATACCTGACATTTGACCTTTTTATTAAAAGCTTTGATCATGCGTTTTTGGTACATCTGACCATGACAGATAGCTGTAAGCCTCTTCTCATCAATAAAGTTTAGTTGGTCAAACCGAGTCTGAATCCAATCTTCTTCATTCAAACCAGCATCCTTCATGATTCTCAGAGAGGGGATCTGGACCTCAATAGGTAAGATAACTTCCATGCCATATACGAGAGAATAAGGTGTTGCCCCAGTTGATGTGCGAGCTGTGGTACGATAGCCATGGAGAGCGAATGGTAGCATCTCATACCAGTCTTTGTATGTGACTGTCATTTTCTGTATGATCTTCTTAATGTTTTTGTTAGCAGCTTCTACAACACCACTCATCTTTGGCCGGTAAGGGGAAGAATTGTGATGCTGAATCTTGAATTGCTCGCACAAGGCGGTGATCATAGTATTATTCAGATTTGTACCATTATCAGTGAGGATTCTCTCTGGGATACCGTACCGACAAATGAGATTCTGCTTGATGAATCGGGCGACCACATTCTTAGTAACGGAAGCAAAGGAAGCTGCCTCAACCCACTTTGTAAAATAGTCGATGGCCAATAAGATAAAGCAGTGTCCATTGGAGGCCGTTGGCTTGATTTCCCCAATCATATCGATTCCCCACATATCAAATGGCCAAGGAGCCGTCAAGACATTCAGAGGAACCGGAGGTACATGCACTTTGTCGGCATAGATTTGGCACTTATGGCAAGTCCGAGAGTGTTGATAGCAATCTTCCTCCATGGTAGACCAATAATAGCCTGCCCGTAGGATTTTCTTTGCCATTGTATGCCCACTGGAATGTGTACCAAAAGTGCCTTCGTGTAGCTCACCCATGATCCTTTCAGCCTCAGCCTTGTCTATGCACCGAAGCAACACAGAGTCATGACTGCGTTTGTACAGAATTCCATTACTAAGGAAGAATTTAGCCGAGAACCTTCTCAAGAATTTCTTGTCATTCACCGAAGCTCCTTCTGGATATTCCTGAGACTCGAGATACCTTTTGACTTCATGAAACCAAGGCTGGTCCACTACTTCTTCGGTATTAATCTCGTGACAGTAGGCTGGTTCATTCATCCGCTCAATGGAGATTTGAGGAGCCTCGTTATCCCAATTAAGTTTAAACATAGATGACATTGTAGCTAATGCGTCTGCTAGCTGATTTTCTTCTCGCGGGAAATGCTCGAAGGTAATCTTCTCGAAATGTGGTAACAATGTCAACACATGTTCTTTATAAGGGATAAGGTTGGGGTGCTTGGTATCCCATTCCCCTTTTACTTGACTGATGACCAAGGTTGAATCTCCAAATACATCCAAGTGTTTGATTCCCAAGTCTATGGCAGCCTTGAGACCAAAGATGCACGCTTTGTATTCTGCCATGTTGTTTGTACAGTTGAAGCAAAGTCTGGCAGTAAAAGGAGTATGATATCCTTCAGGAGATATGAGTATGGCATCGATACCATTTCCAAGTGCGTTGGATGCCCCATCAAAGATAAGGGTCCATCAGGATCCTTGTTTAGGTCCGTCATATGGCCTGATCTCTTCGCAGTTGTCTAACGTCATGATGTCTTCATCCGGGAATTCAAACTTCATGGACTGATAGTCTTCTACATCTTGGTGAGCAAGATGATCAGCCAATACACTTCCCTTTATAGCTTTCTGGGTAGTATACTGTATGTCATATTCTGTCAGGATCATCTGCCATCTTGCTATTCTCCCAGAAAGAGCAGGCTTCTCAAATATGTACTTTATTGGATCCATTTTAGATATCAACAAAGTAGCGTGGTTCAGCATATACTGTCACAGCCGGCGAGCAGCCCATGCCAGAGCGCAACAAGTTTTCGTGAGCAGTGAATATCTTGTTTCACAGTCGGTAAACTTTTTGCTCAGGTAATAAATAGCATGCTCTTTTCGGCCAGACTCGTCATGCTGCCCCAGCACACACCCCATTGAGTTTTCTAAAATAGTTAGATATAAGATCAATGGTCTTCCTTCGACAGGTGGCAACAACACAAGAGGTTCTTGCAGGTATTCCTTGATTTTGTCAAAAGCAACTTGGCATTCGTCATTCCATCTGACTACTTGATCTTTCTTCAAGAGTTTGAAGATTGGTTCACAAGTAGCTGTCAGGTGAGAAATAAACCTGGCTATGTAATTCAGACGTCCCAAGAATCCTATAACTTCTTTCTCATTACGAGGATACGACATTTCTTGTATCGCTTTAATCTTGGCAGGATCAACTTCGATACCCTTGTTGCTGACGACAAAACCCAAGAGTTTACCAGACCGTACCCCGAATGTGCACTTGTTTGGATTCAATCTCAACTTGTACTTCTTCAGCCTTTCAAACAGCTTCTGTAGGTGATCGAGGTGCTCTTCTTCCGTCTGCGATCTGGCTATCATATCGTCTACGTAGACCTCTATCTCATGGTGTATCATGTCATGAAATAAAGCTACCATAGCGCGTTGATAGGTTGCCCCAGCATTCTTTAGTCCAAATGGCATGACCTTATAATAGAAAGTGCCCCACTGTGTAACAAAAGTCGTTTTCTCCATATCCTCAGGCGCCATTTTGATTTGGTTATAGCCCGAGAAGCCATCCATGAAGGAAAACACTTTGTGTTGCACCGTATTGTCAACCAGGATGTCGATGTGGGGAAGTGGGAAATCATCTTTGGGGCTTGCCCTGTTTAAGTCTCTGTAGTCCACACACATTCGCACTTTACCATATTTCTTGGGTACAGGGACAATATTGGCCACCCATTGGGGATAAGAGGTGACAACCAAAAATCCAGCATTGAACTGCTTCATAACTTCTGCTTTGATCTTTTCTGACATGTCGGGTCTCATACGAAGAACCTTCTCTTTTACTGGGGGACAATCTTCCTTTGTAGGCAGACGATGTACCACAATGTTTGCATCCAGTCCTGGCATGTCTTCGTATGACCAAGCGAATATCTCAACATAATCGTGCAACAGCTGAATCATACGTTCCTTGACACTCGACTCTAAATTGGCACCCACCTTGATTTCCCTTTTATCTTCCTCGGTACCCAAGTTGATTGTATCCAACGGTTCCTCATGAGGCTGAATAGCTCTGTCTTCTTGTTGCAACAACCTGGCCAACTCTCCTGGCACTTCATAATCTTCCTCACCTTCGTCGTTGGCTTGGTAGATCAGATTTTCAAAGTCACAATTGGCCATAGCAAAACTGTTACCCATGAGATCCTGAGTGGACGTAGATCTTCATTTTCAATATATGAGTGTGTGTAAGAACACAGCTACCTTTGAAAGAAATAAAATGTAAGAAAGAAAAGACAAAGAAAACAAAATTTGATGTAAAAAACGTCCATGATTCATTAATGACATATGAGAATGAAGTGACAACCCTTACAGATGGACCATTGTGCCTCGGGTAAGACACAAGGTTAAAAAAAAAGTCTGAATTGTTTAAATATTACAAGCCTGAAAATATTAAAAGACAATTACTCTTGAATAAAAGTAATAGAAATGAAATCCTTCGCCTGCCAATTATTAAGCCCTCCGCCGATAGTTGGAAAAATCCATTCATCCATGTCACAGCTGCCATCACTATCTTCTAAGGTGTTGACTCCTTGATTGCTGATACGCAGAGGTAATCCCCCTGCGCGAGAATGTCAGACAATTTTCTGAGCCTCTGAAGTGAAACCCAACCCAAATTTGTCGGACTTGTAGGGAATATCCGGAAGCTGACCCCAGATAGTACATCCTCCC
This sequence comes from Vicia faba, assembly GCA_948472305.1. Classification (NCBI taxonomy): domain Eukaryota; kingdom Viridiplantae; phylum Streptophyta; class Magnoliopsida; order Fabales; family Fabaceae; genus Vicia; species Vicia faba. The sequence continues at coordinate 1,526,213,865 of OX451735.1, read as the reverse complement.
TCTTCAACTACCGCTCGAGCGTCTTTCAATGAAGCTATTTTTAGCGGAGGTCTGGTAATCTCCGGGACTTTTGGAGTAGACTTGGTTGCTGCGACCGTTGCTGGAACCTCCTCAAAGTTCTGAAAGGGAGTCTCTATGAATTCACCATCCATTTCAACATACCTGAAAGAGTTCAAATGGCTAACCATGTATTCCTCTTCTCCGTGAACTGTAACAATCTTCCCTCTGATCGGGTATTTTAGCATTTGGTGTAGGGTGGAAGTGACGGCACCAGCACCATGGATCCAGGGTCGACCCAATAGACAAGAGTATGAAGGGAGGATGTCCATCACATAGAAAATTGAGTCAAACGTCTAAGTCCCAATTTTTATGGGGATACTAACTTCTCTGTGCACTGTCCTCTTGGAACCATCAAAGGCCCTCACTATTATGTTGCTAGGTTTCAAGATGAGTCCCTCGCAATCCAGCCGATCGAGGGAATTTTTGGGCAAGACATTCAATGATCAACCGGTATCCACCAAAACATGGTCAAGTGTGGTGCCCCTGCATTCAATGGAAATATGCAAGGCATCGTTGTGCTTCCTTCCCTTAGAGGTTAAATCAGCATCGGAAAAGCCCAATCCGTTATCAGCAGTTAAACTGGCCACACAGTCTTCAAATTGGTCGATGGAGGTCTCCTGGGGCACGTGAGCGGTCTTAAGAAACTTTACCAAGGCTTTGGCGTGAGTTTCAGAGCACAAAAGTAGGGACAATAATGATATCTTCGAGGGGGTCTGCCCCAATTGTTCTACAATGTTATAGTCACTTTTTTTTATTATCTTCAGGATTTCTTCTATTTCTTTTCTAGAAGCCTCAAGGATGACTTCGGGATATTCTCTTGCTTGGGCAGGCTCAACCAAAGCCTCTTTGCCCCTGGTATCGGCAGAAGGGACAACAGCGGGAGTATCACTGGTGGTGTCGGTAGGAGTGGCAGTAGTGATGATCACATGAGTAGCAACGGTCTTTGGAGAAATATCAGGTGAGAAGACTCTTCCACTTCTTGTTATTTTGCTGGTTCCAGTGATGTTACCGATATCAGGATCAATATCTCTCGCAACTTCATTTGTGACAGCCAACTGATCTTGCTTGACGCCGTAGTAATAAACGTCAGCCTCATAACTCCAGGGAACAACTTTATTTGAGGAGTATGGTATTGGTCTTGGCATAGTGATGATTAAAGGTGCAGTTCTGGGAGTGGATGTAATCATGACGGGTCTTTTGGTGGAGACCCTGGGAGGATTATCGAAAATGGTGATTATCGAAACATCTTGATAAGAGCTTTTGATAAGAGGTAGATTTTCAAATAGGATTTACTTACTAGTCATCAGGCACTGGACGCCTATCTTTAGTAACAGACAACCGTTCGGCAGAGATTTGCAAAGGTGGCAATTTTCATCGCAACTTGGGAATAAGCCGGCTTGCAGTAGATTTTGTTTAACGATCAACAGAGGAGTAACCAAGTCATTCACGGAGGAAACAAAACGATCATCATCAATGGCATTGATACCTTGGCCATGTCTGGGCATTGGTGTCGTTATTACATTAGGCGTTTCTGGGGACTCAAATTCAAGCTCCTTCGCATCGATAAGGTCTTGCACCTTATTCTTTAAGGCCCAACAGTCATTTGTATCGTGCTCTGGGCTTCCAGAATGATAGGCACATCGGGCGTTCGGGTTGTAGCGAGGAGAAGCAGTATTGGGGTTCTTAGGAGCTTCCTTTAAAATCGCCAGATTGGTCCTTAGAAGGTGTGGTAACACTTGAGACATGGTCATGTTAATCCGGGTAAATCGTCTCATGGGCGCTTCTGGTTTGCGCTGATAATTTTGCTGCTGATTTGGCGCAGGATTAGAGATCATAACAACCCCTACTGCCAGACGACGGTCGGTTTTGTTTTGATTCCTATGGTCATACGCAACACTGACCTCCTTCTTTCCAACAAAAGGTTTCTTCACCAAACTTGAGGATGCATCTCTTTGAATTTTTCCCCTTTTTATACTGGCTTCGACCCGCTCACCAGTCATGATTAATTCGCTAAACCCAGATGAAGAACTCCCAATCAGGTGATTGAAAAATGGTCCTGACAAGGTGCCAAGGAACATATCCACTAATTCTCTGTCGGATAGAGGGGGATGGACTCTGCCTGCGAGATCCCTCCATTTTTGAGCATAGGTTTTGAAACCCTCCTCTGTTCCCATAGACATACTCTGTAACTGTGTCCTAGTCGGAGCCAAGTCAACATTATACTGATACTGTTTGTAGAAAGCGGTAACCAACTCTTCCCAGTTACGAACATTGGGCCCTTCTAATTGGTAGAACCAATCTAACTGAGTCCCTGATAAGCTCTCCTGGAAGAAACGCACCCACAGATTTTTGTCAGCCGTGTGAGGTTGAATCTTTCTGACATATGACCTCAGATGTAGTTTTGGGCAAGAGATACCATCATACTTGGCGAAGGTTGGGACCTTGAATTTCTGTGGGATTACAACCCCTGAGATGAGTCCTGATTCTTCAAAGTCCAAACCGGGTACTCTCTGAATCTCCATGGCATTTAAACGATCCTTTAGCTGTTTGTATTTATCATCAGCAGGAGGATATTGCTCCTCAGAGTAATTAAGCTCTTCCTCTCCTTCGGATGTTGGGTCGTTGTTCACTTCCTGGGTCTCAGCCCCTTGGTTATCTCCTTCACCCGATGATGTTGCAAAGTCCAAGGTTCTCCTGGTCTGTCCTTTAAACCTTCTTCCCACGATCACAACCCCGATTGGTTTCTTCGTTTTCTTCTTCTTCTCTTTGGCTAGCAGAGTTTTCAACTCCTCCTGCCCTTTTGTTAGAGCCATGAGCATTTGTTGAAACTGGGCATTCTGCGCCTGAAGATCTTTCACAGTCTGTTCAACATCCATCTCACTGAAATAAACAGTAGAAGGATAAGGCGACCTGTTATGAGAAACCTGTATGATGTTATGATGAATGAAGATGCAATATGCAAATGATTTCAAGGAAATTTAGAAGATTTAAATTTGTCCAAACCAAAAAAGAACACACGTCATATTAAATAAAACCAAGTTTGAATACATCATGCCTCCTTGGGCTTACAAAGAAAGAAACAAAATACAGCAAAAATTCTCAAGACAAAAAGACCAAACGCATCCTCTTTGGAGCAATGTAGGTATTCAGATTTTTCTCTTCACGAAGTAGTTTGGTGAGCTCCATAACCTTCTTCTCACTGGCGTAGTAATGGGTTTTAAAGGTGTCTCGTTCTTCCTTCAATTGAATCCAAGCTTTCTGCAGGTCTTCGAGAGAGGTAGGCATATCCGGATGAAGAACGGTGTATGGGACGTCTCCATCAATAACAGGCTCAATGATGACAGGAAGGATGGAAGGGTAAGGCATTAAGAGATTCTGAGCACGATCCCGTACCCACTTAAGGTAAGGCTTGAGAGGGATAGAGTTTTTATGTCCCAAAGTCCTACTGTCCACCTTGTTCACCATTCCCCAAGCACGTGCAAACCTCTGGCGATAACCTTGATCTTCTTTGTCGTAGTCGAAGACCAAACCCTAGACGAGCATCTCATGAGGGCCTTCTCTTCGGGCATACCCAAACTGCCGAAGAGTTAAACACGAGTTGTAGGTGATACCTCCCCTAATACCTAGCAGAGGTACATTATGGAACTCCCCATAGCGGTCAATGATAGAGATATCTTCCAAAGATCTTGAGCACCAACGAATATCAGAGTGAGTGAGAGACATCATCCTTTGAGACCAAGTCAATCTTTGCTCGTTCTTCAATGCTGACTGAGGCAGGTGTGAAGTGAACCACTTAGAGAGTAGGGGAATACAACACAAAAGGGTACCTCTCTTCTTCATGGTATGGGTATGAAGGCAATGCAAGATGTCTCCTAGCAAGATGGGTATATGATTGCGAGAGAGAAAGACTTTGATGGCATTAACGTCTATGAATTGGTCCAAATTAGGAAACAGAACCAAACCATAAATGAGGAGAGCTAGCACGTCTTCGAAAGCTTGGAAATCCATGTCATCCTAGAATGAACGAGATTTTTCCAATAGAAACTTAGCTAAAAAACCTTTAACCTCACTTCTTGTCTCCCAATTGGCTAAGACATCGACCCTCTTCACATGTAAAGCTTTGGCGATGACTTCAGGTTTTGGAATCCCTTCTAGACCGGTGAATGGTATCTGATTAAGCACGGGAACCCCTAAGAGTAGAGAGAACTCTTCTAGTGTAGGTACCAACTGATAGTCCAGAAAAGTGAAACAATGATGTACGGGGTCAAAGAATTGGAATAGTACACACATCATTTCTTCTTGGAAGTTTGATGTAGCCAAACTGAGGAGTCGACCATACTTCTTGGTAAAAGGAGAATCCCCAGGCACTCTTGAAGCTAGCTCTTGAAGTTGAGGATGTGCTTTTACAAAGCTGATTTGGATGGTGTTTCTTCGTAGAGAATTCATATCCTATAAAACAAAAAAAAGAAGATAAATTTCTAAATCCTTGAAATGGTTAGTGAGCATGCATATGATGTTGATGATGTTTATGATGCTTATGATGTTTATGTACAAGCAAACATATACACACACAATAAACAAATCCCTATGTTTTAGGCTTGCATGAGTTTGTAGGTAAGTACCCTCTTGAAGTTTTAGTTGGCTCAACCTGTCCTAGAAATAATGATCGAGTTCTAAAGGATCTCAATATCATCGACCTTTCTCTTAGGCATTGTCTCAGTACAACAATATTTTCTTGCGGCCGAGATATCCCAAAAGTCTAGCCTCAATGAGTGTAGTATCGAGTGTCAACCAATTTTCAGCTTTATACCGAAATCGGATACCTCAGTACGTCCTAATGGCCAAGTTTGTTCAATTAGGGTTCTAAGGTTCATTAGTGCTTCATGACGCCACTCAGCGGCCCCGTATTCTCCTCGATTCACCATGAGGGATACCGGTACCCACAAATGTGTCACACTAAGCATCACCATTGTCTCAACCATATCGGTCTATGTCGTACAGTCTCCACAATCTATTGCTATTTACCTAAAAAGGTGCCCCAAATCCGGGTGGAGGATCAAAGCAAGCCCAATACAAAGAACTAAATGTAAAGCACACAAATCAAATAATGAAAGCAAGTAAAGGTGATCTATCCCTAAGGTAACCCCACTTTTTATTAGTCCCCAGCAGAGTCGCCAATTCTGTGATACGGTGAGAGAACTGACTTGATGTTTTGTGTTTCGATCGCATTTGTGCGGATAGAAAGAATCGCTACCGACTTTTCTTTAATCCAAAAGGAAGGGTAAAAAAGCACAGGAAAGACCTTTCGAGATTATTTCTCGGGTTCGGGGGGTAGATTATGAAAAGGGAAGGTATTAGCACCCTTTTCATCCATGGTTTTCCATGGGCTCTTAGTTACTCGTTTAAATCACTTGCTTTTATTTGACAGTGTGCTTGTGGTGTGGGATTTGAAAGTATTTTGAAAAATCTCTTTGTAATGGTTCTCGTCTCTATAAGAACGCGTACAAAGTTTTGTTTCGAAAAGTGGTTCAAAGATGTGTTTGTGAATCGTGTTTCGGAAAGTGTTTTTGAAAAGATGTTTTGCAATGGTTCTCGTCCCTATAAGAACGTATACAAAATGTCTTGTCTTTTTGAAAATGTTTTGAAATGTAAGTGTAAAAAGTTTTTAATCGTGAGCAAGCGAGTAACTAAGAGCGAATCTATCTACTCGAAATGTCTTAAATTGTTCTTTTCTTCCTCTTTTAATAGTGCTATCTTACCATTGATTTGGTAAGAAGCCCCATCGTTGGATGTGAAGGAAATAAACTAATAAACAGCATGGGCTTATGGAGGATTTGGGGATGAGGCCCAAAGGAAAAGATTGGGCTTAAGGGGCATAGGCGGTGGGTGATCCAACTCATGTTAGCAAAACAAAATCAATTTTCTAAACCTAACTTAACCACAGTTTTAAGGGATAACACAAAATTAGGGTTTGGAATGTTTGTAACTCACACGGCGCCGCTAGTTCATCTTTGTTCATCTTTGTTCATCTCCTCCCTTTTGCTGGAACTTTCTATCCTTACTGACTAACCCATCCCTGTCTCATTTTGTGAACAAATCGCTCTTTCCAGTAACATGCCGCCTCTTTGCCTCACAGCGATTCACAATTTTGAAACCCTAATTTTTGAATTCGGATTCAAACCCCAAAAGACCCGAGACTGCCTCATCCTTGACCTTCCTAAAACTCTTTGTTACCGTAACGCAACCCTCTCGTCTCCCTAATCAAGCTTTATCGATTTTTGAAAAGGTAAGGTTTCTCTGTTATTTTTAAAACTTAACGATTTTGTTGATCATTCCATCTTTATTGTGTTTCCTGTTAACTAAAGCTTTGTTCTTTAAAAAATGCAGAAATTACGTTTATGGAAGTGTGAGAAAGAGGAATGGCTCATACCTGTTGGAGCTTTACAATTTCTTATGATTTTCTGTGAAATAGGAAAGGGAAGGAGAGACGGACGCTATTCTAGCGGTGGCAGAGGTTTTGTGAGGATGATAACGTGGCTTCACTGGTTTGTCGGTAACCTTCCTCTATTTTCTTTGAATGATGATTATCAAGTTTTCTGGATTTTTGTGGTTTGTTACTGTTTTTTTTAGTTTTGCTTTGTTCACAGTTTTGGGACTTTGAGGCTTTGTTAACAGATTTTCTGAGTTTGAGCTTGTTACTGTGTTTGAAACTTGTTACTGTGTTTGGGATTTCTTGATGGTTAGCAGGTTTTTGGATGGAGGCTTTGTTACTGATTTTCTGAGTTTGAGGTTTGGTTACGGGTTTTGGGTTTTTGAGGCTTGGCTGATGGTTTTTGGTTTGAGGCTTGGTTACCGGTTTGGATTTTGAGGCTTTGTTATGGTTTCTTTGGTTTGATGATGGTAACTGGTTTTTGTTGTTTGTATGGTTAACCGTTTTCTGAGATTTTGGTGATGGTTATGTTGCTTGCTTGATGAGTTTGATGCTTGGTTACAGGTTTTGAGTTTTGAGGATAGTTGCTGTGTTTGATTTGTGATAATGCTGGTTTACAGTTTTTTGTTCTCCTCCTTTCTTTTGGACTGCCCTGCTTCTGTTATATTGACTCTTCAAAATGTTGTGGCCTCTTGGCCGTTGGTCTCTACAAAAGGTTTTGCTTACAACAGGTTTTGCTTGGTTTTGTTTTTTAGCAATTTTGATGATTCTGGGGTTTGCAGCAGGTCTTGCTTGGTTTTGTTTTTTTAGCAGTTTTGATGATTCTTGGATTCGCAGCAGCTCTTCCTTTTGCAATAGAACTTTTGCATGATGTGCATTTTAGGCAATTCTATAGAATAGGTGACTTCTTTCCTCTCTTATCTCTCAATGACAATAAAAAAGCAATTTGCTCTTTTGCCTTTTTTACTATTTCTGAAAGGTTTACAGTTTGGGAAATGATGATTTCTTGAGCAAGTTTTGCTATTTTGTTTGATTTAGCTATTTGCTTATTTGCCATACTGCTGCCTCGTTTTTGTTGATGTTGTTGTTGTTTGTCCAGTTGTAATAATGCTGCTGTTTGTTTGGGTTGTGACAATGCTATTTCTTTGGTTTGTGACAATGCTGTTTGTTTGATTCGTGTGGCTGATGTTTGTTGTTTACGAGGCTGTTTGTTGTTTGCGAGGCTGCTGTTTGTTCAGTTTGGTAATGCTGCTTGTTTGGACAGTTTGTAATGCTGTTTGTTCTTGTAGCATGCTCGCGAATTCTTTTCTTCTTTCTTTTTGTGAACCAAGAAGGGTAACCTTCTTGTGATTTTCAACTAGGGGAAATAGGTTATGATGAAATAAAATGGAATTCTGATAGTACATTGCAAACCTTAATGATGAATACTTTTTTTTTGGAAAATTTCTTGTTCATTCCCATATAATTTGCACTAATCATGTTTTCTTTCTCTTGTCTTCATGTGAGCAAAATTGGATATGACAAAGCAAAGAACGTAAGAAATCTGTAGCAAGCATGGGAGTCTTGGAGATAAGCAAAGGAATCTGATACGACTTCAATCTTCAAACAACTTAGACATAGATTAATTCTCCTAGGCCAAACATTCATTTGGATTTTCCTTGTAACTTAGAAAGATCATTCTTGTATTGTATTGTATCCAATAGTACCAATTTATCTTTAAATACAATAAGTTGTAAAACATAAAGTATTTAAAAGAATAAATTGTTTTGTAACAATGTTTGAAATTGGAGTAAATCTTGAGTTGTAGCATGAAGTATTGTGGTGTCATTTTATAACTTGAAATCCTTTATCAACAACAATTTGTAATTTCTCTTCGCATCCTAATTGATTTTTGAAATTCCCAATCAGGATATTTGAAATCAAAATGCTCCAGTATGGTAACTTAAATTCCAAATAATTCCAATAACTTTGTAACTGCATTTCAAACAAACACGCACTGTGTACTCCATTTCCTAACAAAACAAATGTTTTAAGGACGTAAATCATCTGGTCAACCTGGATCCCCAAAATCATGATTGTCCTAAATGACAGTCTTAACTTCCATCTCTTGTCCCAAACAAATCATGCTCTAAGAACAAACATTATCCTTTCAGTAAACTATGTTTTAAGAAAATTCAAAATCAATCAAATGCCTTGTGATAATTTGATAATTTTAAAGTTTTCCAAACTCAAATTTCTTCTGATTCTTTGAAGATAAACCCGTGAGCGATATCACATGTGACCATGAACAGACATAATCGTCTCAAAATCTTGTAGCTTGAAGAAATCATAAATACAACCTTGAGGAAGCATGAAGAACTATGAAGCACAAATGGATCTTTGAAAACTCATTTTCTTTTGAGAATTGCAAAAAAACCCTAATTGCTGGTTTACTGCCACATAAGAGAATTTGTATGGTCGATTTCTGAGCCAACTTGAATATTCAAGAAACCCTAGGGTTGTGTCTTCTTATGAAAAATGGGAGGGCAAATTTTGGGGTACAACACCAAGGATAGTAACCAAATAGTCCAAGTACCATTCAAGATTTTTTTGGGTTTATGTTGATTATTAAGTATCTTAAGAAAGGAAAAGAACAACTCAAAAGAGCAAAGAAAAAATGACAAGAAAATAAATGCTCAAATGAGCAAAGATGAAAATGGCATGAAATGTAAATGCTAAAAGTAAATAGTACATAAAGCATAAAAAAGAATAAAAGCATAAGGTAAAACAAGTCAAAAATTAGTGGTTAGTTGGATGACCATCTTGAAACTTGCATTTGGAACTCATTAGAGGATTGGTAGAACCAAAGCCTCCACACAATAAGTTGCATTTGTTTTTTGTCAAGTATATCATCCATTTGGAATTCTCATAAGTATCATTTAATGATCAACGATGTTTAAGTGATCCACGTTGACCAAAGGTGTTATAGATCCATTAGAGGATTGGTAGAACCAAAGCCTCCACACAATGAATCTCAAGGTTATTGGATCAAAGAGATCAAATTAACATACTTGGGCTTGCAATCATAAGTTTGAGCCACAAATGATCATTTATTCGAATCGGGACAAAATTTAGCGCTATGTTAAGCAATCGTAAGTGGACTTATATAGAAGTCGCACCTATTTTGAGGCCGGTCAATAGCAATTTATGCACCATTTGTTTTGAGACATGATATAGAGAATATGCTCCTATAACACCTAGTGCAATAAGAAAGGGATAAGATGAAGAGGGGATGGGAAAAATGAATAAACCACTTTTGAATAAAAAATTTAATCAAACTATTATTAAAATCATTCATCCATTTTTGTGGAGTTGAACTCAACACCCAAGATCCAATGATGTTAATAAAGTCATGATAAAAAAATCAACTCAAGACAGCCAGAAAATAATCAAAAAGTAATATTATATTTAATATATACATTAAAAGGGTTTAAAAAATATTTAAAAATCAAAATATAGGAGAAAAATATCAACTATGTTCAAATTAATCAAGAAAGAAAAAGTAAGGCCATAGAAAAATCAGAAATAGATCCAAATATTTTTATAAAACTTTTGGTAATTTTTAAAAGTCAGAAACTATTTTTAAGTTATTTAAAATTGCTCAAACAAACAGAAAATAGGTCAAAAATAGTAAACCTCAATATAAAATTCCATAAAATTTTCAGAAAGTCAAAAATATGCAAAATAATATTTATGAATTTTTTCCGAATTAAAAAAATGTCAGAAAGTATTTTTTAAGTAATTAAAAGAAAGCAAATAATTCAAAAAATACAAAAAATATCAAATGTCAAAATAAAAATGTGAAAAAATAGTCATGAGATCAGAAATATTTCAAAGTATTTTTGTGAATTTTTTTCATAATTTTTGGATAAATAATAAAAGAATTATGAATTTTTGAAAATTTAATCAATAAAAATATAAAATCAGAAAATAAAATAAAACCAAAAAGATGTGGACCATCAGATCATAGTCAAAACGTGTTAGTAAGCTGATCCAGTGGACCAAACGCGATGTGCTTGATATGGACCTTAGTGAGATACGCATAAGATCAGAAAAAGGGCAACCAATGAAATTAAAACGTTTGGCACGCTATCATTGGCTGAGACGAGACATATCATCATCTTCAACCTCCAGACACCCTGCAATGGGGATTTTGTGAGATCCTTCAAATGGAAAAATTAGGATCCCAGGCTAGTATCATTGAACTCGTCTCTTCAAGATGATTCTAACACCACAATCGCGCCAAATTTATATAAGGTATGGAGAGAGATATGAATCAAAAACCCAGAAAATAGCGAGCACCTTCAATTTGAGATTTCTCTCTCAATTCTCAATGGATTTAAAAATTGTAAGCAGCATTGGAATCAGGAGAAGGAGTATAATAGATTAGTGCTTGATTTGGATCCAAATGGTGGAGAATTCCACCTTTTCAAAGTTCAAGGAAGAAGCTCTGAAACTGGACTTCTGTAGCTTGAATTATGGCTCATTTTGATTGGTTTAAGTGCTAGAGAGTTTATATGATGCTTAAGGATGATGAATGCGCAAAGAATTTTGGAAAAGAGAGCTTAAGTCTTAGAAACTGAGTTAAAAAAATGGATTCGTGTGAAGTTTTGGCAGGGTGTTTTTGGCTCTCAAAGCTTGAAGAAATGAATGGGGGATGACCCTCTATTTATAAGGAAGTGAATGGGAATAAAAATTGGAATAAACAAGGAAGTTTGGAGGGAAATTGAGTGAAGGTCGAGCACGAGTGAAGTGTGACTTCATTTCCATCAAAACTCAACCAAATCTTGCGTTTTGGGGTGCTAATCACTTATGGCAAGTTTTCTAATCAAGTTTAAATCAAAAATGCGCATAAATCTTGTGTTTAGAAGTCACATTATGGATTTCAAAATTCTGACTTTGTGGAAAATTCAGTTTCAAGTTGCCAAATTCAAATCCATGGCATTTCCAACTCAAGGGGTCTTAGGGCATGATTCTTGATGATTTAGAAAGATGATGTTACAAGCTTTGCAGTGGAAAAAGAATGGAGTTAAATGGATGCTTGATATGAAAGTTTCATTGAGTCAAAGTTGAAGAAAAAGGGTTGATTTTCCATACTTAGAAATATTTCAAATACTTCTTCAAAAATGACCTATAATCTTTTGCATCCAAACATGGCCTTACAATTGTAATTTTCTATTGACCAAAAAAGATGGAATGAAGTATATCTCTTGACTGACATTTTGAAACTTGAACCACTCAAAATCTCCAAATATTGAGCAAGTTATAACTTGTTGAAGTTGGCCAAAAATCATGAAATGACCTATAATATTTTTCATATTTAACCTCCATCAATTTTCCCACTTTGCACATAAAAGGAGGCATAAATTTCACATCTTCAAGATCATTATGGAAAAAGAATGGACTCAAGGTAATAAAAATTGACCAAGTTATAATCATTTGAAGTTACTTATGTAAAATTGTGGATTCATCTAGATGACTTGTAATCTTTCTTCTTCACCAAGTTTCTTCCACATGAAAACTCCTTGGAACTTTTGAAGTGATTTGTTGATAACCCTTTAAAGAGAAGTATGTCTTTGGAATCACTCAAAAATACCAAAAGGTGAGCAAGATATACTCCTTTGAAGTTTAAAACCCTAGCTTCTAGATCAAGAGAATGCCTTGAGGAACTTTGACAAGTTTGAACAAACTTCTTGTACCAATATTCTTGCTTTGTGAATAGAAGTTGTTGAGGATGATAATGAAGACTCATAGCCACCAAAACCACTTCCATATCTTGAATTTTGAGAAAAATATGCTCTTGTGACCAATAGGAACAAGGTCTTGTCCAAACATGACAACTTCTCCAATTAACCCCTTGTACTTTTGAGTCAAATCTAATAACCTTGAAATGTGATGAACCAAAGAAACCTTGCCATGCTAATTCTCCCAAAACCAATCCAATGGTGAGGTTTGAACTTCTAAAGCTATATTGACTAGGGCATGGAAATAAACTCATGAACCAATGGAGTAACTTGTTAAATCTCATTGCCCTTCACCTACATGGATAACAAGCAAGACAAACCAATATTGCATTTTATTAGTTAAATGAAGAAAACAAAACAATATTCATGATCACGAAAGGAACATAAGTCAAGGTGCTTAGTAATCCCTCAAAAGGAGAAAGACTAAAAGTAGGGAGGGGAACCAAGAATCCTAATGTAATCTTGTTGTGAATAAACCAACATGGTATGATGAAGGGAACTTCGGGGCAAAAATTGGGGTACAACAGCTGCCCTTATTTAAGTTTCTTCTATCTGAAGATATGAAGGTTAAAAATCTTTGTGTCGACGCGATCGAAGATACTTAAATATAAAACAAACCCTATTTTTGGCCCTAAGATGCCATGCAAATGCTTATGCATATGAATGCATATGAACAGGACCAAAGAGACGCAAAGTATCACTGGGGATGCAACAATAATAAAGAAACAAGAGGGCGACCCGACCAGGAAAATAAATCACTGGTGGATCAAAAGACCTGACTCAGCGAGGATGGTAAAATGGTCAAAGGATACTCCGACTTCTACCGAAGGCGAAGCTACCGACGTTCACTGAAGGCAGAGAGAAAGATAACAAACATCGACGTTCACTTCCGATGTCCTACCAACTTTAATTGATGGTTGAAAGAGAATATATCATATCACCACTGTTCAAACTATCAACGTTCACTGAAGATAGCAAAAGATAACAAACACCGACGTTCATTGCCGATGGTCTACCAACTTTCACTGAAGGTAGAAAGAGAATATCATATCATCACCATTCACTAACGATGGACTATCAACGTTCACTGAAGATAGAAAAAAAAGATAATAAACATCAACATTCACTGCCAATGGTCTACTAAGTTTCACTGAAGGTAGAAAGAGAATATCATATCACCGTCGTTCACTGACGATGAACTATCGACATTCACTGAAGATAGCAAAAGATAACAAACACCGACGTTCACTTCCGATGGTCTAACAACTTTCATTGTAGGTAGAAAGAGAATATATAATATCACTGCCGTTCACTGACGATGAACTATCAACGTTCGCTGAAGATAACAAAAGATAACAAACACCAACATTCACTGTCGATGGTCTACCAACTTTCACTGAAGGTAGAAAGAGAATATCATATCATCGCTATTCACTGACGATGTACTACTAACGTTCACTGAAGATAACAAAAGATGACAAACACCGACGTTCACTGCCGATAGTCTACCAACTTTCACTAAAGGTAGAAATAGAATATCATATCATCTCCGTTCACTGACGATGAACTATCAACATTCACTGAAGATAGAAAAAGATGACAAACACCGAAGTTCACTGCCGATGGTCTACCAACTTTCACTGAAGGTAGAAAGAGAATATCATATCATCATCGTTCACTGACGATGAACTACCAACGTTCACTGAAGATAACAAAAGATAACAAACACCGACGTTCACTGCCGATGGTCTACCAACTTTCACTGAAGGTAGAAAGAGAATATCATATCATTGTCGTTCACTGACGATGAACTATCAACGTTCATTGAAGATAGCAGAAAAAAGATAATAAACATCGACGTTCACTGCCAATGGTCTACCAACTTTCACTGAAGGTAGAAAGAGAATATCATATCACCGCCGTTCACTGATGATGAACTATCAATGTTCACTGAAGATAGCAAAAGATAACAAACACCGACATTCATTGCCGATGGTCTACCAAATTTCACTGAAGGTAGAAAAAGAATATATAATATCACCGCCGTTCACTTATGATGAACTATCAACGTTTACTGAAGATAGAAAAAGATAACAAACATCGATGTTCATTACCGATGGTCAACCAACTTTCACTTAAGGTAGAAAGAGAATATCATATCATCACCGTTTACTGACGATAAACTACCAACATTCATTGAAGATAGCAAAAGATAACAAACATTGACGTTCACTGCCGATGGTCTACCAACTTTCACTGAAGGTAGAAAGAGAATATCATATTATCGCCGTTCACTGACGATGAACTATCAATGTTCACTGAAGATAGCAAAAAAAAGATAATAAACATAGATGTTCACTGCCGATGGTCTACCAACTTTCACTGAAGGTAGAAAGAGAATATCATATCACCGCCGTTCACTGACGATGAACTATCAACGTCCACTGAAGATAGCAAAAGATAACAAACACCGACGTTCACTGTCGATGGTCTACCAACTTTCGCTGAAGGTAGAAAGAGAATATATAATATCACCGCCGTTCACTGACGATGAACTATCAACGTTCACTGAAGATAGCAAAAGATAACAAACATCGATGTTCACTGTCGATGGTCTACCAACTTTCAATGAAGGTAGAAAGAGAATATCATATCATCGCTGTTCACTGACGATGAACTACCAATGTTCACTGAAAATAGCAAAAGATAACAAGTTTCCCCAAGATTCTGGTGTTTCGCCTAGAACGGGTCTCAACTTCTTCTTTAACCAAGGCACTCCGCCTGGAAAGGATAATACATAAGCTGTCTCAAATAAAGAGACTTGCTATTTGTGGTCACGGAGGATTGTAAAAGGAAATGACTTTTTGAGGCAAGAGGTATGGCTTCCTAGGGAGAGGCCATGATGTTCTTTCTAAGGGGATAAAGTCTTCTTGTTCAAAATAAATGCACCAACCAAAGCTTGGAGTTTTTCAGGATTCCAAAGTAAATAATATTGTCGGGGGGACCACAGATCCAAACCATAAATAAACTGGAATGAAACAGTCAACCATAATACATCCTTTGAGAAATAAACTCAAGAGAGAAAACAAGATCTGCCCAAACAAGGAACTGTACCGGAAGGCTAAGGAAAAAATCTTCTATGAGGGACAACTCAGTAGGGAATTTGAAAGAATGTATGTTTTCTGCTTAAGACTAACGCTCTAATGAAAAGAGGGTAACTTATCTCTGTAAAACAGGGCAATATGTCAACAAAAATATTAACAAATGTCAATGAACAATGATTTGTCAATTTTAGCTATGCATGATGCATGTATGAATGTATGAGTGTTATCGTGTGCATGCTGACAAAACAGATACACAACATGGGGAACAACCAGGAAAAACTGCCTCGGGCACTAACAACACTCGGCTAAGATTCAACCAATATGATCATTCCAAGAAAGGTAAAGGCCAGCTGCGGAAACCAAACCTACTACCTGCTTTTAACTTTATTGAGGAGAAACATAATCCGGAGGTAGCCAAATCACACAGATACCGGGGTAGAACATCCTTCTTCAGGCTTCATCGGGGAAACAAGTGTTTCTCAAAAGTAACATGCCTACTGGAGATTGCAAGACCAGCCTCAAATAAAGCAGACTGACACCGAAACATCCAAACATTCACTGGGGAATTCAGACCCACTTCACTGGAGGAAATGCGGATTCACATCATGAAAACTCAAAAAAGGAGAAATGAATCCAAACTTGACCGAGGACACCGGAATCATAAACCTCGTGCGGTGAAACATCCCGAGTAGACATTCCCGAGGGGGACAAAAGCTTCTCAAAATAACCGGAGTTTGTCCATTCCTGGGATCACCATTTTTGTTGTCATTGTTTCATCATAAATTTCAAAGTAAAAGTAAATTGTTAAAATCCCTTTTTTTTTTGAAAAATCAATTTTGTTATTTAATCTATTTGCTTTGAAATTTATTATCACTAATAAATGGAGTCTTTGCAAGCAAAATAAAATAAGAAATAGAAAGAATTTGGTAAAAGCTCGAATTTCATTAATAGAATGGTAGTCTGCGAATGGCGAGACCCCATAGATGATTACAAGAGTTTGAAAAATGGTAATATATAATGGAAAAGATACATTGAGATACAATGACCACTATCCTCTCTAGCAACTTTTTCCTAGACCGCCCTTTTGGGTTTTCGGCCTACCGAGACGCTCCTTTTTTCCTAAGCCGCCCTTTTGGGTTTTCAACTTAGCGAGTAGTTCTTTTATTTCTTTAGGTGAAGTATTTCTTGACTGTGTCAGCATTCATGGGACGTGGGAACTCCTCGCCATCCATAGTTTCAAGAATTAATGCACCACCAGAGAAGGATTTCTTGACAACATACGGGCCTTCAAAATTGGGAGTCCACTTGACCCTAGAATCAGTGTTGAAAGACATGATCTTCCTGAGCACGAGGTCGCCTTCTCCGAATTCACGAGGTTTGATTTTTTAATCAAAAGATTTCTTCATTCTTCTTTGATATAACTGGCCATGACACAAGGCTGTCATCCTTTTCTCCTCAATCAAATTCAATTGGTCAAACCTGTTCTGAACCCATTCAGCCTCCGTCGGCTTGGTTTCCATTATCACACGCAACGAGGGAATCTCTATCTCGACTAGGAGTACAACTTCCATTCCATACACTAGGGAGAATGGGGTTTCTCCTGTTGAAGTGCGGACAAATGTTCGATATCCATGCAAAGCAAAAGGGAGAATTTCATGCCAATCCTTATAAGTAATTACCATCTTCTGGATAATTCTCTTGATATTCTTATTAGCAGCTTCAAAAACCTCATTCATCTTTGGCTTGTCTGGAGATGAATTGTGATGGACATTCTTAAATTCTTCACACAGTTCTATCATCATCTTGTTGTTCAAATTTGAGCCATTGTCAGTGGTGATTCTTCTCGGCACACCATATCGGCATATAAGATTATTCTTAATGAAGCGCACAACCACCTGCTTAGTAATATTGGCATATGAAGCAGCCTCCACCCACTTGGTGAAGTAATCAATTGCTACCAAGATAAAACGGTGTCCATTCGAAGCTTTGGGTTCTATCATTCCAATCATGTAAATACCCCAAATAGAGAAAGGCCATGGGGAATAGATCACATTGAGAAGTGTCGGAGGCACATGAACCTTGTTCGCATAAATCTGGCATTTATGACACTTCTTTGCGAATTTGTAACAATCAGATTCCATTGTCAGCCAATAGTAACCTTCCCTTAGCATCTTTTTAGCCATCAAATGTCCATTGGCATGAGTTCTAAATGAACCTTCATGAATCTCATGCATCAACATGTCTGCTTCCTGTCTGTCCACGCATCTGAGCAAGACCATGTCATGATTTCTCTTGTATAACACATTTTCACTGAGGAAGAAACTGCCTGCCAATCTTCTCAATGTTTTTCTATCTTTCCTCGACGCACCGATCGAGTATTCTTGAGTATGAAGAAAATGCTCGATATCATGATACCAAGGTTTTTCATCTGCTACCTCCTCTGTTGTAAACACATGAGCGGGCCTATCCAACCGTCGAACCGTAATTCAGGGTATATCATTCCAAGTATTCACTTGGTACAAGAAGACTGAGTTTCCAGAGAATCTGCCATTTGGTTTTCATCTCTATGGATGTGATGGAATTCAACTTTATTGAAGAATGGTAATAATCTTCTAGCATAATCTTTGTAAGGGATCAAGCTAGGGTGACGAGTGTTCCAGTCTCCTTTAATCTGATTTATTACCAAAGTTGAATCACCATACACATCTAGATTTTTGATTCTGAGATCAATAGCTTCCTCGAGACCCATGATGCAAGCCTCATATTCTGCCATATTATTAGTGCAATCAAATGTTAACCTTGCAGTAAAAGGAACGTGAGATCCATGAGGAGTGACAATCACAACACCAATTCCTTTACCATAAGCATTCACAGCTCCATCAAATATCATACTCCAACGAGATTCAGGGCCATGACCTTCCTCAGGTAATGGTTTATCATAATCTTTCACTTTCAGGAACATCACATCCTCATCGGGGAATTCATATTCTACAGACTGGTGATCCTCCATTGGTTAGTGAGCAAGATAATATGCCAACACACTACTTTTAATAGCCTTTTGAGTGTGGTATTCAATATCGTATTCAGATAACAACATCTGCCAGCGGGCAATTCTTCCAGTAAGAGCAGGTTTTTCAAAAATGTACTTGATTGGATCCATTTTGGAGATTAACCAAGTGGTGTGATTCGACATATACTGCCGCAAACGCTTTGCCTCCCAGGCCAAAGCACAACATGTTTTTTCCAGCATGGAATACCGCGACTCACAATCAGTGAATTTTTTACTAAGATAATAAATGGCGAACTCCTTCTTCCCTGTTTCATCTGGTTGTCCCAGAATACAACCCATGGATTTATCTAACACTGTATGATACATGATCAACGGTCTTCCTTCTACGGGAGGGAGAAAGATAGGGGGTTCAAGCAAATATTATTTAATACTCTCAAATGCCCTTTGTCAGTCATTCGTCAACACACAACCTTGATCTTTCTTTAATAACTTAAAGATTGGTTCGCATGTTGCAGTCATGTGGGAAATGAATCTGGAAATATAATTCAAACGCCCGAGGAAACCTCTGACTTACTTTTCAGTTCTTGGTGCTGGCATTTCTTGAATTGATTTGACTTTATCAAGGTCAACTTTAATTCCTTTTTGGCTAACAATGAAACCCAACAACTTCCCCAATCGAACACCGAAGGTGCATTTATTTAGATTTAAGCAGAGACGATACTTCTTTAAATGCTAAAATAACTTCAACAGATCTTCTATATGCCCTTCTTCAGTCTGGGATTTGGAAATCATATCATCAACATATACTTCAATTTCCTTGTGCATCAGATCATGGAATAGGGTTGTCATAGCCCTCTGGTACGTTGGACCAGCGTTCTTTAACCCGAAGGGCATCACTCTGTAACAGAATGTTCCCCAGGGTGTGATAAACGTTGTTTTTTCCATGTCCTCTGGAGCCATTCTTATTTGATTATACCCCGAAAATTCGTTCATGAACGAGAATACTTTGAATTTTGATGTGCTATCCATTAACATGTCGATGTGAGGCAATGGAAAATCATCTTTTGGACTAGCTTTATTTAGATCTCTGTAATTTATGCACATGCAGACTTTTCCGTCTTTTTCGGTATTGGGACAATATTGGCAATCCATTGAGGATACACTGACGTCACAAGAAAATCAACATTAATCTGCTTTAGAACCTCCTCTTTGATCTTTACTGCCATATCTGGGTGAGTTCTTCTAAACTTTTGTTTAATTGGTGGAAACTCTGGCTTCAACGACAAACGGTGCTCGACAATATCTATATCTAGACCCGACATATCTTGGTAAGACCAAGCAAAAATATCCAGATACTCTTTCAACAACTCAATCAACCTTCT
This sequence comes from Vicia faba, assembly GCA_948472305.1. Taxonomy (NCBI): domain Eukaryota; kingdom Viridiplantae; phylum Streptophyta; class Magnoliopsida; order Fabales; family Fabaceae; genus Vicia; species Vicia faba. Next base: position 1,526,194,096 of record OX451735.1, on the reverse strand, counting down.
CTTCACATCAGGATGCAGTGATGCTCTAATCTTGACTTCCTTTGGATCTTCTTCTGAACCCAAATTGATTACTTCCAAAGGCTCTTTATATGGCTGAATGGTATTTTCCTCGTGCTCAAGAAACTGTGGGACCTCTTCTAGAATCTCATCATAATCTTCTTCTTCAGCCCCAAACACAGGACATTCAAAGTTGGGAGAGGGTGCAAGGTCATTGTATTCAACGAGTTTTTTAATTAATCTGCACACATGATTTATGATTGCTTTTAGAAACTAACACATATAATAATTGATCATGCAGATTGAGTTTAAGTTATTATTTATTTTGAAAGGTTTTTTTTATTACCATTTTCCGAGAAAAAGCAGGAAATAAAAACATAATTCGGGAAACAAAGACAACTTTTATTAATGATCTTAAAAGTCACAGCAAACAGATAAGCCCTACAACATTAATACTTCCACCTTGGGCAAAGTGAAAGCCTTTCCAAAAAAAGATTAATCAAATCAAATTACTTTGAAACATGTATGCAAGAGGGAACATCAATGGTGACCTAGTTCTGGACCCTGACTCCATGCATCACAAAATTCAGCATTTCCTGCTCTGCTTCATCCTCCTCAACAGCATTAATTCCAGAATCAGTTGGATGCAGGTAACCTCCGTTGCGGAAAACATCATGATAGCTGCTCAAAGTAGACTTTGACTTCAAAATTTTGCCTTTTCCATTCTTCGAAGAGAAACCCAAGCCAGTTCTATTCTTGTTCACGGGTGGATCCATAATCCGTCCCTAAACTGCACTAGGACCATTGCGCATAACCTGTTACGCGTCCTTCAGCGAGACCATGGAATTCTCACTTCCCCTTATGTTGTCAATGGATAGGGCTTGGAACTGGGTTCCAACAGCAGCTTCATCTGCTTCTACAATACTGAAGAAGGATAAATGAGATATCAACAATGCCTGCTCCCCATTTATGATCACTACCTTCCCTTCACGCACAAACTTTAGCTTCTGATGTAAAGTTGAAGTGACAGCCCCTGCTTCATCTATCCATGGCCGTCCTAGCAAACAACTATATGCGGGAATAATGTCCATGATCTGGAAGGTTATCTGGAACAAATATGGTCCTATATGGATAGGTAAGTCCACTTCACCGATGACAGATTTCCTCGACCCATCAAATGCTTTCACAATGATGCCACTCGGGCGCATAGGCATTCCTTGATATTTCAACTTCATAAGCATACTCCTCGGTATAACATTCAACACGGATCCATTATCAATTAGCACATTGGATAGCGAATCATTCTTGCAGTTCATAGATATGTGGAGGGCCAGGTTGTGATTCCTCCCTTCATCTGGTAATTCGTCATCCCAGAAACTCAAGTTATTACATGACATAATGTTTCTAATTACGCTGCTGAATTGGTCTATTGGCATGTCACTCTCCATAAAAGCTTGGTCCAGTACCCTCATCAAGGATTCTCTATGAGCATAGGAGTTCATTAATAAAGCTAAGATATATATCTTTGAAGGAGTCTGCAGTAGCTGATCTACAATTCTGTAGTCGCTCATCTTAATTATCTTCAAAATATCATCCACTTATTTCTCTAGAGTAGCTCCACTAGTCTCTCCTGTAGCCTTCTTAGGTTTATCATTCTCAGCAATTTTCTTTCCAGCAGCAACATCTCTCCGAACAACCAGCACAAACACACGACCGCTACGGGTCACCCTGCTGCTTTCAGCTATATTTCCAACATCGGGCATTGGCTGGATGGGAACTTGCACCCCATCTTCTAAGATTGTAGCATTATATTTTTAAGGCACAGCCTTATCTGATTTGTAGGGGATAGGACCTGGCAAACTAATCACCAATGGGGTAAGAGATGGCTTGCTATGATACTCCACTTCAAAATGGGAGGGTGCACCAAAACAAGGCACGATGACGTTTACCCCTTCTTAAACACAACCAGTCATCAATAAGTCATTTATGGAAAAAAATCTTCGTCTGGAGAGAAATACTCATCCACAGAGGCATACTCTTCCTCTAACTCTTATTCCATTAAACAAACTTCAACCATATCAACTTCATGATAATCATCCCTCTGACCTGTGATCTTGATAGTTCCATTGTCTAACAGCAACTGAACACCCTTCTTCACGATTGAACATCCTTGGGGGTCTCGACAGCAAACTATGCAAGATCCATATTGGTGTTCCACATTACCAGCCGTATGGCAAAAGGTAGCATGCAACTGCACGAGATCCTTATTCATATACTCCACATCAAAAATTCTGAATTCACCAGGACATCCAGAAACCATGTTCACTTCCTCTTTATACTCTGCCCTAGGCCTGATTATATGGATGAGGCCCTCATCCATCATCTCCTGTAAATCAGCCTTTATCTTATCGCAACCCTGTATATTTGTACTGCAAGTAGCACAACCAGTATGGTCATGTGTATAGTAGCTAAATTCACAGAGATCTACGTGCATTTTTACCAAATCTCCTCTAACCTGATTAATGTCAAAAATCCGGAAGTCGTCTGGATAATCGGCCACCATATTTACAACATTTACTCCCCCAGGCTTGGGTAGAGGATTATCTTTCACATTAGGTACCATGTCCTTGAAAGATAGAACAACAGACTTTACCAATTTCTGCACCTCATTCTTCAAAGGATAACAATTCTCAACATTATGCCCTGGTGCTCCTTGATGAAAAGCACATGTTTGGTCTGCCTTGTAATACCAAGGCAATGGCGATGGTACGGCGGGAGATGGTCACGTCTGGACCAACTTCTTCTGAATCAATGCTGGTAGTATCTCTGTATAGCTCATGGGAATAAGGTCATAAATCTCTCTTCTTTGATTATACCCTTGATTCCCCTGCTGGGACGGTCTCTGATAAGCAGCAATAGTTGGAGTTGCACTCACAACAGGAGTAACTAAGGCGACTTGCTGATGACGCTGATAATTCCTTCTAGGAGAATTCACCCTCCTCTCTTGTATAACAGCATTTGCATATCCTTCTTTCTTCTTGGTAAACCCATAAGATGGCTTCTTCGTACCTCCAGATTCTACATTCTTCGTCAAACGACCTTCTCTTACAGCCTCTTCCAAGCGGATACCCATTCCTACCATCTCGGTAAAGTCACTTGGCGCGCTTGCTATCATCCTCTCATAATAGAAAGCACCCAGTATCTTCAAGAAAATCTTAGTCATCTCCTTCTCTTCCATGGGAGGAATCACTTGGGCGGCTACCTCGCGCCATCTCTATGCATACTCTTTGAATGATTCCCAGTCTTTCTGAACCATGGCCCTAAGTTGATCACGGTCAGGCGCCATGTCCACGCTGTAATTGTATTGTTTGATGAATGCTTCTCCCAAATCATTAAAAGTATGGATATTGGCGCTGTCCAAACTCATATACCACTTCAATGCAGCACCGGCCAAACTATCCTAAAAAAAGTGAATCAGCAGACGTTGATCATCAGTATGGGTAGACATTCTCCTCACGTACATCACCAGGTAAGCACGAGGGAAAGTGTTAACCTTATACTTCTCAAATTCCGGGACCTTGAACTTAGCAGGTATCTTAACATTCAGGACCAAACATAACTCATTCACATTCTGCCCAAATAGCTCTTTTCCCCTGAGGGCCTTCATCTCTCTCTGCATCTTGTTAAACTGCTCTTGAAAATCATCCATTCTGTCATAAAGACCCAAGTCTTCACTCGGCAGAGGGAAAGGACGACACACATCATCATTAACAAATGGAACCATATTCACCGAAGGAGGTGCAGCAGGAACAACATGCACCACAGGAGGTGTTGGAGTAACAATAGTCTGAACCACTGGAGTATCTTGAGGACCAAGATTGAAACCTTCAGGTGCAAAAATCTCTGGCATTCCCCATGGATAACCTTGAGGCATGCGATTCTGAACAACAGTCGGAGTAGCAGATACAGGAACAGTCAGAGCTTCAGTAGTTGCCCTTATTGGTTGAGGTTGAACACTCAGTGGCTGATTTTGAGCAGCCACCAGAGCTTCCATCAGAGTAGTCAAATTGGCCAAGCCGGCCTTCACAGCAGAAACTTCTTCGCGCAGCTCGTGATTCTTCTGTTCTAAGTTGTCCATCTTCTTTTTGAAATTAGCCCGAGTGTTGTAGTGATGAGTCAGCTTGCTGAACAAAGTAAAGAAGCTTGGTAAGACACCTGGATATGCATAACAAATGCAAGAAGTATGTGCAATATGATGCATGATATGCAATGCACATGATTATTTTTACTTTGTTATTTAATATTTCAAGGGATTTAAAGTTTATAGACATATTGCAAACATCAAAGTAATAGCAATTTTAAAATACTGGAATTTTTTATTATAATAACTCCAAAATGGATTACAATTTTCAATGATCTCAAGTACAAGATGAAAATATAATCTACAATCCTGAGAAAAAGAGCTGATGGAGATCACTCTATACGTTGGCGCTTCCCTGTAAGCCTGGAAATTTGAGCCTTCAACCTCTGGTTTTCTTCCACATATCTGATGGCAACCTCTTTCCAATCATCTGAATCAGGAAGTGAGTGGTCAGCACCTGATTGAGGCTTAGGATAAAATAAATCCCCTTGCCTCTCCATAGACTCTACCTCTCGACTCTCAAGAATCTCAATCAAGTCGTCTTTCTCTTTCAGGTGTGCTCTATAGGAACTCTCTAAAGTCTGGAACTTGTTCTTCCAAGCATCCCTTTTCTGTTGCATTCTAACCAAAGCAAGCTGCAGCTCTTCCAGATCATCTAATAAGGGAGGAGTGGTCTTCACAAATAGATCAGGCATAGGTGTCTCTCGGGTATACGACATCTTTAACTGAATGGCTCTCGATCGGATCCATTGAAGATATGGCTGCAAAGAAACAACACCCTTAGGTCCCAAATCCTTCCTACCCTTCTTATGAATGTGACGCCAGACCTTCACAATTTGCTCCCTAGCTTCCCTATGGTCTTCTCCTTCCTTCAGAAAGAAACTACTCAAATGAATACTATTCAGTTTATCCCTCATCGGATAACCAAGTTGTCACCGTGCAAGAACGGGGTTATAGTTAATTCCTCCCTTTGTACCAAGAAGAGGTACATTGGGGAAACTACCACAATTATCAATAATCTCTATATCCTGGTAAGCTCGATGATACCAATCAATATCCGAGTGAGTAAGTGCCATGATCTTAGGAGCCCAACGGGGTTCCTTCTTGACATCCCAAAAAGCATCAGACTAAGGCATATGAGAGATAAATCACCGGTACAATAGAGGCGTGCAACAGATAATCATCCCCCCCATGATAAGAATTCCGAAGATGGATAGAGTAATAAGTATCACCCAACAGTGTAGGAACTGGGTTTCCAATCATGAAGATCCTGATAGCGTTAATGTCAACAAACCTGTCCACATTAGGAAATAAGAATAACTCGTAAGCAAGTAGAGAAAAAATGGCCTCAAAAGTAACTGTACTCTTCATTTTGGAAAAGTAACGAGCTTTGTCCAATAAGAAGTGATCTGGTAATCCCCTAATCCCTCCTTTAGTAGTCATATGGGCTTCCACCTCAGACTTCCCCAGATGAATCAAAGTAGCAATCTCATGTGATTTCGGCTCACCCTCCAAACCAGTAAAAGGAACACGATCGGTAACAGGTAAATCCAATAGATAAGAATATTCCTCCAGTGTAGGCATTGACTGATAGTCGGAAAAGTAAAGCAATGATACATCGGATCGTAGAACTGGACCAAGGTCGAGAGAATACCCTCCTTCATCTTCAGCTCCATGAGAGGAATAATGGATCCATACTTCTTCCGAAAGTATGCAGAACACTCGATCTCTGGAATTAAACTGATCAACTCATCTATCTTGGGATCCTTGAAACTGTATTTACCGGTCTTTCTCTTTCCATAATCCATGGTTAAAAGGTACCTGAGATATTCACAAATAGTCAACCTTTAAATCCCTTGAAATATGGTTTCTTCAAAAGATGCTTATGAGTACATGGATGCATGATGCAACAATCACACACAAGATCACACATATAAGGTTCATAGGTTCAACATCACGAGCATGAGGTCGAAGGTATTACCCATAAGGTGTTGGTCTAAAGTCATCACCTGCCGAACAAGGTTCTAGAGGTTCCCGGAGTTTACATCCTTCCTTAGGATATTACCAACTTCTCAATTAACTCGGTAATTAGTAATATTCTCAAGAAAGACTCCTCCGAGTGTAGTATCGCGTGACAACTATTTCTGGATTACTCCGTCATAGCTTCCGCACTACACCTAAAAGGCCAAGATGGGTTTGGTATTCTATGGTCCTCAGTTTCAGCAGTCTCCCAGGTCGAAATAAGTACGTCTTCCAGATTACTCGGTAAACGACACTACAGTCAAAGGGGCCTCCACTGAGTGGGGGATCTCATGCCTCCTTTTTTGGGATTACTCCCTCAAAGTTAACATGACTATACCGCCCGTCCTATCTTAAAGTTTGCCCAAGTCCGGGTATAGGACTTATGAGTAATCACCAAGCACCCTGAAAACCAGGAAAATCCAGACAAACATATATACAACATATAACACAAAAAACAGTAATAACACATATACAGATATAAACAAAGATAGGCTTAACCCACTTAGAGATGGACCAGCAAGAGGTCAATCTTTCCCCAGTGAAGTCGCCATTTTTCTGTAGCGGTAGAAATGTTCAAGACTAAGCCATTGGATTGACTAGACTTTATACAAATCAAAATAAAAATCACCACCACGCTTTATTGTTTCCAAAGGAATGGGAAAAGAGAGAATAACCCAAAAAGATGGGGAAATATTCAAGGTAAGGTGGTTGGTTATGCAAAGGGAAGGTTTTAGCACCCTAAACATCTACGGTACTCCGCAGGAGCCTCTTTGTAAAATCTGTATATTTTGGCTATAAAAACTGTTGCATATAAAATGGATGGTGGAGGTGAGAAAAGAAATATATTTTTTATGATTTTTACACCCTCCACGGTTGCGAACCTTTAGTGCCTACGTACCACCTTTCGTGCAATAGGGGATCAGGGTACACGTAGTTCCTCTTTTAAAAATTTAAAACACAAATGCGTTGGTCAATTTTATGAGATAAAACATCATCGTCATTGTCCGTGTGGAAAACATACCTACTACCCACAATCATGAGAAAGGAGAATTGAATCATCTCAAAGTGGAGGATATGGCTTGGATTTTAAAATCAACAATGCCTGACTCAACACCCAAGTGGAAAATATCTCTCTTCACTACATATTGTAGAAGTATAGTTATTTGCATCACTACAAGGATTGACAAGAGTTCAATCTTTTAAGAAAAGTTTTAAAAGGTAAAAAGCCAAAGTGGTAAAATGGTTTGAAATGAGATTGATTGACTTTTAGTCTTCTCACAAAAAAAGATGCCAAGGTATTATTAAGTTGATTGGAGTTTATTTATGAAAATGTTTTGAAAATGCATGGACATAAGTCCAAGTTTATTATGAAAATGGTTCAAGTTTCAAAATAAGAAGAGTTTTCAAAAGGAGGAAGAAGATTTTTGAAATTAAAGAAGATGGGAGGAGAAGAAAGGACAATCCTAAAGCACAAGGTAAAAGCTAGAGATAAGATACATCTAACCAACAAGAAGCAAAAACATGACATTATGAGCCAAGACAGAATTCCCATTCCTTGGATTGAAACCAAGCAAGAAAAAATACTAGACCTCTTGAGAGAACCAAACTTCAAGTGTATTAAGTCTTCACAAAAATTGGACAGAGTAACGACTGTATACGGGTGAATTCCATATTACAAACAGAGGAGGTAATCACAAAAACCTGCACACAAAAACAAACAAGCAACCCAATGTCTTGAGGTAAACCTCAAGAACTCCAGACAAAATAATCAGATAAGATCTCCAAGATAGGTCAAGGTTTCTAATCCTAAGTCCAAGAAAAGTCCCATGCTCCATAATGCCAAGGATAGTAGCCAAATAGTCCAAGTACCATTAAAGATTTTTTAGGGTCTATGTTGATTATTAAGTTTCTTAAGAAAGGAAAAGAACAGCTCAAGTGAGCAAAGTAAAAATGGAAAGAAAATAAATGCTCAAATGAGCAAAGATGAAAATGGCATGAAATGTAAATGCTAAAAGTAAATAGTACATAAAGCATAAAAAAGAATAAAAGTATAAGGTAAAACAAGTCCAAAATTAGTTGTTAGTTGGATGACCATCTTGAAACTTGCATTTGGAACTCATTAGAGGATTGGTAGAACCAAAGCCTCCACACAACAAGTTGCATTTGCTTTTTGTCAAGTATATCATCCATTTAGAATTCTCATAAGTACCATTTAATGATCAACGATGTTTAAGTGATCCGCGTTGACCAAAGGTGTTGTAGATCCATTAGAGGATTGGTAGAACCAAAGCCTCCACACAATGAATCTCAAGGTTATTGGATCAAAGAGATCAAATTAACATACTTGGGCTTGCAATCATAAGTTTGGGCTACGAATGATCATTTATTCGAATCGAGACAAAATTTAGCGCTTTGTTAAGCAACCGTAAGTGGACTTATATAGAAGTCACACTTATTTTGAGGCCGGTAAATAGCAATTTATGCACCATTTGTTTTGAGACATGATATAGAGATCATGCTCCAATAATACCTAGTGCAATAAGAAAGGGATAAGATAAAGAGGGGATGGGAAAAATGAATAAACCACTTTTGAATAAAAAATTTAATCAAACTATTATTAAAATCATTCATCCATTTTGGTGGATTGAACTCAACACCCAAGATCCAATAATGTTAATAAAATCATGATAAAAAAATCAACTCAAGACAGCCAGAAAATAATCACAAAATAATATTATATTTAATATATACGTTAAAAGGGTTTAAAAAATGTTTAAAAATCAAAATAGAGGAGAAAAATATCAACTATGTTCAAATTAATTAAGAAAGAAAAAGTAAGGCCATAGAAAAATCAGAAATGGATCCAAATATTTTTATAAAATTTTTGGTAATTTTTAAAAGTCAGAAACTATTTTTAAATTATTTAAAATTGCTCAAACAAACAGAAAATAGGTCTAAAACAGTAAACCTCAATATAAAATTCCATAAAATTTTCAGAAAGTCAAAAATATGCAAAATAATATTTATGAATTTTTTCATAATTAAAAAAATGTCAGGAAGTATTTTTTAAGTAATTAAAAGTAAGCAAATAATTAAAAAAATACAAAAAATATCAAATGTCAAAATAAAAATGTGAAAAAATAGTCATGAGATCATAAATAATTCAAAGTATTTTTGTGAATTTATTTCATAATTTTTGGATAAAAAATAAAAGACTTATGAATTTTTGAAAAATTAATCAATAAAAATATAAAATCAGAAAATAAAATAAAACCAAAAAGATGTGGACCATCAGATCATAGTCAAAACGCGTTAGTAAGCTGATCCAGTGGACCAGACGCACTGTGCTTGATATGGACCTTAGTGAGATACGCATAGGATCAGAAAAAGGGAAACCATTGAAATTAAAACGTTTGGCACGCTACCATTGGCTGAGATGAGACATGTCATCGTCTTCAACCTCCAGCCACCCTGCAATGGGGATTTTGTGAGATACTTCAAATGGAAAAATTAGGATCCCAGGCTAGTAACATTGAACTCGTCTCTTCAAGACAATTCTAACACCACCATCGCGCCAAATTTATATAAGGTATGGAGATAGATATGAATCAAAAACCCAGAAAATAGCGAGCACCTTCAATTTGAGATTTCTCTCTCAATTCTCAATGGATTTAAAAATTGTAAGCAGCATTGGAATTAGGAGAAGGAGTAGAATATATTAGTGCTTGATTTGGATCCAAATGGTGAAGAATTTTACCTTTTCGAAGTTCAAGGAATAAGCTCTGAAACTGGACTTCTGTAGCTTGAATTATGGGTCGTTTTGATTTGTTTAAGTGCTTGAGAGTTTATATGATGCTTAGGGATGATGAATGCGCAAAGAATTTTGGAAAATGGAGCTTAAATCTCAGAAACTGAATTAAAAAAAATGGGTTCGTGTGAAGTTTTGGCAGGGTGTTTTTGGCTCTCAAAGCTTGAAGAAATGAATGGGGGATGACCCTCTATTTATAGGGAAGTGAATGGGAATGAAAATTGGAAGAAACAAGGAAGTTTGGAGGGAAATTGAGTGAAGGTCGAGCACGAGTGAAGTCTGACTTCATTTCCACCAAAACTCAACCAAATCTTGCGTTTTGGGGTTAATCACTTCTGGAAAGTTTTCTAATCAAGTTTAAATAAAAAATGTGCATAAATCTTGTGTTTAGAAGTCACATTATGGATTTCAAAATTCTGACTTTGTTGAAAATTCAGTTTCAAGTTACCAAATTCAAATCCATGGCATTTCTAACTCAAGGGGTCTTAGGGCATGATTCTTGATGCTTTATAAAGATGAGGTTACAAGCTTTGCAATGGAAAAATAATGGAGTTCAATGGCTACTTGAGGTGAAAGTTTCATTGAGTCAAAGTTGAAGAAAAAGGGTTGACTTTCCATACTTAGAAATATTTCAAATTCTTCTTCAAAAATGACCTATAATCTTTTGCATCCAACCATGGCCTTCCACTTGGAATTTGCTCTTAACCAAATAAGATGGAATGAAGTAGATCTCTTTAATGACATTTTGAAACTGGAACCACTCAAAATATCCAAAAATTGAGCAAGTTATGACTTGTTCAAGTTGCCCAAAAATCATGAAATGACCTATAATCTTTTGCATATTTAAGGCAACCTCCATCCATTTTCCCACTTTGCACATAAAAGAAGGCATGAATTTCACATCTTCAAGATGATTATGGAAAATTAATAGACTCAAGGTGATAAAAGTTGACCAAGTTATGATCATTCGAAGTTACTTATGTAAAATTGGGGATTCATCTGGATGGTTTGTAATCTTTCTTCTTCACCAAGTTTTTTCCACGTGAAAACTCCTTGGAACTTTTGAAGTGATTTTTTGATAACCATTTGAAGAGAAGGATGTCTTTGGAATAACTCAAAAATACCAAAAGGTGAGCAAGATATACTCCTTTGAAGTTCAAAACCCTAGCTTTTAGATTAAGAGAATGCCTTGAGGAACTTTGACAAGTTTGAACAAACTTCTTGTACCAATATTCTTGATTTGTGAATAGAAGTTGTTGAGGATGATAATGAAGACTCATATCCACAAAAACCACTTACATATCTTGAATTTTGAGAAAAATATGCTCTTGTGACCAATAGGAACAAGGCCTTGTCCAAACATGACAACTTCTCCAATCAACCCCTTGTACTTTTGAGTCAAATCTAAAAACCTTGAAATGTGATGAACCAAAGTAACCTTTCCATGAAAATTCTCCCAAAACCAATCCAATGGTGAGGTTTGAACTTCTCAAGCTATATTGACTAGGGCATGGAAATAAACTCATGAACCCATGGAATAACTTGTTAAATCTCATTGCCCTTCACCTACATGGATAACAAGCAAGACAAACCAACATTGAATTTTATTAGTTAAATTAAGAAAACAAAACAATATTCATGATCACAAAAGGAACGTAAGTCAAGGTGCTTAGTAATCCCTCAAAAGGAGCAAGACTCAAAGTAGGGAGGGGAACCAAGAATCCTAGTGTAATCTTGTTGTGAATAAACCAACATGGTATGATGAAGGGATCTTAGGGGAAAAAATTGGGCTATAACATGTGTGTGTGTGATTTGTTTGAAAATATTTTGAAATTTCCAATGTAAGGCTGACTTTGTAATAATTCTTGTATCAGTCCTCAAGAATGTATACAAAGTGCTATTTTTGAAAATATTTGTTTGAAAGTGTAGTGTGAAAAAAAAATTGAGAAAAGTTATGAGCAAGTAATTAAGAGTTTCTTACCCACTAAATTCTTTCTTACTCTTTTTCTTCTCCTTAAGAGATAGTACTATCCATACCATTAGTTGGTAGGTAGCTCTATCTATTAGATGTGAAGGGACAGGCGTAGGGTCATTGTATGGTCATCGAAGGTAACAAGTAAGGATACTTTAGAAATTGTATCAAAGGGACTGTTCTGGACTGGGCCGAGCTGGCCCAAAAGAAATGGTGAAGGCCTAACCCAAACGGTCTTGCAAGGGGTCACGCCGACCAAGAGGCCACATCCGTGCCCGACATTCTCTGCTAGTGTGACGTCCTCATCTTCATGCTACCCTGCTCGACCCTAGCTCGAGCACTCCTCCTAGGACAGACTCCGTCCACTACACCATCACGTAGATCCCGAAAAGACCGCGTCCTCTTCCGTCCGTACTTCACGCAGAACATCCAGGAAGGGGACCACGTGCGGGTCCCCACTACACACGTAGAACCTGGCAGTTCCTCCATTGGGCCAAACCTGCCCGGCCCAATGAAGGAACCTTGGCCCAGCGCTGGGGGCTATAAATACCCTCTGTTCCCAGAGGGTCAGATATTCATTCTTTTACCCATACTCATACTCTTGCCTGCTCGTTCTCTTACTTACTTCACCATCGGAGTGCCTTACAGGTACCCCCCCCCCCACCTCGTTCAAAACTTCAGCTCGGAGCCAGCCGTGACGGTCCAAGTCTGATCAGGTTAGATCAGTGGCGCCGTCTGTGGGAAACTAGCTTCCCCGTCTTGCAAAACTCAAAGACCAAAGCTCAAACTCAACTACCGCTGTCATGGTTGATCAAGCTCGCGATGAACAGAACGTCCGCGACGTCGACACCAACAACAACCCCACGGATAAAAACGGACACCTTGACAACGCCGGCAACCCCGGTCACAACACCATCCCTGCGTCAACTGTCCCCGGACCTTTAACCTACCGCGACGGAGCTACTGCGTCATCTTCCTCGGTCCCTCTGCCACTCGAAGAAGACGAGGCAGCTTTCGCGAACTACCGGGCTGATCGGTTCCAGGTAGTCCCCGTCCCCGCCGGGGCGGATGCCACAACTCAAGCGCTGTTCGCAGCGATCAATCAAATAAACTATCTCATCTTCGCCCAAGGGGAAAGACTGAGGGCGCTTGAAGACGACCGAAGACCCCCGAGGAGGCATCGGAGGCCCCATACTCCACCTCCTCGAGTCACTGAAGTCCGACTCCCGTCTCCCCCGCGGAGACATTACAGAAAAACCTCTCGAAGCCAGTCACCTCGACCACTGGGGAGACGGCCCCATTTGGAGAGGCAGCCCATCATCCAAGCCGGAGGACCTAGTCGCGACCCGGCGAGACAGGAAAGAAGGCACTCCGGAGACGGGCGTGTAAGATTCAACCAACGAGCATCACGCTCGAGAGAGACTCAGCACGACCAGGACCGTCGTGCCCGACAGTATTACAGGTCCCCATCTCTGTCTCCGGAGAGGAGCAACGAGGATGACCCCCGCGGTCCCCTGTCGCAAGCTATCATGGAAGCACCCATCCCCCCGGGCATGGAGAAACCCCCTCACTTGAAGGAGTACGATGGAGTCGTGGACCCGGTCGACCACATAGACGGGTTCGAGGCTATGCTGCATTACCACATTGTCAGGGGCCCCATCAAATGCCGACTATTCCCCACGACTCTCAGGAAGGCGGCAATGGACTAGTATAAAGGACTTGCCCCGGGCTCAATCACCTCGTGGCGAAACCTGAAGAACCAGTTCATTAGTTCATTCACAGCTTCTCGGCGGCATCCAAAGACTGAGGCGGCTCTCGAGGCCATCATCCAAAGGCAGGATGAAACCTTGAGGGAGTTCATCAATCGCTTCAACCGGGAAGCTATACAGGTCCCCTGCACGGACCATATGAAGAGATATCTGCTGGAGAGGGGGCTCCTCCCCGGCACGGAATTCAGAAAAGCCGTGGGCATCGAACCACCCAGGACATTCGATGCCCTCCTCGAAAAAGCTCGGGCATACATGGACTACGAAGAGAGGGAAGCGGCCAACAGAGCCCGAGACCCCAGGACTCGCGGGTCCAACAGCAACTCGCGCCAGGAAGCTCCTCCTCCTCGTCGAACCGGGGAGAAAAGAAAAGAAGACAAACCCCGGGAAGTCCGAGAACAAAGAGGACCCTCGGGGAGTTTCACTGAGTACACTCCGCTCACAGCCTCCCGCGAGCGCATTCTGGCGGAGTGTGCCAGCACTGACTTCAAGGACGGCGGTGTCAAACGTCCCCGACCTGCTCCCGCCAAGCCCGGAGCAGACAAGAACAAATATTGTCAGTACCACAGGAGCCATGGTCATCTGACTGAGGATTGCATCCACCTCAAGGACGCCATCGAAACCCTCATCAAGGGAGGGAGGCTCGCACAATACCGGCGAAGCGACGCTCCCCGTCGTGACGTCCAGGAGACAAGGGAGCCGGAGGAAGATGCCCGACCTTCTAACGAGTCGGTCCCCATCCAGACCGCCTTTTCTGTGACCAGGCCCGAGGACTTTGACATCCCCGAGCACCTGCAGGAGCCGCTCACAACGCACAGCATGTGGGAATATTTCCCCTCCGCCATGGTCATCAATGGCGGGGGATTCAACGACTTGACCATTAATTCGGCTAAGAGGAAGCTGGACGAGCTGGTCGACGCGGCTCCCCCGCAAACAGTGACGTTCGAAAGGGTAAAGGGCAGGTCAGAACCCATCACCTTCTACCTGGAAGAGCTCCCCGGTGGAGCCCCGAACGCGGTCATCCCCTTATTGATAAGGGCAAGAATGGCCAGCTTTGATATGCATCGCATCCTCGTTGACAAAGGGAGTTCCGTCGACGTGATGTACAGCCAACTGTTCAAAACTCTACAGCTGGACGACTCACATCTCTCGCCGTATGTAGGGTCGGACTTACAAGGTTTCAACGCTCGACCTCCAAGCCTTGGGGGTATGTCGAGCTCCTGGTTACGTTCGGCGAAGGAACGGCTACAAGACAAGTCAAAGTACGCTTCCTCGTCATCGACTGCCCATCTCTGTACAACTGCATTCTGGGGAGACCAACACTGGCAGAACTGACAGCGGTGCCCTCGACCGTCCACCTGAAGATGAAATTCTACACCAAGAGGGCACGGGTAGCTACTATCCAAGGAGATTTGGCCGCTACTCAGAGGTGTTTTAACGCCGCATCTAAGGGACGCGACACTGTCGACGTAGGGACAAGGCCCGCCAAAAAGACACGACAGGAGCCCGACAAGCAAGAGCCCATCAAAGAAGAAGCCCATAAGGCTCCACCGAAGGTCGACTCTATAGCTCTGGAGACTCGTTTCGACCAGGACGAACCTCTCAACGGAGAGCAAATCCCACTCCGACCAATACCGGACGGGGATTTTGAGCTCGTCCCCTTCGGCAAAGACCCGACCAAAGGAGTGAAGATTGGCAAAGATCTCCCCGACCTGGCAAGGAAGCAAATCAAGGCCTGCTTGCGCGAGAATGCTGACCTGTTCGCCTGGAGCGCCGCGGAGATGCCCGGACTCGACCCTGAGGTCGCCTGTCACCACCTCGCCATAGATCCTGCCGCTAGGGCTGTAGTACAACGTAGACGTAGGCAGTCTCCAGAAAAAACGGAGGCTGCTGAAAAAGCTGTAAAAGACCTCCTAGAGGCAAATTTTATTTCTGAAGCCCGGTATTCCACCTGGCTGTCAAACGTTGTACTCGTTAAAAAGAATAATGGAAAATGGAGGATGTGTGTTGACTATACCGATCTCAACCGGGCTTGCCTGAAAGATGCTTTCCCTTTGCCTAACATAGACATGCTGGTCGACAACTCGGCCGGCTACAAAACATTGTCGTTCATGGATGCCTACTCGGGCTATAACGAAATTCCGATGGCCGTGAGCGACAAACACTGCACGGCTTTCATGACCAGCTCGGGCAACTATTACTACAATGTAATGCCCTTTGGACTGAAAAACGTCGAGGTAACTTACCAGCGCATGATGAACAAGGTTTTCCACAAACAAATTGGCGACATGCTCGAGGTGTATATGGACGACATGATCGTCAAATCCCGAGTAGACACCGACCACGCAGCACACCTCAAGATGGTCTTTGCCCAAGCAAGACAATGCAAAATGAGATTCAACCCCGAGAAATGTACGTTCGGAGTCAAGGCAGGAAAATTCCTCGGATTCTACCTAACAGAACGAGGAATTGAATCCAACCCCGACAAATGTCGGGCGTTCTCCGACCTCCCGACACCAACATCGAAGAAGTCAATACAAATCATGAACGACATGCTCACATCATTGTCCCGCTTCGTCGCGAGGTCCGCTCAGCACGCCCTCCCCTTCTTCAAACTCCTTCGTAAGGAAGCAGCCTTCGAATGGAACGAGGAGTGCGAACAGGCGCTGCGCCACCTAAAGCAAAGTTTATCTCAACCACCCATACTATCTTGACCAGACGACGGGGAGCCACTGTTCTTGTACTTGGCCGTTTCGAACGAAGCTATCAGCGCGGCTCTCGTCCGCGAGACCACCGACAGACAGAAACCCGTCTACTTCACGAGCAAAGCCCTGCAAGGACCCGAAAGCAGATACCAACAGATAGAGAAGGTGGCTCTAGCCCTCGTCAACGCGGCGAGGAGGCTCAGACACTATTTTCTGGCCCACACAATCATCGTGCGAACCGACCAACCGGTGAGGCAGCTCCTGGGTCGACCCGATATGGCGGGCAGAATGTTGAAATGGTCCTTGGAGCTCTCCGAATTCGACATTCAATACGAGAGTAGGAAAGCCCTGAAAGCACAGGCTCTGGCCGACTTTGTCGCGGAAATGACCACTCATGACCCACCCGCGGGGAAGGAACACAAGTGGACCATCTTCGTCGATGGAGCATCCAGCTCGTCCGGAAGCGGCGCAGGAATCCTTTTGGAGAACGAGGAAGGCGTAGTGATCGAACACTCCTTAGCTCTTTCCTTCCCGACGTCGAACAACCAAGCAGAGTATGAAGCTCTGCTCGCAGGACTGAGACTAGCCGAGGACCTGGGAGCCCACGAGGTACAGATCTACACCGACTCCCAACTCGTCGCCTCCCAAGTCCAGGGGAGTTACCAAGCCAAAAACGACAACCTCGTCGAATACTTGAACTTAGTCAAAAAATACATGACAAAGTTTGTACGGGAGGAAATTTCACATGTTCCCCGCGAGCAAAACACGAGGGCAGACATATTGTCCAAACTCGCGAGCACGAGAAAGAAGGGCGGGAACAAATCCGTCATCCAAGAATCCCTAGCACACCCGAGTATCGAAAGATCCTCGACGCCAGTCGAGGTCCACGCCATAGGGGATGCCTCGTCCTGGATGACCCTGGTTTACAATTTCTTGACGAAGGGCGAACTCCCATCGAACCAGACCGACGCGACCGTCACCAAGCGGCGAGCATGCTCCTATGTGGTGCTCGAGCACAAACTGTATCGCAGGGGATTCTCCATCCCCCTCCTAAAATGCATCGACGAATCCACGGTCCCCGAGGTACAGCGTGAGATACACGAAGGGATTAACGCCCAGCACATGGGCGGTAAGTCCTTGGCGAGGAAAGCTCTTCGAGCGGGATATTACTGGCCGATGATGCAGCAGGACGCCAAGGAACACGTTAAGAAGTGTGACAAGTTCCAGAAGCACGGTGACATGCACCTCGCCCCCCCCCCCCCCCTCACGAACTGAGCATACTGTCGTCCCCATGGCCGTTCGCATGGTGGGGTATGGACATCCTCGGACCCATCGTACAGGGGACTTACCAAAATAAATTCCTCATCGTGGTCGTGGATTACTTCACAAAATGGATAGAAGCCGAGGCCCTCGCGAAGATCACCTCGCACAACATCCTCCGTTTCTACAAGAGAAACATCCTCGCCAGGTTCGGAATCCCGAGGGCACTGGTGACCGACAACGGCACCCAATTCACTGACCACGGGTTCCAAGACTTTGTCACCAGACTAGGAACGAAACAACACTTCACTTCGGTCGAGCACCCTCAAACCAATGGGCAAGCCGAAGCTGCGAACATGGTCATCCTCCGAGGACTCAAACGCCGACTCGGTGAAGCGAAGAGGGGATGGGTCAAGGAGATGCATAGTGTCTTGTGAGTGTACCGCACCACGCCCCACTCAACGACCGACGAGACCCCATTCCGACTAACATACGCCCCCAATGCTGTTATCCCGGTAGAAATCATGGAACCTTCCAGACGGACAGAGAACCCCCTCGACGAAGAAATGAACGACGAGGCACTCAGGGACGAGTTCGACCTGGTCGAGGAAATCCGATCTGGGGAGGCCCTCCGCGAAGCCACCCTAAAACAACGAGTGGCTCTGCGCCACAATGACAAGGTCATTAAGCGCGAGTTCGAAATCAGCAGCCTGGTATTACGAAGGAACCAGAAAGACTCCCGCGAAGGGAAGCTGGCCACGAACTGGGAAGGGCCTTATCGCGTCCACGACACCACTGGTACTGGGGCGTACTACCTCGAGCAACTAGACGGAGAGCCACTACCACGACCCTGGAACGCTGCTAAACTAAAGCAGTACTATAGTTAAAAACCACCAACACCGAGGACCCTCGACTGTCGACTCCCGCGCCCAGTCAACGAGGAGAAACGTCCGACCACGTAGAGAGGCCGAGGTACAGGCCCGACATACGTCCAAACCGCATAACATCGTTCAACAGACAAGAACAAACGATAGCGCCCGACGTGGACACCTCTATCGAGCTCCACCGTCGAAGTACCTGTAGGGCAGAACACCCAGCTCGCGATGGGCAGTTCACGCCGCGGGTAAATAACCCCGATCCAGGTCATATACTCGACCAAGTGGCTTCGCTCCGCACGCCCGACGAATCTCGAAGAACGTCGGGCCATCTAAAAGGGTCAAAAAGAAGTCTCTTCCCTCGAGGTCACCACTTAGGAGAATCTGGTCACCGAGAAGAAGCCGAGCATAGGCACGAACAAAGGACTTAGGCAAACTTGCCAACAAAGTCACAACCCCCGTACGGGCACGACTCGGCCCATAACTCTGGCCAATTTCAGCACAAAAATATTAAACACGAACACGGGCAAACAATCAAAAAATTGAAACAAACATTCATTCAAAATGCCCGTAGGCAACAAAGCAAATAGATATAAACCGACCAAGAAGGCCGACAATGTTCAGGAAATACAAAGAACAGGCACGCAGGCCCAAAAAATGTGAACGGGCACGCAGGCCCAAAACAAACATCAACAAAGGCGCGCAAGCCCTAACAGAATCTCACAACTCAGCTTCCCCAGAGCTATCTCCACCGACAACAGGAGACTCGGGCGGAGGCACGACCTGACCATCAATGATCTGGGACATGTAGCCCACTCCTTCAGTGTTTAGACCAGGATTCAACAGAGAAAGCTGGCTGACCGCGACTTCAAAGCCATCCGCCATAGCACCGACACAGTCCACCTCGAGGAGTTGAATACGAGCGACCAATTCCGACCGACTCCGCAAAGGAGTCGTCTCCTCCGACTCATCCTCGGTAGGGAGCATGGCGGCCTTTAATTCCTCGACCTCTCTGGCGAGGCGTCCATTGTCAATTTCTAGACGTTCCCGGTCCTCGCGGAAATGGTCCCTCTCCTCGGCCAGCTTCTCCGAGTTCTCTTTCTCCAGAGCCAGCAACTCTGTCTCCACCACCGGCAGCTCGGCCTGCTCGCGGAACATCTCCTCGGAGCGCTCCAGGGCAGCCTTCAACTTTCGCGAACTTGAGGCGAGGGCAGCTTTCTCCTGTTCCAACTCTTTGATACGATCAGAGTCCTCCCCCTCCTCGGCCAGCACAACGGCCATCTCGGCCATCTTGACCAGTCCGACCATATTGGCGGCCAGGTGCCTTCTCCGACTTTCCTTGCTCATCCGCCTGATAGTTTCGTCTTCATCAGTACTCACGGACAAGGGAAACCCCTCGAAGAAACCCTCCTCTTTAAAGCAAGGGGGCAACCCGAAGGACCTCACAGTGCTGGAGTCCTCACCGACCTCCGGTTGGCTTTCCACCCGATTTCTCTTCCTCGGTATCAGGTCGGTGTGTGGCTCGGCCTCCTGGACGTCCGGGATCCCCCCCGAAGCAGCTCCCGAGCTAGGTGGCGAGTCCACCCTCGTCGCCTGGGAAGTGCCCGGGCTATATGGCGGGCCCATCCTCGTCGCCTGAGGAGCTCTCACCACCCTCTTATTGACCTTCTTGTCACAGGACAACTTCAAGAGCCTCTCCCTTCGTCCGGTCATCAGACATGCATGAAAGAACCCCGGGTTAGTGACGAGCAAATAAGCAAACAAGTAACAAGTGAAGAAATTAAAATAAGACAAAAAACAATAACGACCTAGTAGATTTGCGACCTGCCCGAAGGACTGGCACTCCACAAGTACCTTCGTATCAATCGGTCGGGCCTCGAAGGTCGGATAACCTTCTTCGTCAAGAATATCCTTCCCCTCCCTCGTGGCCCATCTGGCGGGGAAGAAACTGTCGACATACCGACAAAGAGTACCATAAGCCTTCTCGTCTTCGGGGCTCATCTCGCCCGCGGACGTGTGGTAGTACCCGGTGCCATGCTCGTAGTGCCTCAAGGTCCAATGCAAGGGAAATTTGGCCATGCACCCTAATACCGGGCGTCCCTCGTCGTCTAGAAGGGCTTCCCCGTAGTCGTCGGTCATGACTGTTTCTTCCTCATATACAGATTCTAAACCCGTTGTGGTAACCGGCCTCACAATGTACCACTTGTCTTTAAAGCCCCGGACGGAATCCATGTACATTCTGAACAGTCTCTTCGACTGCTTCAAGGAAACCCAACTATGCCTAGCTCCCCGGGACTGGCGCTGTAAGTGGAAGACTCTGAAGAAAAGGGGTATGGTCGCCCCAATCCTTAGAAACCGACAAGTTAGCTCGAACGCCCGGATGAAAGCGAGCGAATTTGGGTGAAGCTGCAACGGGGCCAGCTCCAGATGGCTGAAGACCCCGACCTGAAAATTGCTGAATGGCAGCTGTAATCCAAGGTCCTTGAAGGCAATTTCATACATGGGGAATCCATACTTGGGGAACTCCGAGCAGATCCGTGCGGTGAAATTTGGTCGCGAGACGACGAAGTTCTTCTGGAAACCGGGCTGGCTACTGCCCTTCTTTAGGATGGTGTATGCACTCCGACTACGTCGACTGTAGACCGAAGCTATCCCCCTGGGCTCGGCTCCCACCCATGCCAGCAAAGGGTCCTCAATGGTATCAACCAAATTTACATTTTCCTCGACACTTTGGTCTTCCACCTCAGCGCGCCCCGAGGAACACGGTTCGTCGGCCATGGTTACCTATAAAGCACAGGAAACCGGTCAATTGGGGGAGCAAATCCGTACGCTCTCCATAGCAGACGGGATGGAGAGTGCGACAAGCCATATCACTCGACGCGCGACTAAAAAAGTTGGTGTCTCGGAACAAAAAGAGAAGTCACCTCCTCGACTCCCAGATACCACGACAAGTCTCCCTACAGATCGCCTAAGTGGGTCAACGTCTCGACCACTCATGAATATGTCGACCTAGACTATGAACGTGGAGAGCGATATCATGCGTCTAAAAACTAGAGCCATGAGTTCACCGGGCACCACCAAGAATTAGGCGCCCCGAATCATAAAGATCTCGGGCAGCACTGCTAGTTAAATACCTAAACTATGCATTTTCCGGGCGCAAACATGCGTTCGTCGGGTATAAACATGGATTTGTCGAGCTGAACACGAATATACCGGGGATAATCCCAGGCGTACAGTCTCTAAGCGTCTAAAAACAATGAAAAATCATGCATCACAGAGGAAAAACAAAGAAGACAAGACACTTACTTGGAATCAAGAAGGAAATGTGACGACGGAGAAAGGGAATCAGCGATGGAGATCACGACGGTCCTATGAGTATCTGGGAAGAACAGCAACAGCAGAAACAGAGGGAAGAGGAGAAGCGCGAAGAGGGAAAACACGTTCTGGGGCCCAAAGACCCTATTTATAGTGATGACGTGGAATACCAAACGTCACCCCGGGGAACCACAGACTTCCCTCCTCGACGCACATCCCCCCTAGGCAATGATGACCCTACCTATAATAGGGTGGCGGCACGACTCCCAAGAGATACCTCGTGTGCCCAACAGGTGCAGCCCGCCGAAAATCCCTCGGGGACCCCTCGAAGGGAATCATCTCGCGGACTCAATACGGGGGGGCTCCTCGAGTTACCACGGGGAACTGCATCCCTTGCCCGGATTCAGGGTCCCGCGACGGAGGCAACCTAAAGATCAAGTCACGGCTCCTACTCCAGGAACCATGACTTGGGGGGCTCCTGTTCTGGACTGGGCTGAGCTGGCCCAAAAGCAATGGTGAAGGCCCAACCCAAACGGTCTTGCAAGGGGTCACGCCGACCAAGAGGCCATATCCGTGCCCGACATTCTCTGCTAGTGTGACGTCCTCATCTTCATGCTACCCTGCTCGACCCCAGCTCGAGCACTCCTCCTAGGACAGACTCCGTCCACTACACCATCACGTAGATCCCGAAAAGACCGCGTCCTCGTCCGTCCGTACTTCACGCAGAACATCCAGGAAGGGGACCACGTGCGGGTCCCCACTACACACGTAGAACCTGGCAGTTCCTCCATTGGGCCAAACCTGCCCGGCCCAATGAAGGAACCTTGGCCCAGCGCTGGGGGCTATAAATACCCTCTGTTCCCAGAGGGTCAGATATTCATTCTTTTACCCATACTCATACTCTTGCCTGCTCGTGCTCTTACTTACTTCAGCATCGGAGTGCCTTGCAGGTACCCCCCCCCCCACCTCGTTCAAAACTTCAGCTCGGAGCTAGCCGTGACGGTCCAAGTCTGATCAGGTTAGATCAGGGACTATCATCATTTTTAGGCAACTCGAAGGGACTAGATCATTTTATAGGCAACTCGAAGGGTCATCGAGGGATTATGATCTTTATTTGAAACAGACATGATGATTTGATCGAGAGTCTTTTGCTAAAGTATCCCCATTTATGAGGGACATGACCAATATCATAAGGCAATAAGAGAGGCTATCCTAGAGGTGTAAGTGTGGGAAGTGTATTAGTTCAGTTATTTATCTTGAATATTAGGGCTTTCTAGATTGTTTTTAGGCTTGCCACGCATACCCTAGTTACTAGCAGTTAAATATGTACAGAAAAATAAAGTGTGGAATCTAAAGTCCTAAGCTATTACATGGCTTTGGGAGAGGTAGATAAGTATAAAAATTTGCGAGAAAGTAAACCTACGCTATTACATCCTGTGAGCAGTTACATATATAGGAAAAAATGCGAGAAAAGAAATCTACGCTATTACAATTAAATAATGTAACCTATATAATTTTCTATTAAAATTAAATAGCAAAAAGAATGAAAATAGAAAAAGAATGTTAAAATGGTTTTTATGATTTTTTGTAGAAAATAATTTAACTGATAATAATTAATAAATCTAAATTCTAGTTGATTTTAATATTTAAAAAAATGGGTTGATTAATTAATTAATTAGGGTTAGAAAAGAAAAGGAAAGGAAATTCGGTTAAAACAAAAATAGGGAAAAAGGATTTGCATGGGGTGGTTGTTGAACCCACGCCCTTGGCTTCATACGCTGCATCGCTTGCCACTAGGACAAACACATGTTGGTGTTTGATAATAAGACTTGAATGATATATGTAAAACCTGCGTTAGTTTTAAAAAACAACAAAAAATATTGTAAGACGTCGGGATCGAACCCACACCCTTCACGTTACATGCATTTGCCTCAACCAATTGCGCTGCGTTTTAATTCTATTATTCAATACAAATCAATAAATATAATACAAACCAGTGGACCGGAGAGGCGTCGGAGCCCTAGCTCCAGTCGTCTTCTCCGATGAGATCATATTTCAACCTGCAAAAATACCATGCATTAGAGAGTAAGAAGGATCATATCCCCCTAAATCGACCCTTGCGAATCCAATGGTGGCATTATTTTTGGCTAATTCGACCTGTACAATGAGATATGATCAACACAAAGCAAAACGATTCAATAATGGTGATGGACTATTCTGGGGTCATGGTCCTCATGCAAGGGATCAAACCTTCACTATTTTGTCTCAGGAAGACATTGAAATTATGAGTTTTAATCATAACCTCATAAAAATCAAAATATGAATTTCACATAATATGTTAACTGGCGATGTATGGAATGTAGGTTTCAGGTACTTTTGATCATAGGAAATGATTGAAACTTACTCTATAATACCTCAGGAGTGATTTGCAATGAATGTCTTGCCTTGAGGATGGCTGGATCTTTGATTTCTAACTCACCCTCTTCCTTACAAACTATTTCTTGAGCAACTTTCGTGTCCTCTTTTTGTCTGAGTATGCAATGTACTTATAGGAGAAATGATTAGGTTAAGAGGTGGGCTTGGACATGATATGAAACATATCTTTGATTTTGTATGAAAATAGATTGAGATATTACAAAAACATGAATATTTGATTCACACACAGGTCTACACGGTTTGTAGCATGACCTTGGGCCTCCAAAAGATTCAAATCACAAGCCTTTTATGCCTTATACATTTATTTAATACTTATTTGATTTAATTTTGAATTTTAATGAATAAAAATCAAAATAAATGAAACAAAAATTAAAATGATGCATTTATGGACTTAGAGGTCTATTATGAGGTCAACAACACGTTTGGACCTTAAACGATAGGCTCATTAGCCCAAAAAACCAAATTTGCTCAAATTGAACTTTATGTATTTTCTTAAAACTTCCCAACTTGCACAAATCATATCTCACTCAATTTTTATCATATGAAGGTGATATTAGACTCTTTGGAAATCTCAAGATATCCCCTACAATCTTCATGTTGGTCATTTTTTCATTTGTAGCCTTTATCTTGATGTAAATTTCTTTGACAAAAAGTGTCTTTTTTGTTGACTTATAAAATGACATGTAATGTTTTGGCCCATATCTCTCAAATGAAGCATTTTTGTCGTTGAGCTTAGAGAGACAAAGATGTAGAGAATTGAATTTCATTAAAAATTAGCTTTGGATAAGAAATTTTTGATGAAGTATGTGAAATTTATGCTTGGTCAAAGTTCAGTTGACTTCTCCTTAAGAAAACCCTAATTTAGTAACTTTTCACTCTTGATGAATCTTGAGTTTTCTTGATGAATCATGATTAACCCTTGATAAAATGATGAATGTGACTTAAAAATGTTGATGTTGACAAAAAATTTTGAAGTTTGACTGTAAATTGGTTAAAGTTGACTTTTTGCCCAATATAGTTGAATTTCAATCATCTGACTAATTAACTGAGAAAACTTGTGCTGCAAGGCTTGAAATTTGGCATGAGGATTATTTGAGACATATGAGAAACCATGAAATCCACTTGATGCATTAGAAGTCCAATTTTCCTTGAGAGAAGCAAAACCCTAGTTGTAGGTCAACTGCTTAGGATGAGGGTTTGTTTGATCAATCCTTGAGTAGTTTTGAGCAATTGAGAACCCTAGGAGCATAGGGAGACCTATTGAAATAATTTGTCTTGAATTATGGGAGGGGAATTTTAGGGTACAACAGCTTCCCCTGTTCAATCTTCTTAAACCTGAAGAGTTAGATTGTCATGCTCGCCATTCGTGATCTGAAGCTGGAAGAGGATTAAACACTTAAGTGCCAAGAAATTTGCACTTACATGTGCATAAAGTAACACTGTTAGTTGACTATATTGCTTAAATGGGATTAAATATTACATTCGGAGAGGTGATATATTGTCGCCAGAGATGGGCTTATAGATGCCATATAAAGTAACTGTTGATAAGAGTATCAGAATGAGTCTACGCTCGATGGTATCTGAGAAGTATACTAGAATGAGTCTATGCCTGACTGTATCTATCAGATGTTCTAGGGAGTGTCAGAATGAATATTATATCTCAATTGTATTTGAATGATGTTCTAGAATGAGTCTATGTCTTAACTCTATCTATAAGAGGATCTGAATGAGTCTTCGCCCGACTATACTTGAGATCTACATTATAATGAGTCTAAGCCTGACTATATCTAAAAGATGTACTAGAATGAGTATAAAAATGAATCTTATGTCTCGATTGTGTCTGAATAATGTTCTAGAAAGAGTCTATGTCTTGACTGTATCTACAAGAGGATCAGAATAAGTCTTCACTCGACTATATCTGAGATCTGTATTAGAAGGAGTCTTCGACTGGTTGTATCTAAAAGATGTACTGGAATGAGTATCAGAATGAGTTTATATCTTGATCGTATTTGAACTATATCTAGAAGATGTACTAGAATGAGTCTACTCCTGATTGTATCCAAAGGAGCATCAGAATGAATCGTCGACTGATTGTATCTGAAGGATGATAAAATATTGACAATATTTATCTGTTTGTGAACTAACCTAAAAAAATAAAGTTAGTTTTACGCAATGTCATGATGTATGTAATGCATTGCGTAATGATGCTCTCAAAATACATGAGAATACTATATGTGTTTCGTATGCATATGCTACGATATTCTGTAAATGAGGTATGGGTGCAATATGTCGCTGGAACGTATCGGTAGTTTCGTATAACATCTTTTGCTGGGGAAAATAAATCCCTGACTGTTCCTGGAGATGAAGACAGTAGTTTCTCAATTTTGTTTAGAATATTTTTGCTGGGGATTCCCGCTTTCTGTTTGAGGACACTCCACTGGGGACGTTCGACTTCTGCTTGGGGATAGAAGAATTCCATGAAAATTGGTCATTTATCGTTATTTTGAAGGATTTGATTCTTATGTACCCTGACTGGGAACAAAAGAGATGGATAATCCTCTGATGTCCCATCTGACCAAGTTTTAGATATGGATGCCAACTCTTCTAGGGAGGACAAATTTTAATGACATCTGGTCGGGGAAGAGAATCCTGTCGGGGAATTGCAACATCATAGAAATAAACGTAGTTGGGGAAATAAACCCTGTAGACTTTTGTTGTACCCCAAAATTTTCCCTCTCTTTTCTCAAGACATTTCTCAACAAATATCTCAAATGCTCAAGATTTCTCAAGAGTTTGATCAGACAAGCTCATCTCCTAAGCACCGAGACCACAAGTTAAGGTTTTGGTTTTCTCAAGGATAATTGGATTTTTAATGCCTCAAGGTACTTTAATGGTCCATTATGGGTCTCCAAGAATGCTCATGTCAAGTTTTAATTCTTGCATCACAAATTTGCTCAGTCAATTTCTCATATGACTGAAAATTAGCTGTATTGGGTAAAAAGTCAATTGTGGTCAACATAGAGTCAAACTTCATGGTTTTTGGCCAATATAAACATTTTGAAGACATATTTATCAACTTATCAAGGGTTGATCACAATTCCTCAAGAAAAGCACTCAAATCATCTAAGGGGCAAAATTGTCAAAATTAGGGTTTTGATTGAGAATGATTGATCATTGATTTTTGACCTAGTACATGACCTAGTGGCTTGAGGCATTATCTTAAGTATTAAAACACAATGTCTTTATCTAATTTCATGGCTCAAATCATTTCTCAAGATCAAGTGATTGATAGTTGAAATTTGATCAACTGATGAAAAAGTCAACTGATATACAAAAAGTCAAACTTTGACTTTTTAGTCAACATTGAATTTCAAAGATCAAAATTCATCAAGACCTTCAAAAATATCAAAATTTATCATCAATAAAGTCAACAAAAGTCAAGATTTTCAATACTTAGAAAATTCTATGTGTTTTTTGACCTTGATAATTTCACTACTTCATGACAACTTTTCACCAAGATGCAAGATGATTCAAGGAAAACTTTCAACATGAAAGTTGTATATCTTAATTATTTCTATAACTTTGTCCCTTAGGGTTGATATCTAAAAAATTCCTGGATTTGAAGATATAGGCTAATGAAGTCATGACTTTTTATCAAAAACACTTAGTGAAATTTTCATCATGTTAGGCAGATTTTTTATCCTAACTTAGAAATTTTTCACCAAGTTCCAAGTTAATTTAACCAAAATGGTTAACATGAAGGTTGAATATAATGTTTCAAGCTTTCTAAAATGTCTGAGAACTTGAAGATGTCATGCTTGAACTAGGAGAATCGAAAAGAAGAAGTTGAGCATCCATTCTTGAATTACAAGGCATTTTCATGAAGAACACTTGATCAAATCTCAAGCCATGCTGCATAAATCTTGCTTTGCAGGCTTATAACTTGAAAATAAATCCATAATTAATTGTTTACACAACTTATTGAGCCATTGTCCAAGCATTTGAGCAATACCCCAAGTGATTATTCCATTTTTGGAACAAAGTTCACACTTCCATTTTGGAAAAGTGGCTTTAATCACAAAGTCCACTCTCCTTGAGCTTTGCACTTGTTTCTTCTGAGAATACACAATCTCAAAGTGAAGAAGCAACCATCTACAACCTGTTAACCACCCTATAATCCCTTTTACTATGCATTGAAACCATGATTTTCAAGATTGCTTCAACAACAAGTCACATAACCATAACGTGTGATCTTTGATTTCTGTTCACTTGAGCCTCTAAAACCTTTACTCTGTGTATTTGTAAGCTAACACACGAGTTCAAGAGCCCTCAAACTCCCTAAAACCAAAAATTTCCTCAAAACCTCCATTTCTTTTCATTTCTGACCTTGAACTTCCAACTCACAATCCACTTGTGCATTTCCTCTCTAAATCAATCACAAGGATTCCATGCATCATATACAACTCATCCATATCCTTGTTTCATAACTGTAACTCCATTTTCATCATTTTCCAAACTCAGAAACAGTCACCTGCAACTTGACTTCTCCAAGAGGATTTAAGCACTTTCATCACAAAGTAAGAGTTACAATAGCTTCCTAGGAGTTCGGTGAAGCTATCCAGATCATCACAACACTTCCAGGGGTGCTCAAACTCCATACACGCTTTCCAATTTTGAGGTAAGTTTTCTCAACTTTGAACTCTCTCTACAAAAATCATTAATGGTTACTTTGTGAATAAAAAATGTACACATCATGGCCCTAAAGCTAACCATGCCTTTAGTTTTCATTTATGTTTCCTGAGTGATGCAAATTTTGAAGTTGAAATTTCTGAAAAAATTATGTTTTGTTTGGTACCAAGCAAAATTCTTGTTCATTTTTTATTTATAGCTTTAGTTATTTACATGGTTGAGTTCGTGGTTAAAAATGAAGCAAGTTTCATGTTTACACTTTTGAAAATGGTTGAGAAATGAGCAAGTTCAGAAATTTGAAAATATTGACAATGGCTTCTGGCACGAGGTTAGGGATGCAGTAAAATCAGGATCAAGTTTATTTTAAGTTTATTGCAAGTTTTTTTATAAACGGATGAAACCGCCACCCCGGTGGCAGAGGAAGCGCGCGTAAGGCATTAGTGTATAGGGACCTGGGTTCGAGCCCCAGTGGTACCCTTTTATTTTTTTCCATATTATTTCCTTGCTGATTCAGTACATCAAGCAGTGCACGCATGTTATACAACATGACTGAACCATCAGATCATTGTGCCAACAAATCCAATGCCTCGAGTATGCTTGTCCACCATGAGCCAACAAAGGTCAACCATACCTGATCATACAACGCCTGAACCTTGTTGTTTTGCGCTTTTCATTCTTTTCTATTTCATACACCCCTGACTACTTTTAACACAGGCCCATTTATATTTTTTTGTTTTTTTGTTTCTGACTCAGACAAAAAACACATACTTGGGCCAAGCGTTTTTTTTATACTTCACACCCGTTTTACGTTTTTTTACACACAGACCCAAGTTTTTTTATTTTCTTTATTTATTTATTTCTATTTAAAAAAATACAAATATATATTTTCTTAAATAATTACGTTAAAAATATTTTAATTCAAAACATTTATTTTAGTTTTTGTAAATATATAGAACTAGGTTTTTGTTTATTTTCCACACCTTAAAATGTTATTTTTTTTAAAATTAATATTAACACTCAAATTATTTTCTAAACAAATTATTTAGACTTAGGTTTTTATTTTCTTCTTAATTTCAATTAACTTAGATTTTAGGTTTTGTTAAAAAAATAAGTAATTTCTCTTGTAATTAAAATTAATTAGTTGATTAGGTTAATCTTTAAACCTTTCTATCAAAAAACCCTAAAAAACAATTTATTTTTTCCTCTTTACATTTTGTACATTTTATTATTATTCATATTAAATGGTTTATAATAAATATTTAGGATTTTTTGCTTTCTTCCCCTCATTCACAAATTTGTAACCCCCATTCCCAAAGCGTTGTAATAGCGTAGGACATTTAAATTCCGCAATTTATCGCTTTCCTTATTATTGCTAGTAATTAGGGTTTGTATGACAAGACAAAAAATAAACCTAGCAAAACCCTAATTCAAAAGATAAAATACTTTAAAACAAAAAACAATTTGCACACATGTATCTCTAGGGTGAACCTCACTTGTTGCCTCAGATATAAACAATCATATCCATTGAACGTGGGATGTTTTCACAAAGACCCTCGATTAAAAGATCATAGTCCCTCGATGACCCTTAAAATGTTGCCTTCTGTAAATGATCTTAGTCCCTTACGACAATTGCTAAAACATCTTACAAGTTGCATTCTATGATTGTACGATGACCCACGCTTGTCCCTCACAACTAATGGTAAAATAACACTATCTAAAGAAGGAGGAAAAGAACAAAGACTTTTTGAGAAGGTAGATTGCTTGTAATTGCTTGCTCACAAACTAAACCCAGTTTTACATCTCACACTTTAAAAAAACAAATATCTTTTCAAACACTCTCCTTTCAACAAATATTTTCAAAAACCAACACCTTGTATACATTCTCAATGATATGAGAATCATTATAAAGTTTGTTGTACTAAGGAGTTTTCAAAATATTTCCAAAATAAACATTTTGTATAAATTCTAAACGACACGAGAATCATTGCAAAATTACCACTTTCAAAACAACTTCAAAAACATATTTCAACATACACAAATACATCATTTTTAAGTGATCAATAAATTAGGAGCCTGTAGATAACTACGGATGAAAAGGATGCTAATACCTTCCCTTTTAATAACCTACCCCCAAACTCAAGAAAAATTCTCAAAAGGTCTTTCCTTTTCTTTTCACCCTTTCCTTTATTGGATAAAAGAAAAGTAGGTGGCGACTCTTGCTATCCGCAACACTTGTGATCAAACACAATACACCGAAGTCAGTTCTCCCACCGTATTACAGAATTGGCGACTCTGCTGGGGATATAATAAAAGTAGGGTTACCTTAAGAGCTAGATCACCTTTATTTGCTTGTTTGCCTTGTTTTCTTTACATTTGTGGTTTATGCTTGGGTTTATTTCTTGTATAGATCTTATACTTGGATCTGGGGCATATTAGTTAAGTAGAAATAGATCATGGGGACTATGCAGTGTAATACTGATATGGTGTAAGCGATTACTACATTAGTGTGACACATTTGTTGGTACCAGTGTCCCTTGAGTCCAGTCAAGGATAATACGAGGCTACTGTATGGTGTCATGAAGCACTAACTAACCGTAGAACCCTAGTTGAACAAATTGGCCATTAGAAAGTAGTGAGATAGTTGGCTTTGGTGCAAGACTAAAGTTGGTTGATACTCGATACTACACTCATTGAGATCGAACTTTCAGGATATTTTAGCCGCAGTTTGGATGCTTGAGCTAAAACAATGTTCGATGAAGAAATATCAGTGATATTGAGGCTTCTAGAACCCGATTACTTCTTTTAGGACAGGTTGAGCCAACTAAATCTTCTAGAGGTTACTTACCTATAAACCCCATGTAAGCCTAAACCTAAGGCCTTGTGTGTTTTAGTTTGTGTATAATTATTTGTTCATAACATCATGACATCATGCCATAGCATTTCCACTAACCATTTCAAGGACCTGGAGATTTATCTTTGTTTTGTTTTGTAGGATATGTCTTCCACTTGCAGAAATACCATCTGAATAAACTTCATAAGGGTGCCTCCTCAACATAAAGAGTTAGCATCAAAGGTTCCTGAAAATTCTTTGTTCACCAAAATATATGGTCAACTTCTCAATCTGGTTACCTCAAGCTTTGAAGAAGACATGATGAGGGTGCTATTTCAGTTCTTTGACCTTGTACATCATTGTTTCACCTTTCCCGATTATCAATTGGGGCCCACAATGGAAGAATTCTATCAACTACTAGGAGTACATGTTCTTGATCAAATATTCTTCACTGGTTTAGAGGAAGCTCCAAGACCTGAAATTATTGTCACGACCTTACATTTGAAGAGTTCTGACATTGTAGCTAATTGGGAGACAATAAGTGGGGTCAAAGGCTTTTTGGCTAAATTCCTGATGGATAGGATCGTTTATTTTTAGATGCCATGAAGTTTCAAGATTTTGAGGAGATCTTGGATCTTCTAATCTATGGGTTGGTGCTTTTTCCTAACCCTGACCAACTCATAGATGTGAATGCTGTCAAAATCTTCCTTGCTCGTAACCCTATGCCTACATTGCTTGGAGACATTTTGCACTCTCTTCATACTCGCACTATGAGGAAGCGAGGGACTCTTATGTGTTGCTTGTCTTTGCTGTCTAGGTTGTTTATTTCGCACCTTCCCCGATCAGTATTGAATAATCAACAAGATTTGAGGTTGTCTCAAAGGATGATGTAGCTCTCTCATTCAGATATTTGTTGGTGTTCCCAATCTCTGGAAGATGTTACCATCATTGATCATTGCGAGGAATTCCCTCATGTTCCACTCCTTGGAGTTTGGGGAGGTATTACTTACAAACTTTCTTTGGCTCTATGACAATTTGGTTATGCTCGAAGATATGCTCCTCATGACACACTTATCCATGGTATTGTGTTTGACTACGAGAACGATGTTCAAGGTTATCACCGAAGTTTTGTACATGCTTGGGAAATGGTAAGCAAGGTTGATAGCAAGAATTTGGGGCATAAGAATTCCATCCCTCTTGAGCCTTATTTCAAATGGGTACGAGCTTATGCTCAAAGTCTCATGATGCCATATCCAGCTATCCTTCCAATAGTTGTGGAACCTATTGCTGAGGGGGTCATTCCTTATACCATTCTCCATCCTGACATGCCTACTAACCTCGAGGAATTGCAGAAGTCCTGGGTTCAACTCAAGGGAGAAAGAGACACCTTTGAAGCTCGATTCTATGCAAGCGAGAAGAAAGTGTTGGAGATCACAAAGCAACTTCACGAGGAGCAAAGCCTGAATGCCTACATCAACACAGAGAGGAAGCGTATGTGGGAGATTGTGTCTTAGGTCTTAGGAGTTTTATTCGTGTTGTCTCTTCGAGACCTTTTCCTTTTTCTTTGTAATCCCAAGGGGAAGTTGTAACTCTTGAACTTATTAATACAATTGTTGTTTTTGTTTCCTTGTTTGACTAGTAAATTTAAATCTCTTGAGGTCCTTGAAAACATTGCATCCACATAGAATGCATCATATCATGAGCAGGTTTTCTGATACAGGTTTCCTCATCTTTTTAATGCTTATTTCAGTATAAGATGGCTCTAGAGCAAATCGTCAAAGATCTACAGGCTCAACATGCACCTTTCCAAGAGACTCTCCTTAACTTAGTTAAAGGACAACAAGATATGATGGCACTCCTTGCCACCAAAAAGAAGACCAAGAAACGGGCTTTTATCCTCAACATGGAAAGAAGGTTCAAGGGGCCCGCCCGACTGGCTCAAATAGAAGAGGCTTCTTCTGAGGAAGAAGACAATCAAGATGAGGATGTTAGAAGCACTAGGGCTAGGGGTGGAAATAACCAGATTTCTGAGGATGAAGACTACTCCAATGAACAGTACCCACCGGCGGATGACAAATACAAATAACTAGAAGACCGACTCATGGATGTAGAGATCCAAACATTGCTTGGTTTGGACTTTGGAGACTTAGGTTTGGTCCCTGGGGTGATCATTCCCCACAAATTTGAGGTCCCTGTCTTCTCCAAGTATGATGGAGTCTCTTGTCCAAAACTCCATTTAATGTCATATGTCCGTAAGATTCAACCACACACCGCTGATAGGAAGTTATGGGTTCATTTCTTCCAAGAAAGCTTATCTGGAACATAATTGGATTGGTTCTATCAACTATAAGGGACTAATATCCACACATGGGAGGATCTGGCTGCTTCCTTCTACAGACAATACCAATACAAAGTTGATCTAGCACCAACTCGCGTGCAATTACATAATATGACTATGGGCTCAAACGAAGGCTTTAAGGAGTATGCTCAAAAATGGAGGGACCTAGATGGAAGGGTGCAACCCCCTTTGATTAACAGAGAATTAGTGGACATATTCATGGGCACCTTGACCGGTCCATTCTTGAATTTGCTAATTGGGAGTTCTTCGTCAGGATTTACTGAGCTCATTTTGACTGGCGAACGAGTTGTAAAGAAACCATTTGCTGGTGAGAAGAAGACTAATGTTATTTATGGACAAAGGAGAAGTATCAAGAATGATCATCATCAATTGATAGGAGCAGTATTGATTTCTAACCCAACCCAGTTCAACGATCACAACAACAAAATAAACAGCATAGGTCAGACGCTCCGAGGAGACAATTCAACTGAATTAATATGCCATTGGCTCAAGCTTTACAACATCTATTGAAGGCAGATTTGGTAATATTGTGGGATCCTCCTCAAAATCCTAACACATCATCTCGGAAGTATAACCCAAATTCAAGGTGTACATACCTTTCCAATAGTCCTGGGCACAACACCAATGATTATTGGGCCCTAAGAAGCAAAATCCAAGATTTGATCGACAACAAAGTGATTGAGTTTGACCCTTAATAGACCCCAAATGTGATTACGGAACCCATGCCCAGTCAAGGTAAAGGTGTTAATGCTATTGAAGATGTTTCCAATATCTCCACCATTAGTGATTTGACTACTCCCTTAATGACCGTTAAGAAGAATCTGTTAAGAGTCGGTTTATTTCTGGGCTTCCTTGAAAATTGTTATCATTGTGCTTTTCAAGATAATGGATGTATGTGGCTAAAGAAAGGTATCCAACGCCTAATTGATAGCCATGAAATTTTGTTCGAGAAAATTTCGTTCATGAAGATTTTGCCTAAAAGTACTTTCCAAGAGCTGAGACTTGAAGATGTTTCCATAATCACCATTTCAAATACTCCTATTAGGATCACCTATAAAGGCCCTATAAGGTTCCTACTGAGCCAAGAGTGTCTCCCTTGATTATCACTACATCGGGGTCAGTCCCATATTCCTCTGACAAACTGTGCTCTGGAACTATAGGGCAAAAGTTTATTATCATAGTGTCATGCAAGAGCCATGGATTACTGAAAAAGAAGAGCCTGAAATTAAAAACATTTCCGGAGCTAGTAAGGACACTAGGACAGGGAGGATCTTATCCCCAGAGATCTCTCCTCCAACAACTAATATAACACCTGTTCATATTCATGTTGTTGGGCCAACTGCTGATGCTCGAGGTAAAGAGAAAGCAACTGAGCCTAACCAGATAGATGCGCCATCCAAAGATGTTACAATTGAAGACCCATCTAGACAAGAGATGGAAGAAATTCTGAAGATCATTCGAAAAAGTGACTACAAAATAGTTGAGCAATTGGGGCAGACACCCTCAAAGATATCCATGATATCCTTGTTATTATGATCCGAAGCACATGCCCAAGCTTTGTTAAAATTCCTGAAGAATGCCCATGTACCACAAGAGACCACTGCTGACCAATATGAAAATTGTGTTACAAGCCTAACTGCTGACAATGGTTTAGGCTTTTCTGATGCACATTTGACTCCGGCGCGGAAGAATCATAATAAAGCTCTGCACATCTCTATTGAATGCAAAGGAACTAACCTGGCGCATATGTTCGTAGATATTGGGTCCTCCCTAAATGTTTTTCCCAAAGGTGCTTTGGATAGATTGGATTGTGATGGGCTGGTGCTGAAACCCAACGATATTGTGGTAAGAGCCTTAGATGGGTCAAATAGGATGGTCCACGGAGAGGTTGATCTCCCAATCAAGGTGGGATCTCAAGTATTCAATTCAACTTTTCATGTAATGGATATTCTCCCGACCTATTCTTGCTTGTTGGAACGCCCGTGGATTCATTGGGCAGGTGCGGTTACCTCTACATTACATCAAAAGTTGAAGTACCCAGTAAAAGGGAAGATTGTCACAGTCTGTGGAGAGGAAGAATATATGGTCATTCATTTGAATTCTTTCAAATATGTTGAAATGGATGGCAAATGTATTGAAACCCCGTGCCAGACATTTGAGGTAATCCCTCTGATGATTGTTGTTGCTACTCCTTCTACTCCTGAAATATCTAAGGGCGCACCAAGAATGGCCTCTCTGAAGGATGCTAGGGTTGTTGTAGAAGATGAGGGCTGCACTATCTAGGGACAACTTCCAGATATCCCCTATAAATATGAAAATTTTGGGTTGGGTTTTACTTCAAAGGCTCAGAAGGAGGTTCATCGCGCTCGTACGGGGGGGCCGCCTTTCTGTATTAGCAACAATGAAGTTAATGCTCTGGAAGACACTGACAATGACGGTGACCTGGACGGCTGGATATTCCCAACTACTGATGGT
The DNA here is from genome assembly GCA_948472305.1 of Vicia faba. Taxonomy (NCBI): domain Eukaryota; kingdom Viridiplantae; phylum Streptophyta; class Magnoliopsida; order Fabales; family Fabaceae; genus Vicia; species Vicia faba. The sequence goes on along the minus strand of OX451735.1, from coordinate 1,526,157,446 downwards.
GGACTCAACAACTGGATGGCTAAAGACTTCATCTCAATCTCCTTCAGCCAGGAGTAATTGCTATTTCCTATTTTTATTGCTTTAAGAAGTTTGTCTGTATAATTTCTTTAAAAACAATGACTTTAAACCTTGTGCCTTACCCGTGGCATAAAGGTCCATTTGTTAAGGGTTGTCATTTCATATATCATATGCTCATTTAATGAAAATATTGGACGATTTTGCATTCAAATTTTGCGTTCCTTGTCTTTATTTTACTTTATTACATTTCTAAATAGCCATGTGAACTTACATGCATACAAAAACACCCATTTGCAGATCCACATCCACTCTGGATCTCATTCACAACAATTCTGCTATTGTCGTTTATGACTTTGAAAATCCAATCTATCAAGCCAAAGATGAAGGTGAAGAAGATTGTGAGATGCCTGGAGAACTCGCTAAACTCCTGATACAAGAGGAAAAGGCCATCCAACCGCACGAAGTGATAAATTTGGGTACTGAGGAAGATAAGAAAGAAGTCAAGATTGGCGCCAACCTAGAAGACAGTGTCAAGAGCAGATTGGTTCAGATGTTGCACGAATATGTTGAGGTCTTTTCTTGGTCATACGAATACATGTCTAGACTCGACACTGATATCATGGTTCACCGCCTGCCAATGAAAGAGGGTTGTTCTCCAATAAAACAAAAGGTTCGTCGCATGCGTCCTGACATGTCAGAGAAAATTAAGACTGAGGTAATGAAACAATTCAATACAGGTTTCTTAGAAGTGACATTTTATCCCCAATGGGTTGCAAATGTTGTTCCTGTGTTGAAGAAAGACAGTAAGGTCCATAGGTGTGTAGACTACGGGGATTTAAATAGGGCAAGCCCCAAAGACGACTTCCCACTTCCACATATTGATGTCTTGGTTGACAACACTGCTCAACACAAGGTATTCTCATTCATGGGTGGATTCTCAGTTTACACCCAAATCAAAATGGCTCCTGAAGACATGGAAAAAACCACTTTGTCACACAGTAGGGCACCTTCTATTATAAGGTCATGCGTTTGGGGCTGAATAACTCAGGCACAACTTATCAATGGGCTATGGTGACTTTATTTCATGACATCATTCATCATGAAATAAAATTCTATGTGGATGACATGATAGCGAGATCACAAACTAAGGAAGAGCACCTTGTTTATTTACAGAAACTGTTTGAAAGGCTGAAGAAATACAAGCTGAGGATGAATCCAAACAAATGCACCTTTGAGGTAAGATCTGGAAATCTACTAGGCTTCATTGTCAGTGGCAAAGGAATTGAAGCCGATCCAGAAAAGGTTAAAGCTATCCAATAAATGCCAGCTCCCTGTACTAAGAAGGAGGTCAGAGGTTTCTTGGGACGATTCAACTACATTTCCTGATTTATCTCTCACATGACTGCTACTTGTGAACCACTCTTCAAGATACTGAAGAAAGATCAAGTAGTAAAGTGGAAGTGTATTGACATATCATTTAGCGCATCAAGCAATGGATGACTATCAATCTATGAACTTTGAGTTCCCAGACGAGAATATCATGCTGATTACGGATTGTGAAAAGCCTGGACTATATGAAGGACCTGAGCAAGGATCCTGATGGACTATGGTTTTTGATGGAGCTTCCAACGCATTGGGTAACAAAATTGGTGTTGTGATCATTTCCCCCGAAGGTTGCCATACGCCTTTCACCGCCAGACTCTACTTCGATTTTACCAACAACATAGCAGAGTACGAGGCATGCATCTTGGGTCTTAAAGCTACTATTGACCTAATAATCAAATTCTTAAGTGTATATGGAGACTCAGCCTTGGTAATCAGTCAATTTAAAGGAGAGTGGGATGCAAAACATCCAAATCTTATCTGTTATAAAGAACTTGTGCTAACCTTGATCCTGTACTTTAAAGAAATTACCTTTGAACATATCCATAGGGAATAAAATCAGTTTAAGGATTCCTTAGTTACCATTTCATCTATTTTAAAGGTAATATAGGGAAACGAAGCTCCCAGAATTACTGTCGAAAGATTTGACGAACCGGTGCACTGCTATGAGATTGACACTGATGGTGTAGAAGAGAATCCTTGGTTTCTTGAAGTGAAAAGATATCTCGAAGCTCAAGAGTATCCCGAAGGGGCGGAAATCAACGACAAGAAATTCCTACAGAGGTTCTCTGCCAAGTTCTTCCTGTGCAATGGGATTCTATATAGGCGCAATCATGATTCAACCCTGCTTCGTTGTGAGGACTAGAAGGAAGTAGAGAAAATTATGAAGGACATGCATGAAGGAATCTTTGGTACTCAGTCAAGTGGACATACTATGTCCAAGAAGATTTTGAGAGCTGGTTACTATTGGTCGACCATGGAAACCGATTGTCACCTCCACTCGAGGACTTGCCATAAGTGCCAAATTTATGCTGATAAGGTTCACATGCCTCCAATATCTTTGAATGTCATGACTGCTCCTTGGCCATTTGCAATGTGGGGCATTGACATGATTGGAGAAATCAAGCCTAGTGTTTTTAATGGACATCGTTTCATTCTTGTCTCCATTGACTACTTTACTAAGTGGGTTGAAGCAGCTTCATTTTCCTCAGTTACCAAGAATGTCGTGGCCCGGTTTATCAAGCATAACCTCATCTATCTGTATGGCATCCCTGAGAGGATCATCACTGACAATGGTACCAATCTCAACAATGCCATGATCACTGAACGCTGCACGTAGTTCAAGATCAAGCATCACAACTCTTTTCCATACAAACCTAAGATGAATGGCGCAGTGGAAGCTTACAACAAAAACATAAAAAAGATTGTGCAAAAGATGGTGGTGACCTACAAAGACTGGCATGAGATGTTACCATTTTCTCTTCATGGCTATCGTACTTCGGCGTGAACATCAACTGGGGAAACCCCATTCTCTCTAGTCTATGGTATGGAGGTTGTCCTGCCTGTCAAAGTTCAAATCCCTTCTCTAAGGATTATTAAAGAAGCATACTTAGACGAAGGTGAGTGGATTCAGACTTGGTTGGATCAATTGAATTTAATTGACGAAAAGAGGCTGACTACTGTCTGTAATGGTCAGATGTATCAAAAACATATGATTAAGGCATTCAACAAGAAGATCAAGCATTGGGTATATCGGCTGGTGACTTGGTAATAAAGCGCATCATTCTACCATAAGGAAATCCTAGGGGCAAATGGACTCCCACCTACAAAGGGCCATTTGTTATCAAGAAAGTTTTCTCGGGTGATGCTATGATCCTGACCATTATGGATGGCGAAGATTTCCCACACCCTGTGAACGCGAACATAGTAAAAAAATACTACGCATAAGAATGACCCGCTAGGTTGACACACCTAGGAAAAAAATAAGGGCATCCCGATAAACCAAAAGGCTTTGGGCAAAAGTTAAGGATATATACAAAAGATTGTACACTTGGAAAGTCGAAAACCTGAAAGGGAGGCTTAGGAAAAAAAGGGTATCCTGGTGGACTGAAAACCTGAAAGGGCGGTCCAGGAAAAAATTAGGGATTAAAAGCGTACGACTATGTCCCGTTGGATCACTTACATGAAATATTTATTTCCAAATTTGAAAGTTCAAATGGTTCAATCAACTTCTTTCGATGGCAAAGGATGAGATGTTCGAAGACATAAGGGCAATAGCAGAGTTTGGAACCCAATGAGATCACTTCCACATGGCTATACGGGTTGTTTTCACTTTGTACTCTTTTCATTTTGCAATGACTTTCTCTTACTAGGATTTCTATCTCTTTGTACAAAATCGTCTGTTTATAGGCAAATTATCAATACAAATACACTTGAAAGTTCAAACTTTTTGTTTTTTTTTCAGTTTTATTTGCAAAAACATCAAATGACTAAAATTGAATGAACATACACATATGAACATGATTAACTGTTAACAAATATACGCATAAGCATTTACTCAAAATTCTAGGAGCTGAGATGATTGATCAGTGCATTTTGATATAAATTCTTATATGTTTGTACTTAGACATTTTCATGGTTTGCTTTCTTTATTTTTATGTTTTATAATGTTTTTCTAATTTAGTTTATTTTTGGTTTGATTTGATTTTCGTATTTAATTTTCAGCATTAGCAGCTTTTAATGAAAAATTCATAACTTGAGCTACAGAAATCAGATCTAGGGGTTCTAATATGCATTGGAAAGCAAAGAGAAAGTGCTACAGCTTTCATGTTGGAACCAGAAGCTAATTCGGATTGTAGAAGGATTGAATAATTCGTTGAAGTTGCAACATTAGAATAATTTGTTTTTGGATCTTTTTAGTGGGTCTGAGTTAAGTGGAAACCCTTATTTTACTTTATAAGGCTTGCAGCCACTAGGAGGTTGTTACACATTATTCACGAAAAAAATATTTTTCTTTGTATGTTTGCTATGCAAAACTAATTCCTGAAGGAAAATCCTGCTACTTACGGGTTCCATTACTTTGAGGTTATTCTAATACCAATTCAAATTTGATTTCTGTTCAATCCTTTTCTATGAAATCATTTGCTTAATTTGATTGTAATTGTTTGATTAATTCAATTGCAGTTCATAGGATAGAATTTATTAAATTCGATTGTATGCATGTTCCTAAATTTAATTGTGTGTTATCGTTTGCTTAATTCGCTAACTCGTCATATTCTTAACTGTTTGCTTAATCCAGTAACAGAAACATAATTCATATGATTTTGATAAACGCTTGTCTGATTGATCTCATAATCTAATAGAAATAGATAATCCGCTTAGAAGGTTGGAATTACAATAACCGATGATAAGTCAGAACCTGAATCAATAGGATTAGCCATTTTAGCTTATTGAATAATCACTTATTTTAATCTGTTTTTAAAATTCGACCATAAAATCAAACCCCCAATTTGATTCCTATTAGTTAATAATAATACAAGAATCCTCGCGATACGATACTCGAGTTGTCGTTATCGTAACTACATTTAAAATTTACTCGTTTTTTATCTGTGCGCGATAGTGGATCAAATTGGCACAGTTACCAAGGAGGGAATCATTTATTTGTTTTGTTTTGTTTTATTTTTTTTCATTGTTTTGTTTTATTTTCAGTTATTATAAAAAAAATGCATTTATTTGTAAGTTTTGGGTTATAAGATTAATCTTAGGTTAGTTGTGGAGACTTGAGAAAAGTTTGCAAGATCGGTATCTTCTTAACACCGTAAGTCTCCTGTATATGGAAATTAATTAGAATAATTATTATGACATAACCTTGAATTCTCATTCTCTAACAACTCTTGAGTAGTTTATCTTAGCAGTCAGCATCATCTCACACATGCTCTACGTATAGAAGCCGATGAATATAAGTGAGTGATTCAGGTTTTTATTTGAAAAAAAAAATAGGGAATGCACCTTCTAAGTTTGGTAACCCTCACCCAGTCACTTAACCCAACAGTTGTGGAATCTACAAAATTTGATTATCAGACCCGTTGTTAATTGGTTTAGAGGTTTTTGGTGCTGAACTTGGTAGGGTGGATTGCGGTCCGATCCCCCGAACCTACAATTGGATAAGAAAAGGCTTATACCACTCATGTACCAGAACCCCATGCAAAAAGGATCAGAGTCACTAGCCGGTCGCTTTACTATGAGTGTGTGGAGATAACATGTTTAATGTGATTGTGCCAGAATGAAAGAGAGCAAAAAGGAGGATGAGTAAGTTAGGTTTTGGCATACTAACATGATTCAAATTGGGTTTTATATTCAGGAGGCTTATGACTGCACAATTGCAGAGTAGTGTTCCTACGATATCCTTTGTATGCAAGATTAGTACCTATCAATGCAATCATAACCGAAGAATAGTTTCTAGCCTGGAATGAGTAACTGATGATGCTATTGTATTTCTTGAGTTTTTGATTTATTTTGTTCAGAGTGCAAAAGTTCAAGTGTGGGGGAATTTGATCAGTGAATTGTGATACACATTCTTCTATGTTTGTACTTAGGCATTTTCATGGTTTACTTTGTTTATTTTTATGTTTTATAATGTTTTTCTAATTTAGTTTATTTTTGGTTTAATTTGATTTTCATATTTAATTTTCAGCATTAGCAGCTTTTAATGAAAATTTCATAACTGGAACTACATGAATCAGATTGAGGCGTTCTAATATGAGTTAGAAAGATAAGAGAAAGAGCTACTGCTTTCATGTTGGAGCTAGTAGCTAATTCAGACTATAGAAGGATTGAGTAATTCGTTGAAGTTGCAGCATTAGAATAATTTGTTTTTGTGTCTTTTTAGTGGGCCTGGGTTAAGTGGAAACCCTTATTTTGTTTTATAAGGCTTGCAGCCGCTAGGAGGTTGTTACACATTATTCACAAAAAAAATATTTTGCTTTGTATGTTTGCTATGCAGAACTAATTCCTGAAGGCAAATCCTACTACTTACGGGTTCCATTACTTTGAGGTTATTCTAATACCAATTTAAATTCGATTTTTGTTCAATCCTTTTCTATGAAATCATTTGCTTAATTTGATTGAAATTGTTTGCTTAATTCAATTGATGTTCATAGGATAAAATTGATTAAATTCGATTGTATGCATGTTCCTAAATTTAATTGCCTGTTATCATTTTCTTAATTCGCTAACTCGTCATATTCTTAACAGTTTGCTTAATCTGGTAAACAAGAACATAATTTGTATGATTTTGATAAGCGCTTGTCGGATTGATCTCATAATCGAATAGGAATAGATAATATGCTTAGAAGGTTGGAATTACAATAACCGATGATAACTCAAAATCTGAATCAGTAGGATTAGCCATTTTAGCTTATTGAATAATCACTTATTTTAATCTATTTTTATAATTCGATCCTAAAACCAAACTCCCAATACAATTCATATTAGTTAATAATAATACAAGAATCCTCGCGATACAATACTCGAGTTGTCGTTACCGTAACTACATTTAAAATTTACTCGTTTTTTATCTATGCGCGACAGCAGATCAATGACACTCAAGCTATCAAGCAATCCCCACAGATGATGAGATTACCCCCCCCCCCCCCCCCCACAAAGTAGTCTTCACAAGTATGGGTATATTCCCTGTAATCTCCCTGGAAGATCGCTCCAGCAAATAAAGGAGTATAATCTCCTTCCCAGTAATTTCCCTACGGAGTTCCAATCAATACACTTCCTGAAAATTCTCTCCTTCAGCTGAGTTTGGTCCTCCAAAATTGTAAAACACCTACAAAGGTTCTTCTCTTTAGAAAATTCAATTTCCTCAGGAGAGTTTGTTTCCTCAGCAGAATAATTCTCCGACCATAACAGGGTTTATTTGCCAAACAAACTATAGTTTCCCCACCTCTAGTCTATTCCTCAAATTACTACAAATCAGTGACAAAATTCCTCTCCCCAGTAAAGCCATCACTATCCCCAGAAAGTTGCTGCAAAACCTGGAATCTGACCAGATACCAGTTAACTTTTATCCTCCCTAGACGAGTCGGAAGATTATCCATCTCTTTTATCACCAGTCAGCGTGTATAAAGATTATCCTTCCCAGACGAGTCGGAAAATTATCCATATCTTTTATCCCCAGTCAGGGTATATAAGAATTAAATTCCATAGTAGAGCAATGAACAACAAATGTTCCCAAACTCTGCTCCCCAAATAGGAAATCAATACATCCCCTGCAGAGTTTCCTCAAACAAGTAAGCCAAAATCCCCAGTGAAAGCATTCTAGCCAAGATTGAAGATACACATACTCTTCATCCCCATGAATAGTCAGGGATTTATTTTCCCAAACAAAGTACAACACGGGAATACAAATACAAATCAACAACATTACACAATCATATGTCATAACATATGCATACGAAACACATATATCACAGTCTCATTTATTTTGAGAACATCATTATGTAATGCATTTCATAATTCACGACATTGCATACAGTTAACTCTTTACCTTTTCAGGAAGAATCAATTGATGGATCTATATCATCAACAAATCCTCAAAACAGATTATAAGTCATTTCCTGAAACAAGACATGGCAAATATCTACATGATGGATACTCCCTTCAAGCATCTGCTGGCTCAGATTAAATTGACCAAAGATTTATTCTGATACTTCTCTCAGTAGACCTTTTCTGGCTCAGATTAAGTCGACCAAAGATTTATTCTGATATTTCACCCAGTTTAAAGACTTAAAGGCATTTGTTGCCTCAGATTTAATCGACCAAAGATTTATTCTGATACTTCTCTCAGTAGACCTTTTCTGGCTCAGATTAAATTGACCAAATATTTATTCAGATACTTCTCCCAATTAAAGACTTAAAGATATCTGCTGACTCAGATTAAATCGACCAAATATTTATTCGGATACTTCTCTCGATAGACCTTTTCTAGCTCAGATTAAGTCGACCAAAGATTTATTCTGATACTTCGCTCAGTTTAAAGACTTAAAGACATGTGCTGGCTCAGATTAAATCGACCAAAGATTTATTCTGATACTCCTCTTAGTAGAACTTTTCTGGCTTAGATTAAATCGACGAAAGATTTATTCTGATACCTCTCCCAGTTAAAGATTTAAAGACATCTATTGGCTCAGATTAAATCGATCAAAGATTTATTCTAATACTTCTCTTAGTAAACCTTTTTTGGCTCAGATTAAATCGACCAAAGATTTACTCTAATACTTCTCCCAATTAAATATTTAAAGACATCTGCTAGCTCAGATTAAATCGACCAAAGATTTATTCTGATACTTCTCTCAGTAGACCTTTTTCTGGCTCAGATTAAATTGACCAAACATTTATTCTGATACTTCTCCTAATTAAAGATTTAAAGACCTCTGTTGGCTCAGATTAAATTGATCAAATATTTATTCTAATACTTCTCTTAGTAGACATTTTCTGGTTCAGATTAGATCGACCAAAGATTTATTCTGATACCTCTCCCAGTAAAAATCGAGTGTAGCTTCATTCTAATACTTATATCAACAATTAACTTTGGATGGCATCTATAATCCCATCTCCCTAACCTCTCTAAATGGCATCTCTAAGCCCATTCCCAATAATCAATAAACACTTTTACTTCATGCACATACGAGTGCAAATTTCTGGGCACTTAAGTGTTCAATCATCTTCCTCCTTCAAGTCGCGAATGGCGAACGAGCCAATCTAACTCTTCAGGTTTAAGAAGATTGAACAGGGGAAGTTTTTGTACCCCAAAATTTTCCCTCTCTTTTCTCAATACATTTCACACCAAAGATCTCAAATGCTCAAGATTTCTCAAGAGTTTGATCAGACAAGCTCATCTCTTAAGCACTGAGACCACAAGTTAGGGTTTTGGTTTTATCAAGGATAATTGGATTTTTAATGCCTCGAGTGAATTTCCTGTTCCATTATGGGTCTCCAAGAACGCACATGTCAAATTTCAAGTCTTGCATCACAAATTTGCTCAGTCAATTGCTCAAATGACTAAAAATTAGTTGTATTGGGTGAAAAGTCCATCGTGGTCAACATACAATCAAACTTCATGGTTTTGGCCAACATCAACTTTTTGAATTCATATTTATCAATTGATCAAGGGTTGATCACAATGCCTCAAGAAAGGCACTCAAATCATCAAAGGGGAAAATTGTCAAATTAGGGTTTTGACTAAGAATGACTAATCATTGATTTTTGACCTAGTGCATGACCTAATGGCTTGAGGCATGATTTAAGGATTAAAACAAAATGTCTTGACCTAATTTCATGGCTTAAATCATTTCTTAAGATCAAGTGATTGATAGTTGAAATTTGATCAACTGATGAAAAAGTCAACTGATACACAAAAAGTCAAACTTTGACTTTTTGGTCAACATAGAATTTCAAAGATCAAAATTCATCAATACCTTCAAAAATATCAAACTTGATCATCAAGAATCAATAAAGTCAAAAAAAAGTCAACAAAAGTCAAGATTTTCAATATTTAGAAAATTCTAAGTGTTTTTTTACCTTGATAATTTCACTACTTCATGACAACTTTTCACCAAGATGCAAGATGATTCAAGGAAAACTTTCAACATGAATGTTGTAGATCTTGATGAATTATACAACTTTTTCCCTTGGGGTTGATGTCTAAAAAATGCTTGGATTTGAAGATATAGGCTCATGAAGTCATGACTTTTTTTATCAAAAACGCTTAGTTAAATTTTCATCAAGTTAGGCAGATTTTTTGTCCCAACTTCTTGGCAATTTTTCACCAAGTTCTAAGTTGATTTAGCCAAAGTGGTCAACATGAAGGTTATAGAAAAATGTTTCAAGCTTTCCAAAATGTCCAAGAACTTGAAGAGATCATGCTTGGGCTAGGAGAATCGAAGAGAAGAAGTTGAGCATCCATTCTTGAATTACAAGGCATTTTCATGAAGAACACTTGATCAAATCTCAAACCATGCTGCATAAATCTTGCTTTACAGGATTCTAACTTGCAAATCACTCCATAGTTAATTGTTTACATAACTGATTGAGCCATTTTCCAAGCATTTGAGCCATTGTCCAAGTGATTATTCCATTTTTGGAACAAAGTTCACACTTCCATTTTAGAAAAGTGGCTTTAATCACAAAGTCAACTCTCCTTGATATTTGCACTTGTTTCTTCTAAACATATGCAACCTCAAAGTGAATAAGAAACCATATACATCCTGTTAACCACCCTACAAGCCTTTGTACTATGCATTGAAACCATGATTTTGAAGATTGCTTCAAAATCAAGTCACATAACCATAACATATGATCTTTGATTTCTGATCACTTGAGCCTCTCAAACCTTTTCTCTATAAATATAGGAAGTATTTGTAAGCTAACACGCGATTTCAAGAGTCCTCAAACCCCATCAAACTCCCTAAAACCAAACATTGCCTCAAAACCTCCATTGCTTGTCATTTTTTACCTTGAACTTCCAACTCACAACCCACTTGTGCGTTTCCTCTCTAAATCAATCACAAAGCTTCCATACATCATATACAACTCATCCCCATCCATGTTTCATAATTGTAACTACATTTTCATCATCTTCCAAACTCAAAAATAGTCACCTGCAACTTGACTTCTCCAGGAAGATTCAAGCACTTTCAGCATAAAGTAAGAGTTGCGATAGCTTCCTAGGAGTTCAGTGAAGCTATCCGGATCATCAAAACACTTCCAGGGGTGCTCAAACTCCATACACGATTTCTTGTTTTGAGGTAAGTTTTCTCAACTATGAACTCTCTCTACAAGCATCATTGATGGTTACTTTGTGAATAAAAAATGTAGACATCATAGCCTTGAAGCTAACCATACCTTTGGTTTTCATTTATGTTGCCTGAGTGATGCGAATTTTGAAGTTAAACTTTTTGAAAAAATTAGGTTTTATTTGGTACCAAACAAAATTCATGTTCATCTTTGATTTATAGCTTTAGTTATTTACATGGTTGAGTTTGTAGTAAAAAATGGAGCAAGTTTCATGTTTACACTTTTGAAAATGGTTGAGAAATGAGCAAGTTCAGAAATGTGAAAATGTTGACAATGGCTTCTGGCGCGAGGTTAGGGATGAAGTACAATCATGATCGTGTTTATTTTAAGTTTATTGAAAGTTGTTTTATAAACGGATGAAACTGCCACCCCAGTGGTAGAGGAAGCGCGCAAAAGGCATTAGTGTATATGGAACTGGGTTCGAGCCCCAGTAGTACCCTTTTGTTTTTTTCACATTATTTCCTTGCAAATTCAGTACATCAAGCAGCGCGTGCATGTTATACAACCTCATGACTGGACCATCAGATCATTGTGCCGACAAATACATTGCCTCAAGTATGCTTGTCCACCATGAGCCATCAAAAGTCAACCATACCTGATCATACAACACCTGGACCTTTTTGTTTTGTGCTTGTCATTATTTGCTATTTCATACACCCTTGACTACTTTTAACACAAGCCTGTTTATCTTTTCTTATTCTTTTTGTTTCTGACTCAAACAAAAAACACATACTTGGGCCTAGCGTTTTTTTCTACTTCACCCATTTTACCATTTTTTACACCCAGACCCAACTTTTTTTATTTTTTTATTTATTTATTTCTATTTAACCAAAAAAATACAAATATATTAAGTTAAAAATATTTTAATTCAAAACATTTATTTTATTTTATTTGTAAATATATAGAACTAGGTTATTGTTTATTTTCCACACCTTAAAATATATTTTTTCAAATTAATATTAACATTCAAATTATTTAGACTTAGGTTTTTATTTTCTTCTTAATTTCAATTAACTTAGATTTTAGGTTTTGTTAAAAAAATTAATTAATTTCTCTTGTAATTAAAATTTATTAGTTGATTAGTTTAACCTTTAAACCTTTCTATCAAAAATCCCTAAAAAACAACTTCTTTCTTCCTCTTTATATTTTGTACATTTTATTATTGTTTATATTCAATGGTTTGTAATAGATAATTAGGCTTTTTTGCTTTCTTCCCCTCACTCACGAATTTGTACCCCCATTCCCAAAGCATTGTAATAGCGGAGGATATTTAAATTCCGCAATTTATCGATTTCCTTATTATTGCTAGAAATTTGGGTTTGTATGACAAGACTAAAAATCAAACCTGGAAAAACCCTAATTCAAAAGATAAATACTTGAAAACAAAAAACACTTTGCACACATGCACCTCTATGGTGAACCTCACTTGTTCCCTCGGATATAAACAGTCACATCCCACGAACGTGGGTGGTTTTAGCAAAGACCATAGATTAAAAGATCGTAGTCCCTCGATGACCCTTCAAATGTTTCCTTCGGTAAATGATCTTAGTCCCTTAGGACAATTGCTAAAACATCTTACAAGTTGTCTTCTATGACTGTACGACGACCCACGCCTGTCCCTCACATCCAATGATATGGATCCTTACCAACAAATGGTAAAATAGAACTATCTAAAGGAGGAGGAAAACAACAAATAATTTTTAAGTAGGTAGATTTCTTGTAATTGCTTGCTCACAAACTAAAACCATTTTTACACCTCACACTTCAAAAACAAACATCTTTTCAATCATTCTCCTTTCAACAAATATTTTCAAAAACCAACACCTTGTATACATTCTCAACGATACGAGAATCATTATAAAGTTTTCCGTACTAAGGCATTTTCAAAATATTTCCAAAACAAACATTTTGTATACATTCTCAACGAGACGAGAATCATTGCAAAATTACCACTTTCCAAACATCTTTCAACATACACAAACACAAAGCATTTTTAAGTGATCAAGCAATTAAGAGCCCGTAGATAACTACAAATGAGAAGGGTGATAATACCTTCCCTTTTCATAACCTACCCCCGAAACTCAAGAAAAATTCTCAAAAGGTCTTTCCTGTTCTTTTCACCCTTTCCTTTATTAGATAAAAGAAAAGTCAGTGGCGACTCTTACTATCCGAAACACTTGTGATCAAACGTAAAACACCCAAGTCAGTTCTCCCACTGTATTACAACTATGTCGAGGAAATAATCTCTGATGGGGAACGGGATTTCATAGGCTGTGCTGAGGAAGTTTCCACCGTATGCTGGGGAAATGATCAAACTTCCTTATCCGCTAGGGGCTATTAGGGAAGATGATCATGTCGAGCTATCCATCAGAGATACAGAGGTGAAACGCTGGAAGATGCCCCAATTTCTGTCTGATGGCATATTGGATTTTCTGGGGAATATATATCTGTTGGGGATAAGCTTGTGAAGATAGCTCTCTAGAGATAGTTCTGTGGAGATTTCCCTGTGTTTGTGGATGACTTGAACATTATCCCAACTCCTATAGTCTTTAGTAAATGTTAATCTTGTTTTTATGCATATATTTTGTTAACAGTAATCATGTTCAAATGCATATGTTCATTCAATGTAATCATTGGACGTTATTTCAAAAAAAATAGAGAAAGTACAACAGTTTGAATTTTAAAATCTAATTGCATTGATTATGAAAGTTTGTCCATAAGCAGGCAATTTTATACAAAGAGGCAGAAATCCTAGTAAGAGGAAATCGTCGTAAGAATGAAGAATGGGTACAAAGAAAATATAGGAAAAATAACTACGTGGAAACGATCCCATCAAGTTTCAACTCTTCTATTGCCCTTATGTCTTCAAGCATCTCATCACTTGTTGTTTCAAAAAGATGATTGAATTGTTCTGTAGAATTTGAACTTAACGCTATTAATGAAGCTGGCTATAAGTAGATGGGTGATCCAACGCGACATAGTCGTACGCTTTAATCCCTAACTCTTTCCTGGACCGCCCTTTCGGGTTTTCAGTCCATCAAGATATCATTTTTTGCCCAAGTCGCCTTTTCAAGTTTTCGACTTGCCAAATGTACAATTATATATATATATATCCCTAATTTTTGCCCGAACCCTTTTTGTCCGTCGGGATGCCCTTACTTTTGCCTAGGCCTGTCAACCTAGCAGGTCTCTTTTATGCGTAGTATTTTTTGACTATGTCCGCTTCACAAGGTGTGGAAATCTTCACCGTCCATGGTAGTAAGTATCATAGAACCACCAGAAAATATCTTTTTTATTACAAATGGCCATTCATATGTGGGAGTCCATTTGTCCCTGAGATCACCTTGTGGTAGGATAATGCCCTTCATTACCAAATTATTAGCCTGGTATACCCGATGTTTGACTTTCCTGTTAAAGGCTTTGGTCACGCGTTTTTGATACATCTGACCCTGGAAAACAACCGCAAGCCTTTTTTCATCAATCAAATATATTTGGTCCATTTGAGTCTGAGTCCATTCGTCTTCATCTAAACCTGCATCTTTCATAATCCTTAGGGAAGGAATTCGGACTTCAACAGGTAAGACAACCTCCATACTGTAGACTAGAGAGAACATGGTTGCTCCAGTTAATGTGCATATTGAAGTGCGATAACCATGACGAGAAAATGGTAACATCTCATGCCAATATTTTTATGTCACTGTCATCTTCTGCAAGATCTTCTTGATATTCTTGTTGGCGACTTCCACTGCGCCATTCATCTTTGATCGGTACAGAGAAAAATTGTGATGCTTAATCTTGAATTGCGTGCAGAGTTCCATGATCATAGTATTATTAAGATTGGTACCATTGTCTGTGATAGTCCTTTCAGGGATGCCATACCTACATATAAGGTTGTACTTAATAAACTGAGCCACAACATTCTTGGTAACGGAAGCAAACGAGGCTGCTTCAACCAACTTCGCAAAGTAATCAACAGCAACCAAGATGAAACAATGGCCATTGGATGAAGTAGGCTTAATCCATCCAATCATATCAATGCCCACATTGAAAATGGACAAGGAGCAGTTAAGACATTCAAAGGAACCAAAGGCACATGTACTTTGTCAGCATAAATCTGGAATTTGTGGCAAGTTCTGGAATGATGATGGCAATCAGTTTCCATAGTAGACCAATAATAACCCGCTCTCAGTTTCTTCTTAGCCATTGTATGCCCACTGGAGTGATTAATAAATAATCCTTCGTTCATATCTTCCATTTCTTGTCTACACAATGAAGCAAAGTCGAACAGTGGTTGTGCTTCTACAGAATTCTATTACCCGGGAAGAACTTGGCAAGGAACCTCCTTAGAAATTTCTTATCATTGATAGATGCTCCTTCCGTATATTCTCAAGTTTCAAGGTATCTTTTTACTTCGTGGTACCAAGGCTTTTCCTCTACTCCATTGGTATCAACTTCATAGCAATGTGCCAGTTCGTCTAGTCTCTCAATTGTAATTCGAGGAGCTTCATTATCCCATCGGATTTTGAACATAGATGACATGGTAGCTAATGTGTCTTCCAATTGATTCTCTTCTCGTGGAATATGCTCAAAATTGATTTCCTCAAAGTACGAAATTAATGTCAACACATGCTCTCAATAAGGAATGAGATTTGGATGCTTCGTATCTAATCCTCCCTTAATCTGACTGATCACTAGGGATGAGTCCCCATATACATTCAAGAATTTAATTCTTATATTGATGACAACTTTGATACCCATGATACATTCTTCGTACTCATCCATGTTGTTGGTATAGTCAAAACACAACCTGGCGGTGAAGGGAGTATGGCAACCCCTGGGATAGATAATCACAACACTAATTCCATTACCAAGCACGTTAGAAGCTCCATCAAAAACCATAGTCCATTGGGATCCCAATTCAGGTCCTTCATACGGTCCAGGTTCTTCATAATCAGCAACTAGCATAATATCCTCATCTGGGAACTCAAAATTCATAGACTGATAGTCATCTACAGCTTGATGAGCAAAATGATCTACCAGTACACTTCCTTTGATTGCCTTCTGAGTAGTATACTGAATGTCATATTATGTCAAGACCATTTTCCATGTTGCTATTCTTCCGGAGAGAGCGGGTTTCTCGAATATTTCTTTTATTAGATCCATCTTAAAGATCAACAAAGTAGTATGAGTCAACATATATTTTCTTAGTCGGCGAGCAGCCCATGCCAAAGTGCAGCAAGTTTTCTCGAGAAGTGAGTATCTTGTTTCACATTCGTTAACATTTTTGCTAAGGTAGTATATTACATGCTCTTTTCGACCATAATCGTCATGTGGCTCCAATACACACCCCCATTGAGTTCTCTAATACTGCCAGGTACATGATCAGAGGTTTTCCTTCCACCGGTGCCATCTGAATTGGAGGTTCTTGGAGGTAATCCTTGATTTTGTTGAAGGCTATCTGCCAATCGTCGTTCCACTTCACTACTTGATCTTTCTTTAGCAACTTGAAGACTAGCTCATAAGTAGCAAATGAGAAATAAATCTGGAAATGTAGTTCAATCGTCACAGGAAACCTTTGACTTCCTTCTTAGTACGGGGAGCTGGCATTTCTTGAATGGCTTTAACCTTGGCAGGTTCAACTTCAATACCTTTACCACTAATGACGAAACCTAGGAGTTTATCGGATCTTACCCTAAAGGATAACTTGTTTGGATTCAACCTCAACTTGTATTTCTTCATCCTCTCAAACAACTTGTGCAGGTGGTTGAGATATTCTTCTTTAGTCTGAGACTTGGCTATCATGTCATAAGTGTAAACCTTTATCTCTTAATGGATCATGTCATGGAATAAAGCTGCCATAGCACATTGATATGTTGTGTTCGCGTTCTTCAAACCAAAAGGCATAACTTTGTAACAGAAAGTTCCCCACTGTGTGAAAAAGGTAGTCTTCTCCATGTCTTTAGGTGCCATCTTGATTTGATTATAACAAGAGAAACCATCCATGAAGGAAAATACTTTATGCTGAGTGGTGTTGTCAACCAGAACATTAATATGCGGTAATGGAAAGTCATCTTTGGGGCTTGCCCTATTCAAATCCATGTAGTCTATACACGTACGCACGTTACCATCCTTCTTAGGTACTGGCACCATATTTGCAACCCCTGAAGATAGGACGTAACAACTAAGAAACCTGCATGAACTTCTTCAAAACCTCAGCTTTTATCTTTTCAGACATCTCGGGACGCATACGACGAACCTTTAGTTTTATAGGTGGACAACCTTCCTTCATCGGTAGACAGTGAACCATAATGTCAGTATCAAGCCCTAGCATGTCTTCGTATGACCAAGCAAATATCTCAACATAGTCACGCAACATCTAGATTAATATCTTTTTGACACTGTCTTCTAGGTTGGCACCTATCTTGACTTCTTTCTTGTCCTCTTCAGTACCCAAGTTCACAACCTCAAATGGCTCTTAATACGGTTGTATGTATTTTTCTTCTTGCATTAACTACCTTGCAAGCTCTCCAGGTAGTTCGTAATCTTCCTCACCTTCGTCCTCAACTTGGTAGATCAGATTTTCAAAATCATAATTGGAAATAGCAAAATTGTTATCAATGGATAACCTTGTCATAAGAATATGGAATTGGCCCAGGCACGGTAATGATCAGAGGAGCAACCCTAGGTTCGGCAGTAATCTTCACAAGACCCTTAGACGTAATCCTTACAGGAGTACTGGAAATTGCAGACATTTCTTCAAGCTTCAGGTCTTGAGACATACTCTCCACTGAAGGAGTATTCTCAAATAGAATTACACGATCATCCATCAAATGTTGAACACCTACCTTCAGTAGCACACAACCATTGGATAAGGACACACAGTGGTAGCACCTTTCAATGCAACCCTTATAAATCGGCTTGTATAAAATTCTTCTTAACAATCATCAGAGGCGTAGTCAAGTCATTCACAACAGAAACATAAGAAACATCATCAATAGCATTAATGCCCTTGTCGTGATTAGGGATAGGTGCAATGATTACATTAGAAGTCTTAGAAGGATCAAATTCAATCTCCTTAGCGTCAATCATATCTTGAATCTTATTGTTCAGAGCCTAACAATTGTTAATGTCATGTCTCAGACTGTTGGAGTGATATGCACACCTTGCATTGGGATTATAATTGGGAGAAGAAGTATTGGGATTATGAGGAGGATCCTTCAATGTAATCAATTTAGCCTTCAACATGTGTTGCAAAGCTTGAGACAATGACACGTTAATTCTTGTGAACTGTGTCCTGGGTGCATCCTGCCTACGCTGATTACTCTGTTATTGTTAATGCACTGGTGCAGGATTAGAGATCAGAACTGCCCCCACAGATTGGTCGTACACATCATTGGATTATTTCTTACCATTGTATGACTTCTTCACAGTATACGAGACTTCTTCTTCATCCACGGGCTCCATGATAACTAGTAGGATGGAGGGGTAAGGCATCATGAGCTTCTGAGCACGAGCTCGTACCCACTTAAGGTAAGGTTCAAAGGGAATAGAGTTCTTGCATCCCGGTGTCCCACTATCTACTTTATTTACCATCATCCAAGCTCTTGCAAACCTCTGACGGTAGCCTTGAACATCACTCTCGTAATCGAACACCAACCCTTGGATGAGCATATCATGAGGACCATCTCTTTGGGCGTAACCAAATTGTCGCAAGGCTAAGCAAGGGTTGTAAGTGATACCTCCCTTAATGCCAAGCAGAGGGACGTTAGGGAATTCCCCACAAAGGTCAATGATATAGGTATCCACCAAGGATACCTCCCTACTGGAAATTGCAGACATTTCTTCAAGCTTCAGGTCTTGAGACATACTCTCCACTGAAGGAGTATTCTCAAATAGAATTACACGATCATCCATCAAATGTTGAACACCTACCTTCAGTAGCACACAACCATTGGATAGGGACACACAGTGGTAGCACCTTTCAATGCAACCCTTATAAATCGGCTTGTATAAAATTCTTCTTAACAATCATCAGAGGCGTAGTCGAGTCATTCACAATAGAAACATAAGAAACATCATCAATAGCATTAATTCCCTTGTCGTGATTAGAAATAGGTTCAATGATTACATTAGAAGTCTTAGAAGGATCAAATTCAATCTCCTTAGCGTCAATCATATCTTGAATCTTATTGTTCAGAGCCTAACAATTGTTAATGTCATGTCTCAGACTGTTGGAGTGATATGCACACCTTGCATTGGGATTATAATTGGGAGAAGAAGTATTGGGATTATGAGGAGGATCCTTCAATGTAATCAATTTAGCCTTCAACATGTGTTGCAAAGCTTGAGACAATGACACGTTCATTCTTGTGAACTGTGTCCTGGGTGCATCCTGCCTACGCTGATTACTCTGTTATTGTTGTTGCACTGGTGCAGGATTAGAGATCAGAACTGCCCCCACAGATTGGTCGTACACATCATTGGATTATTTCTTACCATTGTATGACTTCTTCACAGTATACGAGACTTCTTCTTCATCCACGGGCTCCATGATAACTAGTAGGATGGAGGGGTAAGGCATCATGAGCTTCTGAGCACGAGCTCGTACCCACTTAAGGTAAGGTTCAAAGGGAATAGAATTCTTGCATCCCGGTGTCCCACTATCTGCTTTATTTACCATCATCCAAGCTCTTGCAAACCTCTGACGGTAGCCTTGAACATCACTCTCGTAATCGAACACCAACCCTTGGATGAGCATATCATGAGGACCATCTCTTTGGGCGCAACCAAACTGTCGCAAGGCTAAGCAAGGGTTGTAAGTGATACCTCCCTTAATGCCAAGCAGAGGGACGTTAGGGAATTCCCCACAAAGGTCAATGATATAGGTATCCACCAAGGATCTCGAACACCAATGGATATCAGAGTGGGTGAGAGACATCATCCTTTGAGACCATGTCAATCTTTGCTCGCTCTTAAATGTTGATTGAGGAAAGTGTGAAGTAAACCATTTGGCAAGTAGGGGAATATAACACAAGAGAGTACCTCTTTTCTTCATGGTGCGGGTATGGAAGCAATGTAAGATGTCTCCCAGCAAGGTAGGTATAGGATTACGAGAGAGAAAGACTTTGACGGCATTCACATCTATGAATTGGTCCGAGTTGGGAAATAGAACCAAACCATAGATGAGAAGGGCCAGGACGTCTTCAAAGGCTTGAAAATCCACAACTTCCCATAATGAATGAGCCTTCTCCAACAAGAACTAGGCTAGGAGCCCTTTAACTCTTCTTCTTGTCTCCCAATTTGCTATAATGTCAGCTCTCATCAGATGCAGGGCTTCGACAATGACTTCAGGTTTCAGAATCCCTTCTAAACCGGTGAACGGTGGGCACTCCTAATAGTAGAGAGAATTCTTCTAGTGTTGGCACCACCTGATAGTCAGGGAAAGTGAAGCAATGATGCATGGGATCGAAGAATTGGAAGAGCATACACATCATCTCTTCTTGGAAATTGGAGGTAGTCAAACTGAGGAGTCGACCATATTTCTTGGTGAAAGGAGAGTCTTCAGGTACCCATGACGCTAAATCTTGGAGTTGAGGGTGTGCTTTCACAAAGTTGATTCTAATGGTATTTCTCCGGACGGAATTCATGGGCTACAAAACAAAAACAAAGATAAATTCCTAAATCCTTGAAATGGTTAGTGAGAGTGCTTATGATGTTATGATGTTTATGATGTTATGTCCAAGTAAGCAAGTTATTATGTACATACAAAGCAAACAAATCCTTAGGCTTAGGCTTGCAGGGAGTTTGATAGGTAAGTACCCTCTTGAAGTTTAGTTGGCTCAACCTGTCCTAGTAATAGTAACTGGGTTCTAAAGGATCCCAATATCCCTGAACATTCTTCCAGGCATTGTATCAGCACAATCAATCTTTTCTTGCGGCCGAGATATCCCAAAATTCCAATCTCAATGAGTGTCGTATCGAGTATCAACCAATTTTCAGCTTTCCACCGAAACCGATTATCTCACTACGTCCTAATGTCCAAGTTGTTCAATTAAGGTTCTAAGGTCAGTTAGTGCTTCATGACGCTGCTCAGCGGCCCCGTATTTTCCTCGATTCAACACAAGGGATACCGGTACCAACAAATGTGTCACATTAACATAGCCATTGCCTCAACCATATTGGTCTACGCCGTACAATTTCCATAATCTAATGCTACTTACCTAAAAAGGTGTCCCAGATCCGGGTAGAGGATCAAAACAAGCCCAAATAAGGAACCAAAATGTAAATCAAACAAGTCAAACAAAGAAAAGAAAGTAAAGGTGATCTAGCCCTAAGGTAACCCCACTTTTAATATCTCCCCAACAGAGTCGCTAGTTCTGTAACACAGTGGGAGAACTGACTCGCGATGTTTGCATCTGATCACAATTGTTGCGGTTAGAAAGAGTCACCGCCGACTTTTCTTTTATCTAATGAAGGAAAGGGTGAAAAGAACAGGAAAGACCTTTGAGATTATTTTCTTGAGTTCAGCGGGTAGATTATGAAAAGGGAATGTATTAGCACCCTTTTCATCCATAGTTATCTATGGGATCTTAGTTGCTTTCTAGATCACTTGCTTTGTTTGAAAGTATGATTTGTGGTGGTTTTTGAAAGTAATTTTGAAAAGCGCCTTCGTTTAGGCAAACTTGGTAATGGTTCTTGTCTTATAAGAACGTATACAAGGTGTTGGACTTTTTTGAAAATATTTCATGTTTTGAAAGTGTTTGTTGTGTGTTTTTAAGGATGTTTGTTTTGAAAGTGAGCAAGCAACTAAAAACATTTCTACCTACTCAAAAGTATTTCATTCATTTCCTCCTTCCTTTGATATTGCTATCTCACCATTAATTGGTAAGAAGCCTTATCTTTGGATGTAAGGGACAGGCGTGGGTCATCGTATAGTCATGATAGCAATTTTGTGAGATATCTTAGCATTTTCTTGAGGGACTAAGATCATTTGAAAGGCAACATTTGAAGCATCATCGAGGGACTATGATCTTGTATTTTTATTGTTTTGCAAAGATGTCTCACATGACATAACATGACCATTTTTAGGAAACAACTGGAGTTGATCATAGGGGTGCATGTGTGAGTAGTGTGTTTGATTTTCATGCATTTAGTCTTTGATTATGAGTTGTCTACTTGTTGTTTTTATCTTCCTATACAAATCCTACTTTACTAGCATTTATATGAAAGCGGTAAATTGCGGAAAGTAAATATTCTACGTTATTACAATCATTTAGGGGGATGGGGTGTACAAATTTACAAATGGGGATTGCAAGAAATTAAAGTCCTAATTATCTATTACAACCATATTGAAATAATGTACAAGAAATGTAAAATGGATTTGTTTTGTTTTGGTTAAGAGAAGAAATAAATTGGCTTAGAAAAATATCTTTAGTCTTTTTGTTTTAAAAGAAAATAAAACAAAGTGTATGAATATAAAGTATTTTTTTGGGGGTTTTTTATTAATGAAAATAAAGTGATGATAAAATAATAAGGAAAAAAGATCAGAATCAGCGCATTGCTTAAAGGATAGAAATAAGGGGCAAAAGTTCTAACTCTGATGCACTGCAAATAAGAAAGAAAATGTTAGCATAAATGGGGAAGGTCAGAAGTTCTGGATCCGGGTACACTAAAGTTCTAGAGTTATTGGGAAAAAGGGAAATCCTAGAAGTTCTGATGCAACTAGAAGCCTAGAAGTTCTAATGTTACTGGAAACCTAGAAGTTCTAGTGTCATTGGCAAGCTAGAAGTTCTGATAATGGGTATATGAGATGTCAATGTTGTTGGATGAGAATATCTAGAGGTTCTGATCCAAGGTCACTATTTTTGACAAACAAATGGGAGGGGTTTTATCTAGAAGTTATGGTCCAGGGTTATTGTTTTGACAAATAATAGGGTAAAAAATGTTAGGAAATAAACATAAAAAGGGGTTTCTGGGGCTAGAACTCAGGACCCTTAACACTGATGTCTTATGCGCGCGTTTTCTACCACTGTGGTGAATATACATCTAGTATTAGAAGCTAAAACATAAACATACATCACAAAGTAAGCTCTGATGATGAATTTCATCTCTTTCTCCATGCCAATCAGAGTATCTGTAGCTTAGCCATTTCTCAATAAAACAGAAAATGCAAACATAGCAGTTATGTCAGGTTTTATCATGGTTTTAGAAATATAAAGTATCAGAACTATAAATCAGAAGAAAGCATGAATTTTTCTAATCCTAATTCTGAATCCTAATTTCCTCAAGAAGTTCTAAACTGAAATTCTCTCTACTTAGGCAAAAATACATGAAATCTATGAATATGTACAGAATCAGAGTCAGGATGTCTACATTGTATTTTTGAACATACAAGCCTATCAATCTCTAAGTAATGAGATACAAGTCAGAAGAAACCTACCTTGCATCTGGAAATTGTTTTATGAACTAGAACCAGGTTCTGACTGCTGTTATGCTCTGATCAACTTCCTCAAGTTCTCAGAAAGCTAAGACAACTCTTAACTAGAGCTGTGAATGGTGAGAAAATTCTGGAGCAGTCAAAGCACAAAGTTCTTTTTTTTTTAAATATAGGGTGGTGAAGGTTGTTTTACAGTTTAGAAACAGTATTTGGGAAAGCTTATATGTGTATTCTGGAAACTATATGGATGATTTGATCAAGAAACACGCGAGAAAAATTAGAGTTGGATGCAAAAAAATAGAAACTGGCAGGTTTTGTGTTTATGTTTGTAGTTTCAAGTTCTTGGAAATTTCAGCAAAGTTTCAAGGCTTTTTTTCAAAAAAAAATTCAAAATTTTTGACCTCTTTAACATTTTCAAATGAAGTTCAATTTATAGGTAAGGATTTAGGAACTTGGAGAAGCCAGGAGTACAACCATCATATGCTAGGGCGCTAACTTGTTCTTGAAGCAAGTTTAAACAAGTATGGTTCATATCACAAGGTAGGGTGGTTAGCAACTTTTAGCTGTGCCTTATCTGAATTTGTAAGCATGGTTTATGGGAAAGTACCCTCAGAAGCAAAGGTAAAGCATGAGCCCAACATAAACTTTGTACAAAAGTTTGCTTTTCAAGGACAACAATGGTACTTTTATGCCACACGTGGGGAAATCCTTTGGATAAAGACTCAAAAGTGGGTGTGAGCATTAAATTATGATGATATATATCAAAACAGAAAACCTGAAATATGAGATTATGTATCATAGCTTAATCTGGATCAGAAGTTCAGCATCAGCGTAACTTAGAACAAATATCCAACTTCTGATCTTTGAATCCCCCTGGTCCAGCATGTTCTGAAGGAGTTCTCAGACTTTTTAGAAAGCTTGTAACACGCTTTGTAGACTTTCTTTGGACCTCTTGCAAACTCTTATTGAACCTTCATGAAAATTGGCCCAAAAGTTCTAACCAAATTCTGTCTTGGAAATGCCCAGAATTTACTGAATGCTTCAGTTTCATAGACGTGCTTTCAAGGATGTATAACTTGAAATCCCAGCATTTCTAGAAGAAGTTTTGTTCTGCAATGTTTTAGATCTCATTGAGATCTACAACTCTTGTTTTAGAAGTTCTTCTAGAATTAACTTGCATCATGGTGAAATTCTGGCCAGAAGTTCTGAACTTGTCATATTTCTTAACACTTAAAAAAATTTCAAAGTGTTTAGAACTTTGACTTTTCCAAAACAATTTTGAATATTGACTTTCTTAATGAAACAAACTTCATATTCTAACATTCCTTGATGAAATATGTTTCTTGAAACTTGATTTTGATCCAAAAGTCAAAGTTTGACTTTTCAGCATGCAATTGACCATTTTGCCCTTGTGCCAATTCCAAACCTAAATTGATGTATCAATGCTGAAAACTTGATGTCCTGGAAGATCTTGTGAGAAAATTATTGAGAAATGAGAGGGGATATTTTGGGGTACAACAGCTGCCCCTGTTCAATCTTCTTAAACCTGAAGAGTTAGATTGGCGAGCCTACCATTCGTAACTTGAAGGTGGAAGATAATTCAACACTAAAGTGCCTAGAAATTTGCACTCGATGATGTGTTAGTTGACTGTGTAAGGAATGGGCTTAGAGATGCCATTCAGAGTGACTGGGGAAGGTATCAAGATAAATCTTTTGATTGATTTAAACTAAAATGGTAGATGTCTTCTGCCTGTCAATTTTCCTGCAAGGAAAAGATTATTTTTATGCAGATGTATGCATGGTGTAATGATGTTCTCAAAATAAATGAGATTATTTTGTATGCATTTGTCATGTATGCGTTATGGTTTATTAATGTGATGCGTTCCTTGTAGCGTTTCTTTGTCTAGGAAAATAAATCCTTGACAATACGCTGGGGAACCTTGGGAGGCTGAGACTTGAACTGTTGTTGTAGAGCAGGCGTATCTTCAACTTGTTTAGATTATTTCCGCTGGGAATTCATGTTCTGTTGTTTGAGGAGAAAATCCGCTGGGGAATACTGGCTTGTTTGAGAAGACTCTATGGAGAGTGTTGATCTCTTCTTGGGGAAAAGAGTTTATGAGTTTTGGTTGTTTAATGCTCCACTTGGGAATTATTCCTGAATGGAGAGCATCGAAAGTTGGTTGTTATCTGGTCGAAATCCAGGCTTGGCAGCAATTTGTTGGGGAGAATGAAGTTGACTGCTATCTGGTCGTATTCCAGGCTTCGTAGTGACTTACAGAGGAAGATCCGAATTAACTGTTATCTGGTCAGAATCTAGGCTTCGAAGAAAATTGCTTAAAGTTGAACTGTTATCTGGTCGGGTTCTAGGCTTCACAGTGACTTACTGGGGAAGATTAAATTAAATGTTATCTGGTCGGAATCTAGGCTTCGCAAAAAATTGCTTAAAGTTGAACTGTTATCTGGTCGGGTTCCAAGCTTCACAGGGACTTACTGGGGAAGATTAAATTAACTGTTATCTGGTCGGATTCCAGGCTTCATAGAAAATTTCTTGGGAGGATGAAGTTAAATTGTTATCTGGTCGGGTCCAGGCTTCATAGTAACTTGTTTGAAACTAGTTGTTACCTGGTCGAATTCCAAGCTTCACAATAAATTTCTGAGGGAATAAAGTTAATTGTTATCTGGTCGGATTCCATGCTTCACAATAACTCGCTTGAAAAGATAAAGTTGAACTGATATCTGGTCGGGTCCAGGCTTCACAGTAACTTGTTGGGGTAGAGGCAAACTCTATTTGGGAAAAGAAGTTAAACCCTTATCTGGTTGAGTCCAGGTTTTTTAATATCTCGAGGAGTTAAAACTATTATTTGGTCGGGTCCAGGCTTGATAGTGTCTTGAGAAGTTAAACTATTATCTGGTCGGGTCCAGGCTCCATAGTATCTTGAGAAATTAAACTATTATCTGGTCGGGTCCAGGCTTCATAGTAACTGAAAGTTGTACTATTATTTGGTCGGGTCCAGGCTTCATAGTAACTTATTTGAAAGAATTAGGTTGACTGTTATCTGTTTGGGTCCAGGCTTCACAATAACTTATATGAAGTTAAATTGTTATTCGGTCAGGTTCAGGCTTCACAACAACTTCCGGAGATAACAATGACTTTGTTGGCAACTTCACCGGGGAAAAGAGGTCGTGGTCCTCTAATTTGTAAAAGTCTGAGAGGCAAACTCAAACTGGAGAGGATAGACTCAGCCAGGTAAGACAGACTCAGCTGGGGAAATAAACCCTGTTGAGGAATATTTGACGAACTGCTGACAAGGTGAGTTCTTTTAGGAAGAAATCCACAAGGCTTCTTCTTTTAAGACCAACTCAGTTGGGGATAAGGTTGTCAAGAGATTGAGACTCTGGATAGGGACTACCCTATGCACATGACTTTATGGGGGTAATGACAATGAGATAACTCTGGTAATATCCCATATACATTAAATAGATGCTTGCTGCAGCCTGGCAGGATACATGTGCTAAATAGTTTTAATTATGTTCGCATGCATATGTTCGTTCAATTTTAGTCATTAGACGTCTTTGCATTCAAAACAAAAAACAGAAAGTTTACACTTCAAAGTATATTTGTATTGATATTTTGCCCATGAATAGGCGTTTTTGTATAAAGAGACGAATATCCTAGTAAGAGGAAATCGTCGAAAAGAGAACAAAATTAAAAACAAAAATAATAGCCATGTGGAAGTGATCTCATTGCGTTCCAACTCTACTATTGCTCCAATGTCTTCGAATGTCCCTTGCCGTTGACAGAAGTTGATTAGACTGATCTTGGACCGTTTGAACTCGGACCTTGGTAATAAAGTTGATTGCGGTGATTCCACAGGATATAGTCATACGCTTTTAATTCTTAACTTTTGCCTGGACCGCCCTTTCGGGTTTTCATCCCACCAGGATACCCATTTTTGCCCAAGTTTCCCTTTCGGGTTTTCAACTTGCCGGGTGTACAATCTTTTTCATATATCCCTAATTTTTGCCCAAACCTTTTGGTTTGTCGGGATTCCCTTCTTTTTCTTAGGTGTGTCAACCTAGCGGGTCTCTTATGCATAGTATTTTTTAACTATGTCCGCATTCACAGGATGTGGGAAATCTTCACCGTCCATGGTGGTCAGCATCATGGCACCACCAGAGAAAACTTTCTTGACAACAAATGACCCTTCGTAAGTGGGAGTCCATTTACCCCTGGGGTCGCCTTGTGGAAGAATGATGCACTTTATTACCAAGTCACCAGCTTGATATACTCGAGGCCTGATCTTTTTGTTGAAAGCCTTGATCATACGTTTTTGGTACATTTGACCATGACAAACGGTAGTCAGTCGCTTTTCATCGATCAAGTTCAACTGATCCAATCTTGTCTGAATCCATTCGTCTTCGTCTAAGCCTGCTTCATTCATAATCCTTAGTGAGGGAATCTGAACTTCTATTGGCAGAACAGCTTCCATGCCATAGACCAAAGAAAAGGGAGTTGCCCCAGTTGACGTCTGAGCTGAAGTACGGTAGCCATGAAGAGTAAATGGTAACATCTCACACCAGTATTTGTAGGTCACTACCATCTTCTGCACAATCTTATTAATGCTTTTGTTGGCTGCTTCCACTGCGCCATTCATCTTAGGTCTATAAGGAGAAGAATTGTGATGCTTGATTTTGAATTGAATGCAAAGCTCCGTAATCATAACATTGTTAGGATTGGTCCCATTGACAGTGATGATCCTTTTGGGGATGCCATAACGGCAGATGCGATTATGTTTGATGAATCTGGCTACAACGTTCTTTGTGACTGAGGCAAATGAGGCGGCTTCGACCCATTTGGTGAAATAATCGATAGCAACCAAAATGAAGCGATGTCCATTGGAAGAAGTAGGTTTGATCTCTCCAATCATATCAATGTCTCACATTGCAAATGGTCACGGAGCGGTCATTATGTTTAGAGGAATAGGAGGTACATGGACCTTGTCAGCATAGATTTTGAACTTGTGGCAAGTCCTTGAGTGGTGATGGCAATCAGCCTCCATCGTTGACCAATAGTAACCAGCTCTCAGGATTTTTTTGGCCATAGTATGTCCTCTAGAGTGAGTCCCAAAGAGACCATCATGCATGTCTTCCATAATTTCCCCTGCCTCCTTCTTGTCCATGCATTGGAGTAGAGTAGAATCATGGTTGCGTTTGTACATGATTCCATTACTTAGGAAGAATTTGGTTGAGAATCTTCGTAAGAACTTTATGTCATTGATGGAAGCTCCTTCGGGGTACTCTTGTGCTTTAAGGTATCTCTTCACCTCATAGTACCATGGCTTTTCTGTGTCAGTGTCGAGCTCATATCAGTGCATAGGTTCATCAAATCTCTCAATTGTAATCATAGGAGCTTTGTTGTCCTATTTGAACTTGAACATAGAAGACATTATGGCCAAAGCATCAGCTAACTGGTTTTCTTCCCTAGGGAAGTGTTGAAAGGTAATATCTTCGATGTAAGGAATCAGAGATAGCACAAGCTCTTTGCAAGGAATAAGATTAGGGTGTTTAGTGTCCCAATATCCTTTTACTTGGCTAATCACTAGAGCGGAATCCCCGAACACATTCAAATGCTTGATCCTCAAATCAATGGCAGCCTTCAGACCCAAAATGCATGCTTTGTATTCAGCCATGTTGTTCGTACAATCGAAGCATAGTCTCGCAGTGAAAGGAGTGTGGAAACCATCATGGGAGATTATCACAACACCAATTCCGTTACCCAAAGCGTTGGAAGCCCTATCGAAGACCATAGTCCTTCGGGATCCTTGTTCAGGTCCATCATACGGTCCAGGTTTCGTGCAGTCGGTCACTAGCATGATATTCTCATCTGGGAAGTCAAAGTTCATAGACTGATAATCATAAAAAACTTGGTGGGCCAAATTATCTGCTAATACACTTCCTTTGATGGCCTTTTGCATTGTGTATTAAATATCGTACTCAGTCAAGATCATTTGCCATCTAGTTATCCGTCCGGAAAGAGCAGATTTCTCGAAGATGTACTTGATGGGGTCCATCTTAGAAATCAGTAGAGTGGTATGAGTCAACATATACTGTCTTAGCCGGCAAGAAGCCCACGCCAGAGTGCAGCAAGTTTTCTCAAGCAGTGAATATCTGGTTTCATAGTCGGTAAACTTTTTTCTCAGGTAGTAAATAGCATGCTCTTTTCGGCCAGACTCGTCATGCTGGCCCAACACACACCCCATAGAATTCTCTAGCACCGTCAAGTACATGATCAAGGGTCTTCCTTCAACTGGAGGCATGAGGATAGGAGGTTCTTATAGATATTCCATGATTTTGTCGAAGGAAGCTCGGAATCCATCATTCCATCTGACTACTTGATCTTTCTTCAAGAGTTTGAAGATTGGCTCACAAGTATCAGTTAAGTGAGATATGAAGCGGGCGATGTAGTTAAGACGAACCAAGAATCCTCTAACTTCCTTTTTAGAGTGGAGGACTGGCATTTCTTGGATGGCTTTTACCTTTGCAGGATCGACTTCGATGCCTTTACCACTGACAATAAAACCTAGAAGCTTTCCAGATCATACTCCAAATGTGCACTTATTAGGGTTCAACCTCAACTTGTACTTTTTCAGCCTCTCGAATAGCATGTATAGGTGATTGAGATGCTCCTCTTCAGTTTGTGACTTTGCAATCATATCATCCACATATACCTCTATTTCATGATGGATCATATCATGAAACAAAGCTACCATAGCCCTTTGATATGTTGCCCCTGTATTCTTCAACCCGAATGGAATGACCTTGTAACAAAAGGTGCCCCATTGCGTAACAAAGGTGGTTTCCTCCATTTCTTCAAGAGCCATCTTAATTTGATTATAGCCGGAGAAACCATCCATGAAAGAGAAGACTTTATGTTGAGCCGTGTTATCGACCAAGACATTGATATATGGTAGAGGGAAGTCATCCTTGGGACTTGCCCTATTCAGATCCCTATAATATACGCACATACGAACTTTTACGTCTTTCTTTGGTACTGGAACCAAGTTTGCAACCCATTGGGGATAAGATGTCACAGCTAGGAATCATGCATCAAATTGTTTCATCACTTCAGCTTTTATCTTTTCAGACATGTCAGGCCTCATGGGACGAACTTTTTGTTTGACAGGAGGACAATCTTCCTTCGTCGGCAGACGATGAACTACAATGTTGGTATCCAACCCTGGCATATTTTCATACGACCAAGCAAACACTTCCACATAGTCATGCAACATCTGAACCAATCTGCTTTTGACACTGCTTCCTAGGTTAGCGTCGATCTTGACCTCTTTCTTATCTGTCTCGGTACCTAGATTGATGGCTTTAACTGACTCTTCATGCGCTTGAATAGCTTTTTCCTCTTGCAATAGAAGTCTGGCTAGTTCTCCCGGTATTTCACAATCTTCCTCGCCTTCGTCTTCGGCTTGGTTAATTGAATGTTCGAAATCATAGTTGACAATAGTAGAGTCATTGGAAATGAGATCCGGAGTGGACGAGGACCTGCAAGAGTGTGCGTGTGTGCATGTAAGATACATGGCTATTTTGAAAAACGCATTTGAAGAAAACGAAAGACAATGAGCACAAAGATTTGAATGCAAAAGCCCAATGGTTTATATTGAATTATCATATGATAAAATGAACACAAATAAACCCTTAACAAATGGACCATGGTGCCCCAGGCCAGGAATATGGCTTAAAAGTCATTGTTTAATATTACAGACAAAAAGTTCTTGAATTAATAAAAATCAATAAACAAGTAATTACTCCTCAATGAAGGAGATGGGAACGAAGTCCTTTGTGTGCCAATTGTTGAGCTCTGTTGTAGTAGGGTATACCCATTATTCAAATTCACATTCATCATCAGAATTACCCACAGCGTTTACTTCGTGACTTCCAATATGGAGAGGGGGCTTCCCTGTACGTGCGCGCCTCACTTCTTTTTGAGCCTTGATAGTGAAACCCAACCCACATTTGTCTGCTTTGAACGGGATATCGGGGATTTTCCCCCAAGTATCACAGCTTCCTTCTTCGACTGCGGCACGAGCATCTTTAAATGAAGTCATCCTTGGCACAACCTTATCAGCTTTGGGCGTGTCGGAGGAGACTTTGGAAGTAGCGATCATAGGCGGGACAACTTCAAAAGTATGACACGGGGTTTCTATAAATTCTCCATCCATCTCCACATATTTGAAAGAATTGAGGTGGCTTACCATGAACTCCTCCTCACCACAAACAGTGACGATTCTTCCCTTGACCGGGTACTTGAGCTTTTGATGAAGGGTTGAGATTACTACCCCTGCTCCATGAATCCAAGGGCGACCCAGCAAATAGGAGTAAGCAGGACGGATATCCATGATGTAGAAAGTAGAGTTGAAAATATATGATCCCACCTTGATCGGGAGATCCACCTCTCCATGAATCTTCCTTTTGGACCCATCGAAAGCCCTCATAATAATATCAATCAGCTTCAACACCAGTCCTTCACAGTCTAACCGGTCCAAAGCGCCTTTGGGTAGTATGTTTAAGGAAGAGCCAGTGTCAACTAGAACATGTGCTAGGGTAGTCCCCTTACATTCAACAGAAACATGTAGAGCTTTGTTATGGTTCTTTCCAAGTCGTGTCAGATCGGCATCCGAGAATCCCAAACCATTGTCAGTCGTCAAGCTTGCCACACAATTTTCAAACTGGTTAGTTGTGGTTTCATGAGGGACATGACCCTTCTTCAAGAATTTGATCAATTCCAGAGCATGAGCATCGGAACAAATTATCAAAGATAACATGGAAATCTTAGAAGGAGTTTTCCCCAGCTGCTCCACTATCTTGAAATCACTCCTCTTTAAAATTTTCAAAATCTCATCCATTTCTAGAGGGGAAGGTTCCTCAGCAGCAATGTCAGTTGCGAGTATTTGTCTCAACAGGTTCAACTACTTTCTCATTTCCCCTTGTGTCAGCACTAGGCTTAGCAGTGGTGATGCGGGAAGGCGCCGTTGTAGCGGTTGGTGGTGAGATGTTGGGTGAAAAGATTCTCCCAGTTTTTGTCACCTTACTAGAGCCAGTAATGTTACCAATGTCATCATCTTTGCTTTCTTCAATCCAAGCATCTTGCTTTATTCCGTGGTAAAACACCTCAGCACCATAGTTCCATGGCACTACTTTGTTGGAAGAGTACGGAACTGGCCCGGGGGAGGTAATTATCAGAGGAGCAACGGTCGGTTCATTTGAAATCCTGATAGGACCCTTGGAGGAGATCCTAAGAGGCTTGTTTGAAATCGTTATGATGGAGAGGTCTTCAATCTTATTGGTCAAACTTTTGGCGGACGGAGTCTTCTCAAATAGGATCTCATGGCTATTCATCAGGTGTTGAATGCCTTCCTTCCGCCCTTTGCATCCATTGAGCTGTGTGGCGTAGCAATCACAATCTTTCAAACATCCAGGGAAAATCCCAGCTTTCAGCAAGTTCTTTTTGATAACGGTTAATGGAGTAGTCAAGTCTTGTACGGAGGAAACAAAAATGGCGTCTTCAATAGCATTGACACCCTTGCCATGGTTTGGAATTGGTGTCGTTATCACATTGGGAATTGGAGGCGGATCAAATTCGATGGTCTTGTTGTCTATTAATTCTTGAATTTTATTCTTCAGTGTCCAGCATTGGTCAGTCTCATGCCCGGGACTATTCGAGTGATATGCACACTTGGTATTCGGATTGTATTTAGGTGAGGAGGTATCTGGATTGGCCGGAGGATCACGCAGTGTCACCAAATTATCCTTTAATAGGTGTTGTAAGGCTTGGGATAGCGACATGCCTATCCTTGTATATTATCTTCGCGGAGCCTCAAACCGTTGATGATTGGAAGATTGTCTTTGAACAGGAGTTGGATTGGATTAACGAAAGGGCGGTCATCCTTCTTGGTACGGGCCCTTTCCCCATACACATCATTCATTTATTTCTTCCCTGTGAAGGGTTTCTTTACAGGATTGGAAGTGGAAGCAGATGCTATAGGAATCTTCCCACTCTTGATACCACTTTCAACTCTTTCACTGGTTAAGATCAGCTCGATGAAACCGGATGAAGAACAACCAACCAATAAGTTGAAAATGGACCAGATAAAGTGCCCATAAACATATAAATGTGTTCCCTATCGGTTAATGGCAGTTGGACCCTACTGGCAAGATCCCTCCACTTTTGGGCGTACTCTTTGAACCCTTCATTTTTCCCCATCTTCATGTCTTACAGTTGAACTCTTGTCGGCGCCAGGTCAGCATTATACTGGTATTGGTGATAGAAAGCGGTGGCCAAGTATTCCCATGTATGGATACGGGAACCCTCCAACTGGTAAAACCACTCTAGTTGAGTTCCAGCCAAGCTTTCTTGAAAGAAGTGAACCCAGAGCTTCTTGTCAGTGTTGTGCGGTTGTATTTTGCGCACATAAGACTTCAGGTGAAGCTTCGGACAGGAAACCCCATCATATTTAGCAAAGACTGGTATCTTGAGTTTGTGGGGAATGAAAACCCCATATATTAAACCGAAATCATCAAAATCCAAACTAGGGATAGCTTGAATCTCCACGGCCTTTAACCTATCCTCTAGCTTCTTTTACTTCACATCGGCATGAGGATACTTCTCGTCAAAATAGTCCTCATCATCGGACACTTGATCATTGATACACCCAGCCTGGGTACTCCTAGCTTCTCCAATTTGATTTTCGTCTTACTCAGACGAGTCTTCCAATACCGGTATCTGACAGGTCGGCTCTTTGAATCTTTTACCCATGTTGACTAGGGCTTTCCTCTTTGGTTTCTTTTTGGATGCCAGCAATGTCATCAACTCTTGTTGTCCCTTGGCCAAGGTCAGCAGAGTCTCTTGAAACTGGGAGTTTTGTGCTTGTAGGTCTTTCATTGTTTTCTCGATATCCATCTTGGTGAAATAAACAGCAGAAAGATAAGGAAACATGTCGTGGAAAACCTGTTATGTTATGATGCATGGAAGATGTGTATGCAAATTATTTCTAGGATTTATGAAATATAAATTTTTCTAGACAAAGAATGAACAAACATAAATTTGCATTAATTAATTCAAAGCAGTTACAACGTGCCTCTTGGGCTTACAAAGTAAATTTCTAAGATAAAAAGGTCGAACACATCCTCTTCAGTGCAAAGTAGGTGTTCAAGCTCTGTTCTTCACGTAGTTGCTTTTTAAGCTCCAAAACCCTTTTCTCGCTAGCGTAGAATTGAGCTTCGAAGGTGTCTCGTTCTTCCTTTAGATGAATCCAACCCTTTTGCAAGTCTTCAAGAGAAGTAGGCATGTTGGGATGGAGGACAGTATACGGGACTTCTTCTTCAGCCACAGGCTCCATGATAACTGGTAGGATTGAGGGGTAAGACATCATGAGCTTCTGAGCATGAGCTCGTACCCACCTAAGGTAAGGTTCAAAGGGAATAGAATTATTGTGTCCTAGTGTCCCACTATCTGCTTTATTTACCATCATCCAAGCTCTTGCAAACCTCTGACGGAAGCCTTGACCATCTCTCTCGTAATCTAACACCAACCCTTGGATGAGCATATCAAGAGGACTATCTCTTCGGGTGTAACCAAACTGTCGCAAGGCTAAGCAAGGGTTATAAGTGATACCTCCCCTAATGCCAAGCAGGGGGACATTAGGGAATTCCCCACAACAGTCAATGATAGAGGTATCCACCAAGGATCTCGAACACCAATGGATATTAGAGTGGGTGAGGGACATCATCCTTTGAGACCATGTCAATCTTTGCTCGCTCTTCAATGTTGATCGAGGTAAGTGTGAATTAAACCATTTGGCAAGTAGAGGAATACAACACAATAGAGTGCCTATTTTCTTCATGATGCGGGTATGGAAGCAATGTAAGATGTCTCCCAACAAGGTAGGTATAGGATTACGAGAGAGAAAGACTTTGATGGCATTCACATCTATGAATTGGTCCGAGTTGGGAAATAGAACCAAACCATAGATGAGAAGGGCCAGGATGTCTTCAAATGCTTGAAAATCCATATCTTCCCAGAATGAACGAGCCTTCTCCAATAAGATCTTGGCTAGGAGCCCTTTAACTCCGCTTCTTATCTCCCAATTTTCTATAATGTTGGCTCTTGTTAGATGCAGGGCTTTGACAATGACTTCAGGTTTCGGAATCCCTTCTAAACCGGTGAACGGTGCTTGATCAAGCACGGGCACTCCTAATAGTAGAGAGATTTCTTCTAGTGTTAGCACCAACTGATAGCCAGGGAAAGTGAAGCAATGATGCATGGGATCAAAGAATTGGAAGAGCACGCACATCATCTCTTCTTAGAAATTGGAGGTAGTCAAACTGAAGAGTCGACCATATTTCTTGGTGAAAGGAGAGTCTTCAGGTACCCTTGACGCTAACTCTTGGAGTTGAGGTTGTACTTTCACAAAGTTGATTCTAATGGTATTTCTCCGGACAGAATTCATGGCCTACAAAATAAAAACAAAGATAAATTCCTAAATCCTTGAAATGGTTAGTGAGAATGCTTATGATGTTATGACTTTTATGATGTTATGTACAAGTAAGCAAGTTGTTATGTACACACAAAGAAAACAAATCCTTAGGCTTAGGCTTGCAGGGATTTTGATATGTAAGTACCCTCTTGATGTTTAGTTGGCTCAACCTGACCTAGTAATAATAACCGGGTTCTAAAGGATCTCAATATCACTAACCTTTATTTCAGGCATTGTCTCAGCACTATCAATCTTTTCTTGCAGCCGAGATATCCAAAAAGTCCAATCTCAATGAGTGTAGTATCGAGTATTAACCAATTTTCAGCTTCCCACCGACACCGATTATCTCACTACGTACTAATGGCCAAGTTGTTCAATTAAGGTTCTAAGGTCAGATAGTGCTTCATGATGCCGCTCATCGGCCCTGTATTCTCCTTGATTCAACACAAGGGATACTGGTACCAACAAATGTGTCACATTAACGTAGCCATTGCTTCAACCATATCGTTCTACGCCGTACAGTTTCCACAATCTAATGCTACTTACCTAAAAAGGTGTCCGAGATCTGGGTAGACGATCAAAACTAGCCCAAACAAGGAACCAAAATGTAAAGCAAACAAGTCAAACAAAGAAAAGCAGGTAAAGGTGATCTAGCCCTAAGGTAACCCCACTTTTAATATCTCCCCAGCAGTGTCTCTAATTCTGTAACGCGTTGGGAGAACTGACTTGGGATGTTTGCGTTTGATCACAATTGTTGCAGTTAGCAAGAGTCACCATCGACTTTTCTTTTATCCAATGAAGGAAAAGGTGAAAATAACAGGAAAGACCTTTGAGATTATTTTCTTGAGTTCGGGGGGTAGATTATGAAAAGGGAAGGTATTAGCACCCTTTTCATCCATAGTTATCAATGGGTTCTTAGTTTCTTGCTAGATCACTTTCTTTGTTTGAAAGTATGCTTTGTGGTGGTTTTTGAAAGTATTTTTGAAAAGCACCTTCGTTTAGTAAAACGTTATAATGGTTCTCGTCTTATAAGAACGTATACAAAGTGTTGGACTTTTTTGAAAATATTTCATGTTTTGAAAGTGTTTGGTGTGTGTTTGAAAGGATGTTTGTTTTGAAAGTGAGCAAGTAAATAGGAACATTTCTACCTACTTAAAAGTCTTTCATTCATTTCCTCATTCCTTTGATATTGCTATCTCACCATTAATTGGTAAGAAGCCTTATCTTTGAATGTAAGGAACGGGCGTGGGTCATCATATAGTCATGATAGCAATGTTGTGAGATATCTTAGAATTTTCTTGAGGGACTAAGATCATTTGAAAGGCAACATTTTAAGCGTCATCGAGGGACTATGATCTTGTATTTTGACTGTTTTGCTAAGACGTCTCACATGCATAACTTGACCATTTTTAGGCAACAAGTGGAGTTGACCCTAGGGGTGCATGTGTGAATAGTGTGTTTGATTTGCATGCATTTAGTATTTGATTATGAGTTGTCTACTTGTTGTTTTTATCTTCCCATATAAATCCTACTTTACTAGCATTTATATGAAAGCGATAAATTGCGGAAACTAAATATTCTACGCTATTACAATCATTTAGGGGGATGGGGTGTACAAATTTACAAATGGGGATTGGAAGAAACTAAAGTCATAATTATCTATTACAACCATATTGAAATAATGTACAAAAAATGTAAAATGGATTTGTTTTGTTTTGGTTAAGAGAAGAAATAAATATGCTTAGAAAAATATTTTTAGTCTTTTTATTTTAAAATAAAATAAAACAAAGTGTATGAATATAAAGTATTTTTTTGGGTTTTTGATTAATGAAAATAAAGTGATGATAAAATAATAAGGAAAAAATATCAGAATCAGCGCATTGCTAAAAGGATAGAAATAAGGGGCAGAAGTTCTGACTCTGATGCGCTGCAAATCAGAAAGAAAATGTTAGCAGAAATGGGGAAGGTCAGTAGTTCTGGATCCGGGTACACTAAAGTTCTAGAGTTGCTGGGAACAAGGGAAATCCTAGAAGTTCTGATGCAACTGGAAGCCTAGAAGTTCTAATGTTACTGGAAACCTAGAAGTTCTAGTGTCACTGGCAAGCTAGAAGTTCTGATAATGGGTATATGAGATGTCAATGTTGTTGGATTAGAATATCTAGAGTTCTGATCCAGGGTCACTATTTTTGACAAACAAATGGGATGGGTTTTATCTAGAAGTTCTGGTCCAGGGTTATTGTTTTGACAAATAATGGGGTAAAAAATGTCAGGAAATAAAGATAAAAAGGGGTTTCTGGGGCTAGAACTCAGGACCCTTAACACTAATGTCTTATGCGCGCGTTTTCTACCACTGGGGTGGCTATACATCTGGTATTAGAAACAAAAACATAAACATATATCACAAAGTAAGCTCTGATGATGAATTTCATCTCTTTCTCCATGCCAATTAGAGCATCTGTAGCTTATCCATTTCTCAACAAAACAGAAAATGCAAACATAGCAGTTATGGTAGGTTTTATCATGGTTTTCGAAATATAAAGTATCAGAACTATAAATCATAAGCAAACATGAATTTTGCTAATCCTAATTTCCTCAAGAAGTTATGAACTGAAACTCTCTCTACTTAGGAAAAAATACATGAAATCTATGAATATGTACAGAATCAGAGTCAGGATGTCTACATTGTATTTTTGAACATGCAAGCCTATCAATGCCTAAGTAATGAGATACAAGTCAGAAGAAACCTACCTTACAGCTGGAAATTGTTCTATGAACTAGAACCTGGTTCTGACTGCTGTGATGCTCTGATCAACTTCCTCAAGTTCTCAGAAAGCTAAGACAACTCTTAACTTGAGCTATGAATGGTGAGAAAATTATAGAGTAGTCAAAGCACAAAGTTCTGTTTTTTTTAAACAGAGGGTGGTGAAGGCTGTTTTACAGTTTGGAAACAGAATTTGGGAAATCTTCTATGTGTATTCTGAAAACTGTATGGATGATTTGATCAAGAAGCACGTGAGAAAAATTAGATTTTGGATGCAAAAAAATAGAAACTGACAGGTTTTGTATTTATGTTTGCAGTTTCAAGTTCTTGGAAATTTCAGCAAAGTTTCATGGCTTTTTTTCAAAATTTTCGACCTCTTTAACAGTTGCAAATGAAGTTCAATTTATATGCAAGGATTTAGGATCTTGGAGAAGCCAAGAGTACATCCATAATATGCTAGGGCGCTGACTTGTTCTTGAAGCAAGTTTAAACAAGTATGGTTTAAAGCACAAAGTATGGTGGTTAGTAACTTTTAGCCGTGCCTAATCTGAATTTGTAAGCATGATTTATGGGAAAGTACCCTCAGAAAAAAGGTAAAGCATGGGCCCAGCATAAACTTTGTACAAATGTTTGCTTTTCAAGGACATCAATGGTACTTCTATGCCACACGTGGGGAAATCCTTTGAATAAAGACTCAAAAGTGGGTGTGAGCATTAAATGGTGATGAGATTTATCAAAATTGAAAACCAGCAATATGAGATTATGTATTATAGCTTAATCTGGATCAGAAGTTCAGCATCAACGTAACTTAGAAAAAATATCCAACTTCTGATCTTTGAATCCCCCTGCTCCAGCATGTTCTGAAGGAGTTCTCAGACTTTTCAGAAAGCTTGTAACACGCTTTGTATACCTTTTTTGGACCTCTTGCAAACTCTGATTGAACCTTCATGAAAACTGGCCCAGAAGTTCTAACTAAATTCTGTCTTGGAAATACCCAGAATTTACTGAATGCTTCAGTTTTATGGACGTGCTTTCAAGGATGTATAACTTGAAATCCCAGCATTTCTAGAAGAAGTTATATTCTACAATGCTTTAGATATCATTGAGATCTAGAACTCTTGTGTTATAATTTCTTCAAGAATCAACTTGTATCATGGTGAAAATCTGTCCAGAAGTTCTGAACTTGTCATATTTCTTAACACTTAGAAAAATTTCTAAGTGTTTAGAACTTTGACTTTTCCAAAGCAAATTTGAATTTTGAATTTCTTAATGAAACAAACTTCATATTCTAACATGCCTTGATGAAATATGATTCTTGAAACTTGGTTTTGATCCAAAAGTCAAAGTTTGACTTTTCAGCATGCAATTGACCATTTTGCCCTTGTGTCAATTCCAAACTTAAATTGATGTATCAATGCTGCAAACTTGATGTCATGGAAGATCTTGTGAGAAAATTATTGAGAAATGAGAGGGCAAATTTTGGGGTACAACAGATAGCAACCTTGATTACACTTTGCTGCAGAAGAGAATTTTGTCGGGGATTTGAAATAATCGAAGAAATGAACTCAGTTGGGGAAATAAACCATATTAGCAAAGAGAATTCTATCGGGGATATTACAGTGTTGGAGAAATAAACTCCGCCGGAGAATTAAACTTTTGTAAACTACATTGAGGAGATAATCTATGATGGGAATGAGCTGCTGGAAGATGCCCCAATTTCTGTCTGAGGGCATATTAGACTTGCTGGGGAATATATCTCTG
Source organism: Vicia faba (assembly GCA_948472305.1). Classification (NCBI taxonomy): domain Eukaryota; kingdom Viridiplantae; phylum Streptophyta; class Magnoliopsida; order Fabales; family Fabaceae; genus Vicia; species Vicia faba. Next base: position 1,526,116,681 of record OX451735.1, on the reverse strand, counting down.
TCTAGGATGGGCTTGTGAAGGTAGCTCTGTGGGGATTGCTCTTTGGAGATTTACGAATTACTTGAACATTATTCCAACTCCTTAAGTCTTTACTAAATGCTCATTCCTGTTTGTATGCATATGTTTGTTAACAGTAATCATATTTATATGCATATGTCCATTAAGTTTAGTCATTGGACATTTTTGAAAAGAAAAAAAAAAGAAAGTAAAACCAACTTGAATCTTGAATTATATTTAAATTGATAATTTTCCTATAAACAGGCAGTTTTATACAGAGAGATAGAGATCCTAGTAACAGGAAATCATCGTAAAATGATCCCATCGAGTTTCAACTCTGCTAGTGCCAATATGTCTTCAAGCATTTCATCCCTTACTGTCGGAAGAAGTTGACTGAATTGATCTGTATCTTTCGAACTTGATGTTGGTAACAGCGCCTTCTATAAATAGATGATCAGACAGGACATAGTCATACGCTTTAATCCCTAACTTTTTCCTGGACCGCCCTTTCGGGTTTTCAGTCCACCGGGATACCCGTTTTTACCCAAGCCGCCTTTTTAGGTTTTTCAACTTGTCGGGTGTACAATATATATATATATATATATATATATATATATATATATATATATATATATATATATATATATATATATATATATATACCTAACTTTTTCCCGAGCCTTTTTGGTTTGCCGGGATGCCCTTATTTTTCCTAATCCAGTCAACCTAGCGGGTCTCTTTCATGCATAGTATTTTTTGTCTACGTCCGTGTTTACAAGGTGCGGAAAATCTTCATCGTCCATGGTGGTCAGCATCATAGCACCGCCATAAAATATCTTCTTGATCATAAATGACCATTCATAGGTGGGAGTCCATTTTCACCTGGGATCACCTTGTGGTAGGATAATGCGCTTTACTACCAAATTGCCAGCCTGATATACCCGATGTTTGACCTTCTTGTTAAAGGCTTTGATCATGCGCTTCTGATACATCTGACCATGACAAACAGCCGCAAGCCTTCTCCCGTCAATCAAATTTATCGGGTCCAGCCTAGTTTGAATCCACTCGTCTTCATCTAAACCCGTATCTTTTATAATCCTTAAGTAAGGAATCTAAACTTCGATAGGTAAGACAGCTTCCATACCATAGACTAGAGAGAACAGGGTTGCCTTAGTTAATGTGCGTATCCAAGTGCGGTAACCATGAAGAGCAAATGGTAACATTTCATGCCAATCTTTGTACGTCACTTTCATCTTCTACAAAATCATCTTGATGTTCTTGTTGGCAGCTTCCACTGCACCATTCATTTTCGGTCGATAAAAAAGAAGAATTGTGGTGCTTAATCTTGAACTGCATGCAGAGTTCCAAGATCATAGTATTGTTAAGATTAGTACCATTGTCCGTGATAATCCTTTTAGGGATGCCATACCTATAGATGAGGTTATGCTTAATGAACTGGGCAATAACATTCTTAGTAACAGAGGCAAACTAGGCTGCTTCAACCCACTCCATGAAATAATCAATAGTGACTAGGATGAAATGATGCCAATTGGAAGCAGTAGGCTTAATCTCTCCAATCATATCAATGCCTCGCATTGCGAACAACCAAGGAGAAGTCAATACATTTAGAGGAACCTGAGGAACATGTACTTTGTAAACATAAATATGGAATTTGTGACAAGTTCTAGAATTATGATGGCAATCATTTTCCATGGTTGACCAATAATATCCTACTCTCAAAATCTTCTTAGCCATTCTGTGTCCACTGGAGTGAGTACCAAAGACTCCTTCATGCATATCTTCCATAATCTTCTCTGCTTCCTTCTTGTCTACACAACGAAGCAAAGTTAAATCGTGATTGCACTTGTACAAAATTTTGTTTCTCAGGAAGAACTTGGCAGCAAACCTCTGTAGAAATTTCTTTTCATTGGTAGATACCCCCTCAGGGTACTCTTGAGTTTCAAGGTATCTTTTTACTTCGTGGTACCAAAGATTTTCCTCTACTCCCTCAGTATTAACCTCATAGAAATGTGTTGGTTCATCTAATCTTTCAATGGTAATTCGAGGAGCTTTATTATCCCATCTGACTTTGAACATAGATGACATGGTAGCCAATGCGTCTTCCAATTGATTCTCTTCTCGTGGAATATGTTCAAAAGTGATGTCCTCAAAGTACAGAATTAAGGTTAACACATGCTCTCGATAAAGAATGAGATTTGGATGTTTCGTATCCCATTCTCCCTTAATCTAACTAATTACTAGGGATGAGTCCCCGTACACATTCAAGAACTTGATTCTCATATCAATAGCAGCCCTGATTCCCCTGATGCACGCTTAGTATTTGGCCATGTTGTTGGTATAATCAAACATAATCTGGCAGTGAAGGGCGTATGGAAACCCATGGGAGTGATAATCACGGCCCCAATTCCATTACTGAGCACGTTAGAAGCTCCATCAAAAACCATAGTCCATCAGGATCTTGACTCAAGTCCTTCATATGGTCCAGGTTCTTTACAATCCGTAACTAGCATAATATTTTCATCGGGGAACTCGAAGTTCATAGACTGATAGTCGTCTATAGCTTGATGAGCCAAATGATATGCTGACACACTTCCTTTGATTGCCTTCTGAGTATTGTACTTAATGTCATATTTTTTCAAGACCATTTGCCATCTTACTATTCTTCCGGAGAGAGAGGGCTTCTCAAATATGTATTTTATAAGGTCCATCTTAGAGATTAACAAAGTAGTATGAGTCAACATATATTGTCTTAGTCGTCGAGCATCCCATGCCAAAGTGCAGGAAGTTTTCTCGAGCAGTGAGAATCTTGTTTCAAAGTCGGTAAACTTTTTTCTAAGGTGGTATATTGCATGCTCATTTTGACTAGACTCATCATGTTGTCCCAGTACACACCCCATTGAGTTCTCTAACACTTTTAGGTACATGATCAGCGGTCTTCCTTCAACTGGTGGCATCAAAATTGGAGATTCTTGAAGGTACTCCTTGATTTTGTCAAAGGCTATCTGACAGTCATCGTTCCATTTCACTACTTTATCTTTCTTCAATAACTTGAAGATCGGCTCACAAGTAGCAGTCAGATGGGAAATAAATCTGGCGATGTAATTCAGTCGTCCTAAGAAACCTCTGACTTCTTTCTCAGTACAAGGAGCTAGAATTTCTTGAATAGCTTTAACCTTGGTGGGATCAACTTCAATACCTTTACCATTGATAATGAAACCTAGGAGTTTATCGAATCTCACCTCAAAGGTTGCACTTGTTCAGATTCAACCTCAACTTGTATTTCTTCAATCTCTCAGATAACTTATGCAGGTGGTCGAGATGTTCTTCTTCAGTCTGAGACCTGGATATCATGTCATCAACATAAACCTCTATTTCATTATGAATCATATCATGGAACAAGGCTACCATAGCACCTGATATGTTGCACCGACATTCTTCAAACTAAAAGGCATAACTTTGTAACAAAAGGTGCCCCACTGTGTGACAATGATAGTCTTATCCATATCTTCAAGTGCCATCTTGATCTAATTATAAATAGAGAAACCATCCATGAAGGAAAGTACTTTGTGCTGAGTAGTGTTGTCAACCAGAATATCAATATACGGAAGCGGAAAGTCATCTTTGGGGATCGCCCTGTTCAGATCCCTGTAGTCTACACACATACACGCCTTGCCATCCTTCTTAGGTACTGGAACCATATTTACAACCCATTGAGTATAGGACGTAACAGCTAAGAAAACTACATTGAATTGCTTCATAACCTCATCTTTGTACTTTTTAGACTTCTTGGGACGCATACGACGAACCTTCTGCTCAATAGGAGGACAACCTTCTTTCATCAGTAGACGGTGAACCACAATATCAGTATCCAGCCCAGGCATGTCTTCGTAAGACCAAGCAAAGATCTCAACATAGTCATGCAACATTTAGACTATTCTCTATTTGACATTGTCTTCTAGGTTGGCGTGTATCTTGACTTCTTTCTTATACTCTTTAGTACCCAAGTTCACAACCTCGACTGGCTCTTCATGCGGTTGTATGGCTCTTTCCTCTTGCATTAATAACCTAGCAAGTTCTCTAGGTACTTCACAATCTTCCTTGCCTTCGTCCTCGGCTTGGTAGATCAGATTTTTGAAGTCATAATTGGCAATAGCATAATCGTTATCAATGGGATCCAGGGTGGATGTGAATCTGCAATTTTTTGTGTGGGTGTGTGTAAGAACACATAGCTATTTTAGAAGTAATAAAGTAAAAGAAAGAAAAAGAGCGCAAAATTTGAATGCAAACATCCAATGATTTATTGAATGGAAATATGTGAATTAAATATGACAACCCTAAAAAATGGACTGTTGTGCCCCGGGTGAGGCACAAGGCTTAAAGTCATTGTATGAAATTACATATCCAAAAACTTGAAAGCAAAAATAACAGAAAATAGCATTTACTCCTGACTAAAGGAGATTGGTATAACATCTTCAGTCTTCTAATTACTAAGCTCTTTGTTGGTGGTAGGAAAAATCCAATTGTCTAGGTCATAGTCATTATCAGCATATTCTACCGTGTTGACTCCATTGTTGTTGATGCGGAATGATGGTCTTCTAGCACGATCACGACCAACAACCCTCCGAGCCTCTGCAGTGAAACCCAAACCAAATTTATCAGACTTGTAAGGAATGTCAGAAAGCTCACCCCAAGTAGTGCAACCACCTTCTTCTACCACAGCTCAAGCGTCCTTTAGAGAAGCCATTCTGGGTGAAACCCTGGTAACTTTAGGAATAGCGGAAACATCTTCAGTAATGGTAGTTTTCCAATGAATAACTTCAAAGGTCTGGCAGGGAGTCTCAATAAATCCTCTGTCCATCTCAACATACTTGAATGAATTCAAGTGACTTACCATGTACTCTTCTTTATCACAAACTGTAACAGCCTTTCCTTTCATGGGATATTTCAGCTTTTGATGCAACGTAGAAGTAAAAACACCTGCCCCATGAATCCAAGGGCGTCCAAGTAAACAGGAATGGGTCGGACGAATGTCCATCACATAGAAGGAAGAGTCAAATATTTGCGAACCTACTCTGATCAGAAGATCTACCTCTTCATGCACCATCCTCTTTGAACCATCCAAGGCTATAACCACAATATCATTGGGTTTCAGCACAACCCCTTCACAGTCAAGCCTGTCTAAAGCACCCTTTGGTAGAGCATTTAATGAGGAACTCGTATCAACCAAAACATGAGCTAAAATAGTGCCCCTACATTCAATACATACATACAAGGCCTTGTTATGGTTTCTTCCTTCAGGAGTTAAGTCAACATCAGAAAATCCTAACCCATTATCAATCATCAGGCTAGTAACATAACTTTCAAATTAATCGGTAGAGATTTCTTGTGATACATGAGAAGTTTTAAAGAACTTCACCAAAGCCTGAGCATGGGCTTCAGAGCACAACAACTGGGATAACATGGATATCCTGGAGGGGGTCTTCCCCAGCTGTTCAACAATCTTATAGTCACTTTTTCATATGATTTTTAATACTTCCTCCATTTCTTGCCTGGAGGTATCTTCAGTGGTAACTTCTTTAGGTGCCTCCATCTGGGCAGGCTCAGTCATCTATTCTTTTCCCCGAGTCTCAGTAGTTGACTCAGTAGCAGTAACACGAACTGGTGTAGCAACAGTCTTCAGAGAGATTTCTGGAGAGAAAACCCTTCCACTTCTAGTAACTTTATTGGTCCCAGCAATATTGTCAATGTTAGGATCAGTAACTTTAGTATCTTCACTTTTTACAACCAATGATTCTTACTTGACACCATGGTAGTAAACATCAACTCCATAATTCTAGGGAATAGCCTTGTCAGTGGAATATGGAATCATCCCTTATGCGGTAATGATCAGAGGAGTAACTCTAGGTTTGGAAGTAATATTCACATGACCCTTAGAATTGATCCTTATAGGAGTTCCGGGAATTACAAATACCTCTTCAAGCTCCAAGTCTTGAAATAAATTCTTCACAGAAGGAGTCTTCTCAAATAGAATTATATGGTTATCCATCAGTCACTGAACACCTTCTTTCGCTAGTTTGCAGCCATTGGGTTGGGCTGCGCAACAGTAACATCTTTCCATGCAACCCAGAAATAAACCGGCTTGCAGCATATTCTTGTTAATAATCAAGAGGGGAGTAATCAAGTCACTTACAGTAGAAACATAAGAAACATCATCAATAGCACTAATGCCCTTATCATACTTGGATGTAGGTGCAGTAATAACATTGGGGGTTTCGGGAGGATCAAATTCAATCTCTTTATTGTCAATCATATCTTGAATTTTGTTTTTCAAAGCCCAGCAGCTATTTGTGTCATGTCCGGGACTATTGGAATGATAGGCACATCTTACATTGGGATTGTACTTGGGGGAGGAATTGTTGGGATTCTGAGGCAGATATCTTAATGTTATCAGCTCCTCCTTCAATAGATGTTATAATGCTTGAGACAATGACATGTTGATCTTAGTAAATTGTCTCCTTGGTGTGTCTGACCCATGCTGATTGCCTTGTTGGTGTTGTTGCACTAGCACAGGTTTAGAGATTAGCACAACTCCCACAGATTGGTTGCGGTCACCTCTAGCACGACCATTCTGACCATACAAATCATTAGTTTCCTTCTTAACACTGAACTACTTCTTTATAGTACTTGAAGATGCAGCCACCTGAATTTTTCCTCTTCCAATTCCACCTTCAACATGTTTCCCTATTAATATCAGCTCGGTGAACCCGGCTGTAGAGCTTCCGATCAGATGATTAAAGAAAGGTTCTGCCAAAGTTCCCATAAACATGTCAACCATCTCCCTATCAAACAGAGAAGGTTGAACCCTTCCGGCTAGATCTCTCCATTTCTGGGCATACTCTTTGAAGCCTTCGATCGAGCCCATTGTCATATTCTGTAGTTGCACATGGGTTGGTTCAAGATCAGCATTGTATTGGTATTTTTTATAAAAAGAAGTAGCCAAATCTTCCCAAGTAGGGATATTGGTTCCTTCCAATTGATAGAACCATTCCAACTGTGTTCTCGACAAGATTTATAGAAAGAAGTGCACCTATAACTTTCTGTCAGTAGTGTGGGTTGGATCTTTCGGACATAAGACTTCAAATGAAGCTTCACTATGCCAAAAATAAGATTAGAAAACACACTTAAGGCAGCACTTCTTATCAAAAGCTCTACTAAAAGTGCATTTTAAAAACACGGAATTTTGTCATATACCTTAGACAGCACTTTCTAAAAAAGCGCTGCCTAAGGGGGGTGAATATTGTTTGATAAAGCACTACTAAAGGGGGTAGGTCCTGAAGCGCTGCCTAAAGAGTGGACTTACAAAGCGCTTTTCAGAAGCGCTCCCTAAAGGGTGGGCTTACAAAGTGCTTTTCAGAAGCGCTGCCTAAAGGGGTTAACGTGAATTTATAAAGAGCTGCTAAAGGGGTATGTACTGTAGCACTTTGGAGAAGCACTGCCTAAAGGGTGGGCTTACAAAGCGCTTTGCTAAAGCGCTGCCTAAATGGGGGAATTAAGCAGCGCTTTCTACTACAAGCTCTGCCTAAAGTCATGTTATAAAAAAAATAAAAACGCACCCAACATAAAACACAATAACGTTATTATTTTGCAAAACCCATTTTCACAATACAATACAGTTACGAATAAAACCCACTTTGACATGATTTTTTGTTTGATTCTTGACAAAATAGTTGCCTCCTTTCTTCAAGGTTCTCATCCTTCTTCCATTCAAGACCGTTTCATCCTTTCTTCCATTCACAACCAAGGTTCTCTTCTCCTCTAGGTATGATTTTTTATATATTTGATATATTTGAAAATGTTGATATATAATGTTGCATTTGGTTTAGTTGATAGTGTTGATAGTGTTGTTTTAGTGTTGATTTAGTGTTGATAATATTGCATTATGGTGTGTTTTGTGTGGCATGTGGTTTTTGCATGTAAGGTGTTTGGGAAAATATCACAGTGAGTTTTGCATGTAATATGTTTGTGTAAATGCCACAACGAATATTGCATGTATTGAATGAGAGAAAAAAACATTGTAATTGAAATGTGTATACATTACCATTGCGATTATTATTGTGAAAAGTTGGTTTTTAGACAAGAGTCACGGACGAGACACAAGGATGAAATGTTTTATTAAAATTGGTGATTAGAAATTGATAAAGAAATAGTTTATATAGTGATAAAAATTATAGAGAAAAGAGACATGTTACATAAAGTATTTATGGGTCAATAGAATTATGGAAACTTGGATTCTCTAATGTAAGAGTCATACTAACACATAAATTAAGATAGTTAAACAAATTATGATTGTTGGATTCAAATTTGAAGATCTAGATTTGAAGTTAGAATATAATTTGAAGGGAAAAAAATGAAAGTTACACTTTATGAGCCATTTGATTAATATAGAGTCACATGAATTGTTTGATTGATTTATATTTTCAATGTAGAATATTAAAATAGATCTTTATTAAACAAATTTTTTTTATTAATATTTTACCTTCATATTTTAAAATCAAATATTTATATTTTTTTTTAAATTAAAACAATAAAATATATGTTAAAAAAATATTAGTGATTATTTAATGGTGTATACATATATGTTTAATGTTGTATAAATATTCTAATGTAATTCTTATTCTATAGATTTTTTCTATTATAATGAAATTAATTGATCATTTATATAGGTTACTTGTGAAGAGTGGAGTTTCCGAGCGTTTCCAAGAATATTACACTGTGTGATTTCATACGTTATTGACTTCTCTACAGGTATTTAGTTGTTCTTTTAATTTGCTATAGTTGCTTGAATAATTATAATATTTTTATTTTTGATGAATATGCCTAATTGGTATTAAGCTTTTTAGTCTTTGTCCTTTTTTTAAGTATTGTTTTTTTTTTAGCTTACTTAATAGTAAGACCATGGATAAACAATGGATGTCTGCCAATCGATTGTCCAAAGAGTACGAGAATGGGGTATTGGAATTCGTTAAGTTTGCTTTTGAACACGCCGAAGACGTCAATCGAATGAAATGTCCTTGCTTAAGTTATTGTTTTGTGGGTCGGGTTGACGCAGTTGGGTTGCAATCGCATTTATTGAGGCGTGTAATTGATCGAAGTTACACATGTTGGATATTCCACAGTGAGAAAAGTTACGAGAATGTTGAACCGGGGGATAGTACGACATATGCTTCAGACGACAATGACACAGATACATACGATTGTGATCGAGTCGAAGATATTGCAGAAGCACTGGAAGAAGATCTTCAGGATTGTCCCAAAATGTTTGAGAGGTTTGTAAGCGATGCAGAGAAACTGTTGTATAAAGGCTGCATAAATTCACAAGACTGTCTACGGTATTAAAGTTGTACAACTTAAAGGTGGACAATGGATGGTCGGATAAAAGTTTCAGAGTTATTAGCCATTATGAGAGATATGCTTCTGGAGGATAATGTTCTTCCTAATCGAACCTATGAGGCCAAAAAAATGTTGTGCTCTATTGGCATGAGCTATGATAAGATACATGCTTATCCAAATGATTGCATTTTGTTTCGAAATGAATATGCATAGTTAAATGAGTGCCCTAAATGTAGTTTATCTCGATATAAGAAAAAAATTTCTCTAGCAAAAGTCTTATGGTATTTTCCTATAATTCTGAGATTTAGACGCATGTTTCATAGTGAAACTGATGCAAGACACTTGACTTGGCATGCAGATGAAAGAATTATTGATGGAAAGTTTCGACATCCGGCAGATTCACCACAATGGTCGAAAATTGATAACGATTATCCTAATTTTGGAGGAGAAGTAAGAAACCTTCGCTTGGCATTATCTACTGATGGAATGAACCCGCATGGTCTTCAAAGTACCTCACATACCACATGGCCTGTAATTATTATGATTTATAACCTACCTCCATGTCTATGTATGAAGCGCAAGTACATGATGTTATCTATGTTAATTTCTGGACCTAAACAACCAGGGAATGACATAGACGTTTACTTGAAACCATTAATCGAAGATTTAAAGATTTTGTGGGAGAACGGGGTGGAGGTTTATGATGGATATAGGAAAGAAAGTTTCAATTTGAGGGCGATATTGTTTGGCACAATTAATGATTTTCCGGCATACGGAAATCTATCAGGGTATAGCATTAAAGGTCAAAAAGTGTGCCCTATTTGTGAAGAACACACAAATTGGAAGCGATTGGAATTTTGTCAAAATAATGTATTTCTCAGTCATCGTAGATTCTAAATTCTAATCATCACTACCGTGGGTGGAGAAAGGCATTCAATGGAAATCAAGAACATGATAAAGCTCCACCTATGTTGACAGGTGACCAAGTTTTTGAAAAGGTGAAAGATATGAGTACCCAGTTTGGCAATCCTTTTGCACATACGCTTGTCAAAGGTGAGTGGAAGAAGAGGTCAATTTTTTTTTGAATTTTCGTATTGGAAGTCGTTGTATGTAAGACATTTTCTTGATGTTATGCATATTGAAAAAAATATATTTGAAAGTGTTATTGGTACGTTACTCAATATACAAGGAAAGTCTAAGGATGGCCTTAAAGCAAGAAAGGACTTGATACAAATGGGAATAAGAACTGAATTAGGACCCATGAAGAAAGGAACACGAACATATCTTCCGCCTGCTGCTTATACTTTATCTAGAAAGGAGAAAAAATATTGTGTAAGTTTTTAAGTGAAGTAAAAGTTCCAGAAGGTTACTCTTTAGATATTAGAACACTTGTGTCTATGAAAGACCCCAAGTTAAAGAGTTTAAAGACACATGATTGCCATGTTATAAGGGAGCATTTTCTACCAATAGGTATACATTCTATTTTTCCAGAAAAGTAAGAAGCGCCATAACTAAATTGTATTTTTTCTTCAGGTCAATTTGTAGTAAGGTGATCGATCCCGAGATCTTACCAATATTGCAAAAAGAAATAATTATTACTTTGTGTGAGCTTGAAATATATTTTCCTCCCTCATTTTTTGATATTATGGTACATCTTGTTGTTCATCTTATGAAAGAGACACAATTGTGTGGACCAGCTTATATGAGATGGATGTACCCTATTGAGCGTTATATGAAAATATTAAAAAGGTACGTGAAAAATCGAAGTCAGTCAGAGGGTTGTATGGTTGAAAGATACGTTGTTGAAGAAGCGGTTGAGTTCTGTAGTGAATATTTGACCAATGTTCAATCCATTGGACTACCCAAATCTCATATTATCAAAAGGAAGGAAAAAATTTAATCGAAAATAAAATTGTGACAGTATCAAGGGTTGAACGGGATTAACTGCATTTATACGTTCTGCACAATGACAGTGAGGTTGAGTCGTATGTTGAAATGCACAAGAATGTACTTCGGGGTTTAAATCCGAGTAGAAATGAAAATCGAATAATACGAGAGCATAATCAAAGTTTTATACAATGGTTCAAAGATCATATTTATTCAATGTTTGATTTAGATCCCGCTTTAATAACCGAAAGGTTGAGATGTTTAGCATATGGTCCGAGTTTGCTCGTGTTTTCTTATAGCGCATATGCAATTAATGGATACACATTTTATACCAAAGAACAAGATGATAAAAGTTTATTAAAATACAGAATTTATGAGTTTAATGACCACTAATTTATTTTGCTATGCATATGAATTTCAGGAGAGTATATCTCAAACTCAAGATGAAGACCAGGATTGCAGGAGCATACTTAGTCGAGCATTAAATGTTCATGAGTATACCAGTCGTGTGAGGGGTAAGGGATTCGGGGTGACTCCAACATCTTTGGGTAGTCATCAAAAGAAGAAAGGTCATAGCAATAAAGAAATGATGGAAGAGTTAGAAAAATTAAAAGCTAAAGTTCGTGAGTTGAAAAAGGACAAAGAAAAATACATGTCAGAAAGGCAAGGGTCAGGGTTCAAGGATACTAGTGACAAAGATAGTATCAATTGTGATTTCCAACAGAAAATTCCCAAGGTAACATATATTATTATGAATTATCACAATTTTTTTAATTGACACATATAAACATTAACAATTTCATATGTATTATTGGTTTAGGGCATTTCACCTTGTCAACTATATTTATCGTCACCGACTTATGGCATGGTTGGCAAGGGAAAAGTACATAACACCTTGGGAGAAGTACTTCACCATAAACCGCTCTCTGCTGGATTTTTGAAAGTATCAATTGAAATTCCAATAGAGAGGGATGCGCCATTACTATTGCCTGACGATATTTCAGATGCAACATTGGTCGGATAGGCAATAGGATCTTATGTTGGATGGCCGTAAAGCCTCATTTGCATATATTATGAGGTATGTTAACATTTGTAGCGTTTAAAACTATTATGAAAACTATTACGACCATTTAACATACTTTTTTTTTCATGGTAATGTTAGACTCCCACGAAATCCAAATCAAAAGATAAGGGGATTAAGCCGCAAACCGAGTCAGTTGCATCCAAAAAGGAGGTAAATTAATATATATATTTTGCATAGAAAAGGTTAATTCACGATCTTATACTTCACCTAACTTATTATATGCATTTGATCTTTAGATTCATGTTAAAGACATGCAACAAGTCCCTATGAGTAACATGTCCGCACAAAAAAGGGTTGTGGCAAAGTCTGCGGCTAGAAAAAAGCCTACTTCTCGGTATAGGTCGTGCCTTCAGACATTAATGGGAATTTCATATTTGGCCGACGGATGTGCTCGTAATATACCTATGGAGGAAGGTATTTTTGGTTTTTCCTATTACGAAACAATAAGTAGAGAGGATGTGGATCAAATTCTTAAACATGAAGAATTAGGCCTCGGTGTTGTCAATACTTATATCAGGTATTATCCTATCAACTTTATTTCGTTTTTATTGAAAAATTTATCTACTAATTTCATTGAATGGTCTTAATGTTAATGATATATTTATTTAAGTTTCATGTATGCCAACTTGATGCGCCCGCATCAATTGGACCAAAGATTCTCCTTCTTATCTCCAAGCAATATCAACGCACTATTAATCCAATAATGACCAGATGACATAAAAGAGTATTTTGACCGTACATTTATGGCCAACATAGATACGGAAAAAAAATTCATTTAATACTGGAAATGGGTAATATTTTTATTCAAACTTCATTTATTATAATTTTTCGTGTTTTGACGTTTTGTAGAAAGTTTCAATCTAAACTTTTTTAATCTTACAAAGGACACTGTTTGTTGGTTGCGATCAATCCAATAAGAGAATTTGTATATTATTTGGACTCGTTAGAAGGCGATTGGAAAAAATACCTATACATGAAGGAGATGGTTGATACGTTAGTTATATTGTTCTAAAACTTCATTTGTATACTTATTTGTTTTTTTATGTGAGATTGTTCTAAATCTTCGTTTATATTTTGTTAGGGTTATACAAATTTTTAGATCACAGAGAAATATTCAAGTACCAAAGAGTAAGGCAAACAACATTACATGGATTAGAGTGCAGGTATATTTTCATAATTTTGATTATATTAGTGATGCTACTTGATAAAACAAGTTAAATTATATGAGATGATATATATTTGTATATTTTTCCATGTGTAGTGTCCTTGTCAGCACAATGATATAGATTGCGGTTATTTCATGTTGAGGTTTATGAAAGAAATTATTCTTTTGAATCAAATATAGATTTCATCCATGGTATGAGTTTCTAACTTATGATTTATTCTAATATATTTAACACATTTTATCTAATTAATTTGTTTTAACTAAATCATATTATGTTATATTATGTAGTACTTTGATGAATACAAGTGTTCTACTCATTCGAAAGATCATTTGGACGAAATTAAGGAGGATTGGTGTCAATTCATTATTGAGATGAGAATTTTATAAGGTATTGTGACACTTTCATTGATCATAATTTTGAGTATATATAAGTTTGAGTTAATGAGATATTATGTCGTCATATTGTAGTAAATTGTTGCAATGTTGTTGTTGTTATTGAGATAAAAAATTTGTTTGTATTTGAAAGTGTATCGGGGAATTTTTAATGGTGGGTTATAACGGAATCAGGGAATTTTGTTTGTATGTATGAATCGGGGAATTTTTAATGGTGGATTATAACAGAATTTTGTTCTTTGTATGGACGAAATCGGGGAATTTTGTTTGTATGCATGGTATGAATCGGGGAATTTTCTTTGTATGTATGAATCAGGGAATTTTTAATGGTGGATTATAACGGAATTTTGTTTGTTTGTATGGGCGAAATCGAGGAATTTTGTTTGTATGCATGGTATGAATCGGGGAATTTTGTTTGTATGTATGAATCGGGGAATTTTTAATGGTGGATTATAACGGAATTTTATTTGTTTGTATGGATGAAATCAGGGAATTTTGTTTGTATGCATGGCATGAACTGGGGAATTTTGTTTGTGTGTAAGAATCAGGGAATTTTTAATGGTGGATTATAATGGAATTTTATTTGTTTGTATGGACGAAATCGGGGAATTTTGTTTGTGTGTATGAATCGGGGAATTTTTAATGGTGGATTATAACAGAATTTTGTTTATTTGTATGGACGAAATTGGTGAATTTTGTTTGTATGCATGGTATGAATCGGGGAATTTTGTTTGTATGTATGAATCGGGGAATTTTTAATGGTGGATTATAACGGAATTTTGTTTGTTTGTATGGACGAAATCGGGAAATTTTGTTTGTATGCATGGTATGAATCGGGGAATTTTGTTTGTATGTAGGAATCGGGGAATTTTTAATGGTGGATTATAATGGAATTTTGTTTGTTTGTATGGACGAAATCGATGAATTTTGTTTGTATGCATGGTATGAATCGGAGAATTTTGTTTGTATGAATCTTGATTTGTTTTGGTTACATTGATTTTTAAGTGTTATATGTATAGCTTGATTCTAATATATATGCCTTTGTTTGTTTTGTTTTAGGTAGGTGCATATATGTGTAGAAGATACATAGATTCATTTAGGATTCTTCATTGTTGTTGTTTGTAGAGAAGATAGTAGAATATAGCAGCTCTAGAAGATAACAATATTGAACACTTTAAGTTATATTTATGTATATATAAATTGTAGATTAAAGTTGTATATATAAATATGTAAATTTGGTGCATATTTATTGGATTGAAGCTTCAAAAATTTATAAATTATGATGCAAATTTGAAAGACAACGCTTAAATTTTAAGTGATTATGTGTACAGGACGCTTAAAATATAAGTTGAATATATTAAAAAATCTGTTAACATTCGATAGCGCTTTAAACCAAAAAGTGCTGCCTATGACATAACAAGCGCTGCCTAAAAGGGGACATTAGACAGCTCTTAACTAAAACATAAAAAATAATAATAATAATACAATAGACAGCGCTTTTTCTATAGTGTGCCTATAGCAGTGCTTTCACTTTAGACAGCGCTTGAGGAAGTGCTGTCTAAAGTGAAAGCGCTGCTATAGGCACACTATAGAAAGCGCTTACATTGTTAAAAGTGCTGCCTATATGGGCCTTTAGAAAGCGCTTATTCAATAAAGAGTTGTTTAAGGTCTACATTAAGCAGCACTTTCACATAGACTAAAAGCGATGCCTAAGGTTACAGCAGCGCAGGAATAGGCAGCACTTATAAGCGCTGTCTATGGCCAAAAAAAGCGATGTATATGTGCTTGTTTTGCATAATGCTTAGGGAAAGAGACACCGTCATACTTCGCAAAAGTGGGAACCTTGAATTTGTGAGGGATGAAAACACCTAAGACTAAGCCCAACTCTTCAAAATCCAACCCCGGAACTTTCTGGATCTCCATACCATTTAAACGGTCTTCTAATTGTTTGTATTTCTCATCAGCAGGAGGATAATGTTCATCTGAATAGTTTTCTTCTTCTTCATGAGAACCCTGGTTGTTATTCTCCTCAGCTTTCACATTCTTATCATCTTCCTCTTGGTTATCATCTTCATTTGATGGGACCTTAAAATCTTGAGCTCGCTTAATCGGACCTCTGAATCTTCTCCCCATATTAAGGATGCCAGCCGGTTTCTTAGTCTTCTTCTTTCTCTCTTTAGTGATGAGTGTCTTTAGCTCTTCCTGTCCCTTGGCTAAGTTCAAGAACATCTGCTGAAATTGAGCATTCTGAGCTTGAAGATCTTTGACATTTTTTTCGAGAGCCATCTTTTACTGAAATAAACAGCAAGAAGATGAGAAAACTTGTCTTGAGAAATATTTGTCATGATATGTATGGTATGTGGATGTGTATGCAATGTTTTCAAGAATCTCGCGGGATAAACAAAAAGAAATGAAATGTTAAAAGTTGAGTCTACAGCTTCGTCTGAAGAACGTCAGGTCTTCATCTTTGATAGTCCCTCTATAAGAATCAAGCTCACCATGTCGAATGGGTCCTAGCCTCTGACTCAAGGGGATGTACTTTGATCTTGACAGCATCTGGTTAGAGGAAAATAAATCCTCTTTCCCCTTGCTAGAAATTCGGCTTATGATAAACCTGCATCACAGGTCCCTAAGATCCTTGAAATGGTTAGTAAAAATGTTATGGTATGATGTTATGATGTCATTTTTAAACAAGATAATAAACACAAGCAAATCACATAAGAGCCTTAGGTTTAAAAGCTTGCATGAGGTCCATAGGTAATTACCCTTATCTATTGAAGTTTAGTTGGCTCAACCTGTCTTAAAAATAGTAACCGGGTTTTAGGAGTCTCAATATCATCTATCTTTCTCACAGGGTTTATTTTAGCACAACACTTGACTTGCCGCCAAAACATCACGAGAGTCGAATCTCAATGAGTGTAGCATCGACTATCAATCAACCTGGGACTGCACCAAAGTCGGCTATCTCACTACATTCTAATGGCCAAGATGGGTCAATTAGGGTTCTAAAAGTCAGTTAGTGCTTATGACACCACTCGACAGCGCAGTTTTATCCTCAACTAGCTCAAGGAACATCAGTACAAACCAAAGTGACATAGAAACGTAGTTGTTGTATCCCAAAATTTTCCCTCCCATTTTTAATTCAAGATACTATCCTAGGGTTTCTCAAATACCTAATTTGGATCAGAAGTTTATCAAACAAATTTTCTTCCTAAGCAGTAAGTCAACAATTAGGGTTTTGCATTTCTCAAAGAAAATTGAGTCTTCAAGGTTTCAAATGGTCTCCATAGGTCTTCATGTCTCCTCAAGGTTGTTTAAGTCAGTTTTCAAACCTCGCATTGCAAGTTTGCTCAATCAATGGTCCAGATAACTGAAAACGACTACATTGACTTTAAAATCGCCCTTTTGCGAGGACAAATTCAAACTATCATAACTTATTTATTATTCAATATTTTTGAACGGTTTTTCTTGCGTATGATTCTCCTTGATGCCATCTCAAATTTCTCTTCACAAATCAAGAACTGATTACGCGTAGAGGATCACCAAAAATTCGAATACATTGGAAGTCGCATCATGAATTTTGACCTAATTTCAAATAACAGTTGTCTGATTTCTAAGAATTGTGATTTCTTCAAATTACAAGACTTTTAGATGATTATTTCTGTTCACGATCATATGTGATGTCGCTCATGGGTTTATCTTCAAAGAATTGAAAGAAAATTATGTTTGAAAGACTTTGAAAGTTATCAAATCGTCGCAAGTCATTTGTTTGATTTCGAATGTTCTTAACCACAATTTGTTGAAGTTTGTTAATTATACAAAAATTGGCGAATGTTCTTAAAGCATGTTTGTTTAACAATGAAGTCCCATTTTAATCGAGTGTGGCGTGCGATTTCATTTTGAATGCCAATTTGATTTAGACAAAATGTGAAGATTGAGATTTTCATTTAAAACAACCATGATTTTGGATTCAAGTTAACCAAGTGGAATTGAGTTCTTAAACAATTATTTTGTTTAGGTTTTTGTTTGGAGTACAAGGCGCGTGGTTTATTTGATCATTTTGTGATTGCTTGAATTTCAAGTTACCAAGCCAAGATGTTTTATTCAAAACATTCAATCAAGAATTGCAAAGTTTAAATTAAAACTCAAAGTTTTGTACAACAAATTTCACCATTTACAAATTTACTCAAGTTTTGTGTTCATTACATTTTGTGGGCCATTCACAAAGCAAATTACAAATGGATTACAAGTGAAATACAAGTTATATTTGTCTTTTTACAAGGAAAGAAATGCTTCTTCTTCAAGACTCTTTGCTTCATCTTCAAGAAACTCATCATTTCTATCCATGGTCTTCTCTTCACCTTGTCTCGCATGCCATTCAATTGTTTGTACATGTAACAAAAGAAAGAAAAAATTAGCAAACAATCAGCATTGAAAAATCCAAGCAAGAATGGTTTTCATCATTAGGATTTTCGACTTGGAATCAGAATGTTTGTTTGTTTCATCACAATCAATTTCCCCCAATTGAAAATCACAAGAAAGTTGCCCTTCTTGGTTCACAAAAAAAGGGAAAAAGAGAAATTTGCAAGCAAGGTCAAAACAAATGAGAACAGCAAACTGCCAAACAGCATGCAGCATAACAAAAACCATACAGCAAATCTACAAAAATAACAGCAGCCCCAACACAGCAGTGCTAGAAACAAGTAAAGCTACAAACAAAACAACAGCTGCAAGCAAAGTATAGAACAGCAGCTGCTAAATAGCCTTGACCAAATAAAGCATCCTCATCATTTTCCTAAACTAGCAAACCCTTCAGAATTGTTTAGAAAGCCATATATGGTTTTTTTGTTTCATAGAAAAGATAAAAGAGGGAAAGAGACAAGTTTTGGAAAGATATCACCTAGGCCACAGACAGTCCCAAAGTTGTCAAACCAGCTGCTATCACAAAAAGCAAACTGGCTGCAAAAACAGCCCTGCTACAGCCTGCACCAAAACTTGCACTAAAATGGCAAAACATAACCTGCACTCTAAAGCCCATAGTTAGAAAACCAATTTTATTCAAAAATCATCAAACCTTCCCTCCATTTTCTTACTTCTCAGTCACTATAACACAGGACCAAAGGGAAAAAAACAAAGGGGCAGAACAATATACACAAGCCAACAAAAATCACAAATAACTGAGGGCCAAGAATTCTCAAAAACCTTATGTCTCAAACAACAAAATATACAATAGCCAGTGAGAATCACCAACTACTCAAGGCCAAATTTTTCCACAAATCTTTTGTCCCGAACAAATACTTAAAACCAGCAAGAATAACCAACAACTCAAAACCAAAATTCACAGTGAACCAGTAACTCAAACAAACAGCAAAAAAAGCCTAAAAAATGTGTTCATCATTTTTCCCTCTTCAGAATCCATTCAGAAGATACAAAGCTACACACAATTCTTAGAAATTGCAAGAACCCCACAAAATCATAGCAAGCTATCACTTAAGCCAAACCCTAATCATCATCATCATTTTCCATTCTATTCAAAAAAATCCCTTCAAAATAATCTAAGACCACAAGTTCAGAAGAAGAAAGAAAGCAAGATATAAGCTTAGATAATACCAAAAAAAAACTTCAAAAAAAAGGTGGGAAGCTCACGGATCCAAAAACTACGGCCTCCGTCTTCTTTTTTTCTTTTTGTTTTTGCTTTCCATTTAGCATTCTTCATCATAATCACTAATTTTTGTCACATCTTTGACTTAGGGTTTCGTTCACACCTTTTTAGATCTAGGGTTATAGGCTAAAAATCTACAAAAAGTAACCATGGATTAGCAATTAGAAAGAAAAGGCGATTAGATTCATGTAACAAAAGTGAGGATCAGAGTCGCACTGCCGCTGTCACCGCCGTAAGGAGATTTCCGGTGCATCCAGGATGTCTTCCCCGGTGGAGACTCCCAACAAGAGAGAAGAGAGAGTATCGTGTTAAGAGAGATAGATAGAGAGAGAGAGAGAGAGAGAGAGAGAGAGAGAAGTGAGTTATGAGATTGTTTTGCTTAATTTGTTTTTTTTCATTTGTTTGTTAATTACAATATTATGCCTAATCTGGTGGTGACATTTGTCACCACCCCTTAATCACTCTGAGGAATCCTGCTCATGCACTCCCATGTTAGCAGTTCATGCACCCTCATAATCCCTCCGTCTGATTCACATCATTATCAATCAACACTCTTTAGCGCACCAAAGGAGCACGCCCATGGTGCACCTCCTGGAGATTGATGCACCGGATCAGCCAGGAGCATTGGGCTTTCCCCTTCATTTGGGCCAACTATATTTCTTTCTACACCCCCCCAGATTTGCTCCAATGCAGAGCCATTTCTAAACCTTTCTCTTATATCTTTTTTTTAATTATTTTTAATTATTTGATTTTTATTTTATATTTCAGCATATAATTGCAAATAGATCAATATTGTTTTAAATAATTATTAACTTTAAAATAATTTTTGTTTGACATTATTAATTAAATTATTAATTAATTTTATCAAATGAAAAGAGTTTTAACTTAAACAATTATTTAATGGTTTGGACTTGTATTGTGTGATTTAGTTATAACTTAAGTGTTTATTTCTTATTGTCACCCCCATTCCCGAAGCTTTGTAATAGCGTAGAATTTCAATTTCCGCACTTTATTGTTTTACTTATTACTGTATAGTAATTAGGCGTGTATGGAAAGATTAAAAAACAATCGCTAGATAACCTAATTTCAACAAAAATAATTTGAATCGAACACACTTTTTCACACGCGCACCTCTAGGGTAACCTCACTCGTTGCCTCGGAAACACAGTCATGTCCCTCGAATATGGGACGCTTTAGCAATGACCCTTCGATAAAAAAGATCGTAGTCCCTCGATGTCCCTCGATGTTGCCTTCGATAAAACGATCTAGTCCCTTACAAAAATTGCTAAAGCGTCTCATAGGTTGCCTTCTGTGACTATACAAACGACTCACGCCCGTCCCTTCACATCCAACGATGGGGCTTCTTATCAATCAATGGTAATATAGCAACATCTAAAGGAGGAGGAAAAGAACAAAGACCTTTTGAGTAGGTAGATCCGCTCCTAGTTGCTCGCTTGCTCACAACAAAACATTTTTACACCAACACTCTCATTTGAAATATTTTCAAAAGACAACACTTTGTATGCGTTCTTATAGAAACGAGAGCCATTACAAATAAAACCCTTTTCAAAATCACTTTCAAAAAACACAAACACCTCTTTGAACTATTTTCGAAACAAACACTTTGTACGTGTTTTTATAGAAATGAGAATCATTACAAAGAAATTTTCAAAATACTTTTAAAACTCACAACACAAAAGCATAACTTTCGAACAAAGCAAGTGATCTAGCAAGCAACTAAGAGCCCATGGAAAACCATGGATGAAAGAGGTGCTAACACCTTCCCTATTCATAATCTACCCCCCGAACTCAAGAAAACATCTCTAAAGGTCTTTCCTGTGCTTTTTCACCTTTCCTTTTTTTGGATAAAAGAAAATCCGGTGGCGACTCTTGATATCCGCAACATTTGCAATCAAACGTAAAACCTTCAAATCAGTTCTCCCACCGTATCACAGTAGCCATCACTTCAACCATATCGGTCTATGTTGTACAGTTTCCATGATCTATTGCTACTTTCCTAAGGTACCTAGATCCGAGTGTAGGATCTTTGCAAGAAATATAAACTGAAATAACCCCTTAAAATAAAGCAAACAAAACAAACAAATCAATTAAATGTGATCTAAGACTCTAAGGTAACCCCTATTTTTTTGTTCTCCCCAGCTGAGTCACTAGTTCTCCAATACGGTGGGAGAACTGAGTTGTTTTTTCATTTTATCGCAAATTTTGTAGATAGCAAGAGTCGCCACCGACTTTTCTTTTATCCAATAAGGAAAGGGTGAAAAGAACAGGAAAAACCTCGATATATTTTGAGTTCAGGGGTTAGGTTATGAAAAGGGAAGGTGTTAGCACTCTTTTCATCCGTAGTTATCTACAGGCTCTTAATCACTTAACTCACTTTGAAATTTGCTTTGTGTGTGTTTTGAAAATATTTTGAATGCCAATGTAAGGTGAACTTCGTAATAATTCTTGTATCGGGCCTCAAGAACGTATACAAATTGTTTGTTTGAAAATATTTAATTGTTTTGAAAAGTGTGATTGTGAGAAATGTTTTATGAGCAAGCGATTAAAATTTCTACCCACTCAAGGTCGTTCATGTAATTTTCCTCCTCCTTTAGATAGTGTTATCTGTATCATTAGTTAGTAGGAAGCCCTATCTTTGGATGTGATGGGACAAGCGAAGGGTCATCATACGGTCATCGAAGGAAACTTGTAAGGACGCTTTAGCAATTTTGTAAGGGAATAGATCATTTATCGAAAGGCAACATCGAAGGTTCATCGAGGGACTATGATCTTTTATTTGAGGGTCTTTGCTAAAGCGTCTCCATTTTTTAGGGACATGACTGTTTTATTCTGAAGGCAATGAAGAAAGACTACCATAGAGGTGTGAGTGTGTTCAATTCAGTTATTTATCTTTGAATTTAGGGTTTTGTTATCGTTTGGTTTTTTCTTTCCATACAATCCTAATTACTAAGCAGTAGCATAAAATATAGTAGCAACAGATAAAGGCAGAAACATAAACCCTAAACTATTACAACGCTTTGGGCCAGTTACATAATAGAGGTGCGGAAAAGAAAATCCTAAGTTGTTACATCCCAAAAACAAGTACATGATAATAAAAAATGTGGGAAAAATGAAAACTACGCTATTACATTCGCGAAAACATCCTATACAATTTATCTATGAAAATAAAAATAAAATGAAAATATAAAAAGAAGTGTTTTTGGTGATTTTTTAATAAAAAAATGTTTTGATGATAATTAATTAATTAAACTTAAAAATATAATTAATTTTAATTAAATAATAAAAAAAGGTTAATTTTGGAAAAAAGTTAATTAAAAAACTTAAAACCTAATTAGTTAGGGTTTTTAAAAAATAAACCTAAAACTAATTGTTTTTTTATATTTTAATTAAATAACAAAAATAAATAAAAGGAAAAAAGGAAATATAGAAAGAAAAAGAGATTGGGCCTGAATTAAGCAAAAGAGGGGGTGCTGAATAGCAAAGAGGATCCAGGCCCAAGGTTGGATCCGCCTGATCCTGTGTGAGCAGCTCCAGGAGGTTCACCATGGGCTTGCATATTCCTGGGCTTTGGATAAGATATGTGAAGATCTGATGGTGAGAAGCGGCAAGGCGCATGGTGTATGTGTGGGACGCGCTGCGTACGATCTGCAAAAGTTGGAAAAATGTAAAAAGCAACAAAAGGCAGGGATCGAACCCATTCCCTTCTACACTAATGCCTTATCATGCGTTTCCTTGGCACTGGGGTGGCTGTTTCATCCGGTAATATAACAAAAGAAAAAAATTATGTAATAAACTTAATGGACTGGGCCAGAGCCCTAGCTTCGGTCGTCTTCTCCGACGAGCTCGTTCTTTGTTCCTGCAAAATAGCCAATGTTAATAGTTCAAAAGTACCATACCCCCCAAATTTGGGCATTACGAGTTCAATGGTACCATTAGTTTTGGCTCATTCATGTTGTATGATGAGATACGACGCAAACAATATGAAATGGTTCAAACATGGTAGCTCGTGTGTAATACAGTGGGAGAACTGACTTGGGTGTTTTGATTTTGATCGCAATTGTTGCGGATAGCAAGAGTCGCCACCGACTTTTCTTTTATCCAATAAGGAAAGGGTGAAAAGAATAGGAAAGACCTTTCGATATTATTTCTTGAGTTCGGGGAGTAGGTTATGAAAAGGGAAGGTATTAGCACCCTTTCCATCCGTAGTTATCTACGGGCTCTTAGTTTCTTGCTATATCACTTGCTTTTGTTTGAAAATGTGCTTGTGGTGTGGGTTTTGAAAGTATTTTTTAAAACGTCTTTGTAATGGTTCTCATTTCTATAAGAACGCATACAAAGTGTTGGTTTTGAAAATAGTTCAAAAAGGTGTTATTGGAATGTGATTTTTAAAGTGATTTTGAAAAGTGTCTTCGTAATGATTCTCGTTTCTATAAGAATGCGTACAAAGAGCTTTATCTTTTGAAAATGTTTCAATTTAAAGGTGTTGGTGTAAAAATGTTTTTGTTGTGAGCGAGCGAGCAACTATGAGCATCCTACCTACTCAAAAGGTCTAATGTTCTTTTCCTCCTCCTTTAAATGTTGTGATCTTACCATTGATTTGGTAAGAAGTCCCATCATTGGATGTGAAGGGATGGGCGTTGGAAGTTTATATAGTCATAGAAGGCAACCTATGGGATGTTTTAGCAATTTTTGTTTAGGGGCTAGATCGTTTACCAAAGGCAACATTAAGGGTCATCGAGGGACTACGATCTTTTATCGAGGGTCTTTGCTAAAATGCTCATTTTCGAGGGACGTGACTATTTTTCCGAGGCAACAAGTGAGATTACCCTAAGGGTGCATGTATGTGGTTAGTCTGTTTTATTGCATGCATTTTGTCTTTGAATTTTAGGTTGTGTACTTATTGGTTTTATCTTTCCATACACCCTAATTACTAACATTTGTACAATAATAAAAATGCAGAAAAATAAATCCTACACTATTACAACCATATTGAATAGCAAGAAAATATAAAGACAAAATGAAATAAAGAAAGGAAAATGGGCTTTTTCGGTTCAGGCAGCCACACTCTTCGATTTTGCAATTCTTGGCTTCTTTCGATTTGGGCCTGGAGTCAGCAAGGTCATGTCTTTAGATTTCACCCCTTGACTGTTTCTTTCGATTGGGAGCTGGAAGTCAGCGTGACCACCCTTCTGGCTACTTCTTTTGTTTGAGGCCTGGGGTCAATGTGAGGTGCACTCTTAACCTCAGGCTCCTTGCTTCCTCTTTCGACTGCAGGAATGCTAGGCCCTCAGACTGAGATTCAAAAGGCTTAAGTACTTAGCCAATCGAAGGGAACAGAGAACCTGTTTTAAACTTTTAAAATGCAACATTCAAGTGTAACTTTCAAAAGCTACAGCCCATGGGTTAGCACAAAATTATTGGGTCTCAAAGTCCAAACTTAACTAGTCAGAGTTGAGATTCTCAACACATGGGCAGTCAGAATCGAAGGTTAAAACATGGTTAATCTCCCTATATGAAATATCAACATTTTCTCATTATTGGCATGTGAATGATATTTAAATGAAATAGTTCCAAGTTTAAAGAGAACTTACCTTTTAAAGTTCTTAAATCGAAGGAAACTGCAAGTGTCTTCCTTGGTGGTGAATGGAAGTTCGTTGGGGCCTTCCTGAGACTAGTCCAGTTACTACTTTGTTCAGGAAGTCACTGAATTGAAGGAGGATATATGAGTGAATCGAAGGTTTCTCTATAACAAGTAAAGGAATGAATCAAAGGATTACTATATTGTAGTTGGTGAATGGGTCGAAGGTGAGTTATCTGGAAACTTAAGGATTGAATCGAAGGGTTCACTTAGTGTGTGAAGGGGTCTGAGTTTTTCATAAGTTTTTGGAATATTTTTATTAAAAAAATGTTGGATGGATGTATGAGAGTTTTTTTAGAAATTTCTTAGAACAAGAGTTTTCTTACAACTATCCAGGGGCCTTTTAGATGTGTGGTGGAGGCTCATATTTATAAGAGATTTTGGCTGATGTTTTAGGAGGGAAAAAAAGTTTAAATAAAAAGGGCATGTTGTTCTTGTAGCTTTCGAGGGACAGTGTTTGTATGCCATTTTGGTGCAAGAATGGGGCAGTGTTTCAGGACTATTGTGCAGCAGTTTTATAGTGTTATGGCCAATGTATCAGGCCTGAACTTGGCAGCGCATGGGACTTGGTCAGCAAGTACCTTTGGGAATCTCAACCTTTTATTTTGACCCCCTAGCCCTATCCTTCTGCCAGACTCCTAAACAACATTTCTTTTTTTCAAATCAAAGAGTCCTTCGAATGGCTCATATGGGTATCCTTCGAAGGGGCCCAAATAGGTGTCTTTTGACCAGGCCTTTTGTGGGTTCTTTTGAATGGACCAAAGGCATACCCCTGGAATGGATCACTAAAGTATGTCATCCGATTGGGACATCCAGGTATATCTGGAAAGTCCTTCGAATGTGCCATCATGGTACTTCTTTCGCACGAGACAATGGCATAGTGTAGAGTTTGTGTGTTGAAGCAAACTATTTCCAAGGGGGATATTGCCCAGTCGAAACTAGCATGAAAGTAACCAATGATTTGTGGGCTCCATTTCCTTGTGAATTCTATCCATGGGGGAGTTTTTACCTTGTGCATTTTGGCCTAAAAGGAGTCTTGATTCTTGTATTGAAAGATTCGCACGCCCCAAACGAAGGATGCATGCAGAGGGTAAAGGGCACAATCGAAGTTTGCAAAAAAGGAGGGACACATGCCCCAAATGAAAGAGGCCTTCAGGAGGCAAAATGTGTAATCGAAAGAGACCAAGAAAGAGGCATTTTCCTTCTGAATCAAAGGACATGAGCATGAGGCTTTTTGCATTGTGAATTGAAGCTAGTTGAAGATAAGTGTTGTCATGTCGAAGCTTGCAACTAATTGTTTCAATGGGTGACTTTGGCCTTGTGCATGCTAGCATGGTGGGAAATTATGCCTTGTGAATTTGGCAAACATGCAGAAAAGGGGCTATATGGCCAAACGAAAGATGTATATCCATCTCTCACAAAGATACTAAAATGTTCAAACAAAACAGGAATTGAACGTGTCTAAAAGAAGTTTAGTGCCCAAACGAAGCAGGAAATGAGCTTGCCCAAAAGGAGTCCAGTGCCTAAACGAAGTATGTAACCAAAGCTTGCATCGAAGGAGCCAAAGTACCCAATTGAAAGATGTAAAATTGAAGAGAACTTGTTTTTCCTTCAATTTTGTCAAAAATAATATTTTCATCTGCTTTGCTCTTTTTAGTAATTTCCTCTTTTAACTTGATGCTGAAAAATCCAATTGTATTTGCGTAAGCTTGAATTTTTAAGAATCCTTGTGAGAAATGCCTTGATAAATAAGAGGGAAAATTTTGGGGTACAACAGCTGCCCCTATTCAATCTTCTTAAACATGAAGAGTTAGATTGACGAATCTGCCATTCGTGACTTGAAGGTGGAAGATGATTGAACACTAGAGTGCCCAGAAATTTGCACTTGATGATGTAGTGGTTGATTGTGTAGGGAATGGGCTTAAAGATTCCATTTGGAGAAATGAAGGATAGTTGTCGGAGATGGGCTTATAGATGCCTTCCAAAGGTGATTGTTGACAGAAATTAGACTAAGTCTAAGTTTGACTTTAACTGGAAAAGAATCAGAATAAATCTTTGGAATGATTTGTCTAAACCAAAGAAAGTGTCTAACGGAAAAGAATTAGGATAAACCATTGATCAATTTAAATTGAACCAGCAGACGTCTTGAATTATCTTTAACTGGGAAGAATTAGGTTAAATCTTTTGAGCGATTTATCTGAACTAGAGAAAGTGTCTACCAAAAAGGGATCGGGATAAACCATTAATCAATTTAAACTGAACCAGCAAAAGTCTTGAATAATCTTTAACTGGAAAGAATCAGAATAAACCTTTGGAGCGACTTATCTGAGCCAGAGAAAGTGTCTACTGGGAAGGAATTAGGATAAACCATTGATCAATTTCAACTGAACCATCAGAGGTCTGGAAAAGAATCCGAATAAATATTTGGAGCGATTTATCTGAACCAGAGAAAGTGTCTATCGGACAGGAATCAGGATAAACCATTGATCTATTTAAACTGAACCAGTAGAAGTCTTTGAATAATCTTTAACCGGGAAGAATCAGGATAAATCTTTGGAGCGGTTTATCTGAACCAGAGAAAGTGTCTACTGGGAAGTAATCAGGATAAACCATTGATCGACTTAAACTTAACCAACAGTGGTATGGAAAAGAATCAGAATAAATCATTGGAGTGATTTATCTGAACCAGAGAAAGTGTCTACCGGACAGGAATCGGGATAATCCATTGATCGATTTAAACTGAACCAGCAGAAGTCTTGAATAATCTTTAACTGGAAAGAATCAGGATAAATCTTTTGAGCGATTTATCTGAACCAGAGAAAGTGTCTACCATAAAGGAATCAGGATAAACCATTGATCAATTTAAACTGAACCAGCAGAGGTATGGACAAGAATCAGAATAAATATTTGGAGTGATTTATCTGAACCAGAGATAGTGTCTATCGGAAAGGGATCAGGATAAACCATTGATCAGTTTAAACTGAACCAGCAGAAGTCTTGAATAATCTTTAACTAGAAAGAATCAGGATAAATCTTTGGAGCGATTCATCTGAACCATAGAAAGTGTCTACCGGAAAGGAATCAGGATAAACCATTGATCGATTTAAACTGAACCAGCAGAAGTCTGAAGGAAGTATTCGTCATGTAGATAATCACTCAGTCTTATTTCAGGAATTGATCTACAATTGATTTGTTCACAGATAGTTGTACTATCTTGTCGAAATTTATTGATGATAATTTTCTGTTGATTGATCTTTCCTGAAAAGGTAAAGAGTTAGTTGTATCCAATTCCATGATGTATGAAATACATGGCGTAATGATGTTTCTCAAAATAAATGAAATCTAAACATATATGCATTTGTGTTGTCCGTGTTATGATGTATGAATGCAATGTATGAACATATTAGTACTTCTGCTACAGTATTACTGGACTTTGGGAAAATAAATCCCTGAGTGCTGCTAGGAATAAGGAGTGTAAGTATTCACATTTTGTTAAAGTGGAAGCGTTAATAGATGGATTTCCATTATTAGAGAAATAAACTCTGTTGGGGAAGGGAAATATCGTGCATTCTTTGTGAAATCTTGCTGGGGAATCTTGAGAAGCTGGGCGACTTTCACTGAGGAATCTTTGGAGCGAAAATTGGAAATTTTGCTCCGTCGGGGATATGAGAGCACCTGATACGATTAGGCTGCATACTGGAGATACGACAGTGATCCTGTAGCAGGATGTTTCTGCCTCTACTCCCGCTGGAGAAAGTACCTGCGGGGATTTTATGGAATGGCCTATATATATTATCCTGTTTATTAAATCCATTAGTAATTGTCTTTCTATTTTCTGTTCCCTTTTTTATGCGCTCATTTGTAAACAGTAATTACGTTCAAATGCATATGTTCAAAAATAATCATTGGACGTTTTTGAAAACAAAATAGGAAAGTAAAAGAAAAGACAGATAGTTTTTCACTTTTAAAGGAATAGCTTTGTATTAACTGGAATAAGCATTTTCGTACAAGGAGACAAAAATCCTAGTAAGAGAATGTCATCGTAAGAATGATAACTAATACAAAGAAAGACAGCTATGTGAAATAATCCCATGGGGTTCTCATTCTACTATAGCCTTTATGTCTTTGAGCGTCTCATCCACTTGTTGCTTTGTCCGGAGCTGATTGGATTGATTAGTACCATTTGAGTTTGACAATTGATACTGAAGATTGGCTGTAAGGTGATCCAACGGGAGATAGTCATACGCTTTAAATCCCTATCTTTTGCCTGGACCGCCCTTTCGGGTTTTCAGTCCACCGGGATACCCTTTTTTGCCCAAGCTGCCTTTTCAGGTTTTCAGCTTGCCGGGTGTACAGATTTTTTTTTGTGTTTATCCCTAATTTTTGCCTAGGCTAGTCTACCTAGAGAGTCTTTTTTCATGCGTAGTATCTTTTAACTATATCCGTGTTTACAGGGTGCGGAAGGTCTTTGTCGTCCATAATGGTTAAGATCATGGCCCCACCAGAAAACATGTTTTTGATCACAAATGGTCCTTCGTATGTAGGAGTCCATTTTCCCCAGGGGTCACCTTGTGGCAGTATGATATGTTTGATTACCAAGTCACCAACCTGATATACCTGATGTTTGAACTTCTTGTTAAAAGCTTTAATCATATGTTTTTGGTACATATGGCCATGGCAGATAGCCGTAAGCCTCTTCTCATCAATCAAGTTCAACTGGTCAAGTCGAGTTTGAATCTATTCATCTTCATTCAACCCTACATCCCTCATGATTCTCAAAGAAGGTATCTAGACTTCAATTGGTAGGACAACTTCCATGCCGTATACCAAAGAGAAAGGAGTTGCCCCTGTTGATGTGCGCGTCATGGTACGGTAGTTGTGGAGAGCAAATGGTAACATCTCGTACCAGTCCTTATAGGTCACTGTTATATTTTGTATGATCTTCTGGATGTTTTTATTAGCGGCTTCTACAACGCCATTCATCTTTGGCCGATAAGGAGAAGAGTTATGATGCTGAATCTTGAATTGCGCTATAGTCTGGTGATCATAGTATTGTTGAGATTGGTACCATTATCTATAATGATTCTCTCCGGAATACCATACCGATAGATAAGATTTTGTTTGATGAACCGGGCTACAACGTTCTTGGTAATAGAAGCAAATGAAGTTGCTTCGACCCACTTCATGAAGTAATCAATGGCAACCAGGATGAAGCGGTGTCCATTAGAAGATGTAGGTCTGATCTCTCCAATCATGTCAATGCCCCACATTGCAAATGGCCAAGGAGCAGTCAGGATGTTTAGGGGAACCGGAGGCACATGTACTTTGTCAGCATAGATCTGGCACTTGTGACAAGTTCGTGAGTGCTGATAACAATCCGCTTCCATGGCGGACCAATAGTATCCTTCCCGTAGGATCTTTTTAGCCATCGTGTGCCCACTAGAATTGGTGCCAAAGGTAGCTTCGTGTAAATCAGCCATGATCTTTTCTGCATCACTCTTGTCTATGCACCGAAGCAAAGTAGAGTCGTGGTTGCGCTTATAGAGGATTCCGTTACTGAGGAAGAATTTAGCAGAGAACCTTCTCAGGAACTTCTTATCATTGACTGAAGCTCCCTCTGGATATTCTTAGGCCTCGAGATATCTCTTAATTTCATGGAACCAAGGTTTGTCCACTACTTCTTCAGTATCAATCTCGTGACAGTATGCTGGTTCGTCTATCCTCGCAATAGTGATTTGAGGAGCCTCATTATCCCACCTGATTTTGAACATGGATGATATAGTAGCTAGCGCATCTGCTAGTTGATTTTCCTCTCGTGGAAAATGCTCAAAGGTAATTTCCTCAAAATGTGGGATCAGTGTCAACACGTGTTCTTTGTAAGGGATGATATTAGGATGCTTCGTGTCCAATTCTCCTTTGATCTAACTGATTACTAAGGCTGGGTCCTAAATACACTTAAGGATTTGATCCCCAAATCTATAGCAGCTTTGAGACCCATAACACACGCTTCATATTCAGCCATATTATTGGTACAGTTGAAACACAGCCTGGCAGTGAAAGGAGTATGACAGCCTTCAGGGGATATGATCACAGTGTCGATGTCGTTGCCGAGTGCGTTGGAAGCTCCATCAAAAACCATGGTCCATCGGGATCCTTGTTTAGCTCCTTCATAAAGTTTGAGTTCTTCACAATCATTTACCAACATGATGTCTTCGTCTAGGAATTCCAAATTCATGGATTGATAGTCATCCACAGCCTGATGAGCCAAATGATCAACTAGTACACTTCCCTTTATTGCTTTTTGGATAGTTTACTGAATGTCGTATTCGGTCAGGACCATCTGCCATCTTGCTATTCTTCCAGAGAGGGCGGGCTTCTCAAATATGTATTTGATAGGATCCATCTTGGATATCAATAAGGTAGTGTGGGTCAGCATATACTGTCTTAGCCGGCGAGCAGCCCATGCCAGAGTGCAGCAAGTTTTCTCAAGCAGTGAATATCTAGTTTCACAGTCGGTAAACTTTTTGTTTAGGTATTATATTGCATGCTCTTTTAGGCCAGACTCGTCATGCTGCCCTAGCACACACCCCATTGAATTTTCCAAAACTATTAGGTACATGATCATAGTTCTTCCCTTAACTGGCGGCATCAAAATGGGAGGCTCTTGAAGGTACTCCTTGATCCTGTCAAAGGCAGCTTGGCAGTCATCATTCCATTCCACCACTTGATCTTTCTTCAGTAATTTGAAGATTGGTTCACAAGTAGCGGTTAGATGGAAAATGAATTTGGCGACGTAGTTTAGTCGTCCTAAGAATCCCCTAACTTTCTTCTCAGTGAAAGGAACGGGCATTTCTTGTATTACTTTTACCTTTGCAGGGTCCACTTCAATACCTTTACTGCTGACAACGAAGCCTAAAAGATTACCGGACCTTACTCCAAAAGTGCATTTATTCGGGTTCAACCCTAGCTTGTATTTCTTCAGTCTTTCAAACAGCTTCTGCAGGTGGTCAACATGTTCCTCTTCAGTTTGAGATCTGGCTATCATGTCATCCACGTAGACCTCTATCTTTTGATGGATCATATCATGAAACAAAGCTACCATGGCACGCTGATAGGTTGCCCCGGCGTTCTTCAGTCCAAATGGCATAACTTTGTAACAGAACATGCCCCACTGTGTGACGAAGGTCGTTTTCTCCATGTCCTCAGGTGCCATTTTGATCCGATTGTATCCATAGAAGCCATCCGTGAAGGGGAATACTTTATGATGTGCAGTGTTGTCAACAAAAATATCGATGTGGGGAAGCGGGAAGTCATCCTTGGGGCTTGCCCTATTCAAGTCTCTGTAATCCACATACATACGTACCTTACCGTCTTTCTTAGGTACCAGAACAACATTGGCGGCCCATTATGGATAGGAGGTGACAGCTAAGAATTCGGTGTTGAACTGCTTCATGACTTCAGTCTTGATTTTTTCTGACATTTCTGGCCGCATGCGACGAACCTTCTGTTTCACTAGAGGGCAGTCTTCTTTTGTCGACATACGATGGACCATAATATCAGTGTCGAGTCTTGGCATGTCTTCGTATGACCAGGAAAATACCTCAACATAGTCATGTAGTATCTGAGTTAAGCGCTTATTGACACTATGCTCCAGGTTGGCACCTATCTTGACTTCGTTCTTGTCCTCTTCAGTACCCCTAAGTTAATTATTTCAACCGGCTCTTCGTGGGGCTGTATGGTCCTTTCTTCCTATTGTAATAATCTGGAAAGTTCCCCTGGTACCTCACAATATTCCTCACCTTCGTCCTCGACTTGGTAGATCGGATTTCCAAAGTCATGATAGGTCGTAGCAGAAATGTTACCAATGGGATCCCGAGTGGATGTGGATCTGCATTTCGATATGTGAGTGTGTGTAAGAGCATAACTATCTTTGATAAAATAAAAGGTAGAAAAAGAAAACAAAGAGCATAAAATTTTCATGCAAAAACGTCCCATGATTTATTAATGACATATGAAGATGAAGTAATAACCCTCTCAAATGGATCATTGTACCTCGGGAAAGACACAAGGTTTTAAAGTCTAAATTGTTTAACTATTACAAGTCCGGAAAATTTAAAAGACAATTACTCTTGAATAAAAGTAATAGGAACAAAATCTTTGGCCTCCCAATTGTGTAGTCAACCGCCGATGGTTGGAAAAATACACTCGTCCATGTCACAGCTGCTATCATTGTCTTCCAACGTGTTGACTCCATAATTGCCGATGCGTAATGGTGGTTGCCCAGGGTGAGCACGTAGAACAGCTCTCTGGGCCTCCGAGGTAAAACCCAGACCAAATTTGCTAGATTTGCATGGAATATCCGGAAGTTGGCCCCAAACGGTACATTCTCCTTCCCTAACTACTGCTCTAGCAACCTTCAGAGAGGCCATTTTTAATGGAGGTCCAGTAATCTTCGGAACCTTAGTAGCAGTCTTGGTCGCAGAAACCGTCTATGAGACCTCCTCAAAATTCTAACATGGGGTCTCAATGAACTCACCGTCCATTTGGACATACCTGAAAGAGTTCAGGTGGCTAACCATGTATTCCTACTCCCCATGGACTGGGATGATCTTTCCCTTGACTAGGTACTTCAACATCTGATGTAGGGTAGAAGGGATGGCACCAGCCCTATAGATCCAGGTTCGACCCAATAGACAGGAATAGGATGGGCAGATGTCCATCATATAAAAGGTTAAATCAAAAGTCTGAGTTCTAACTTTGATAGGGATGTCTACCTCTCCATGCACCATTCTTTTAGAACCATCGAAGGCCCTCACAATAATGTTGTTGGGCTTCAATGTGAGTCCTTCGCAATCTAAACAGTCAAGAGCATTCTTGGGTAAGACATTCAGCGACGAACCTGTATCCACCAGAATGTGGGCTAATGTAGTGCCCCTGTACTGAATGGAGACATGCAAGGCATCATTGTGTTTCCTTCCCTTGGGGGTTAAATCAGCGTCAGAAAAACTCAGTCCATTATTAGCAGTTAGACTGGCCACACAATTCTTGAATTGATCAATGGAGGTCTCTTGGGGCACGTGGGCGGTCTTCAGAAATTTTACTAAGGCCTTAGCGTGGGCCTCAGAGCACAAAAGCAAGGCCAGCATTGATATTTTTGAAGGGGTCTTCCCCAACTGCTCCATGATGTTGTAGTCACTTTTCTTGATTATCTTTAATATCTCCTTCATCTCTTTCCTAGAAGCCTCAGGAATGAATTCTGGATGCGCCTTCGTCTGGACAGGCTCAAATAATACCTCTTTGCCCCGTGCCTCGGTAGCAGGGATAACAATAGGATTAACAATGGGAGTAACACTGGGAATACTGACAGGAGCGGTAGAGGGAATAATTACAGGAGTAGCAATGGTCTTTGGAGAGATCTCGGGGGAGAAAACCCTTCCACTTCTTGTTATCTTACTGGTCCCAACGATATTGTCGATGTTAGGATCAGTATCTTCAGCAACTTTGTCTTTTATAGGCAATAGATCTTGCTTGACGCCATGGTAATAGACGTCAGCCCCATAGTTCCAAGGAACATCTTTATCCGAGGAATATGGTATTGGCCCCGACATGGTGATGATTAGGGGAGCAAACTTTAGAACAAATGTAATCCTGACGGGTCTTTTGGTGGAGACCCTGGGAGGATTGTCAGAAATGGTGATTATTAAAACATCTTCACATGAATCTCTGGCAAGAGGAACTTTCTCGAACATGATTTCTTTGTTAACCATCAGGCATTGGACGCCCATCTTTAGTAACAACCAGCCATCTGGTAGAGACGTACATAAGTGACAACTTTCATCACATCCCGGAAATAGACCGGCTTGCAATAACTTATGTTTAACAGTCAAAGGGGAGTAGTTAAATCATCCACGGAGGAAACAAAACAGTCATCATCAACAGCATTGACACCTTGTCCATGTTTGTTCATTGGTGCCGTTATTACATTAGGTGTTTCTGGAGGGTCAAACTCAATCTCTTTCGCTTTGATAAGGTTTTGTACCTTATTCTTCAAGGCCTAACAATCGTTTGTATCATGCCCCAGACTTTCAGAATGATAGGCACATCGAGCATTCGGGTTGTAGCAGGGAGGAGCAGTATTGGGGTTCTTGGGAGCTTCCTTTAGAGTCATTAGATTGGACTTCAATAGATGTGGAAAAACTTGGGACAAGGTCATGTTGATCTTGGTGAATCGTCTTATGGGCGCCTCCGGCCTACGTTGATAGTTTCACTGTTAATTTGATACAGGATTGGATATCATAACAGCCCCTACCGTCGGACGATGTTCAGTTTTATTTTGATTCCTATGGCCATAAGCAACACTGACCTCCTTCTTTCCATTGAAGGGTTTCTTCATTGTGCTTAAGGATGCATCCTTTTGAATTCTTCCGCTCTTAATACCGGCTTCTACCCGCTCACCAGTCATGATTAGCTCAGTAAATCTACCAGAAGAGCTTATGATTAGATGGTTGAAGAATGGACCAGACAACATGCCCAAGAACATATCCACTAACTCCCTATCAGATAAAGGGGGCTAGACTCTTCCTACGAGATCCCTCCATTTTTGGGCATAATTTTTGAAACCCTCATCAGCACCCATAGACATACCTTGCAATTGTGTTCGAGTTGGAGCTAGGTCAGCATTATACTTGTATTGCTTGTAAAAAGCAGCATCCAAATCTTCCCAATTGCGAATATTGGCTCCTTCCAACTGATAGAACCAATCCAACTACGTCCCTGACAAACTTTCTTGGAAGAAATGTACCTATAGGTTCTTATCAGCAGTATGGGGTTGAATCTTCCTGACGTATGACCTTAAATGCAGCTTAGGACAATATACATCGTCATATTTAGCAAATGTGGGGACCTTGAATTTCTGTGGGATGACCACCCCCGAGATAGGTCTTAGCTCTTCAAAATCTAGCCCGGTTACCCTCTAGATCTCCATAGCATTGAGTCAATCCTCCAGTTGTTTGTATTTATCATCAGCAAGAGGATACTATTCTTTAGAGTAGTTAACTTCTTCTTCTTCTTCAGACTCTGGGTTATCATTTCCTTCCTTGTTCTTTCCTTCTTGATTATCTCCTTCACCCGACGAGGTTGCAAAGTCTAGAGTTCGCTTGGCGGGTCCTCTGAACCTTCTTCCCAAATTCAAAACACCGACTGGTTTCTTTGCCTTCTTCTTTTTATCTTTGATCATAAGAGCCTTCATGTCCTCTTGTCCTTTAGCCAAATACAAGAACATATGATGGAATTGAGCATTCTGCGCTTGAAGATCCTTTATTGTCTGTTCCATATCCATCTCACTGAAATAAACAGTAGAAACGTAAGGAGACCTATTGTGAAAAACTTGTTTGTGTTATGATGAATGAGAATGCATATGCAAATGATTTCAAGGAAATTTAGAGATTTAAATTTGTTTAGACAAAAGGAAACACACATTGTATTAATAAATACAAGTTCAAGCACATCATGCCTCTTTGGGCTTACAACGAAAGAAATAAAATACAAAAATAAAAACTCCTGAGATAAAAAGGTCGAGCGCATCCTCTTCGGTGCAATGTAGGCATTCAAACTCCGCTCTTCATGAAGCTTCTTTATGAGTTCCAAAACCTTCTTCTCACTGGCGTGGAATTGGGCTTCTAAGGTATCTCGCTCTTCTTTTAGCTGAATCCAGTCCTTTTGCGAGTCTTCAAGCGAAGTAGGCATATTGGGATAAAGGACAGTATACAGAACATCTCCTTCAATGACAGGCTCTATGATAACAGGTAGGATGGAGGGGTAAGGCAATACGATACTCTGAGCACGAGCTCGCACCCACCTAAGGTAAGGCTCAAGGGGAATAAAACTTGGGTGCCCCAATGTCTTACTATCCACTTTGTTTACCATCCTCCAAGCTCATATAAACCTTTGACGGTAGCCTTGGTCGTCGCTCTCGTAGTCGAACACCACACCTTGGATGAGTGCATCATGAGGACCATCTCTTCGTGCATACCTAAATTTTCGTAAAGCTAAACAAGGGTTGTAAGTGATACCTCCCCTAATGCCAAGAAAAGGGACATTAGGGAATTCCCCACAATGGTCGATGATAGTAATATCCTCCAAGGATCGAGAATACCAGTGAATATCCGAATGTCTGAGTGACATCAACCTATTGGACCATCTCAAACCTTGCTCATTCTTCACAACAGATTGGGGGAGGTGCGAAAAAACCACCTAGCCAGCAGAAGAGTGCAACACATGAGGGCTCCTCTTCTCTTCATGGTGAGAGAGTGGAAAGAATGCAGGATATCTTCCAACAAAGTAGACACTGGATTGCGAGATACGAAAATTTTGACTGCATTCACATCTATAAGTTGGTTAGGATTAGGAAATAGTACCATCCCAAATAGATGAGAAAAGCCAAGATTTCTTCAAAGGCTTGTAAATCCAGAGTGTTCCAACATTCTTGAGCTTTTTCCAACAGAAACTTGGCTAAGAACCCTTTGACACCACTTCTTGTTTCCCAGTTAACCGTGACATTGGATTATTGTAAGTGTAAAGCTAGGGAAATCTCTTCAGGGATCGGGTATCTTTCAATACCGTTTAAAGGTAATTGATTGATAATAGGAATTCCTAAGAGTTGAGAGAATCCTTCCATAGTAGGAACAAGTTGGTAATCAGGGAAGGTAAAGAAATGGTGCAAAGGGTCGAAGAACTGGAAAAGCACCTTCATTGTGTCTTCATCAAAGCTCGAGGTAACCAGGTTGAGAAGTTGTCCATGTCGTTTGGTGAACGGAGAATTCTCAGGGACCCTTGATGCTAACTCTTTGAGCTGAAAAGGTACTCGTATGAGATTGACTTGGATTGTATTCCTGCGAGTGAGAGTCATGTCCTACAAAACAGAACAAAGATGAATCTCAAGATCCTTGAAATGGTTAGTCTAAAATGTTATGGTATGATGCCATGATGTTATGTACAAGCATATGCGCATGTAAATCAAACAAATCCTTGGGTTTAGGCTTGCATGAGGTTCATAGGTAAGTACCCTCTTGAAGTTTAGTTGGTTCAACCTATTCTAAATAGTAAACGGGTTCTAGGGAGTCTCAATATCACTGATCTTTCTTCATCAGGCATTGTTTCAGCGCAAGCCTCTTTATTGGAGGCCGAAATATCTCGAAAGTCTGATCTCAATGAGCGTAGTATCGAGTATCAATCAACTCCGTACTGCACCAAAGCATGCTACCTTACTACTTCCTAATGGCCAAGTTGGTCAAGTAAGGTTCTAAAGTTAGTTAGTGCTTCATGGCACCACACAGCGGCCCCATATTCTCCTTGACTACTCAAGGGCTATCTATACAAACAAATGTGTCACACTAATGTAGCTATTGCTTTGACCATGTCGGTATACCCCGCACAGTTTCCACAACTTATTGCTACTTACCTAAAAAGGTGCCCCAGATCCGGGTAGAGGATCAAAGCAAGCGCAAACAAGGAACCATAATGTAAATAAAGCAAGTTAAAAAATGAAAAGCAAGTAAAGGTGATCTAGCCCAAAGGTAACCCCACTTTTAAGTAAGTCCCCAGTAGAGTCGCCAGTTCTGTAATACGGTGGGAGAACTAACTTGGGTGTTTTACGTTTGATGACAATTGTTGGGGATAGAAAGAGTCGCCACCGACTTTTCTTTTATCCAGTAAGGAAAGGGTGAAAATAAAAGGAAAGACCTTTCGAGATTATTTCTTGAGTTCGGGGGGTAGGTTATGAAAAGGGAAGGTATTAGCACCCTTTCCATCCGTAGTTATCTACGGGATCTTAGTTGCTTTCTATATCACTTGCTTTTGTTTGAAAATTTGCTTGTGTTGTGGGTTTTGAAAGTATTTTTGAAAACGTCTTTGTAATGGTTCTCGTTTCTATAAGAATGCATACAAAGTGTTAGTTTTAAAAATAGTTCAAAAAGGTGTTTGTGGCATGTGTTTTTGAAAGTGATTTTGAAAAGTGTCTTCGTAATGATTCGTGTTTCTATAAGAATGCGTACAAAGAGTTTTATCTTTTGAAAATGTTTCAATTTGAAAGTGTTGGTGTAAAAATGTTTTTGTTGTGAGCAAGCGAACAACTATGAGCATCCTACCAACTCAAAAGGTCTAATGTTCTTTTCCTCCTCCTTTAAATGTTGTTATCTTACCATTGATTTGGTAAGAAGTCCCATCATTGAATGTGAATGGATGGGCGTTGGACGC
This sequence comes from Vicia faba, assembly GCA_948472305.1. Taxonomy (NCBI): domain Eukaryota; kingdom Viridiplantae; phylum Streptophyta; class Magnoliopsida; order Fabales; family Fabaceae; genus Vicia; species Vicia faba. The sequence goes on along the minus strand of OX451735.1, from coordinate 1,526,077,170 downwards.
TTATATAGTCATAGAAGGCAACCTATGGGACATTTTAGCAATTTCTGTTTAGGGACTAGATTGTTTACCGAAGGCAACATTAAGGGTTGTCGAGAGACTACGATCTTTTATTGGGGGTCTTTGCTAAAACGCCCATTTTCGAGGGACATGACTATTTTCTGAGGCAACAAGTGTGATTACCCTAAGGGTGCATGTTTATGGATAGTGTGTTTGATTTCATGCATTTTGTCTTTGAATTTTAGGTTGTCTACTTATTGGTTTTATCTTGCCATACACCCTAATTACTAACATTTGTACAATAATAAAAATGAAGAAAAATAAATCTTACACTATTACAACCATATTGAATAGCAAGAAAATATAAATACAAAATGAAATAAATAAAGGAAAATAGGCTTTTTCGATTCAGGCAGCCACACTCTTCGATTTTTCACTTCTTGGCCTCTTTCGATTTAGGCCTGGAGTCAGCAAGGTCATGTCTTTCGATTTCACCCCTTGTCTGTTTCTTTCGATTGGGAGCTGGAAGTCAGCATGACCACCCTTCTGGCTACTTCTTTCGTTTAAGGCCTAGGGTCAACTTGAGGTGAACTCTTAGCCTCAGGCTCCTTGCTGCCTCTTTTGACTGCATGAATGCTAGGACCTCAGGCTGAGATTTAAAAGGCTTGAGTACTTAGCCAATCAAAGGGTACATAGAACTTGTTTTAAACTTTTAAAATGAAACTTTCAAGTGTAACTTTCAAAATCTATAGGCCAGGGGTTAGCACAAAATTATTGGGTCTCAAAGTCCAAAGCTTAACTAGTCAGAGTTGAGATTTTCAACACATGGGAAGTCAGAATCGAAGGTTAAAACATGGTCAAGCTCCCTATATAAAATATCTACATTTTCTCTTTATTTGCATGCGCACATGATATTTAAATTAAATAGTTCCAAGTTTAAAGAGAACTTACCTCTTGAAGTTCTTAAATCGAAGGAACTTGCAAGTGTCTTCCTTGGTGGTGAATGGAAGTTCGTTGGGGCCTTCCTGAGACTAGTCCAGTTACTACTTTGTTCAAGCAGTCACTGAATCAAAGGAGGATATGTGAGTGAATTGAAGGTTTCTCTATAACAAGTAAAGGAATGAATCAAAGGATTACTATATTGTAGTTAGGGAATGGGTGGAAGGTGAGTTATCTGGAAACTTAAGGAGTGAATCGAAGGGTTCACTTAGTGGGTGAAGGGATCTGAGTTTTTCAAAAGTGTTTGGAATACTTAAAAAAACGTTCGATGGATGTTTGAGATTTTTTTGAGAAATTTCTTACAACAAAAGTTTTCTTACAACTATCCAGGGGCCTTTTAGATGTGTGGTGGAGGCTCATATTTATAGGAGATTTTGGTTGATGTTTTAGGAGGGGAAAAAAGTTTAAACAAAAAGGGCATGATGTTCTTGTAGCTTTCGAGGGACAATGTTTGTATGCCATTTTGGTGCAAGAATGGGGCAGTGTTTCAGGATTGTTGTGCAGTAGTTTTTGAGTGTTATGGCCAGTGTATCAGGCCTGAACTTGGCAGCGCATGGGACTTGTTCAGCAAGTACCTTTGGGAATCTCAACCTTTTTGTTTTGACCCCCTAGCCTTATCCTTCGACCAGACTCCTCAACAACATTTTTCCTTTTTTTTCAAATCAAAGTGTCCTTCGAATGGCCCATATGGGTATCCTTCGAAGAGGCCCAAATAGGTGTCTTTTGACCAGGCCTTTTGTGGGTTCTTTCGAATGGACCAAAGGCATACCCCTAGAATGGATCACTAAAGTATGTCATTCGATTGGGACATCCAGGTATATCTGGAAAGTCCTTCGAATGTGCCATCATGGTACTTCTTTCGCACGAGACAATGGCATAGTGTAGAGTTTGTGTGTTGAATCAAACTATTTCCAAGGGGGATAATGCCCAGTCGAAACTAGCGTGAAAGTAACCAATATTTTGTGGGCGATATTGCCTTGTGAATGCTAGCCATTGGGGATTTTTTGCCTTGTGCATTCTGGCTTAAAAGGAGTCTTGATTCTTATATTGAAAGATTCACACGCCCAAAACGAAGGATGCATGCAGAGGGTAAAGGGCACAATCGAAGCTTGCAATAAAGGAGGGTCACATGCCCCAAACTAAAGTGGCATGTAGGAGGCAAAATGTGTAATCGAAAGAGACCAGGAAAGAGGCCTTTGCCTTCTAAATTGAAGGACATCAGCAGGAGGCTTTTTGCCTTGTGAATTGAAGCTAGTTGAAGATAAGTGTTTCCCTGTCAAAGCTTGTAACCAGTTGTTTCAAAGGGTGACTTTGGCCTTGTACATGCTAGCATGGTGGGAGATTATGCCTTATAAATTTTGCAAACATGCAGAAAAGAGGCTATATGGCAAAACGAAAGATGTATACCCATCTTGCACAAGGAGACTAAAATGTTCAAACAAAACAGGAATTGAACTTGTCCAAAAGAAGTTTAGTGCCCAAACGAAATAGAAAATGAAATTGCCCAAAAGGAGTCCAGTGCCTAAACGAAGGATGTAACCAAAGCTTGCATCGAAGGAGCCAAAGTACCCAATCGAAAGATGTAAAATCGAAGAGAACTTATTTTTCCTTCAATTTTGTCAAAAAGAATATTTTCATCTGCTTTACCCTTTTTAGTAATTTCCTCTTTTAACTTGATGCTGAAAAATCCAATTGTATTTGCGTAAGCTTGAATTTTTGAGAATCCTTGTGAGAAATGCCTTGAGAAATGAGAGGGCAAATTTTTGGATACAACATTGTGGTTCAGTCGTTATGGGACTCACATGATGGGTCTATCCTGCATTGTTATACCTCATAAACACATTAGTGATGTTAGTATGTATTAAAAAGTACAGAAAACAACAATATGAATTTCATGCTAAAAAACCAAAACTGGTGAGGCACATATATGAGTTTCAGGCCTCTTGGATCATCACAGTCGATCTAATCTTACCATATAGTGCTTCTGGAATTGAATGGAAGGAATAGTTTGCTTTGGGAGAGGTTGTAACTAAGGTTTTCGATTTTCCCTAGTTTTGAGAATTTTTGAGATTTTGGAATGGTGTTTCTTGCAAGGGTTTTCGTGTCCTTTAGGTCTTCATGTGTTGGGTTTATATAGAGGAAGAAATATGTTAACAAATATGGAAAGGATCTTATGCAATCATGGCCAAATCAAACAAGAATAAAACATGTTTTCAAGTTTCCATATTTGGAGATTCTTTCCCTATTAGACCTCACACAGTTTTGGCAAGTTGGATATGTGATCTTGGGCCTTAATTCTGATCCAAAAAAAAAAGCCTTGTGCCTTAATCCATTGATCTTGTATTTTATTTAATTTATTTTGAATTTAAATGAAGAAAATTCAAATAAAAGAAATAAAAATCATAAAAAATATGTGAGTGGATTTGGAGGTCCTCTAACATGTTATCAACATGTTTAAATCTTAAAAGCTAGGCCCATTAGTCCAAAAGTCCAAAATGACTCAATTGTGGTTTCATGCATTTTCTCAAAATTTCTCAACTTGCACCAATCATAACTCTCTCAATTTTTGTCATATGAAGATGATCTTGAAATTTTTAAAAAGCTCAATATGTCTTCTAAAATCTCTATGTTTATCATTTTTTAAATTTGAAGACTTTATCTTGATGTAAATTGCTTTGACAAAAAGTGTCTTTTCGTTGACTTTTGAAATGACCTATAATGTTTTGGCCCATATCTCTCAAATGAATCATTTTTGGACTTTGGCTTAGAGAGACAAGTTTTTATAGAATTGAATTTACTTCAAAATGAGCTTTGGTTTATAAAAATCTGATGAAGCGTGTGGAAGTTATGCTTGGTCAAAGTTCAGTTGACTTCTCCTTAAGAAAACCCTAATTTGGTAACTTTTGACTTTTGATGATTTGAGAGTTTTCTTGACGAATCATGATCAAACCTTGATCAAATGATTAATATAACTTAAAAATATTGATGTTGATAAAAATGTTTGAAGTTTTGACTGTATGTTGACCATAATTGACTTTTTGTCCAATAGAGTTGATTTTCAGTCATCTGAGCAAACTTGTGATGCAAGGCTTGAAACTTGACATGGGCATACTTAGGGACATATAAGGAACCATGATATCCACTTGAGGAAATATAAGATCAATTTTCCTTGAGAAAAGTGAAACCCTAGTTGTAGGTGTTTACAGTGATTTCTGGTAAACAACTGCTAGTCCTCCAAACTATCAAATAATCTTAATGGCTGTTATTTAATCTCTCTGGTAACTTGCAGGATCGACTAGATTGATCCTATGGGGTATTGGTCGTTTGGATAGTTCTAATTGTAAAACTGATATTCATAGTTGGGATTTGTGTTTGGAATGTTTTATAGACGTTCAACTTACTTCGATTACCATATTAAAAGGATCTAATGACATGATCAAGTAAAGACGTGCGAAACTAAGTTGCATGAATAAAGATTCGATTGCAAAGAAATATAAAACTGCAAGAAACAAGTAAATAACTTTGAAGTATAAAAGCATGAAATGTAAAAGAATTTTTGAAATGTAAAGGATTCGAAATAGAAAGAAAGCGTTTAAATGCAAGAAATCAGTAAATGACTTTGAATGAAAAGGTATTCGAATGACAAAAGCATGAAGATAAAAGCATGAAATGTAAAAGAATTTCTGAAATGTAAAGGATTCGAAATAGAAAGAAAGCGTTTAAATGCAAGAAATCAGTAAATGACTTTGAATGAAAATACTTTAATGTAAAGGCTTTTGAATGATATTGACATGAAGATAGAAGATAAACTGGAAATGATAAAGAGTTTTACTGAATCATAAATATTTGGTGTTATCATATGTACATTGTTCGAGCATTCGTTTCCCTAGCCATGTGGTATTTTGAATGTTTACTGAATTTTGTACAACAGATATGACACACGAAATCCTAGTACTAAGACTTCTATTTATACTACTTCGACCATAACGGTCTTGCCTATAAGATTCTGCCACGTTCAGAACATGCAGAGCACCGCTCCTTTCTAGCTTCCACGCGTCTTCGAACGCTCCAGCGCATATATTTTAAATTTCGAACATCCCGCTTGCGTTTGAATTTCAAATGTTTTGGCACTCTTCGCTTCGAACTTATTTCTTAAACACAGTCTCATTACCACTTCGAGGCTTCTTTTAAATATATCTTCACAATTGTCACTCGAAGCTCCGAGCTTTAACATGTTCGTTCGAAGAACTGCTTCTACCATTCCGAACCATAACATCTTGTTTTATTCCAACAAAACATCCAACTTGCTTCGTTTCGAACTGTGTCATCAAAATCTTCAGCCAACAAAATGCCCCTTTAAAATATGTATTTTGATCCTTTGAGAAACACTTATTTTAAATATATATGCAAGATTTTGATGTGACCTTTGAGTAATCGTATCATTTATTGTGTATGACTCCAGTCACGTCAATCACGACGCCTCTTGGATTCCTTAACCGTCTTGAATCAGTATTTCACAGCATGGTGCAGTTATAAAACAATGATTATTATTAATCACGCCTATTACCAATATCAGCCTTTACGCCACCTCCTTCTCAATCCAACCCACGACTCCCATGTATCCTAGTCTCACTTAGTGGATGTTTAAACTTTCACACTATAAAAACCAATTAACTTAGTCTTTTATTCTTTTCCACATTCTGAAACTTTTCTTCCTCTTTTCTCACCGAAAACCCTAAAACTTCCAACAATCTTCAACAATGTCTTCCACAACATCATCCCAACTGAAGAAAACCTCCAAAAAGAAAGGAAAGAACACAGGAACAATAATGGAAAGCAAGGTTGGTACTTATCAAGGTCAATCTGTGCTTATCCCCCAAATGATCTCTAAAGAGAAGGAAATGCTTTACGCCTCTCAGGTACTAATTCCAACTAACGCTGCTGGAAAGAGGTTTGCTCTAATGGGTCCTCTTACAGTCTTTGAAATCTTAAAAGATACTAGAAAAATCTTCCCTGTTTGCTATAACTTTAAGCCTTTGTTTAATAAGATGGATATCCCTAAGATAGGCGATTCTTCTGATTCGACAACCATGGAAACTCCAATCATTCCCCCAAAAGATCCCTTTGTGCTAGACTATGTGAAGAGAAACTTTAAACCATTCTGATCCTGCCCTACCTCTGACATAGCTTACCAGAACTGGCTTACCAAAGTAGAAGCCAAGAAATCCCAGCAATGGGAGGAATTAGGAATCTACAATTTGATTAAGTTATCGAAACCAGGCTTCACCTATAGTCATCCATTATTATTTGTGTCCTTATATTTCTGGGACAGCACCTACAACACCTTTCATCTCCTTGGGGGAATGATTACACCCACATTTTTCGATATAGAAGCCATTACTGGTTTGTCACCAATAGGAGAAACCTACATCCCTGACAATGAAGAGCACTCCAGCATTATTGACTTCGAAGTCAAATTAGCCAGCTTTTCAAAATTCATTAGCCATTACCACACTGAAGGAGATAGTGTGTCAGATGTGGAACATATTGCTTTCCTCACCTTATGGTTATCAAGGTATGTATTCTGCAGCAGGTCCTTACAAGTAGCAAGCAGGTTCATCCCTCTAGCTAGAGATTTACATGAGAATAGGATGGTGTGTTTAAGCAAACTGTTACTTGTTGATCTTTACGAAAGCTTAAGATCAGCCGTTTCGAGTTTGAAATCCCACACTCCCAAAAACATCCTTCTAGCTGGCCCCTTCTGGTTACTCTAATTATGGCTTAATGCCATGTTTGAACCCTCACTATCAACTGCTAACACCATTGTTGAACAAGATCCAGAGATAGCGGATAGAATCATTGAAGGTACGAGGCTGCGAAAACTTACCCCAAACGATGACAAAGATGACTTCAAGGTCCTTTTCTCAAACTATATCATGATTTTTTCCAAAAGACACAAATTTGAAGAGACCATGTCGCCCTTTGCTTCAAGGACTCATGGACCATCATGGTTCACCATGCCTCTTTCAGAAGCAGTTAAAAGCAAAGAAATTCAAGATATTTGGAAAGCCTTTTTGCTTCCCAGATTAATTTCCTCACGAATCACTCCTTTCAAGAATCAAATCTTCCTCTTTGCCTATCAACCCAATTTTGTTTCTAGACAATTTGGCCTGTGCCAACTAATCCCTGAACCTCTGTTCCAAACAGAGAGTGCCATCACTTCTGGTCGAACCTTTAAAGCCAGAGAAGCCAAACTGCAACAGGAACAATATCAAGGCTTCGCCCACTTTGAACTAATACCTTTTGAACCCACACACTTCACAGCAAAGGGTTTTCTGGAATGGTGGACAAAGTTCTACCAATCTTATATGTTCGATACCCTCTCCATTCAACAGAAACTAACTGATGCGTTCGATGTGCAGGTACACTCCAAGAAAGGTATGTTCACTCACGCCAAAGAGATTAGGGCTTTTCAAAATTATTTCAAAACCACTTATGATCCCACACACTTGGAAACCATTGTGCATCAAGCGGCTGAGACCTTGAAGGAAAAATTTAAAGAAAAAATTTCTAAGCTCAAACTTCCTTCAGGGTTGTCACCTGAGGATAGGTATAGGTTGGCACTCGAAATGCATCCACCTAAATTCCCTAGATTGCCTACCTCAGAACTGGCTCTGGCTTGGTTTCCTCCATACCCTTGGTGGTTCACTTGCAAAGAAATGTTCAAATACCTTCAAAAGAAACCAAAGCCATCTAAGACTGTGACATGGGCTCGTCATTGGCTCCATGATTTCCCAGGACATCTTCGCTATGACCTTTCTGCCATGTCGATTATATCTAATCAAGGCGCAGGTGCGAATGCTTGGGAAAACCCCAAATGTTTCTTACTTTCTACATTTTTAACTTTTACCTTAATTGTTTCGATTTTCAGCCATCAGGATAAAGACCGTTGCTTCGAAGTATAAAGAAGGAAGTGCTTCCCAAACATCTGTCGAAACCACTGATGATGTGACCTTATCCAAACCAACAATAACTAATGCACCAACAACAACACCAGTAATAACAACTGTTCCAACTCCACAGGTAATCAATTAGCCCTAATGTTTCAAATACACCGAAACTCGTGATTTAGATCTAACTCATGTTTAAATCTTTTCAGACTAACAAACTCCCACCAACCACTCCAAAGAAAAGGAAAACCAGCACTTCTGGGAAGAATCCCAATGCTGGAGGGAGTTCACCGACCGCTTCGAAGAAGAAGCGGAAGAAAGAAACTTCCAAAGGCGCTGCACCAACTGGCATTTCTGGACTCGATTCCAGAGATGCTGCTCCCTCAACTAAATCCAAAAATCCATCCTCGACCTCCAACATAATGTTGGAACATATAGATAGCAACCTCTCTTCTGAGAATCCACAGGTAAATTGAACTCGAATTTTTAACAAAAATAGTTATTCATTACCTTGGTGCATGCTCTGAATATTCTTTGTCTCTGTAGGACATTTTGAACCCAACTCTTACCACTTTGACTTCTCCATCAAAGACTGCTGCTCCCATCAACTCTTCTCCTCATGGGGACTCTAGTAACCTGGTGCAAAACAAAGGATCCTCCAACATGGCGGTTCTGACTGGGGCTTCAGAGCAGCAAGATGACCAAAGTACTTCTCCTCCTTTGAAAGAAACGAATGAAGCAACGCTTCATGCATCTGCAGAGATTTTACCAGAAACTTCTCTTCAAAAGTCCCCTCTCGAAACCCTTCAAGATAACCCAAAGGACCTCCATGCTGAAGAAGAGAAGGTTGATTCTGATCAAGAGAACGAAGAATCTGCAGAGGAAGGATCCGAGGAAGAAGATGCCCATAATGGTTCGACTGTTGGAACAGAGTCAGATGCCAATAGCAGTGAGCACAATGATATTGAAGTGGTGGATCTGGTTGATAATGAAGAAGGCAATGAGCAGGAAACGAGTGAAGGTGGCGGTGACCGGACCAATGAGCCTATGGAAGTCGAAATGGATGTGACTCCCTTGCATATGGAACTTCCTCAAACGTCTCAATCTCAAATGACTGAAGAGGAGCTAGCTCTCCTAAGATGAAATGACCCAATTGGGTATATGAAGGCAAAACTAGCTCAAAGGAATATTCCTCTTGCTAGGGCTGGTACTAGTTCGACTAGCAATCCGTTGCCCTCATATGATAGAGTTGTACTCCTTAACAGAATTAGGAGAACAATCCTTGATGTGGAATTGTTCGAAGTGCTCAAACAGGATAGTACAGCTTGCTATACCATGAAGGAGCTACTTACGCAAGTTAACCTCGCCACCTGCTTTTGCCAGTCAGCACCATATTATTCGATCTTCAATCTCTATTAGATAACGTGATTGGGTGTATTCTTCAAGACGAATTTGCTACTAGAAAGGTCCAAGAGAAAAGAACTGCCAAGGACGCTGCTTATGAGCATGCTTCGAAGCTCTCTAAAGAAGCTGAAGACCAAGCCATGCACATAAAGCAAGCCAAAACTGACTATGAAGCTCAAGCTGAGTCTATTCTTCTCTGGGAAAAGAAAATTCAAGAGCTTCAACAAAAGGTTAAGGAGGCTCAACAACAACAATTGGCCTATGAAACCAATACTGCTGGTGATCAGTTCGAAGAGCTCCTCAACAAAGGACTTGCAGAAATGGAGGCAGCAGAGCAACTTAAAGGAGAAGTAGCTACCCTAGAAGGAGCAAGGCGTTTCACTCAACAAAGGCTTGAGTCCTTTCGGAGTACCTTTAATAGATTGAGGAACAATGCCTATTTTTAAATCTCAGTTTATTTAATTAGTTTTGAAACTTGGTTTTGGTCTGTAATATCCAAACAACGCCATTTTGGCAACCCTATATTACCATTTTGGCATTCCTTTATGATGTTTCGATTACGTTGTTATTATTCGAATCTCCTGTAGGCGTGGCTTATATTTCTTTAAATATTTTCCATTATCCTTTAGGATTCGCTTATCATCAGCCAACTCTTCGATTTCATATGCATTGTTTGAAAATATCTTTATTATTCGAAAAGGTCCTTCCCAATGAGGTGACCATTTACATAATGTTTTATTTTTCTTGTCCATGGGCAATATGACTTTCCAGACTAAGTCATTAATAGTGAATGCTTTTTCTTTCACCCTTTTGTTATATGCCCTGGCTACCCTTTCCTTTTGTCTCATTAGGATTTCCAATGCATGCAATCTAACTTCATCTAACTCAACTAACTCATTCATCATCATCTCCCAATATAATGCAGATGGGATTTCGTTTTGTCTTTGAATTCGAACTGATTGTAGATGAATTTCTACTGGCAATACCGTATCATGACCAAATGTTAGTTGGAAAGGTGTAGTGTTAGTAGCTTATTTAGGAGATGTTCTACAGGCCCATAGTATTTGGTCCAAAGTCTTGTGCCAGTTCCTTGGCTTTTTACCAACATGTTTCTTAATTAATCCTATTATCACTTTATTGGCTGCTTCGACCTGACCATTTGCTTGAGCATAATATGGTGTTGATGTCAGTAATCTAAACCCCATCTCTTGAGCAAATACTTGCATCTTCCTTCCAGTAAACACAGAACCTTGGTCTGTGGTTATGCTCTCTGGCAATCCGAACCTATAGATAATTTGTTTCTGTATGAACTCAATAATAGCCTCTTGATCAGCAGCTACTAATGGTATTGCTTCTATCCACTTGGTAAAATAATTTATTCCTACCAAGATATACTTCTGTCCTTTAGACGAAGCAGGATTTATTTCTCCTATTAAATCTAATGCCCATCCTATGAAGGGCCATGGTTTAATGATCGAATGCAACTCACTTGCAGGAGCATGTTGAATCCCTGCATGTTTCTGGCATTCTTCACACCCTTTAGCAAAGTCTATACAATCTTTGAGCATGCTGGGCCAATACATGCCATATCGAAATAACAACCATTTCATTTTATGACCTACTTGGTGTGCCCCACATGCCCCATTGTGGACTTCTGACAATGCTAAGTATGCCTCACTTTCTCCTAGGCATTTCAGTAATACGCCTTCTTGGGTCTTTTTGAACAATTCATTTCCCATGAGGACATATGATAATGCTCTATATTTTATCTTCCTATCAACATTTAAAGTTGGATTTGTTAAATAACTCACAAGTGGACTTCTCCAATCTGCATCTGATAAGGTGTCTATGGCTAGTATTTCAAATCCTTGTTCCTCAGCATAACCTAATTTTATACTCTCTAGATCTGATGGTATGAATCTAGTAGCCATAACTCTACCTCTTAATTCGACCAAATCCTCAAAGTTTTTGGCAGAAACTTTATAACCTGAAGCCAACTGTGCTAAGTCATTTGCTTCTTGGTTTTCTATTCTTGGTATATGTTGAATATCCATGTATTCGAATCTTCTAAGTAGCCTGTTAACTATGACGAAGTATGTCATCAGATTTTCCTTTATGCATTTGTACTCCTTTGTTATTTGCTTGAACACTAACTCTGAGTTTCCTTTAATTTCGACTCTAGTTGCCCCCAATTCCAACAAAGCTTCAAGTCCAACAATAAGCGCTTCGTACTCAGCTTCGTTGTTCGAGCAACGAGAACCATCTAACTTATACTTGAATTTTGTTGGAATTCCTTCAGGAGAAATTATGAGAACTCCAACACCACTACCATCCCTATGGGTCGAACCATCGAAGTATAATTTCCAAGGTTGCATTTCAACGTAAGCCATGACAGTCTTTTCAACCAGTGAATGGTCCACAATAAAATCAGAAATTACTTGGCCTTTCACAGCTCTTAAAGGCATGAAAGTCAAAGAATATTATGTTAAGGCTAAAGCCCATTTACCAACTCTGCTATGCATTATTGGTTTCGAAAGCATGTGTTTAATAACATCGAAGTGAGATGAAACATAAACATCAACAGGCTTTATATAATACTTAAGTTTCATACAAGAAAAGTATAAACAGAGACATAGCTTTTCTATATTGTTATATCTAGTCTCTGCATCATTCAATACCCTACTTAAATAGTATATGGCTCTTTCGATGCCATTGTTATCTTCTTGTGCTAACATACTACCTATACTAACTTCAGAAGTAGATATGTACAACCTCATGGGCTTTCCCCATGAAGGTGGAGACAAGATGGGAGGCTGAGAGAGATATCTTTTTATCTTGTCAAATGCCTCCTGATGGGCTTCGTTCCACTCGAAGGCTTGGCCTTGCTTCAAACGAAGCAACGGAGAGAAAGCTTGGGTTCTTCCACTTAGATTCGAAATGAACCTTCTGAGAAAGTTAATCTTCCCTAGCAAAGATTGCAGCTCCCTTTTTGACATGGGTGCTTTCGTCTCCATTATGGCTTTGGTCTTATTTTGGTTGATCTCGATTCCTTTTTTATGAACCACAAAGCCAAGGAAATCTCCAGCCTGCACAAAAAATGCACATTTAAGGGGGTTCATTTTTAAGCCATGTTTTCTCATTCGTTCGAACGATTGGCTCAAATGATGCAAATGGGTTTCTGCAGATATAGATTTGATGACTATATCATCAATATACACCTGCATAAAGGTTTCAATGAAATCATGGAAAATCGAATTCATTGCCCTTTGATAAGTTGCCCCAGCATTCTTTAAACCAAAAGGCATCACTACCCATTCGTAGGTGCCTAAGGCTCCTGGGCAACGAAATGCTGTCTTGGCAACATCTTCTTCAGCAATAAAAATCTGATTGTACCCAGAGTATCCATCTAATATACTTAAATATTCGAATCCTGTAGCAGAGTCTACTAACATTTCTGCCACAGGCATGGAGTACTCATCTTTAGGGGTTGCAGTATTTAAATCCCTAAAATCTATGCAAATTCTCAGAGAGCCATTTTTCTTAATAACAGGCACTATATTTGCTAACCATTCGACATACCTTGTGGTTCTGATGAATCTGCAGCGCAGCAACCTTTCGATCTCAGCTTTGATCTTTGTGAGGACCGCTGGTGCGAATCTTCTAGGAGTTTGCTTGATGGGCTTCTTGCCATCCTTGATTGGAAGTCTATGCTCCACTAACTCCCTCTTCAAACCAGGCATTTCATCATAGTCCCACGCGAAGCAATCTTTGTTTCTCTTGAGGACTTCGATCACTTCCTTCTTGAGGCATGGATTAAGTTTTGCGCTTATGTAGGTTATTCTTTTCGTGTTCTCATCCCCCAGATTCACTTCTTCGAGCAGATCCTGCGCCAACATTTTGGCACCTGAGTCTATGGGGTCCTTCTCGAAGCCTAAGGGTTCTTTATCATAGATGGCATCCAGCCTTTGATCTATTTCGTGTTCTTCAAAGGGTGAGCCTTTCGAGCCATCCCCATTTATTTCGTTCACTTCTACAGCCAATTTATTTATTTCAGCCTCTAAGGCCGCTTCCGATTCGTTCTCAGCCATATAGGCCGAAATCCTTTCGAAGAAGGAGGACTCAATCATGAGCAAGGTTGTCGAATTCCCAGCCTGCTGGCCGTCTTTGCATAGTACCTTCGACTCCTTCATCTTCACTGACTATTCTTCTATCCCAATATATACCATCATGGCGAAGGGTCATATAATAGTGTGCGTTCCTGGTTTCGTTGATTTCATCATTAGGGACACATGGAGCAATCTTGGCCAAATGTTTGTCATAATTCCTCTTGTCAACTAAGTTGACTGCTGTCATGAAGTAACTCTGGTCCGCTTCAATGTTCTCTACGATCCTATCATCTCTCCATAAAACCAACCTCTGATGCATTGACGAAGGAACTGCTCCTACGCCATGGATCCACTCTCTTCCCAACAACAAGTTGTAGTTGGCTTTGGCTTCGATCACCATGAACATGGTGGGCCTGCAGCTTGATCCTATCGTCAAATCCAGTTGAACTACTCCCAATGTTTGGCCTACTTTCCCTTCATAATTGGATAGAACCATGTTGTGTGGTTTGATGTCACCCTCGCGTATTTCTAACTTTTTCAGCATGAAATGGGGTATTAAGTTAACTGCAGCGCCCCCATCCACTAAAACCTTGTTTACGCCATGGTCACCAACTTTTGCCCGAATGAATAATGGCTTCAGATGATTTTTCATAGCTGGCTCTGGGCGCTCGAAGAAAGCATTCTGCTCCTCGACGGCTCCGTTATCCATCACGTAGTAACACACAGGCCTATGCTTCATCAGATCTATTGTATCGTCCTCCTCAAACTCTTCGATTTCAATTTCCTGTCCAAACTCACAAGGTAGTACAGATACCACGTTGCAATTGATATTAAGCGAAGACTCCCCCTCTGATTCGAAGTTGTCCGTTAGCATATCCTCGTCTTCTTCTGGACCTGGTGTGTATTCCTTCGATTCAGTTGGTTGTGCTTCAGAGAAGAGTCTCCTACTAACTGGGGGTTTGTCCTCAGTTTGATTATTTGGTGTGGGTTTGTTGGTGCTTGATTCTCCTTGGTTTTTTATCAAAGTTGCTCCTTTATTTGCCACAGCTTCCCTTTCAGCCTTTCGAATTCTCTGTTGCCTTCGCCATTGTGATCTTGACATGGGGTTTCTTCCTTTGTAGTTTTCTAACCTCACTTCTTCCCTCTTCGCCATGTTGAACTGCCTTCTATATGTCATAGCATGGCGTGCGTTTCGTTCATTGTTTCTCCATTTGTCTTTGCCCTTGTCCGTTATGACTTGCAGCCACTTGTCTGTTGGTATTTCAGTAGGAATTTTGAACGTTACCCTTCGTGCGCCTTTGGGATGAGGACTATCAGGCCTTCGTTGAGTATATTTGCTATCGAAACGTTGGCCCATCTGACCAGTGTCTTGGTGGTTCCATCATGGGGAGAAAGGGATTGTTTTGAAGGCTCTGGCCATACTTTGATCGTACACAGCAGAACACCTTGGGCATACTAGGCATTTTGTTGCTCCTTTGTAACAGCGAACCAGGAATTCCAACAAACTTTCTCCAGCTTTAGGATAACACCTGAATAACTGGTTATCCTGGCGCTAGTTGATGCCAGTTCGTGCCCTTTGTATCCTCTCGAAGTTTGCAGCAATTCTCTGGTTGCAGATGATGCTGCACCTAGGGCATAATATCATTTCCGCATCTCCTTTGTGGCACAACATGAGGTAATCTTTAAGACTGGCATCCCCAGCATAATTATCCTCCATTTTGTATTTTTCCTTTTCTAAGTATCTCTCCATCTCCTCCATTTCAGAACGAGGTCTCTCCATATCCACCATGTTTACATCTATATCCTCCCCCTTTATGTCATCGTCTCCCCATCCTGTAAGTTTTATATCCTCAATTTGGATTTTTCAACTCTCTGGGGCAGAATACTTCACCAAGTAGTCAAACTTTCCACTGGGCTCTCCTAAAGTATCCCATATTTCTTTCTGAGGGGAGGGTGGCTTCGTGATCTGGACTTTCTCCAATTTTAGCCTCAGGCCTTCAGTAACCTGTGTCAACTCTTGCTTTTGGTTCTCCTGGCCTTCAGTAGCCTGGATCTCTTTCGAAACAGCCAAAGGTACTGCTTCGATCGAAGCCTCTGGTTGCTTGTGGACGTCCTCAGTGACCCCCCTGTTGACTTCGACTAACACCCAGTTTTCATTCTCAGTGCCTTTCTCTCCTAATGAAGTGTCATCTTGATCTGCTTCCACCATATTGATTCCTCCAATGCATACAGGCTCGGAGTAATTGGTGTCTGCGACATCCAAAGGATCTTCATCTACTTTCATTTTTGGTTTGTCAGCGAATTTCAGTCTGTCATCCTTAATTGCATTTTGAATTAGATCCCTGAAAAGAAAACACTGTGAGGTTTTGTGGCCTAGGAAACTATGATACTTTCAAAATCCTCTTTTCTTCCTTTGATCTAAAGGAGGTATTTTGATGTTCGATGGCACAATGAGTTGGCCATCTTTGACAAGCAAATCAAAAATCTCGTCACACTTTGTTATGTCAAAAGTGTAAACCTTCTTTGGGAATTTGTCACTTTTCTCATTTTCAACAATTTCTTTCCCTTTTGTGGGAATTAATAACTTACAAGAGTAAGGTGGAGCCTGTTTCAATTCAGCGAGATCAATTTCGACCTCTTCGAATTCAGGGTAATCTTCTGTTTCCTCAGCCCCAACATAGGAGACCCTTTCTTTCTTGTTATTTTTAAAAACTCGGGCCTTTTCAGCCTTTAGCCTTTCGACTTGTCGAACCCTATCGGCTAATTGAGCCATATCCCTCAAGTATTGTGTATCTAATTTCTTTCGAATAGAGTAATCCAGGCCGCCAGCAGCCATTTCGACCAACTCGTGTTCAGGAACTACTGTGAAACATCTAGATTTCAAGAGTCTGAACCTATTCAGATAGTCATCTATGGGTTCAGTAAATTTCCTCTTAACACTGGCTAGTTCCTTCAGACTTATTTTAGATTGTCCCATGTAGAACTGTTCATGGAATAATCTTTCCAACAGAGCCCAAGTATCTATGGACCCAGGAGGCAAAGTGGTGAACCATGTGAAAGCGTTCTTAGTTAGGGAACTTGGGAAATATTTGATCCTAAGGTCTTCATTATTTGCTATATCTCCTGCTTCGGTTAGATACCTGGCTATGTGTTCGACTGTTGATTCATTGGTATCTCCAGCAAACTTTTTAAACTTAGGGACTTTATATCCCCTTGGTAAATCAGTATGCATTATGTAATCCGATATAGGAGAGGCATAATTTGGCCTTCTAATTCCTGTATTGAGGCCATTTTAGGCCATGATTCTCTCTATCATGGTGGTTAAATTATTTTCTGCCAAGATGTTATCGTTTCGAATTCTGTGAACGACTGCATCAGCATCTTGATTTCGACCCACCATGACAACTCCTCTAGGTTGTTCTTCTTGAAACTCTGGGACTTCTAACCTTTCGATCCTTGCCCCTGGTTCTATAATTTCCCTTTGTGGGCCCTGAATCATTGGGGCTTCTAACCTTTGTGCCCTTGCCCCCAAATTAACCCCCTCTCTGGCTGGTCTATAAGGTGGGTCATCAACAACTTGTTCTATGATAGGTACATTTGCGCGAACTCCCACCTAATTCTGTCTACGCCTTTCTGGGGGAGCGAAAAAATCTGCTATTTGACTCATGTTATCCGCGTTTTCTCTGTTTGTCACAGTTACATTTTGTACTATTGGGGCAAAGATCTCTTGCATAGTTTTCACTAACATTCCTATCATATTATGGTTACTATCATCCATTAATTGCCTAAAGGCCAACTGATTTTCTGTGGTTAAGATAGGCATTGCACTATAACCTACTGACCCTTGGTTATTTGTCATAAATGATTTGCCCCAGACCCAGACCCTAATTGTGGTGACGTATTCGATGTCGAAGTGTGCAGACCCGCCATAAAAGATGTTGGCATCCCATAAGAGGAATTTTTGTGTCTGTTAACATCGAACCCGGGTGGTCTAGTTAGTGGGGTGGCGAAATGGGTTTGTGTCCCTGATGGTGGGACGAATCCCCCAGGATAACCAATGGTTCCTGTATTTCCTAGGATCGAACTGTTAGTCGACATGCCACTTGTTCCATTAGTGGCTACACTACTGGTAGAAGATGCAACAGACTGTGCGTTCGAAGGGATCTCATTAGATGTTCTCGTCGAAGCGGGAATATTAGTACCTGTTGCATGTAGGATATTTTGTTCCCCCTGTTGATTGTCTGGATTAGACATCTTGTTTAAACGTTTTCTTCTGGGTAAGGGTTGATGGCTATTGGTTATTCTACCACTTCTAAGGTTCATAGAACAACGAACTTATCACTCAGAAAGTACTTTTACAATGGTTATGTCCCAACAATCTTTACTTTGTTCTAAATTTCGTAACGACCAATGACGGTCCCACCGGGTGTGCCAATTTGTTTACAGTGATTTCTGGTAAACAACCGCTAGTCCTCAAAACTATCAAATAATCTTAATGACTGTTATTTAATCTCTCTGGTAACTTGCAGGATCGACTAGATTGATCCTATGGGGTATTGGTCGTTTGGATAGTTCTAATTGTAAAACTGATATTCATAGTTGGGATTTGTGTTTGGAATGTTTTATAGATGTTCAACTTACTTCGACTACCATATTAAAAGGATCTAATGACATGATCAAGTAAAGAAGTGCGAAACTAAGTTGCATGAATAAAGATTCGATTGCAAAGAAATATAAAACTGCAAGAAACAAGTAAATAACTTTGAAGTATAAAAGCAAGAAATGTAAAAGAATTTCTGAAATGTAAAGGAATCGAAATAGAAAGAAAGCGTTTAAATGCAAGAAATCAGTAAATGACTTTGAATGAAAAGGTATTCGAATGACAAAAGCATGAAGATAAAAGCATGAAATGTAAAAGAATTTCTGAAATGTAAAGGATTCGAAATAGAAAGAAAGCGTTTAAATGCAAGAAATCAGTAAATGACTTTGAATGAAAATACTTTAATGTAAAGGCTTTTGAATGATATTGACATGAAGATATAAGATAAACTGGAAATGATAAAGAGTTTTACTGAATCATAAATACTTGGTGTTATCATACGTACATTGTTCGAGCATTCGTTTCCCTAGCCATGTGGTATTTTGAATGTTTACTGAATTTTGTACAACAGATATGACACACGAAATCCTAGTACTAAGACTTCTATTTATACTACTTCGACCATAACGGTCTTGCCTATAAGATTTTGCCACGTTCAGAACATGCAGAGCACCACTCCTTTCTAGCTTCCACGCATCTTCGAACGCTCCAGCGCATATATTTTAAATTTCGAACATCCCGCTTGCGTTTGAATTTCAAATGTTTTGGCACTCTTCGCTTCGAACTTATTTCTTAAACACATTCTCATTACCACTTCGAGGCTTCTTTTAAATATATCTTCGCAACTGTCACTCGAAGCTCCGAGCTTTGACACGTTCGTTTGAAGAACTGCTTCTACCATTCTGAACCATAACATCTTGTTTTATTCCAACGAAACATCCAACTTGCTTTGTTTCGAACTGTGTCATCAAAATCTTCAGCCAACAGTAGGTCAATTGCTTTGGAGGAGAATTTATCTGATCAAATCTTGAGTAACCTTGAGCAAATGAAAACCCTAGGAGCATGAGGAGATATCTTGAAGAAAATGGGAGGGCAGATTTTGGGGTACAACACGATGATCATAAGGTTTTTGATAAAAAAATTGATCAAGAATCTTCTTTTTAAAATGTTGTTTTCTGGAAATTTCGCAGCAGAAATCGATTCCCTATATATAGGAAATCAATTTATCTCTATATTTTTATCCCAGATTTGAAAATTTTGCGCAGGAAATCAATTCCCATATATGGAGAAATTGATTCCCTGAAGGCATAATGTTGTTTTTGGCTCTGTTTAGGGTTGTTTTGGTTCCTTTCTTTTTTTTCTACACCCTTATTTTGATATTTGGCTTTGAATTACAATTTTGAATGTCCAATTTCTCTTTAAATTCGATGGCCTTATGATGTAGATGAAGTTGGATAAATATTCATTAATTCAAATCTATATTAGAGTTAATTATTTAATTCATTCTTGGTGCTTTGAGTTATATGTTTAGTACTTGAATCTATCAATTATGAGTGATTGAACTTGAAGATGAAAGAATTTTGAGGATATGACCAATGTGAATTCTCATTCCATCTACCTCTTTTTCATCTCCTTAATGTTTCCTTTAACTGATCATTAGTGACCTAAACTTTATGCTTGAAAGTACAAGTATGATTGATTATTGGACTTTGGTTCAAAATCTTAGAAGCTTGTTGTTATGAGGCTTTGATTTTATCAATACTCTAACAAGCCTTCATCAACTTTGACCAAAGTTCAATATTCAATCATCATTGATCATTTATTATGGAATTCATCTTTTTCTTCTTATTTTTCTTTTTATCATGGCTTAGGTCTTGATCCTTGGTTTTAACTTGTGCTACATATTTTAGGAGTATGGTTTTTACCATGTCTCTAACATTTATGGTACATACATTGCTATTGACTAGCCTCAAAATAGGTATGACTTCTACATAAGTCCACTTACGGTTTCTTAACATAGCGCTAAATTTGTCCCAATTCAGAAATTGATCATTTGTGGCTCAAACTTTATGTTTAGATACCCAATTATGATTTATTGGTTATCTTGGATCCAATACCTTTGAAACTTATTGTTAAGAGGTTTTGATTTTATCAATCCTCTAATGAGTTTTCATTATTCTTGGTCTGAGATCATCATTCAATAATCATTGATCATATTTGTGACCATTAATTTCTAAATCATTAACAACTGACTTTATTTTATGCCTTTACTTTATGAATTTATTTTATGTCTTTACTTTTTATGCACTTTTATCTTTAACATTTAAATCTCATGTTATTTTCATTTTGCTCACATGAGAATTTATTTTTATATATCATTTTATCTTTTCTAACTTGAGCTTTTATTTTCTTTGAAGACACTTAATAACCAACTTGAACATTAAAAGAATTAAGCCTCTCTTTATGGACTATTGGTTACTAACCTTGGCATATTGGAGTTGTGGACTTCTTGGACTTAGGATTAGAAGCTTTAATACTTTGAGACCTTGATACCTTTGAACCTTGTGTTACTTCATTGTTATTTTGCTTGTATTGGGAAATATTCTGTATACAGGTGTTGTTATATTGGCCTTAAGTGATCTATATGGTACATGGCTCAATATTGAAGACCTTGCTTTGGGGTTTTAATACCTTGGGTTTCAATGATACTTCTTTTCTTGTGATTTATTTTCACGTGGATGATTGGTATGATCTTGGTCTATTCTATGCTTACGGCTTTAATCCAAAGGATGAAAATTCTACATTGACTTCATTATGTCAAGTGTTGGCTTCTTGTTGGTTAGACCTTTCCTTATCTTAGCTTTTACTTTGTGTACATAGGATAGTCCCTTCATCTCCTCCCATCTTCTTTAATTTCAAAATCTTCTCCCTCCTTTTCAAAACTCTCCTTGTTTTTTAACTTGAATCGCTATCATAAAAAACTTGGACTTAGGTCCATGCATTTTCAAAATTATTTTCTTAATAATGTCATCAATCAATATTAATCAAGTTATGACTTCTTTTCTTCAATACATAAAAAATACAAAACAAATCCAAACCTTTTTTTGCTTTGGCTTTTCTATTTAAAACCTTTTTCTTAAAATGAATCAACGCACAATGCTTTTCAAAAAATTTGAGAAGAACTATGAGTACCCTGATCCTCTATTGCACGAAAGGGGTACATAGGCACAAAAGCTTCACAAGCGCAGCGGGTGCAAAATTTGTAAAAACCATTTCTTTTCTCATCTATAGAATCTCATTTTGTAAATATTTCTTTATAGCCAAAATACACAAATTTTTAAAGAGGTTCTTGTGGAGTACCGTAGATGTTTAGGGTGCTAATATATTCCATTTGCATAACCAACCCCCTTACCTCGATAACTATTCTATTTTGGGTTTTATTCTCTCTTTACCCATTTCCTTTGGAATAATAAAGTGCGGTGGCGACTTTCACTTTGTGAGTCAAGTCAATTAATGGCTTAGTCTTAAATTTTTACTACTACACATACAACACTCATGCTAATCACAAGAGAATGATGGAGAATATCGAGCAAGAAAATAGGGAACTAAGGGAAGAAGCCATCACTTTGAGAACTGGTATGGGCCATCTGACTGCTTTGGTTGAATCTTTAATTGCAGCCCAAGCTCAAAATCAATCTCATCCACCATCATCTCAAACTTAGAATGCTTCTCAGCCCTAAGTCACTGTTATCTCTGAAGTGTTTCTATTCCAGTTTATGTTGCTCCTGTTAGTTTTGCTGCACATTGTCAGATGCCTCATGGTTTTTATTGGAGTATGCTTGAGAATTTTGTTCTAGAAGGTTATAATATGGCTTTAGAGGTTCCTCCTCATGCTCAACTTGTTATGGTTACCTCACCTCATATTGTGCATACTACTCCTATTATTGATGATCAGGTTTACCATGCTTCTGCACCAAGTGAGAGCTTGGTTATTTATGACCAAATGGATGATTTCCTGGACCATTTCTAGGAATTATAGAAGGAAATGAAAGATCTCAAGGGGAAAGAGCTATTTGGTAAGAATGTCAGTGATCTTTGCCTTGTTCCTAATGTTAAGGTGTGTTGTACCCCAAAATTTCCCCTCTTTTCATACACGCATATTATTGGTTTTATGGTTATAGAATAAAGGTATATTTATCAAACTTCTTCAGGTTACAAGTGACGTTTATTTCATCAATGGATATTCTCAGAGTATTTTTCGTGCTGAAGATCGGTTCGCCATTTTGCAACGATTCGGGGTTCAAAGATTCACAAGTTCAACCCAACACGTTATATTCAGGTGTTCTTTCACCAAGATATCTCTAATAACATATTCTCAAATTCAGGTTCGACTCAAGAGTCAATTCTTTAAAGAAGGTATCCGAATGTGTGAGTTTTCTCGAAGAAATATGGTGAAAAAGTGTGCTGAAAGTGCAGTTTTTACGCGCTAAAAAATTCATAACTTGAAGATCTTGGCTCGTTTTGAACCTGTTCTGGTGACCAAAATTTCGTATTGACGTCATCTATGTTTTCATCTCTCACGGATGGAAGCCAATTTCGATCAGAAGGTCTTCAAAAATGCGGATTTATCAAGTATTTTCGTACAGAAAATTTGTGATAGAAATTTATTTGTGTCATGTTCAAATAATCATAACTTGGTCGATTTTTATCGTACCGAGCTGGTTCCGGCGCCAAAATTTCACAAATTGAATTGGCTACGTTTTCACAGGAGTTATCGAGTTCTAATAGTATTCAAAAGGCCTTCGTTTTTTGCTCAGAGTGCGTGTGAGGCGCTGAAAATCCTTAATGCTGAATATTATTTTATCTGGGTCGAAACTTCAAAAATTCATAACTCGGTCAATTTTTATCGGATTGGGCTCATATTTTTACACAAGGTCACGGACTCAGAGATCTACAACTTTACTTCAAAAGTCGAGACAGAATTATGCTCCGATCAATACCAGTTTTTTATTGAAGAACGTGTCAGAATCGACACTAGTGCCCAAAATAAGTTTGTCTGAGCTGAAATTTCAAAAATTCATAACTAATTCACCGTTTATCCGATTGAGCCCATTTTAGGACAGGAGTTAGTTCTCGATGTCGGATACATTTTGTTTTGACATTTCAACTTCAAAAATTGCACTTAAGCCCCTGCGATTTTGCGTAGAACGTGACGGACTCAAGTGAACATTGGAGGCCCAATTGCACATTCAAAACCCATTTTTTCTCTCTAATTTCCATTATATAATCTCATTATTTTCACACAAACAAGGAGAGAAAAAATTAACCTTTTCCACAACGCTGTCAGAATATCAAATTCTTTCAAGAACCCTAAAACCTTGAAATCCTTATTACAAACCTCCATCTCACTACAAACAAGTCATCCCTGTTACAAACCCATATCTCACTTCTTCTCCAGTAAGGGTAAGGCTGGCTTGATCTCCATGATCAAAAAGGCATAAAAGCATTTATATCACTACTTCTCCAGTAAGGGTAAGGCTGATTTGATCTTCATGATCAAAAGGGTATAATCATTCATACATGCCATATCGATTTTAACATTAAATTTTTTCATATATTGACTTTATTTGTATTTCATAATATATAGTAATTTATTTAATGTGTTCATGAGATTCAACACTGCAGATTTAGACAGGATCCCATGCAGGTTCATTACAGAACGTTGAGGCCAAAACACAAATGGCCAAAACAGAACAACTTACACGTGATACCAATACGTGGCGAGGCAGATATCCTGAGAAGGTTAAGGAACGTTGAGGCCAAAACACAAATGGTCAAAACAGAACAACTTACACATGACACCAATACATGGCGAGGCAAGCATCCTGAGAAGGTTAAGGAACGTTGAGGCCAAAACACAAATGGCCAAAACAGAACAACTTACACATGACCCCAATACATGGCGCGGCAGACATCCTGAGAAGGTTAAAGGCGTGGGTTCAACAACCACCCCTATTGGTTTTGATTTTCTTCCTTCCTATTTATCCTTTTACATATTTTTATTCTTTCTGTTTAAAATCTTTTTTTTCATAAAACTTAACATTTTTCACAAACCTTTGATTTTTTATACTAAACTTGAATAATTAATTTTAGGTTTTAATTTAATTTTAGGTAACTTTAATTGTTTTGTAAATAAATTAAAATTAATTAGAACAATTAGGATTTTGTTTCTAACTTAATTCTATTTTCTTTTTTCTTAAAATAACAAAACACAAAAATAGGTCATTTAATTATTTTTTTTAACTAATTAATTTTGTATTTAATTTTAAAAAACCTAATTCTTTTTTCTTAGAAATAATTAAAAACAACAAAAAATAATTTTTCTTTCGATTAGGTTAGACGGGGTCAAAACCCTAATTCTCTCTCGTTCTTTATTCGCACGCGCTTTATTTTATTTTACCATATTAATGTAATTGCTCACAAGTTGTAATAGATTAATTAGGACCTTTTTACTTTCATTTATCGTTTTTTTTAAGGGTTTGTTTTTGGCTATGTAAATACCCGAAGCCTTGTAATAGCTTAGCTTACTTTCTGCATTTTAATTCTGCAAACTATAAACTGCTTAGATGTATGGCTAATAGGATTGTATGGAAAGAATGTATGGAAAATTAAAACGGTAGATCACCTAATGTGCAAAGATTAAATAACTGAAATCGAACACATGCACATGCGCACTCCTAGGGTACACTCCCACTTGGTTGCCTTCGGTAAACGGTCATTGAGTATAGGATATTTTAGTGGTCGTCCTTTTGTCCAAAGATTAAAGTTGCCTCAGAAAGGTTGCCTCGGATACTGGTACCTCGGATAATTGATCTAAGACATTAGGGTTATTACTAAGAAGTCCTAATATTGCTTTAGTGATCGTACGTCCCTTTTCAAATTGACCCTCAAACTCCAACGATGGTGCTACCTACTCACTAATAGTGGGATAGCATTGTCTAAAGGAAACAAGCACAGAACGATTCTTTTTTCGAGTAGATAGATTAACTCTTAAGTACTTGCTCAGATAAAACAAAACTTTTTCCACACTTACACTTCTTTACAAAACAAAGTTTTCAAAAAAAACACTTCCTTACACTCTTGAAGACAGAAGCAAGAGTTAAATCGAAGTTAAAACAAAAAAATTTCAAAACCCACAAACACAAAGAAAACAATTTTGAAAATGATGAGCAAGTACCTAAGAGCCCGTAGATAACTACGGATATAAAGGGTGCTAATACCTTCCCTTTCTATAATCTACCCCCCGTACTCAGAAATATCTCGAAAAAGGAATTTTTATGTGCTTTTTTCCTTTCCTTGTTGGATAAAATAAAAGTCGGCTGCGACTCTTGCTTACCGCAACATTTTGCGAAAACAAAACACAAAACACAAACCAGCATTCCAAAAAACAGTCAGTTCTTCCACCGTATCACAGAACTGGCGACTCTGCTAGGGACTTAATAAGTGGGGTGTACCTTAGGATTAGTTCATATTGTTTTCAATTGTTTGATCTGTTTGCTTTATTTTTGTGGGTTTGAATTGGATTTACTATAGATCTTAACCCAGATCTGGGGATACCTTTTAGGTAAGTAGCAATAGATTGTGAAGGAACTGTACGGCGTAGACCGATACGGTTGAAGCAGTAGCTACGTTGGTGTGACACTTTAGTTTGTACCGATATCCCTTGTGGAGGAACAAGGAGAATATGGGGCTGCTAAGGGGTCATTAAGCACCAACTGATCTTAGAACCTATAATTGACCAACTTGGCCATAGAAAAGTAGCAGTATGCTACACTCATTGAGACCATACTCTCGCAATGATTCTGGCCGCAAGAAAAACTTGCTAAACTGGAATTATGACCGATCGAGGATGGTCAGTGATATTGAGAACCTCTAGAACCCGATTACTATTACTAGGACAGGTTGAACCAACTAAACTGAAAGAGGGTAGTACCTAAACTCCATGCTAGCCTGAAATTTAAGCGTTATTGTGTGACTTGTGTGCCTTCAACTAGAACTACTTGCACATTTTTATCGTCTGACATCATGAATTCCTTGCAGGTTTTGTTTATAGCCCTTATCCAATAATTTGGATTTATCGCAGGGTTTACTTACATCACCTCACACTTTTGCTTAGACGCATAGCATGCACACCATAACATCATGCTTTAACATTTCCTTAACCATTTCAAGGATCTCAAGGGTTTGTGATGCAGGTTATGGTAAATTAAACGTCAAGTAAGGGGCAAAGAGGATTTATTTTCCTCTAGCCAATGTCGTCTAGAGATCAAAACACGATGACTTGAGTCGGTGGCTATGACCCACTCGATATGGTGAGCTTGACTCTTGAAGAAGGACTCTTAACAACACGAATTTTCTTCAATCAAAGCTGCAAAATTCAAATTCTAACAAGTTTCTTGTTTACCCCGCGAGATCCTTGAAAACATTGCATACATATATCATACATATCATTGCATAACAGGTCTCCCAGTACAGGTCTCTCATGTTCTCGCTGTTTATTTCAGCAGTGGCTTTCCAACAAGACAACCTAGATCTTCAAACTCAAGAAGCTCAGTTCAGGGACGTATTCTTAAACCTATCCAAGGGGCAGGAAGAGTTGAAAACACTCCTCGTCGGGAACTTGGTCAAGAAAAGTCCTGAAGATAATAAGGACGAACGACTGGAACAACTGCAAGCTGAGTTAGGTGCCATGAAAACTCAGATGCTGGGGCATATGGCTCTTATCCAAGGCTTAGCTCGGGAACAGGAAGAGATGAGAACCATTATCAACCAGCTTCATCAAGACAGATACAATAGTATGAAGCAAACAGTCGAGGCCGGGGACCAAGTCATTTATCAACCTCCAAGAAGACAAAAGGTTGGTTTTGGTAAAAATCAACCTTTCTAAATTGCTACTACATCACGGGTCCAAAAACAACCTCGCCAAAAACAACGGGTTAATCAGAGGCAGTTTACCAAGCTCAACATGCCGCTGTCCCAAGCTTTGCAACACCTGTTGAAATTGAATCTGGTGACGTTGGTAGGACCTCATCCGAATCCTAAGACTTATTCACCTAACTATAATCCCGATGCAAGGTGTGCATACCATTCTAACAGCCCGGGGTATGATACTGACGACTGTTGGAAGTTGAAGTACAAAATTCAAAACCTGATTGATGAAGGAGCATTGGAATTCACACAAGATGGTCAGGCTGAGTTCTTCTACCATCCCTCCAAGGCTCACCCTCTGAAGTGACAAGACCAGACGAGAAGACTTTTTGTTCATTAGAACTTTCAATTTGTAATTTTCTTTTGATTGTTCAAACATTTATTCATGTCAAACTTTGTTACTTTATCAATGCATTGCATATGTCTGTTTTGAATCAATCCATTCGTATTCACTATATTCAAATTGCTTTCATTTTTGTGATGTTCAAATCTCGATTCAAAAGTTCTAAGCCTTTAGAGGGAGGATGACGAAAATGATACCAAAATCTCTACAGTATGCTTTTAAACAGACCCTGCTGACGATGTACAGGCATTGTTTCAAATCCTAAACAGTGGAGTTATAAGGAAGATAATCCCTAGTCAACCCCTTTGAGCCAAAGAAGTTGGAGTTTTTCTTTTCACAAATTAAAACCCTTAATTATAACCTGGGGCATGGTTGTTTTCTCAGTTAATTCGGGTACACAATGAATGACATCAAAGACGTCCTTCCAAAACAAGAGACAGTGATGGTTCCGTATAATCGTAAGGACAGTCAGTCATTATCTTTCGAAATAAAATCCCACTAAGTCAAAATCTATAAGGAGACTTACAAAACATTGGGGCATCCCGCTGACTGTAATCACAAAAGAAACAGTTCAGGCAAAAGACAGGGATAACGAAATCAAAAAGAAAGCGGTCCTATAAACTCTCAACAAAATGACTGCCTGTTCAAAATAAATTTCCACTATCCGAACTATCACTAGAATATCAGAGTAAAGACTCAAACGAGATCTAATGCACAGTTAGCTGAGTTTAGGACTGAAGAACATCACAAAGAGCGGGTGGGTACAAATAAATTTTGAGCCTTTATCCTTTGTTTCTTGAACCGTGAACCAGGCCACGTTATAACCTTTAAAAGTCCTAGCTGAAGCATGGGTTGGTTCGAAAGCATGTTGTTACAAAAGGTATCCTGACTCCTGTAGGACTTGCTGTAAATCCTGAGTTGACATCACATTTTACAAAAACTTGTTTTACTGAAAAATGCATTTTCAAAAACTTTAAGACAGTCATAAGCTTTGCATTCTTAAAATAACATTGTTTGCATATGACTATTTGTTCAAATAGCAGAGAAATTTGCACGACGAATATCTAGTGGAAAAAAACCTTCTCAATAAAAAAGATCACCTCAAGTAAAAAAACACTTCCAACCAAGGGGCAGACATGATCATTGTCCATCATCTGGGGCAGTCAAGTCAAGATTCAAGGAATCTCTCAAAGATACCAAAATAGCCAGGGGAAAATCTCCATCTGAACCACTTGGGGCATTGGACATGAATTCCAGCAACGAATCCTGGAGGATCAAACAAACATCTTCTGGTAGTGTGGCAATACAACACTACTGACAGTGATAACTCCCTACACCTTGAGAGGGTGGACATAGTCAAAAATTACTACGCACAATCAAAGACCCACTAGGTCGACTGGCCTAGGCAAAAATAAGGGCTTCCCGGCGAACCAAAAGGGTTCGGGCAAAAAATAAGGGATGAAAATGAAAAAGTGTGTACACCCGGCAAGTCGAAAACCTGAAAAGGCGGCTTGGGCAAAAAAGGGTATCCCGGTGGACTGAAAACCCGAAAGGGCGGTCCAGGAAAAAATTAGGGATCAAAGCGTACGCCTATGTCCCGTCATTTTGTCACTTGCCTACCAGAAGGAAACTAACCATTTCGATTGAAAGTTACCAAGCACTTTCTAAGTTGGGATAACACTCGATCCACAGGCCCTCCGCAGGCACCTTCTCCCGCAGATACAGGGGCAGAAAAGTCTCGATGTAAAGCCATCGTCATATCCTCAGTACGCATCCCAGTAACATTCACTCCCTACAGAGTAAGAAAAAGACAGTAATGTTAACCCTCCCCAGCTGAGGCTCATAATCGCGAATGAGTCGGTAATATTCTCCCCAAGCAGAGTTTATCCATCATCGGCACTAGACAATTATCCCCAGTGGAGTCTGGAAAATCTTCCTCGGTGGAGTTTGGAGAATCATCCCCAGTAGACTCTGGAAGATTGTCCCCAGTAGAGTCTAAAAGGTTATCCCCAGTGAAGTCGCAACTGAAAGATCATCCCCAACGGAGTTAATTCCTTTCACAAACGGAAACTCAATCCCCAACAGGATTCAGTATCGCCAGCAACGGTAATTCATCCCCAGCTGAATTTATCAGCGGAATCCTCGGCAGAGCATGTCCTCCCCATAGAGCCATTT
Organism: Vicia faba; assembly: GCA_948472305.1. NCBI lineage: Eukaryota > Viridiplantae > Streptophyta > Magnoliopsida > Fabales > Fabaceae > Vicia > Vicia faba. Next base: position 1,526,047,608 of record OX451735.1, on the reverse strand, counting down.
CCTCATCAGTTTATTCCCCAGCGAAGTTATCCTCTCCTGCAGGTTTATTCTCACAATCATCTTCATTCGATATCCCCAGCGGAAACGAAACATTCAACTCCTTTCTCCAGCAGCTATCCAGGATTTATTTTCCCCAGCTAAAAACATTACATTTCGATACATCATGACATATGCATATACGCGTCATACAAACACAATCTCATTTATTTTGAGAACATCATTACTTGATACATATCATGCATTACATACAGCTAATCTTTACCTTTCAGGAAAGATACAATCAAATTCTCACAAAGTTCAAGCTATGAAGCTTTTACCTCAGTTGAATTACGGACGAGTTCCTAAATCTCAACAAAGTGGTTTCCTCAGTTGAATTACGGACGAGTTCCTAAATCTCAGCAAAGTGAGTTCCTTAGTTGAATTACGGACGAGTTCCTAAATCTCAGCAAAGTAGTTGAATTATGGATGAGTTCCTAAATCTCAGCAAGGTAGTTGAGTTACGGACGAGTTCCTAAATCTCAGCCAAGTAGTTGAATTACGAACGAGTTCCTAAATCTCAGCAAAGTAGTTGAATTACGGACAAGTTCCTAAATCTCAGTGAGATGTTTTCTCAGTTGAATTACGGGTGAGTTCCTAAATCTCAGCGAAGCTTTTACCCCAGTTGAATTACGGATGAGTTCCTAAATCTCAGCGAAGATGTTTCCTCAGTTGAATTACAGGTGAGTTCCTAAATCTCAGCGAGATGTTTCCTCAGTTGAATTACGGACGAGTTCCTAAATCTCAGCAAAAAAATGTTTCCTCCGTTGAGTACGGACGATTGAAGTTCCTAAATATCAGCAGAGATATTTCCTCAGTTGAGTACGGATGATCGAAGCTCCTAAATATCAACAGAGACGACTCACCAGCAGAATAACAGACGCCGAAGCTCCTATATTTCTACTTCTCTCAACAAAGATCAGCCTGTCTCAGCAGATTCCTCCTCAACGACAGGAATAGGAATTCTCATAAAAGGAATATCTCGGTAAATCAACATCCTCTAGATGGCATCTTTAACCCCATCTCCGACGATTCTCCGTCATATCTTCTGGATGGTATCTTTAAGCCCATCTCCAGTGACCTTCCGTCATCTCCTCCAAATGGCATCTGTAAGCCCATTCTCGATACTACCTACATAGTCAAGCATCATTACAGATGAGTGCAAATTTCTGGGCACTCTAGTGTTCAATCATCTTCCACCTTCAGATCACGAAAGGCAGACGAGTCAATCTAAATCTTCAGGTTTAAGAAGATTGAACAGGGGCAGCTGTTGTACTCCAAAATTTGCCCTCTTTTCATACACGCATATTATTGGTTTTATGGTTATGGAATAAAGGTATATTTATCAAGCTTCTTCAGGTTACAAGTGACGTTTATTTCGTCAATGGATATTCTTAGAGTATTTTCTGTGCTGAAGATCGGTTCGCCGTTTTGCAACGATTCTGGGTTTAAAGATTCAAAAGTCCAACCTGGCGCGTCATATTCAGGTCTTCTTTCGCCAAGATATCTCTGATAACATATTCTCAAATTCAGGTTCAGCTCAAGAGTCAATTCTTTAAAGAAGGTATCCGAATGTGTGAGTTTTCTCGAAGAAATATGGTGAAAAAGTGTGCTGAAAGTGCAGTTTTTACGCGCTAAAAAATTCATAACTTGAAGATCTTGGCTCATTTTGAACCCGTTCCGGTGGCCAAAATTTCGTATTGACGTCATCTACGTTTTCATCTCTCACGGATGGAAGCCAATTTCAATCAGAAGGTCTTCAAAAATGCGGATTTATCAAGTATTTCCATACAGAAAATTTGTGACAGAAATTTATTTGGTCATGTTTAAAAAATCATAACTTGGTCGATTTTCATCGTATCGAGGTGCCAAATTTTCAAAAATTGAATTGGCTACGTTTTCAAAGGAGGTATCAAGTTCGAACGATATTCAAAAGGCCTTCGTTTTTTGCTCAGAGTGCGTGTGAGGCGCCGAAAATCCTGAATGCTGAATATTATTTTATCTGGGTCGAAACTTCGAAAATTCATAACTCGATCAATTTTTATCGGATTGGGCTCATATTTTTACACAAGGTCACAGACTCAGAGTTCTACAACTTTGCTTCAAAAGTTGATACCAGATTATGCTCCGATCAATACCAGTTTTTTATTGAAGAACGTGTCAGAATCGATACTGGAGCCCAAAATAAGTTTGTCTGAGCTGAAACTTCAAAAATTCATAACTAATTCACCGTTTATCTGATTGAGACTATTTTCGGACAAGAGTTAGTTCTCGATGTCGGTTACTTTTGTTTTCACATTTCAAATTCAAAAATTGCACTTAAGCCCCTGCGATTTTGCCTATAACGTGACGGACTCAAGTGAACATTGGAGGCCCAATTGCACATTCAAAGCCCATTTTTTTCTCTCTAATTTCCATTATATAATCTCATTCTTTTCACACAAACAAGGAGAGAGAAAATTAACCTTTGCCACAACGCTGTCAGAATATCAAATTCTTTCAAGAACCCTAAAACCTTGAAATCCTTATTACAAACCTCCATCTCACTACAAACAAATCATCCCTGTTACAAACCCACATCTCACTACTTCTCCAGTAAGGGTAAGGCTAGCTTGATCTCCATGATCAAAAAGGCATAAAAGCATTTATATCACTACTTCTCCAGTAAGGGTAAGGCTGATTTGATCTGCATGATCAAAAGGGTATAATCATTCATACATGCCATATCGATTTTAACATTAAATTTTTTTCATATATTGACTTTATTTGTATTTCATAATATATAGTAATTTATTTAATGTGTTCATGAGATTCAACACTGCAGATTTAGACAGGATCCCATGCAGGTTCATTACAGAACATTGAGGCCAAAACACAAATGGCCAAAACAGAACAACTTACACGTGATACCAATACGTGGCGAGACAGACATCCTGAGAAGGTTAAGGAACATTGAGGCCAAAACATAAATGGCCAAAACAGAACAACTTACACATGACACAAATACATGGCGAGGCAGACATCCTGAGAAGGTTAAGGAACATTGAGGCCAAAACACAAATGGCCAAAACAGAACAACTTACACATGACACCAATACATGGCGAGGCAGACATCCTGAGAAGGTTAAGGGCGTGGGTTTAACAACCACCCCTATTGGTTTTGATTTTCTTCCTTCCTATTTATCCTTTTACCTATTTTTATTCTTTCTGTTTAAAATCTTTTTTTTCATAAAACTTAACATTTTTCACAAACCTTTGATTTTTTGTACTAAACTCGAATAATTAATTTTAGGTTTTAATTTAATTTTTGGTAACTTTAAATGTTTTGTAAATAAATTAAAATTAATTAGAACAATTAGGATTTTGTTTCTAACTTTATTTTTTTTTCTTTTTTCTTAAAATAACAAAACACAAAAATAGGCCACTTAATTATTTTTTTAAAACTAATTTAATTACTAATTAATTTTGTATTTAATTTTAAAAAACCTAATTCTTTTTTCTTAGAAATAATTAAAAACAACAAAAAATAATTTTCTTTCGATTAGGTTAGACGGGGTCAAAACCCTAATTCTCTCTCGTTCTTTATTCGCACGCGCTTTATTTTATTTTACCATATTAATGTAATTGCTCACAAGTTGTAATAGATTAATTAGGACCTTTTTACTTTCATTTATCGTTTTTTAAGGGTTTGTTTTTGGCTATGTAAATACCCGAAGCCTTGTAATAGCTTAGCTTACTTTCCGCATTTTAATTCTGCAAACTATAAACTGCTTAGATGTATGGCTAATAGGATTGTATGGAAAGAATGTATGGAAAATTAAAATGGTATATCACCTAATATGCAAAGATTAAATAACTAAAATCAAACACATGCACATGCGCACTCCTAGGGTACACTCCCACTTGGTTGCCTTCGGTAAACAGTCATTGAGTATAGGATATTTTAGTGGTCGTCCTTTTGTCCAAAGATCAAAGTTGCCTCGGAAAGATTTCCTCATATACTATTTCCTCGGATAATTGATCTAAGATATTAGGTTTATTACTAAGACATCCTATCATTGCTTTAGTGATCGTACGTCCCTTTTCGAATTGACCCTCAAACTCCAACGACGGTGCTACCTACTCATTAATAGTGGGATAGCATTGTCTAAAGGAAACAAGCATAGAACGATTCTTTTTTCGAGTAGATAGATTAACTCTTAAGTACTTGCTCAGATAAAACAAAACTTTTTCCACACTTACACTTCTTTACAAAACAAAGTTTTCAAAAAAAACACTTCATTACACTCTTGAAAACAGAAGCAAGAGTTAAATCGAAGTTAAAACAAAAACTTTTCAAAACCCACAAACACAAAGAAAACAATTTTGAAAATTATGAGCAAGTACCTAAGAGCCCGTAGATAACTACGGATAGAAAGGGTGCTAATACCTTCCCTTTCTATAATCTATCCCCCGTACTCAGAAATATCTCGAAAAAGGAATTTTTTTGTGATTTTTTCCTTTCCTTGTTGGATAAAATAAAAGTCGGTGGCGACTCTTTCTTACCGCGACATTTTGCGAAAACAAAACGCAAAACACAAACCAGCATTCCAAAAAACAGTCAGTTCTTCCACCGTATCACAGAACTGGGGACTCTGCTAGGGACTTAATAAGTGGGGTGTACCTTAGGATTAGTTCATATTATTTTCAATTGTTTGATTTGTTTGCTTTATTTTTGTGGGTTTGAATTGGAGTTACTATAGATCCTAACCCGGATCTGGGGACACCTTTTAGGTAAGTAGCAATAGATTGTGAGGGAACTGTACAGTGTAGACCGATACGGTTGAAGCAGTAGCTACGTTGGTGTGACACTTTAGTTTGTACCGATATCCCTTGTGGAGGAACAAGGAGAATATGGGGCTGCTAAGGGGTCATTAAGCACCAACTGATCTTAGAACCTATAATTGACCAACTTGGCCATAGAAAAGTAGCAGTATGCTACACTCATTGAGACCATACTCTCGCAATGATTCTGGCCGCAAGAAAAACTTGCTAAACTGGAATTATGACCGATCGAGGATGGTCAGTGATATTGAGAACCTCTAGAACCCGATTACTATTACTATGACAGGTTGAACCAACTAAACTGAAAGAGGGTAGTACCTAAACTCCATGCTAGCCTGAAATTTAAGCGCTATTGTGTGACTTGTGTGCCTTCAACTAGAACTACTTGCACATTTTTATCGTCTGACATCATGAATTCCTTGCAGGTTTTGTTTATAGCCCTTATCCAATAATTTGGATTTATCGCAGGGTTTACTTACATCACCTCACACTTTTGCTTAGACGCATAGCATGCACACCATAACATCATGCTTTAACATTTCCTTAACCATTTCAAGGATCTCAAGGGTTTGTGATGCAGGTTATGGTAAATTAAACGTCAAGTAAGGGGCAAAGAGGATTTATTTTCCTCTAGCCAATGTCGTCTAGAGATCAAAACACGATGACTTGAGTCGGTGGCTATGACCCACTCGATATGGTGAGCTTGACTCTTGAAGAAGGACTCTTAACAACACGAATTTTCTTCAATCAAAGCTGCAAAATTCAAATTCTAACAAGTTTCTTGTTTACCCCGCGAGATCCTTGAAAACATTGCATACATATATCATACATATCATTGCATAACAGGTCTCCCAGTACAGGTCTCTCATGTTCTCGCTGTTTATTTCAGCAGTGGCTTTCCAACAAGACAACCTAGATCTTCAAACTCAAGAAGCTCAGTTCAGGGACGTATTCTTAAACCTATCCAAGGGGCAGGAAGAGTTGAAAACACTCCTCGTCGGGAACTTGGTCAAGAAAAGTCCTGAAGATAATAAGGACGAACGACTGGAACAACTGCAAGCTGAGTTAGGTGCCATGAAAACTCAGATGCTGGGGCATATGGCTCTTATCCAAGGCTTAGCTCGGGAACAGGAAGAGATGAGAACCATTATCAACCAGCTTCATCAAGACAGATACAATAGTATGAAGCAAACAGTCGAGGTCGGGGACCAAGTCATTTATCAACCTCCAAGAAGACAAAAGGTTGGTTTTGGTAAAAATCAACCTTTCTAAATTGCTACTACATCACGGGTCCAAAAACAACCTCGCCAAAAACAACGGGTTAATCAGAGGCAGTTTACCAAGCTCAACATGCCGCTGTCCCAAGCTTTGCAACACCTGTTGAAATTGAATCTGGTGACGTTGGTAGGACCTCATCCGAATCCTAAGACTTATTCACCTAACTATAATCCCGATGCAAGGTGTGCATACCATTCTAACAGCCCGGGGTATGATACTGACGACTGTTGGAAGTTGAAGTACAAAATTCAAAACCTGATTGATGAAGGAGCATTGGAATTCACACAAGATGGTCAGGCTGAGTTCTTCTACCATCCCTCCAAGGCTCACCCTCTGAAGTGACAAGACCAGACGAGAAGACTTTTTGTTCATTAGAACTTTCAATTTGTAATTTTCTTTTGATTGTTCAAACATTTATTCATGTCAAACTTTGTTACTTTATCAATGCATTGCATATGTCTGTTTTGAATCAATCCATTCGTATTCACTATATTCAAATTGCTTTCATTTTTGTGATGTTCAAATCTCGATTCAAAAGTTCTAAGCCTTTAGAGGGAGGATGACGAAAATGATACCAAAATCTCTACAGTATGCTTTTAAACAGACCCTGCTGACGATGTACAGGCATTGTTTTAAATCCTAAACAGTGGAGTTATAAGGAAGATAATCCCTAGTCAACCCCTTTGAGCCAAAGAAGTTGGAGTTTTTCTTTTCACAAATTAAAACCCTTAATTATAACCTGGGGCATGGTTGTTTTCTCAGTTAATTCGGGTACACAATGAATGACATCAAAGACGTCCTTCCAAAACAAGAGACAGTGATGGTTCCGTATAATCGTAAGGACAGGCAGTCATTATCTTTCGAAATAAAATCCCACTAAGTCAAAATCTATAAGGAGACTTATAAAACATTGGGGCATCCCGCTGACTGTAATCACAAAAGAAACAGTTCAGGAAAAAGACAGGGATAACGAAATCAAAAAGAAAGCGGTCCTATAAACTCTCAACAAAATGACTGCCTGTTCAAAATAAATTTCCAGTATCCGAACCATCACTGGAATATCAGAGTAAAGACTCAAACGAGATCTAATGCACAGTTAGCTGAGTTTAGGACTGAAGAACATCACAAAGAGCGGGTGGGTACAAATAAATTTTGAGCCTTTATCCTTTGTTTCTTGAACCGTGAACCAGGCCACGTTATAACCTTTAAAAGTCCTAGCTGAAGCATGGGTTGGTTCGAAAGCATGCTGTTACAAAAGGTATCCTGACTCCTGTAGGACTTGCTGTAAATCCTGAGTTGACATCACATTTTACAAAAACTTGTTTTACTGAAAAATGCATTTTCAAAAACTTTAAGACAGTCATAAGCTTTGCATTCTTAAAATAACATTGTTTGCATATGACTATTTGTTCAAATAGCAGAGAAATTTGCACGACGAGTATCTAGTGGAAAAAAACCTTCTCAATAAAAAAGATCACCTCAAGTAAAAAAACACTTCCAACCAAGGGGCAGACATGATCATTGTCCATCATCTGGGGCAGTCAAGTCAAGATTCAAGGAATCTCTCAAAGATACCAAAATAGCCAGGGGAAAATCTCCATCTGAACCACTTGGGGCATTGGACATGAATTCCAGCAACGAATCCTGGAGGATCAAACAAACATCTTCTGGTAGTGTGGCAATACAACACTACTGACAGTGATAACTCCCTACACCTTGAGAGGGTGGACATAGTCAAAAATTACTACGCACAATCAAAGACCCACTAGGTCGACTGGCCTAGGCAAAAATAAGGGCTTCCCGGCGAACCAAAAGGGTTCGGGCAAAAAATAAGGGATGAAAATGAAAAAGTGTGTACACCCGGCAAGTCGAAAACCTGAAAAGGCGGCTTGGGCAAAAAAGGGTATCCCGGTGGACTGAAAACCCGAAAGGGCGGTCCAGGCAAAAATTAGGGATCAAAGCGTACGCCTATGTCCCGTCATTTTGTCACTTGCCTACCAGAAGGAAACTAACCATTTCGATTGAAAGTTACCAAGCACTTTCTAAGTTGGGATAACACTCGATCCACAGGCCCTCCGTAGGCACCTTCTCCCGCAGATACAGGGGCAGAAAAGTCTCAATGTAAAGCCATCGTCATATCCTCAGTACGCATCCCAGTAACATTCACTCCCTACAGAGTAAGAAAAAGACAGTAATGTTAACCCTCCCCAGCTGAGGCTCATAATCGCGAATGAGTCGGTAATATTCTCCCCAAGCAGAGTTTATCCATCATCGGCACTAGACAATTATCCCCAGTGGAGTCTGGAAAATTTTCCTCGGTGGAGTTTGGAGAATCATCCCCAGTAGACTCTGGAAGATTGTCCCCAGTAGAGTCTAAAAGGTTATCCCCAGTGAAGTCGCAACTGAAAGATCATCCCCAACGGAGTTAATTCCTTTCACAAACGGAAACTCAATCCCCAACAGGATTCAGTATCGCCAGCAACGGTAATTCATCCCCAGCTGAATTTATCAGCGGAATCCTCGGCAGAGCATGTCCTCCCCATAGAGCCATTTCCTCATCAGTTTATTCCCCAGCGAAGTTATCCTCTCCTGCAGGTTTATTCTCACAATCATCTTCATCCGATATCCCCAGCGGAAACGAAACATTCAACTCCTTTCTCCAGCAGCTATCCAGGATTTATTTTCCCCAGCTAAAAACATTACATTTCGATACATCATGACATATGCATATACGCGTCATACAAACACAATCTCATTTATTTTGAGAACATCATTACTTGATACATATCATGCATTACATACAGCTAATCTTTACCTTTCAGGAAAGATACAATCAAATTCTCACAAAGTTCAAGCTATGAAGCTTTTACCTCAGTTGAATTACGGACGAGTTCCTAAATCTCAACAAAGTGGTTTCCTCAGTTGAATTACGGACGAGTTCCTAAATCTCAGCAAAGTGATTTCCTTAGTTGAATTACGGACGAGTTCCTAAATCTCAGCAAAGTAGTTGAATTATGGATGAGTTCCTAAATCTCAGCAAGGTAGTTGAGTTACGGACGAGTTCCTAAATCTCAGCCAAGTAGTTGAATTACGAACGAGTTCCTAAATCTCAGCAAAGTAGTTGAATTATGGACAAGTTCCTAAATCTCAGTGAGATGTTTTCTCAGTTGAATTACGGGTGAGTTCCTAAATCTCAGCGAAGCTTTTACCCCAGTTGAATTACGGATGAGTTCCTAAATCTCAGCGAAGATGTTTCCTCAGTTGAATTACAGGTGAGTTCCTAAATCTCAGCGAGATGTTTCCTCAGTTGAATTACGGACGAGTTCCTAAATCTCAGCAAAAAAATGTTTCCTCCGTTGAGTACTGTGATCGGTGGATCTGGAACTGACTGTTTAACGCTGGTTCGCGAAATGTCGCGGAAGCAAGAGTCGCCACCGTCTTTTATTTTCTCCAAATGGAAAGGACAAAAGCACAGAAAAATTCCTTTTAAGAGATTGCTCTCGGTTCGGGAGGTAGGTTATAGAAAGGGAAGGTGTTAGCACCCTTTCTATCCATGGTTATCCATGGGCTCTTAGATACTTGCTCAATGTGTTTTCAAAATGTTTGCTTGCTTTTCAATGTGGGTTTTTAAAAAAAGTTTCTTTGAAAAATTTCAGTTCGACTCGTACGTCAGAGTGTTTGAAAAATTTGCTTTGAAAGCTTTTGAAAAGTGTTGGTGTGAAAAGATTTCAGTTTGTTTTGAAGAGAGCAAGTATCCTTGAGAACCTACCTACCCTAAGGAATTCGTCTGTGTAAATGTCCTTAAAAGTAGTGCCATCCCACCATTGAGAGGTAGGTAGCACCACCGTTGGAGGTGTTCGGGTCAATTCGAGTTTGTAGGGACGTGGTGATCACCAGAGCAATAGGAAGACACCTTAGAAGCTACCCTCATGCCAGGTTCCCGGATCATGAGGACTTACTAAGACATCCTCTACTTGACGATCACCTTTCGAGGCAAGGCAACAGTGAGGCGTACCCTAGGGGTGGTGTGTGATTTGTGTGTCGTTTTCATTTATTTTTGTCTTATTCATGTCATGGGTGATCTAACGTTTTGTTTTTAATTAAGACATTCATTCTTGCATGCTTGTTAACAGTTATAAGGTTTGCGAAAAATAAATCTAAGGCTATTACAAATGGCGCGGGTCCACATCGCCAAAATTAAACCGGACCCGATTTAGCGGAAAATAAATAATGCGAAGTAAATAAAAGTGCGAAAAGTAAATTACAATGCTTTGGGAGAGATACAAAATTATAATTAAACGACATAAGATAAATGCGCAAATTAAATAATTAAAACGAAACTAGGGCGTTGGACCCTTTTGCAAATAATTAAAATTAATAAGGACTTAAAAATTAAAATTAAATGAGAATGATATTTTTGTGTTTTTTAGATTTAATGAGAAAAAGGAATTAATTCAATTAAATTAAACGGCAAACCCTAATTCTAATATTTTTATTTATTATGAAAGAATTAAAATATGATCTAAATTAAAACCTAATTTATTTATGCACAATTTTTAATTTATGAAAATAACTAAATAATATTATTCTAAAAAAAGGAAAAATTAAAAGAAAAATCAAAAAAAAGATATTAAACCTAAATTCTATTTTTGGTGTTTTTTATTAAAAAGATTAAAACTATAACCTAATTAAACTAAATATTTACATATATTAATTTATTGATGAAAATAATTATAATATAATATTTATTATCTTTTTTATATTTTCTGATTTTTTGTATGTTTTTGTATATTTGTAAAAGAGAGAAAATTAATTAATTAAAGCAATAAAAATAAATAATACAATAATTAAAATAATAAAAGAAAAGAAAAGCAAACCAGAGTGGGGTGTTGCCCCAAATAAGGAGGTTCAAATTTGAGAGGCCTGGCCCAATAAGCTGAAATTGGTTGACTTTTTGGATCAGGTATAATGCATTGACTGGCGTATGGTATGTTCTCTGCACTGGAGCCATTGATCTGCATCCATTAGGCACGTGGACTTTTGGATCTTGACACATATGGTGCGCCTCAACGCTTATGCTGCATGGGATCAATTATTGAAAAATAATATCAAGCATTTGCCAGACCTGGGACTTGAACCCAGGTCTTGAAGGTTACAAGCACAATGCTTAACCACTGAACCAAGCACGTTACTTGATATATTATTATAAACAAATAATGAAAAAGCAAAACCAACGCCCATTAATTAAAACGCGCGCAGATTTGAATCGGCCAATGGCTGATGGACACGATGCCTTCGTCTTCGTCCCTGTGAAAACAAACTCAGAGGCCACGGTTTTTTATGGCGTTGCATTAGGGGGTCTATAAGAAAATAGCGAATAGGGATATATGAAACATAAATTCATCGCGAGGTATGCCTCTTCTTCGTCTCTGAGCACTGAGTTCAACCATGGTGGCCATGAACCCTGATTTTTCCTCTACACAAAAGCCCTATTTCAAGAAACCTGTAACCCTAATTTTCAAACATGGCGAATTCGTATATATAGCACAAAAACACAATTGGACATATTGGTTAGCTTAGAAACATCATGACAAACAATAATCCATAAAAAAAAATGCAAAAGGATGCTTAATTCATGCTATGCGATTTGAGAATTTTTGAGGTTCAGTCCGGGTTCTTGATACCAATTCAAGGTCTTTTGGTGGATGTTCTTGGTTGGAATTTGATCAGGAGTGCCTGAGGATGCTAATGGTATAAGAATTAGAGCTTGACTCGGCTTAAAAACTGGTTTTCAGTGTTTGAGTTTTTGTGAAAAATTTCAATATGCAATGCTTGTTTTGGGCGCAGCTTGCAGTCTAGGAACATTAGGGTTCTCATGTTGAGTATGTATAGAGACTATTAGGTTAAAAACTTTGCACAAAATCTCAAGCATTCATGGTTTTACATATTTGATTTTGGAAAATCTTTTTCATATCTTCTCATGTGCAATTTGGTTCAAATCTGATCAATTCTCATCAAAACTTGCTTAATTAAGAAGTGCACGAAATATTGACCTTGGAATGTGCATAAAAAGATTTTTTTGGGTTAGGTTTATATTTTTCATGTATTAAAATGATTTAAATGAATATAAATTAATATAAATTCAAATAAATAATTAAAAAATATGAAAATACTTCCCTTTGGGCCTAGTGGTCGTGCATAGGCTTGGCATGAAGAAATTTGGAAGAAAAATGGGCCCATTTGCATTTTTAGGCCTTTTGCATCAATGTTGACTTTTCAAAATTCCCAAAAATTTCCCAACTTACACAAGGCATAACTTGGTCAATTTTTAAGCTTTTCACATGTTCTTGGACATTTTGGAAAGGTATTTGAGTCCTTCAATGCCTTTGGTCCCATGTCATTTTGATTTACCAATCTCAAGTTATGGCCTTTGACTTAAAGTCCCTTTTTGTTGACTTTTGAAAATGACCTATAATGTTGAAATTGATAACTTTTTGTGAGAGCATTTCTTGGACTTGGAACATGAAGATGAATTGTAGGAAATGTCCTCCTCTTCAAAATGGGCTTTGGATGGGATTTTTCTGATAATCCATGTGAAAGTTATGCCCTGGTCAATTTCAGTTGACTTTTTCAGCTGTCCAAATATAGCAACTTTTGCATCTTTGATGATTTCTGAGCCAAATTTTGAGAATCATGATCAAGCATTGATCAAATGATGTTTGTGGCTTCAAAATGATATATTGACCAAAAATTTGAACTTTTGACTGTCAAATGACCATTTTGCCCCTACAGTTGACTGTAGTGCAATCTAGGGTTTTGACTGTGCAATTTTGAGCTGAATGCCTTGAAACTTGACATGAAGACACTTGACCATCTTTTTAAGCATATGAGACTTGATTGGGCCTTTGAAAAGTTCATTTGCTTGACCAGAACTCAAACCCTAGTATTGACTGTATAGAAGACAGTTGAGCTGCACAACCCTTGGGGAATTTTGTGACCTTGACTTGACAAATCTTGATGAATATGGGAGGGCAAATTTTGGGGTACAACAGTTGCCCCTGTTCAATCTTCTTAGACCTGAGGATGCAGATTGGCTGACATGCCTTTCGTAATCCGAGGGTAGAAGATGATTGGACACTAGAGTGCCCAGAAATTTGCGCTCATATAGTAGCAATGATGATGAGGGAATGGGCTTATAGATGCCATTTGGATGTTGCTTGGATAGGATGATGGGCTTATAGATGCCATCTGGACGTTGATCGCGTAGGAGATTCCTTAGCGAGGACCTGCATACCTGCAAAACAGAAAAATGAGTACCTGACACGTCGCAGGAGCTGATTTCAGATGCTTGATATAGATATGTCCTGACTGGTTACAGGAGCTGAGTCTGGAGCTTCAAACGCTGATGAATGAACCAGGGATGGTTACTGCCTTAGCATGAATGGTAAGAGAATCCCGAATGATTTCAACCTCAACAACGCTCGTTGAGAAAATCTTGGTGAGAATTATCATCTTCGTAGTGTCAGGAAGAGAACCGAAGGACATTATAATCTCAAAGGGAGTCACCTCACTCACCGTTGGAGAGGGAACTATAGGAAATTATAATCTGAAAGGAAATGTCACCTCACGCTCATGCCGGAGAGGGAAACATCTTGAAAGGGAATTACCACCTCACTCGCCGTTGGAGAGGGGACCAGAAGAGAATATCACCTCACGCTCATGCCGGAGAGGGAAACATCTGAAGAAGGAATTACCACCTCACACGCCGTTGGAGAGGGGACCATAAGAGAATATCACCTCACGCTCATGCCGGAGAGGGGAACATCTGAAGAAGGAATTACCACCTCACACGCCGTTGGAGAGGGGACCATAAGAGAATATCACCTCACGCTCATGCCGGAGAGGGAAACATCTGAAGAAGGAATTACCACCTCACACGCCATTGGAGAGGGGACCATAAGAGAATATCACCTCACGCTCATGCCGGAGAGGGAAACATCTGAAGAAGGAATTACCACCTCACACGCCGTTGGAGAGGGGACCATAAGAGAATATCACCTCACGCTCATGCCGGAGAGGGGAACATCTGAAGAAGGAATTACCACCTCACACGCCGTTGGAGAGGGGACCATAAGAGAATATCACCTCACGCTCATGCCGGAGAGGGAAACATCTGAAGAAGGAATTACCACCTCACACGCCGTTGGAGAGGGGACCATAAGAGAACTTCTACTGAGTCTTTATCAGAAAAATCTGTTTGGAGTCGATTTAGCTGGACTAGAGAAGTCCTTGAAATATGTTTGAGAATTTCAACTGCACCCTTCCTGAAAGGTAGAGGTCAGTTATATGCGATGCATGATATGGATCAAGCAAACATGGATACGATTTATATGATATGATGTGTACATGCATGCTATAATGATGTATGTGATGATTCATGTATGTTTTCGTCTAGGAAAATAAATCCTTGACGGGTGCCGGGAAGTCATATCCTGGGCTGATGTTGAGGAAGAGATTTTACTTCCGCTGTGGATGATTGTTGCAAGAATACCGGTAGGAGAAGATAACTCAGTTGAGGAATAAACTTGGCAAATGAAATAATTCTGCGGGAGAAAAGATACTCTAGTGATCATGCTGGGGAGTGCTACTCTGTGGGGATAGCGATGCTTTGCTGAGTTGATGAAGAGAACTCCGCTGGGGATACCGTTGATGAGTTATGCTGGGAGATTTGATGAATTCCGCTGGTGATATCCTTGTTGTGCTGGAAGTGTTGATAGACCTCGCTGGGGGTAGGAAGGTACTTTGCCGAGGACGCTCTTTCCGTGGCTTTTGGCTGAGGATAACCCAGTTATATCCTGTTACGGAAATAACTCTTTAAATCAAGCCGGGACGACGCGTTCGTGCTCTGCGAGGGATAAGCTTCCAGAATCTACTGGGGATAAGCTTGCTGCTTGGGGAGATATGAATTCCAACTTTCCTGGGGAAACTGGATTGAACTCTCCTGGGGGAAGTTTTAGACTGCGGGGAAGTGATTCCTTTGAATGGTGGTATACCGCCGGGGAACAATCTTTAGACCAAGACTGCCGGGGATACTTGTTAAGAATATATGTATTGCTGCTGAGGAATGTTTGAGATCTGCTGGAGGATACCCAACTTCCTTAAGTTTGATAATAGCTTGGAGAGAGACGTACTGTTTTGCTGAACTACTCTCTGGGGAATTAAGATCCTCGGTCATGTTCTCTGGCTGAACCTACCTTGGTACCTTGGAGGATAGAACAATTAGACTGCTCAGACAACTCTTTTATTGCCCTTGTTTCCAGTGTCACCTGCAATTAATTCCTTTGTTTCGTATGCACATATTTATGAGTTAGCAAATTATTGTCAATGCATACATCACAAATTGAACCTTGGACGTTCTTCGCGAAACAAAACAGCAAAAGAAAAACACTTGGGCACGTTTAACTGAAAAAAATATATTTGTATTGATTTTTGAATGGCCCATGAATAGGCGTTTTGTATACAAGAGGCTGACGTCCTAGTAAGAGGTACGTCGCCGATTAAGAGAGTTTATACAAGTTTGTACAAAAGAAAGATAAAACAGCTGTGTGAAAGATGAATGATCCACTGGGTTTCAACTCTGCTATTGCCTTTATAACTCTGAGCGTCTCATCACTTGATGACCTTGGTTGAAGGTGAAGCTGACTGATCGATGCCGTTTGAGCTTGATGCAGATACCGGATTCTGGATGCAAAGTGATCAATGAGACATAGTTTTACGCTTCATCCCTTATTTTTGCCTGGACTGCCCTTTCGGGTTTTCAGTCCACCGGGATACCCATTTTTGCCCAAGCCGCCTTTTCAGGTTTTCGACTTGCCGGGTGTACAGATTTTTTCATTTTCATCCCTTCATTTTGCCCGAACCCTTTTGGTTCGACGGGAAGCCCTAATTTTTGCCTAGGCATGTCAGCCTAGCGGGTCATTTTTTTTTTTTATGCGTAGTATTTTTTAACTATGTCTGCATTGGCGGGGTGAGGAAGGTCGTCACCATCCATGTTAGTTAAGATCATTGCCCTTCCTGAGAACACATGCTTAACCACAAATGGCCCTTCGTACGTAGGGGTCCATTTGCCCCTTGGATCACTCTGAGGAAGGATGATTCTCTTGATAACCAGATCCCCAACTTGATATTCTTGTGGTCTGACCTTTTTGTTAAATGCCCTGATCATTCGTTTCTGATACGTCTGACCATGGCAGATAGCAGCAAGTCTCTTTTCGTCAATGAGATTGAGCTGGTCAAGTCGTGTCCGGATCCAATCACCTTCGTTCAGATTTGCATCCTTCATTATCCGGAGAGAGGGAATTTGCACTTCGATCGGCAAGACTGCCTCCATACCATAAACCAGAGAGAAAGGAGTTGCCCCGGTTGATGTCCTAGCTGAGGTACGGTACCCATGCAGAGCGAACGGTAACATCTCGTGCCAGTCCTTATACGTCACTGTCATCTTTTGCACGATCTTCTTGATGTTCTTATTTGCTGCTTCTACAGCCCCATTCATCTTCGGTCTGTAAGGAGAAGAATTGTGGTGCTGTATCTTGAACTGTTCGCAGAGTTCAGCGATCATCTTATTGTTCAGATTGGTACCGTTGTCTGTAATAATCCGCTCAGGGACGCCGTATCGACAGATCAGGTTGTGCCGAATGAACCGTGCCACAACAGTCTTGGTTACCGTAGCATAGGATGCTGCTTCAACCCACTTCGTAAAATAATCAATCGCTACCAGGATGAAGCGATGTCCATTGGATGCCGTAGGTTTGATCTCGCCGATCATGTCTATGCCCCACATTGCAAACGGCCAAGGCGCAGTCAGAACATTCAGGGGAACCGGAGGAACATGTACCTTGTCTGCATAGATCTGGCATTTGTGGCATGTCCTGGAATGTTGGTAGCAATCAGCTTCCATTGTGGACCAGTAGTATCCTGCCCGTAGGATTTTCTTAGCCATAGTATGCCCACTGGAATGCGTACCAAAGGTCCCTTCATGTAACTCTTCCATGATCCTTTCTGCTTCAGTCTTGTCCACACAACGCAGTAAGGTTGAATCATGGTTTCGCTTGTACAAGATGCCGTTGCTTAGGAAGAACTTTGCTGCGAACCTCCTCAGGAATTTCTTATCGTTGATAGATGCACCTTCAGGGTATTCCTGAGCTTCCAGATATCTCTTCACTTCATGGTACCAAGGCTTCTCAGTTACCGATTCAGTTTCGAGATCACAACAGTATGCCGGTTCGTCCAGTTTCCAGATGATGATCCGGGGAGCTTCATTATCCCATTTAACCTTGAACATTGAAGACATTGTAGCTAACGCGTCCGCTAACTGATTCTCTTCTCTTGGAAAGTGCTCAAAGGTTATCTCCGTGAAGTGGGGAATCAGGGTCAATACACATTCTCTGTAAGGAATCAAGTTTGGATGTTTCGTATCCCACTCTCCGTTGATCTGATTGATCACAAGAGCGGAATCTCCGAAAACACTTAGGAATTTGATCCTTAGGTCGATCGCAGCTTGAAGACCCATGATACACGCCTCGTACTCCGCCATGTTGTTGGTACAGTTGAAACATAGCCGGGCAGTGAGTGGAGTATGAGTACCTTGTGGAGATATGATGATGGCGCCGATACCATTTCCCAAAGCATTGGAAGCTCCGTCAAAGTGCATAGACCATCGGGATCCTGGTTCAGGTCCTTCATCCGGTCCAGGTACTTCACAATCAGTTACTATCATGATGCTTTCATCCGGAAACTCGAAGTTCATTGATTGGTAGTCATCTACAGCTTGATGGGCTAAGTGGTCTGCCAATACACTTCCCTTGATGGCTTTCTGGGTTGTGTACTGAATGTCGTATTCCGTCAAGATCATTTGCCATCTTGCAATTCTCCCAGACAGAGCAGGCTTTTCGAATATGTATTTTATCGGATCCATCTTTGAGATCAACAAGGTAGTGTGAGTCAGCATATACTGTCTCAGCCGGCGAGCAGCCCATACCAAAGCGCAGCAAGTTTTCTCAAGCAGTGAGTATCGGGTCTCACAGTCGGTAAACTTTTTGCTAAGGTAATAAATGGCATGCTCTTTTCGGCCAGACTCGTCATGCTGCCCCAGCACACACCCCATTGAGTTGTCTAGCACTGTCAGGTATAGTATCAGAGGTCTCCCTTCAACCGGTGGCATAAGGATAGGTGGTTCTTGGAGATACTCTTTGATTTTGTCGAAGGCAGCCTGACATTCATCGTTCCAACGTACTACCTGATCTTTCTTCAGCAGTTTGAAGATTGGCTCACAGGTAGCAGTCAGATGAGAGATGAATCGAGCAATGTAATTCAGGCGTCCTAAAAAGCCTCTGACTTCCTTCTCTGTCTTAGGAACTGGCATCTCTTGAATAGCTTTGACTTTAGCAGGGTCCACTTGAATACCTTTATCGCTGACCACGAAGCCTAGCAACTTCCCAGATCTTACCCCGAAGGTGCACTTGTTCGGGTTTAATCTCAGCTTATACAGTTTCAACCGGTCAAACAACTTCTGCAGATGATCTAGGTGCTCTTCCTCAGTCTGGGACCTAGCGATCATGTCGTCCACATACACTTCGATCTCATGATGGATCATGTCGTGAAATAAGGCAACCATGGCACGTTGGTAGGTTGCCCCAGCATTCTTTAATCCGAACGGCATGACCTTGTAACAGAAGGTGCCCCACTGAGTAACAAATGTAGTCTTTTCCATGTCTTCAGGTGCCATCTTGATCTGATTGTAGCCTGAAAAGCCATCCATGAAAGAGAATACTTTGTGATGAGCTGTGTTATCCACAAGGACATCAATGTGAGGCAAGGGGAAGTCATCCTTGGGGCTGGCCCTGTTCAGATCCCTGTAATCGACACACATTCTGACCTTACCGTCCTTTTTAGGTACCGGCACCACATTAGCAACCCACTGAGGGTAAGACGTTACTGCAAGAAATCCGGCATCAAACTGTTTCATGACCTCGGCTTTAATCTTCTCTGACATCTCTGGACGCATCCGACGGACCTTTTGTTTAACTGGAGGGCAGTCTTCCCTAGTCGGCAAATGATGGACGACAATATCGGTATCCAACCCGGGCATGTCTTCGTAGGACCAGGCAAAGATCTCCATATAGTCATGTAACATCTTGGTTAACCGTTGCTTCACGCTGAGCTCTAGGTTGGCACCAATCTTTACCTCTTTTCTATCTGCCTCAGTACCCAGGTTTATGGTTTCCACTGGCTCTTCATGGGGTTGAATTGCCCGCTCTTCCTGAAGTAACAGTCTTGCAAGCTCGCCGGGCACTCCGCAATCATCTTCACCTTCGTCTTCGGCTAAGTTGATCGGATTTTCGAAGTCATAATTGGCATTAGCAGAGCTGTTATCAGTAAGATCCAGAGTGGATTGGAACCTGTATGAGTGAGTGTGTGTGTAAATACAGCTGCTTTAAAAAATTATGTAAAGGAAAGGAAAGATAGAAAAGGAACACAATATTTGTAATGCGAAAAATACGTCCAAGATTTTCATTCATGATGTATAAAATGACAGTTCATATGCCCTCACAAATAGAACCACGGTGCCTCGGGTAAGACACCGGGCCATAGAGTTTATCATTGTTTATTACAAAATATAATGAAAACAAAGAAATTTATTACTGCGTCACAAAGGTAACAGGGGTATGATCCTTTGCGCTCCAATTGTTCAATCCTTCTTCGGCCGTCGGATAAATCCAGTTGTTGAATTCGGCTTCATCCACTTCCTGGTCTTCCCCAACAGCATTCACTTCTGAACCCTTGATAAATACCGGAGGCCTTCCGATCTTCTCTTTCCTCATAGCTCTCTGCCCTTCTGAGGTGAAACCCAGCCCAAGCTTATCAGTCTTCTGGGTGAAGTCTGGAAGTCTGCCCCAGTTGGCACCTTCACCCTTCTGCACCACAGCCCTGGCATCCTTTAGGGAAGCCATCTTCAGAGGACCACCTGCTTCTGCTGTTTCTGCTGCTATTGGAAACACCTCCTCGAAATGCTGAAAGGGGGTCTCAATGAACTCCCCATCCATCTCAATGTATCTGAACGAGTTTAGGTGGCTCACCATGTATTCTTCCTCACCTTGCACGGTGACGATCTTCCCTCTGACGGGGTACTTCAGTTTTTGATGCAAGGTAGAGGTCACTGCCCCAGCCTTATGTATCCAGGGTCGACCCAGCAGACAAGAGTAAGATGGACGGATGTCCATCACATAAAAAGTGGAGTCGAACACCTGAGAGCCTACACGAATCGGAATGTCCACCTCCCCATGGACCATCCTCTTTGAACCATCAAAGGCCCTGACAATGATGTTGCTGGGCTTCAAATCCAGGCCTTCACAATCTAGACGATCCAGAGCCTTCTTGGGTAGCACATTCAAAGATGACCCAGTATCAACCAACACATGTGCCAAGGTGGTGCCCCTGCATTCGATTGAGACATGCAGAGCATCATTATGATCTTTCCCCTTCGTGGTCAAATCAGCGTCTGAAAAACCCAAGCCATTGTCTGCCGTTAGACTTGCCACGCAATCGGTGAACTGGACTGCAGAGGTTTCATGTGGCACATGGGCCGTCTTGAGGAATGAGATGAGGGCCTTTGCATGGGCCTCAGAGCACAGCAGTAAAGAGAGCATGGAGATCTTGGAGGGCGTATGCCCCAACTGTTCCACAACGTTAAAATCGCTCTTCTTTATAATCTTCAAAATCTCCTCCATCTCTTGTGGGGAGGCCTCAGCAGCTATGGGTATGGGTACCTCCATCTGGGCAGGCTCAGTTTCAATTCCCTTGCCCCAAGCATTGGATGACTCGGCAGCAGGAGAAACAATAGGATCAGCAGCAGGAATAACAACTTGATCAGCAACGGGAGTAGGTGTACTTGCAGGAATTATCAGGAGCGGTCTTCGGCTAGCAGGTGGCGCAATGTCAGGCGAGAAGAGCCTGCCACTGCGGGTAACTTTGGCCGGGCCAGTGATGTCACAGATGCTGGCGCCAGCGTTGAGCTCTTGTTTAACTCCGTTTATATATACATCTGCCCCATAGTGCCAAGGGACAGCTTTGTTGGATACATAGGGCAGGGGCCCAGGAACAGTGATAGTAACAGGTGCGACGGTCAGAATTTGAATGGGCTTCTTCTGGAGAGCCGGGATCGGATTGTTGAAGATAGTCACCACAGAGACCTCTTCCATTGGAACCATACGAACAGCAGACTTCTTGAATAGAATCTCCTTGCTATCCATTAAGCTTTGGATGCCTAACTTTAGCAAGGGACAACCGGATGGAGACACAACACAGAACAGGCAACCCTCACTACAACCCGGAAATAAACCGGCCTGCAGTAGGTTCTTCTTAATGATCTTTAAAGGAGTGGCTAGATCATCCACAGAAACAGCATAAACATCTTCATCAATAGCATTTACCCCGTGCTGAGGCATAGGGGCAGTAACTACATTCGGTTTTGCGGGCGCTTCGAATTGTATCTCTTTAGCATCGATAAGGTCTTGCACCTTATTCTTTAACGCCCAACAGTCATCAGTGGCATGCCCCGGGCTGTCTGAATGGTAAGCACAACGGGCATTCGGGTTGTACTTAGGAGAGGTAGTGTTTGAGAACTTTGGCGCCTCCTTGACAGTCACCAAATTGGTGGATAGTAACTGTGGCAGGATTTGCGATAGGGTCATGCTTAACCGGGTGAACTCCCTCCGGGGTCTATCAGCCCTTTGAGGATTGTTTGGCCGGGGAGCGGCAGCAGGCGTAGCGATCATGACCGCACTGACAGATTGGCGGCGATCAGGTCTTTCTGATTTCCTGGAGCCATACACGGCACTAGACTCCTTCTTAAATGGTTTCTTGTCCGGCCCAGATGATGATGCAGCCTTTGCAATCTTCCCAGATTTCAGCCCAGCTTCAATTCTCTCTCCAGTTAAGATCAAATCAGTGAAACCAGCCGAGGAATTCCCAATGAGATGGTTAAAGAATGGCCCAGATAGGGTCCCCAAGAACATGTCAACCAACTCCCGATCAGTCAATGGTGGCTGCACCCTGCCAGCCAGGTCTCTCCACTTCTGAGCGTACTCTTTAAAACCTTCACTTGCACCTAACGACATACCCTGGAGTTGGGTACGTGTGGGGGCAAGGTCGGCATTATACTGATACTGCTTGTAAAAAGCAGTAGCCAGCTCCTCCCAGTTACGAACTTTGGTCCCATCCAGCTGATAGAACCATTCGAGATGAGTCCCTGAAAGACTCTCCTGGAAGAAGTGGATCCATAGATTCTTGTCCGCAGAGTACGGCTGAATCTTTCGAACATAGGACCTCAAATGCAGCTTGGGACAGGATGCCCCGTCATACTTGGAGAAGGTGGGTGCTTTGAATTTATGTGGAATAATTACACCAGTGGACAAACCCAGATCTCCAAAATCCAGCCCAGGTACCTGTTGAACTTCCATGGCCTTCATCCTGTCTTCCAGTTGTTTGTACCTGTCATCTGCAGGAGGATACTGTTCCTCATCAAAATCTGTCTCGTTGTCGGAGACCACTGGAGTAGGAACCTTGACTTCTGCCTGAGAAGGACTCCTGCCAACAGAAGAACCAGCCTCTTCATGTTGCAGAGTATTACCCAACCTTCGGCCCGAGTTGAACAGAACAGTTCTTCTCTTCTTCTTCTTTTTCAGGAGCATAGTCTTTAATTCCTCTTGGCCCTTAGCTAGACCCAGGATTAGCTCTTGAAACTGCGCATTCTGCGCCTGGAGAGCCTTGATTGATGCCTCTGTTGATTCAGATCCGGGATTCATGATGCTGAAATAAACAGCGAAGAACTGTAAGCAACCTGAAAAAGGGGAAAACCTGCTATGCACATGATGTATGAAATGCGTATGCAATGCATTCAAGGGTTCGAAAGTTCAAATTCGTTGTAGACAAGAAAAGAACACACGTTATCATTAAAGAAATCATTGTTTAATACATCAAGGCCTCATGGGCAAAAGGTACAAAAATCACATCAATCCCAAAATACACTGCGCATCCTCTTCGGAGCTATGTAGGTGTTGAGATTCCTCTCCTCATGCAACAGACGGGTGAGCTCCAGGACCTTCTTTTCACTGGCATGCAGACTAGTCTCAAGAGAATTCCGTTCTTCTTTAAGCTGGATCCAGCTCTTCTGCATCTCTTCCCAGGATGTGGGCATATCAGGGTGCTGAATAACATGAGACACTTCCCCTTCCAAGACAGGTTCTTTGATTACTGGAAGCATGTGAGGATAAGGCATCACTAACTTCTGAGAGCGGCGCGTACCCATTTGAGATAAGGCTCCAAAGGGATGGAGTTCCTATGCCCCAGTGTCTTGCTGTCTATCCTACTAGGCATCCTCCAAGCTCTGATAAACCTCTGGCGAAGTCCTTGAGTATCATTGTCGAAGTCAAAAACTATGTCAGGAATCAACATGTCATGAGGACCGTCCCTCCGAGCATAACCAAACTGTCTCCAAGCCAGGCATGGGCTATAAGTAATACCTCCTCTGATTCCAAGTAAAGGAACATTAGGGTACTCCCCACAACGATCAATGATAGTGACATCTCCTCTGGATCTAGGACACCAATGTATATCTGCATGTGTAAGAGTCATCAACCGTTGTGACCATCTCAAACACCGCTCATTCTTCAGGACTGATTGCGGAAGGTGCGAAATAAACCACCTTCCCAGGAGAGGAGTGCAACACATAAGGACACCTCTTTTTCTCATGGTTCGAGTGTAACATGAGTGAAGGATGTCCCCCAGCAACGTAGGTATAGGGTTCCTGGACATAAAGATCTGAACGGCACTGATATCAACGAGCTGATCTGGGTTAGGGAACAATACCAAACCATAAACAAGGAGGGCCACAACCTCTTCAAAAGCTTGCAAGTCAAGAGAGTTCCAACATTCAAGGGCTTTCTCAAACAGAAACCTGGCTAAGAATCCTTTGACACCACTTCTAACTTCCCAATGTCCCTTGAGGTCAGATGACTGTAGGTGCAAGGCTTTAGCAATCTCTTCAAGCTTAGGTTCCTTTTCTGTACCACTGAAAGGTAGCTGATCAAGGATAGGGATCTTCAGGAGCCGGGAGAACTCCTCCAATGTAGGTACCAACTGATAGTCCAAGAAGGTAAAACAGTGATGCAGAGGGTCAAAGAACTGGAACAAGACCTTTATCATATCTTCCTCAATGTTGGTGTTGACCAAGCTGATGAGGCTTCCATGCCTGTCACTGAATGAAGAGTTCTCGGGAATCCTGGATATAAGCTCCTTAAGCTGAGGAGGGATCCTTACAAGATTGACCTGAATTGTCTTTCTACGAGCAGTTTCCATGTCCTACAAAACAAGAACAAAGATGAAAATTCGAACCCCTTAAATGGTTAGTCAATGCATATGATGCTGGATGATGTCATGATGCTATGATTATACACACCACAGATATTTACAAAGACAAACATGTAAGGCACACAAGGCACACAAGACAAGCCCTTAAGGTTTAAGGCCAGCATGGGGTCTGGGTAGTACCCTCTTGAAGTTGGTGGGTTCAACCTGTCCTAATCAAAGTAACCGGGTTCTAAGGTTCCCAATATCACGGGATTGCTTTCATTGTTCATCGTTTCGATTTAGCCACTGAACTGGCGACCGAAATATTCCAGGAAAGCAACCCTCAATTGAGCGTAGTATCGAGTATCAACCAACCTCGGACTGCACCAAAGTCAGTTATCTCACTACCCTAAAGAGGCCAAGATAGTTCAATTAAGGTTCCTAAGGTCTGTTGATGCTTCATAGCACCACGCGGAGGCCCCGTACTCTCCTTGACTGAACTCAAGGGTTACCGGTACACACCAAAGTGCCACATCAACGTAGCAGACTGTTTCAACCGTGTCGGTATACCCCGCACAGTTCCCTCACAGCCTTGTTGCTACTTTCTAAGAAAGGTATCCCCCAGATCCGGGTGTAGGATCTATAGAACTCCCAAGCAACCCACAATTTAAAGCACACAAGGAAAACAATTGAAAACATAGTTATAAGCTAGCCCTAAGGTATACCTCACTTTAAGATGTTCCCCAGCAGAGTCGCCAGTTCTGTGATCGGTGGATCTGGAACTGACTGTTTAACGCTGGTTCGCGAAATGTCGCGGAAGCAAGAGTCGCCACCGTCTTTTATTTTCTCCAAATGGAAAGGACAAAAGCACAGAAAAATTCCTTTTAAGAGATTGCTCTCGGTTCGGGAGGTAGGTTATAGAAAGGGAAGGTGTTAGCACCCTTTCTATCCATGGTTATCCATGGGCTCTTAGATACTTGCTCAATGTGTTTTCAAAATGTTTGCTTGCTTTTCAATGTGGGTTTTTAAAAAAAGTTTCTTTGAAAAATTTCAGTTCGACTCGTACGTCAGAGTGTTTGAAAAATTTGCTTTGAAAGCTTTTGAAAAGTGTCGGTGTGAAAAGATTTCAGTTTGTTTTGAAGAGAGCAAGTATCCTTGAGAACCTACCTACCCTAAGGAATTCGTCTGTGTAAATGTCCTTAAAAGTAGTGCCATCCCACCATTGAGAGGTAGGTAGCACCACCGTTGGAGGTGTTCGGGTCAATTCGAGTTTGTAGGGACGTGGTGATCACCAGAGCAATAGGAAGACACCTTAGAAGCTACCCTCATGCCAGGTTCCCGGATCATGAGGACTTACTAAGACATCCTCTACTTGACGATCACCTTTCGAGGCAAGGCAACAGTGAGGCGTACCCTAGGGGTGGTGTGTGATTTGTGTGTCGTTTTCATTTATTTTTGTCTTATTCATGTCATGGGTGATCTAACGTTTTGTTTTTAATTAAGACATTCATTCTTGCATGCTTGTTAACAGTTATAAGGTTTGCGAAAAATAAATCTAAGGCTATTACAAATGGCGCGGGTCCACATCGCCAAAATTAAACCGGACCCGATTTAGCGGAAAATAAATAATGCGAAGTAAATAAAAGTGCGAAAAGTAAATTACAATGCTTTGGGAGAGATACAAAATTATAATTAAACGACATAAGATAAATGCGCAAATTAAATAATTAAAACGAAACTAGGGCGTTGGACCCTTTTGCAAATAATTAAAATTAATAAGGACTTAAAAATTAAAATTAAATGAGAATGATATTTTTGTGTTTTTTAGATTTAATGAGAAAAAGGAATTAATTCAATTAAATTAAACGGCAAACCCTAATTCTAATATTTTTATTTATTATGAAAGAATTAAAATATGATCTAAATTAAAACCTAATTTATTTATGCACAATTTTTAATTTATGAAAATAACTAAATAATATTATTCTAAAAAAAGGAAAAATTAAAAGAAAAATCAAAAAAAAGATATTAAACCTAAATTCTATTTTTGGTGTTTTTTATTAAAAAGATTAAAACTATAACCTAATTAAACTAAATATTTACATATATTAATTTATTGATGAAAATAATTATAATATAATATTTATTATCTTTTTTATATTTTCTGATTTTTTGTATGTTTTTGTATATTTGTAAAAGAGAGAAAATTAATTAATTAAAGCAATAAAAATAAATAATACAATAATTAAAATAATAAAAGAAAAGAAAAGCAAACCAGAGTGGGGTGTTGCCCCAAATAAGGAGGTTCAAATTTGAGAGGCCTGGCCCAATAAGCTGAAATTGGTTGACTTTTTGGATCAGGTATAATGCATTGACTGGCGTATGGTATGTTCTCTGCACTGGAGCCATTGATCTGCATCCATTAGGCACGTGGACTTTTGGATCTTGACACATATGGTGCGCCTCAACGCTTATGCTGCATGGGATCAATTATTGAAAAATAATATCAAGCATTTGCCAGACCTGGGACTTGAACCCAGGTCTTGAAGGTTACAAGCACAATGCTTAACCACTGAACCAAGCACGTTACTTGATATATTATTATAAACAAATAATGAAAAAGCAAAACCAACGCCCATTAATTAAAACGCGCGCAGATTTGAATCGGCCAATGGCTGATGGACACGATGCCTTCGTCTTCGTCCCTGTGAAAACAAACTCAGAGGCCACGGTTTTTTATGGCGTTGCATTAGGGGGTCTATAAGAAAATAGCGAATAGGGATATATGAAACATAAATTCATCGCGAGGTATGCCTCTTCTTCGTCTCTGAGCACTGAGTTCAACCATGGTGGCCATGAACCCTGATTTTTCCTCTACACAAAAGCCCTATTTCAAGAAACCTGTAACCCTAATTTTCAAACATGGCGAATTCGTATATATAGCACAAAAACACAATTGGACATATTGGTTAGCTTAGAAACATCATGACAAACAATAATCCATAAAAAAAAATGCAAAAGGATGCTTAATTCATGCTATGCGATTTGAGAATTTTTGAGGTTCAGTTCGGGTTCTTGATACCAATTCAAGGTCTTTTGGTGGATGTTCTTGGTTGGAATTTGATCAGGAGTGCCTGAGGATGCTAATGGTATAAGAATTAGAGCTTGACTCGGCTTAAAAACTGGTTTTCAGTGTTTGAGTTTTTGTGAAAAATTTCAATATGCAATGCTTGTTTTGGGCGCAGCTTGCAGTCTAGGAACATTAGGGTTCTCATGCTGAGTATGTATAGAGACTATTAGGTTAAAAACTTTGCACAAAATCTCAAGCATTCATGGTTTTACATATTTGATTTTGGAAAATCTTTTTCATATCTTCTCATGTGCAATTTGGTTCAAATCTGATCAATTCTCATCAAAACTTGCTTAATTAAGAAGTGCACGAAATATTGACCTTGGAATGTGCATAAAAAGATTTTTTTGGGTTAGGTTTATATTTTTCATGTATTAAAATGATTTAAATGAATATAAATTAATATAAATTCAAATAAATAATTAAAAAATATGAAAATACTTCCCTTTGGGCCTAGTGGTCGTGCATAGGCTTGGCATGAAGAAATTTGGAAGAAAAATGGGCCCATTTGCATTTTTAGGCCTTTTGCATCAATGTTGACTTTTCAAAATTCCCAAAAATTTCCCAACTTACACAAGGCATAACTTGGTCAATTTTTAAGCTTTTCACATGTTCTTGGACATTTTGGAAAGGTCTTTGAGTCCTTTAACCAATGCCTTTGGTTCCATGTCATTTTGATTTACCAATCTCAAGTTATGGCCTTTGACTTAAAGTCCCTTTTTGTTGACTTTTGAAAATGACCTATAATGTTGAAATTGATAACTTTTTGTGAGAGCCTTTCTTGGACTTGGAACATGAAGATGAATTGTAGGAAATGTCCTCCTCTTCAAAATGGGCTTTGGATGGGATTTTTCTGATAATCCATGTGAAAGTTATGCCCTGGTCAATTTCAGTTGACTTTTTCAGCTGTCCAAATATAGCAACTTTTGCATCTTTGATGATTTCTGAGCCAAATTTTGAGAATCATGATCAAGCATTGATCAAATGATGTTTGTGGCTTCAAAATGATATATTGACCAAAAATTTGAACTTTTGACTGTCAAATGACCATTTTGCCCCTACAGTTGACTGTAGTGCAATCTAGGGTTTTGACTGTGCAATTTTGAGCTGAATGCCTTGAAACTTGACATGAAGACACTTGACCATCTTTTTAAGCATATGAGACTTGATTGGGCCTTTGAAAAGTTCATTTGCTTGACCAGAACTCAAACCCTAGTATTGACTGTATAGAAGACAGTTGAGCTGCACAACCCTTGGGGAATTTTGTGACCTTGACTTGACAAATCTTGATGAATATGGGAGGGCAAATTTTGGGGTACAACAAGTACGGACGATTGAAGTTCCTAAATATCAGCAGAGATATTTCCTCAGTTGAGTACGGATGATCGAAGCTCCTAAATATCAACAGAGACGACTCACCAGCAGAATAACAGACGCCGAAGCTCCTAAATTTCTACTTCTCTCAACAAAGATCAGCCTTTCTCAGCAGATTCCTCCTCAACGACAGGAACAGGAATTCTCATAAAAGGAATATCTCGGTAAATCAACATCCTCTAGATGGCATCTTTAACCCCATCTCCGACGATTCTCCGTCATATCTTCTGGATGGTATCTTTAAGCCCATCTCCAGTGACCTTCCGTCATCTCCTCCAAATGGCATCTGTAAGCCCATTCTCGATACTACCTACATAGTCAAGCATCATTACAGATGAGTGCAAATTTCTGGGCACTCTAGTGTTCAATCATCTTCCACCTTCAGATCACGAAAGGCAGACGAGTCAATCTAAATCTTCAGGTTTAAGAAGATTGAACAGGGGCAGCTGTTGTACCCCAAAATTTGCCCTCTTTTCATACACGCATATTATTGGTTTTATGGTTATGGAATAAAGGTATATTTATCAAGCTTCTTCAGGTTACAAGTGACGTTTATTTCGTCAATGGATATTCTTAGAGTATTTTCTGTGCTGAAGATCGGTTCGCCGTTTTGCAACGATTCTGGGTTTAAAGATTCAAAAGTCCAACCCGGCGCGTCATATTCAGGTCTTCTTTCGCCAAGATATCTCTGATAACATATTCTCAAATTCAGGTTCAGCTCAAGAGTCAATTCTTTAAAGAAGGTATCCGAATGTGAGTTTTCTCGAAGAAATATGGTGAAAAAGTGTGCTGAAAGTGCAGTTTTTACGCGCTAAAAAATTCATAACTTGAAGATCTTAGCTCATTTTGAACCCGTTCCGGTGGCCAAAATTTCGTATTGACGTCATCTACGTTTTCATCTCTCACGGATGGAAGCCAATTTCAATCAGAAGGTCTTCAAAAATGCGGATTTATCAAGTATTTCCATACAGAAAATTTGTGACAGAAATTTATTTGGTCATGTTTAAAAAATCATAACTTGGTCGATTTTCATCGTATCGAGGTGCCAAAATTTCAAAAATTGAATTGGCTACGTTTTCAAAGGAGGTATCAAGTTCGAACGATATTCAAAAGGCCTTCGTTTTTTGCTCAGAGTGCGTGTGAGGCGCCGAAAATCCTGAATGCTGAATATTATTTTATCTGGGTCGAAACTTCGAAAATTCATAACTCGATCAATTTTTATCGGATTGGGCTCATATTTTTACACAAGGTCACAGACTCAGAGTTCTACAACTTTGCTTCAAAAGTTGATACCAGATTATGCTCCGATCAATACCAGTTTTTTATTGAAGAACGTGTCAGAATCGATACTGGAGCCCAAAATAAGTTTGTCTGAGCTGAAACTTCAAAAATTCATAACTAATTCACCGTTTATCTGATTGAGACTATTTTCGGACAAGAGTTAGTTCTCGATGTCGGCTACTTTTGTTTTCACATTTCAACTTCAAAAATTGCACTTAAGCCCCTGCGATTTTGCCTATAACGTGACGGACTCAAGTGAACATTGGAGGCCCAATTGCACATTCAAAGCCCATTTTTTTCTCTCTAATTTCCATTATATAATCTCATTCTTTTCACACAAACAAGGAGAGAGAAAATTAACCTTTGCCACAACGCTGTCAGAATATCAAATTCTTTCAAGAACCCTAAAACCTTGAAATCCTTATTACAAACCTCCATCTCACTACAAACAAATCATCCCTGTTACAAACCCACATCTCACTACTTCTCCAGTAAGGGTAAGGCTAGCTTGATCTCCATGATCAAAAAGGCATAAAAGCATTTATATCACTACTTCTCCAGTAAGGGTAAGGCTGATTTGATCTGCATGATCAAAAGGGTATAATCATTCATACATGCCATATCGATTTTAACATTAAATTTTTTTCATATATTGACTTTATTTGTATTTCATAATATATAATAATTTATTTAATGTGTTCATGAGATTCAACACTGCAGATTTAGACAGGATCCCATGCAGGTTCATTACAGAACATTGAGGCCAAAACACAAATGGCCAAAACAGAACAACTTACACGTGATACCAATACGTGGCGAGACAGACATCCTGAGAAGGTTAAGGAACGTTGAGGCCAAAACATAAATGGCCAAAACAGAACAACTTACACATGACACAAATACATGGCGAGGCAGACATCCTGAGAAGGTTAAGGAACATTGAGGCCAAAACACAAATGGCCAAAACAGAACAACTTACACATGACACCAATACATGGCGAGGCAGACATCCTGAGAAGGTTAAGGGCGTGGGTTTAACAACCACCCCTATTGGTTTTGATTTTCTTCCTTCCTATTTATCCTTTTACCTATTTTTATTCTTTCTGTTTAAAATCTTTTTTTTCATAAAACTTAACATTTTTCACAAACCTTTGATTTTTTGTACTAAACTCGAATAATTAATTTTAGGTTTTAATTTAATTTTTGGTAACTTTAAATGTTTTGTAAATAAATTAAAATTAATTAGAACAATTAGGATTTTGTTTCTAACTTAATTCTATTTTCTTTTTTCTTAAAATAACAAAACACAAAAATAGGCCACTTAATTATTTTTTTAAAACTAATTTAATTACTAATTAATTTTGTATTTAATTTTAAAAAACCTAATTCTTTTTTCTTAGAAATAATTAAAAACAACAAAAAATAATTTTCTTTCGATTAGGTTAGACGGGGTCAAAACCCTAATTCTCTCTCGTTCTTTATTCGCACGCGCTTTATTTTATTTTACCATATTAATGTAATTTCTCACAAGTTGTAATAGATTAATTAGGACCTTTTTACTTTCATTTATCGTTTTTTAAGGGTTTGTTTTTGGCTATGTAAATACCCGAAGCCTTGTAATAGCTTAGCTTACTTTCCGCATTTTAATTCTGCAAACTATAAACTGCTTAGATGTATGGCTAATAGGATTGTATGGAAAGAATGTATGGAAAATTAAAATGGTATATCACCTAATGTGCAAAGATTAAATAACTAAAATCAAACACATGCACATGCGCACTCCTAGGGTACACTCCCACTTGGTTGCCTTCGGTAAACAGTCATTGAGTATAGGATATTTTAGTGGTCGTCCTTTTGTCCAAAGATCAAAGTTGCCTCGGAAAGATTTCCTCATATACTATTTCCTCGGATAATTGATCTAAGATATTAGGTTTATTACTAAGACATCCTATCATTGCTTTAGTGATCGTACGTCCCTTTTCGAATTGACCCTCAAACTCCAACGACGGTGCTACCTACTCATTAATAGTGGGATAGCATTGTCTAAAGGAAACAAGCATAGAACGATTCTTTTTTCGAGTAGATAGATTAACTCTTAAGTACTTGCTCAGATAAAACAAAACTTTTTCCACACTTACACTTCTTTACAAAACAAAGTTTTCAAAAAAAACACTTCATTACACTCTTGAAAACAGAAGCAAGAGTTAAATCGAAGTTAAAACAAAAACTTTTCAAAACCCACAAACACAAAGAAAACAATTTTGAAAATGATGAGCAAGTACCTAAGAGCCCGTAGATAACTACGGATAGAAAGGGTGCTAATACCTTCCCTTTCTATAATCTACCCCCCGTACTCAGAAATATCTCAAAAAAGGAATTTTTTTGTGATTTTTTCCTTTCTTTGTTGGATAAAATAAAAGTCGGTGGCGACTCTTTCTTACCGCGACATTTTGCGAAAACAAAAGGCAAAACACAAACCAGCATTCCAAAAAACAGTCAGTTCTTCCACCGTATCACAGAACTGGGGACTCTGCTAGGGACTTAATAAGTGGGGTGTACCTTAGGATTAGTTCATATTATTTTCAATTGTTTGATCTGTTTGCTTTATTTTTATGGGTTTGAATTGGAGTTACTATAGATCCTAACCCGGATCTGGGGACACCTTTTAGGTAAGTAGCAATAGACTGTGAGGGAACTGTACAGTGTAGACCGATACGGTTGAAGCAGTAGCTACGTTGGTGTGACACTTTAGTTTGTACCGATATCCCTTGTGGAGGAACAAGGAGAATATGGGGCTGCTAAGGGGTCATTAAGCACCAACTGATCTTAGAACCTATAATTGACCAACTTGGCCATAGAAAAGTAGCAGTATGCTACACTCATTGAGACCATACTCTCGCAATGATTCTGGCCGCAAGAAAAACTTGCTAAACTGGAATTATGACCGATCGAGGATGGTCAGTGATATTGAGAACCTCTAGAACCCGGTTACTATTACTAGGACAGGTTGAACCAACTAAACTGAAAGAGGGTAGTACCTAAACTCCATGCTAGCCTGAAATTTAAGCGCTATTGTGTGACTTGTGTGCCTTCAACTAGAACTACTTGCACATTTTTATCGTCTGACATCATGAATTCCTTGCAGGTTTTGTTTATAGCCCTTATCTAATAATTTGGATTTATCGCAGGGTTTACTTACATCACCTCACACTTTTGCTTAGACGCATAGCATGCACACCATAACATCATGCTTTAACATTTCCTTAACCATTTCAAGGATCTCAAGGGTTTGTGATGCAGGTTATGGTAAATTAAACGTCAAGTAAGGGGCAAAGAGGATTTATTTCCCTCTAGCCAATGTCGTCTAGAGATCAAAACACGATGACTTGAGTCGGTGGCTATGACCCACTCGATATGGTGAGCTTGACTCTTGAAGAAGGACTCTTAACAACACGAATTTTCTTCAATCAAAGCTGCAAAATTCAAATTCTAACAAGTTTCTTGTTTACCCCGCGAGATCCTTGAAAACATTGCATACATATATCATACATATCATTGCATAACAGGTCTCCCAGTACAGGTCTCTCATGTTCTCGCTGTTTATTTCAGCAGTGGCTTTCCAACAAGACAACCTAGATCTTCAAACTCAAGAAGCTCAGTTCAGGGACGTATTCTTAAACCTATCCAAGGGGCAGGAAGAGTTGAAAACACTCCTCGTCGGGAACTTGGTCAAGAAAAGTCCTGAAGATAATAAGGACGAACGACTGGAACAACTGCAAGCTGAGTTAGGTGCCATGAAAACTCAGATGCTGGGGCAGATGGCTCTTATCCAAGGCTTAGCTCGGGAACAGGAAGAGATTAGAACCATTATCAACCAACTTCATCAAGACAGATACAATAGTATGAAGCAAACAGTCGAGGCCGGGGACCAAGTCATTTATCAACCTCCAAGAAGACAAAAGGTTGGTTTTGGTAAAAATCAACCTTTCTAAATTGCTACTACATCACGGGTCCAAAAACAACCTCGCCAAAAACAACGGGTTAATCAGAGGCAGTTTACCAAGCTCAACATGCCGTTGTCCCAAGCTTTGCAACACCTGTTGAAATTGAATCTGGTGATGTTGGTAGGACCTCATCTGAATCCTAAGACTTCTTCACCTAACTATAATCCCGATGCAAGGTGTGCATACCATTCTAACAGCCCGGGGTATGATACTGACGACTGTTGGAAGTTGAAGTACAAAATTCAAAACCTGATTGATGAAGGAGCATTGGAATTCACACAAGATGGTCAGGCTGAGTTCTTCTACCATCCCTCCAAGGCTCACCCTCTGAAGTGACAAGACTAAACGAGAAGACTTTTTGTTCATTAGAACTTTCAATTTGTAATTTTCTTTTGATTGTTCAAACATTTATTCATGTCAAACTTTGTTACTTTATCAATGCATTGCATATGTCTGTTTTGAATCAATCCATTCGTATTCACTATATTCAAATTGCTTTCATTTTTGTGATGTTCAAATCTCGATTCAAAAATTCTAAGCCTTTAGAGGGAGGATGACGAAAATGATACCAAAATCTCTACAGTATGCTTTTAAACAGACCTTGCTGACGATGTACAGACATTGTTTCAAATCCTAAACAGTGGAGTTATAAGGAAGATAATCCCTAGTCAACCCCTTTGAGCCAAAGAAGTTGGAGTTTTTCTTTTCACAAATTAAAACCCTTAATTATAACATGGGGCATGGTTGTTTTCTCAGTTAATTCGGGTACACAATGAATGACATCAAAGACGTCCTTCCAAAACAAGAGACAGTGATGGTTCCGTATAATCGTAAGGACAGGCAGTCATTATCTTTCGAAATAAAATCCCACTAAGTCAAAATCTATAAGGAGACTTACAAAATATTGGGGCATCCCGCTGACTGTAATCACAAAAGAAACAGTTCAGGCAAAAGACAGGGATAACGAAATCAAAAAGAAAGCGGTCCTATAAACTCTCAACAAAATGACTGCCTGTTCAAAATAAATTTCCAGTATCCGAACCATCACTGGAATATCAGAGTAAAGACTCAAACGGGATCTAATGCACAGTTAGCTGAGTTTAGGACTGAAGAACATCATAAAGAGCGGGTGGGTACAAATAAATTTTGAGCCTTTATCCTTTGTTTCTTGAACCGTGAACCAGACCACGTTATAACCTTTAAAAGTCCTAGCTGAAGCATGGGTTGGTTCGAAAGCATGCTGTTACAAAAGGTATCCTGACTCCTGTAGGACTTGCTGTAAATCCTGAGTTGACATCACATTTTACAAAAACTTGTTTTACTGAAAAATGCATTTTCAAAAACTTTAAGACAGTCATAAGCTTTGCATTCTTAAAATAACATTGTTTGCATATGACTATTTGTTCAAATAGCAGAGAAATTTGCACGACGAATATCTAGTGGAAAAAAACCTTCTCAATAAAAAAGATCACCTCAAGTAAAAAAACACTTCCAACCAAGGGGCAGACATGATCATTGTCCATCATCTGGGGCAGTCAAGTCAAGATTCAAGGAATCTCTCAAAGATACCAAAATAGCCAGGGGAAAATCTCCATCTGAACCACTTGGGGCATTGGACATGAATTCCAGCAACGAATCCTGGAGGATCAAACAAACATCTTCTGGTAGTGTGGCAATACAACACTACTGACAGTGATAACTCCCTACACCTTGAGAGGGTGGACATAGTCAAAAATTACTACGCACAATCAAAGACCCACTAGGTCGACTGGCCTAGGCAAAAATAAGGGCTTCCCGGCGAACCAAAAGGGTTCGGGCAAAAAATAAGGGATGAAAATGAAAAAGTGTGTACACCCGGCAAGTCGAAAACCTGAAAAGGCGGCTTGGGAAAAAAAGGGTATCCCGGTGGACTAAAAACCCGAAAGGGCGGTCCAGGCAAAAATTAGGGATCAAAGCGTACGCCTATGTCCCGTCATTTTGTCACTTGCCTACCAGAAGGAAACTAACCATTTCGATTGAAAGTTACCAAGCACTTCCTAAGTTGGGATAACACTCGATCCACAGGCCCTCCGCAGGCACCTTCTCCCGCAGATACAAGGGCAGAAAAGTCTCGATGCAAAGCCATCGTCATATCCTCAGTACGCATCCCAGTAACACTCACTCCATGCAGAGTAAGAAAAAGACAGTAATGTTAACCCTCCCCAGCTGAGGCTCACAATTGCGAATGAGTCAGTAATATTCTCCCCAAGCAGAGTTTATCCATCATCAGCACTAGACAATTATCCCCAGCGGAGTCTGGAAAATCTTCCCCAGTGGAGTTTGGAGAATCATCCCCAGTAGACTCTGGAAGATTGTCCCCAGTAGAGTCTAAAAAGTTATCCCCGGTGAAGTCGCAACTGAAAGATCATCCCCAGCGGAGTTCATTCCTTTCACAAATGGAAACTCAATCCCCAACAGGATTCAATATCACCAGCAACGGTAATTCATCCCCAGCTGAATTTATCAGCGGAATCCTCGGCAGAGCATGTCCTCCCCACAGAGCCATTTCCTCATAAGTTTATTCCCCAGCAAAGTTATCCTCTCCTGCAGGTTTATTCTCACAATCATCTTTATCCGATATCCCCAGCGGAAATGAAACATTCAACTCCTTTCTCCAGCCGCTATCTGGGATTTATTTTCCCCAGCTAAAAACATTACATTTTTATACATCATGACACATTCATATACGCATCATACAAACACAATCTCATTTATTCTGAGAACATCATTACTTGATACATATCATGCATTACATACAGCTAATCTTTACCTTTCAGGAAAGATACAATCAGATTCTCACAAAGTTCAAGCTATGAAGCTTTTACCTCAGTTGAATTACGGACGAGTTCCTAAATCTCAACAAAGTGGTTTCCTCAGTTGAATTACGGACGAGCTCCTAAATCTCAGCAAAGTGGTTTCCTCAGTTGAATTACGGACGAGTTCCTAAATCTCAGCAAAGTAGTTGAATTACGGACGAGTTCCTAAATCTCAGCAAAGTAGTTGAATTACGGACGAGTTCCTAAATCTCCGCCAAGTAGTTGAATTACGAACGAGTTCCTAAATCTCAGCAAAGTAGTTGAATTACGGACAAGTTCCTAAATCTCAGCGCGATGTTTTCTCAGTTGAATTATGGGAGAGTTCCTAAATCTCAGCGAAGCTTTTACCCCAGTTGAATTATAGACGAGTTCCTAAATCTCAGCGAAGATGTTTCCTCAGTTGAATTACGGGTGAGTTCCTAAATCTCAGCGAGATGTTTCCTCAGTTGAATTACGGACGGGTTCCTAAATCTCAGCAAAAAAATGTTTCCTCCGTTGAGTACGGACGATCGAAGTTCCTAAATATCAGCAGAGATATTTCCTCAGTTGAGTACGGATGATCGAAGCTCCTAAATATCAACAGAGACGACTCACCAGCAGAATAACGGACACCGAAGCTCCTAAATTTCTACTTCTCTCAACAAAGATCAGCCTTTCTCAGCAGATTCCTCCTCAACGACAGGAACAGAAATTCTCATCAAAGGAATATCTCGGGAAATCAACATCCTCTAGATGGCATCTTTAAGCCCATCTCCGAAGATTCTCCGTCATATCTTCCAGATGGCATCTTTAAGCCCATCTCCGGTGACCTTCCGTCATCTCCTCTAAATGGCATCTGCAAGCCCATTCTCGATACTACCTACATATTCAAGCATTATTACAGATGAGTGTAAATTTCTGGGCACTCTAGTGTTCAATCATCTTCCACCTTCAGATCACGAAAGGCAGACGAGCCAATCTAAATCTTCAGGTTTAAGAAGATTGAACAGGGGCAGTTGTTGTACCCCAAAATTTTCCCTCTTTTCATACACACATATTATTGGTTTTATGGTTATGGAATAAAGGTATATTTATCAAGCTTCTTCAGGTTACAAGTGACGTTTATTTCGTCAATGGATATTCTCAGAGTATTTTCCGTGTTGAAGATCGGTTCGCCGTTTCGCAACGATTCGGGGTTCAAAGATTCACAAGTCCAACCCGGCGCGTCATATTCAGGTGTTCTTTCACCAAGATATCTCAGATAACATATTCTCAAATTCAGGTTCGGCTCAAGAGTCAATTCTTTAAAGAAGGTATCCGAATGTGTGACTTTTCTCGAAGAAATATGGTGAAAAAGTGTGCTGAAAGTGCAGTTTTTACGCGCTAAAAAATTCATAACTTGAAGATGGTGGCTCGTTTTGAACCCATTCCGGTGGCCAAAATTTCGTATTGACGTCATCTACATTTTCATCGCTCACGGCTGGAAGCCAATTTCGATCAGAAGGTCTTCAAAAATGCGGATTTATCAAGTATTTTCGTACAGAAAATTTGTGACAGAAATTTATTTGCGTCATGTTCAAAAAATCATAATTTGGTCGATTTTCATCGTATCGAGCTGGTTCCGGCGCCAAAATTTCACAAATTGAATTGGCTACGTTTTCACAGGAGGTATCAAGTTCGAACGGTATTCAAAAGACCTTCGTTTTTTGCTCAGAGTGCGTGTGAGGCGCCGAAAATCCTGAATGCTGAATATTATTTTATCTGGGTCGAAACTTCAAAAATTCATAACTCGGTCAATTTTTATCGGGTTGGGCTCATATTTTTACACAAGGTCACGGATTTAAAGATCTACAACTTTGCTTGAAAAGTTGAGACCGGATTATGCTTCGATCAATACCAGTTTTTTATTGAAGAACGTGTTAGAATCGACACTGGAGCCCAAAATAAGTTTGTCTAACCTGAAACTTTAAAAATTCATAACTAATTCACCGCTTATCCGATTGAGCCCATTTTCGGACAGGAGTTATTTCTCGATGTCGGCTACATTTTGTTTTCACATATCAACTTCAAAAATTGCACTTAAGCCCCTGCGAATTTGCCTAGAACGTGACGGATTCAAGTGAACATTGGAGGCCCAATTGCACATTCAAAACTCATTTTTTTCTCTCTAATTTCGATTATATAATTTCATTCTTTTCACACAAACAAGGAGAGAAAAAATTAACCTTTGCCACAACGCTGTCAGAATATCAAATTCTTTCAAGAACCCTAAAACCTTGAAATCCTTATTACAAACCTTCATCTCACTACAAACAAGTCATCCATGTTACAAACCCACATCTCACTACTTCTCCAGTAAGGGTAAGGCTGGCTTGATCTCCATGATCAAAAAGGCATAAAAGCATTCATATAACTACTTCTCCAGTAAGGGTAACGCTGATTTGATCTCCATGATCAAAAGGGTATAATCATTCATACATGCCATATCGATTTTAACATTAAATTTTTTCATATATTGACTTTATTTGTATTTCATAATATATAGTAATTTATTTAATATGTTCATGAGATTCAACACTGCAGATTTAGACAGGATCCCATGCAGGTTCATTACAGAACGTTGAGGCCAAAACACAAATGGTCAAAACAGAACAACTTACACATGATACCAATACGTGGCGAGGCAAACATCCTGAGAAGGTTAAGGAATGTTGAGGCCAAAACAGAACAACTTACACATGACACCAATACATGGCGAGGCAGACATCCTGAGAAGGTTAAGGAACGTTGAGGCCAAAACACAAATGGGCAAAACAGAACAACTTACACATGACACCAATACATGGCGAGTCAGACATCCTGAGAAGGTTAAGGGCGTGGGTTCAATAACCACCCCTATTGGTTTTGATTTTTTTCCTTCCTATTTATCCTTTTACCTATTTTTATTATTTCTGTTTAAAATCTTTTTTTCATAAAATTTAACATTTTTCACAAACCTTTGATTTTTTGTACTAAACTCGAATAATTAATTTTAGGTTTTAATTTAATTTTAGGTAACTTTAATTGTTTTGTAAATAAATTAAAATTAATTAGAACAATTAGGATTTTGTTTCTAACTTAATTCTATTTTCTTTTTTCTTAAAATAACAAAACACAAAAATAGGCCATTTAATTTTTTAACTAATTTAATTACTAATTAATTTTGTATTTAATTTTTAAAAACCTAATTCTTTTTTCTTAGAAATAATTAAAAACAACAAAAAATAATTTTTCTTTCGATTAGTTTAGACGGGGTCAAAACCCTAATTCTCTCTCGTTCTTTATTCGCACGCGCTTTATTTTATTTTACCATATTAATGTAATTGCTCACAAGTTGTAATAGATTAATTAGGACCTTTTTACTTTCATTTATCGTTTTTTTAAGGGTTTATTTTTGGCTATGTAAATACCCGAAGCCTTGTAATAGCTTAGCTTACTTTCCGCATTTTAATTCTGCAAACTATAAACTGCTTAGATGTATGGCTAATAGGATTATATGGAAAGAATGTGTGGAAAATTAAAACGGTAGATCACCTAATATGCAAAGATTAAATAACTGAAATCGAACACATGCACATGCGCACTCCTAGGGTACACTCCCACTTGGTTGCCTTCGGTAAACGGTCATTGAGTATAGGATATTTTAGTGGTCGTCCTTTTGTCCAAAGATCAAAGTTGCCTCGAAAAGGTTGCCTCGGATACTGTTGCCTCAGATAATTGATCTAAGATATCAGGGTTATTACTAAGACGTCCTAACATTGCTTTAGTGATCGTACGTCCCTTTTCGAATTGACCCTCAAACTCCAATGATGGTGCTACCTACTCACTAATAGTGGGATAGCATTGTCT
This sequence comes from Vicia faba, assembly GCA_948472305.1. Taxonomy (NCBI): domain Eukaryota; kingdom Viridiplantae; phylum Streptophyta; class Magnoliopsida; order Fabales; family Fabaceae; genus Vicia; species Vicia faba. The sequence continues at coordinate 1,526,006,551 of OX451735.1, read as the reverse complement.
AAAGGAAACAAGCACAGAACGATTCTTTTTTCGAGTAGATAGATTAACTCTTAAGTACTTGCTCAGATAAAACAAAACTTTTTTCCACACTTACACTTCTTTACAAAACAAAGTTTTCAAAAAAAACACTTCATTACACTCTTGAAGACAGAAGCAAGAGTTAAATCGAAGTTAAAACAAAAACTTTTCAAAACCCACAAACACAAAGAAAACAATTTTGAAAATGATGAGCAAGTACCTAAGAGCCCGTAGATAACTACGGATAGAAAGGGTGCTAATACCTTCCCTTTCTATAATCTACCCCCCCCCCCCCCCCCCCCGTACTCAGAAATATCTCAAAAAAGGAATTTTTCTGTAATTTTTTCCTTTCCTTGTTGGATAAAATAAAAGTCGGTGGCGACTCTTGCTTACCGCGACATTTTGCGAAAACAAAACGCAAAACACAAACCAGCATTCCAAAAAACAGTCAGTTCTTCCACCGTATCACAAGGTGCCACTCAAATTCAAAGTTCTTGAATTCTAGAAGTACAAGGGAAGCTCTTATCCATATAGTCACCTTGTGATATATGTTAGGAAAATTTCTACCCATATTAACGATCAGCATATGTTGATCCATTATTTCTAGGATAGTTTAATCGGAGCTGCATTAAAATGGTACATGGGTTTGTACAGTGCCCACATTTTCCCTTTTAATGACCTTGGTAAAGCATTTTTTAGATAGTACAAATACAAAATGGACATGGAACCTGGCCGAGATAAGTTCAGGGCTATGGATTAGAAAGATAAGGAGTCATTTAAGGAATATGCGCAGTGCTTCCACAAGATTGCAGCTTAGGTTATTCCCTCCGTGGAGCAGAAAGAATTGATCAAAGTTTTTATAAAGACTCTTGGTTCATTTTATTATGAGAAAATGGTGGCTAATACGCTAAGTGATTTCACATAGATGGTCGGAATGGGTATTCATTTGGAAGAAGTTATTTGTGAAAGTCGTTTTTCAAAACACAACAGTTCTAGAAGTTCTGCTAAGAAGAACGCCTATGGCTTTTATAAAAATAAAGAAGGAGGCTCTAATGCCATTTCTCAAGAAGGGCAGAGTAGACCTCGTGGAAGAAATCACCATCATCATCAGCACGTCGCTTCGGTTACCCTAATCGTTAATATGGAACCTGCAGTTGTTGCTTATCAACCTCTCTAAAGAAAACACCAGCAATCCTATCAGCAGAGTAATCAAGGCAAAAATCAGAAGAGAAATCCCTTTTATCTCATTCCTATCAGTTATGCTTAGTTGTCTCCTGCATTGATTCAGAAGAACCTGGTTCAGACTAGGTCTCCTCCTGCTATTCTTGAGAAATTTCCCCTGTGGTACAAAGATGATGTTACCTGTGCTTTTCATCAAGGAGCTCTAGGACATGACATTGAGAATTGTTATCCATTGAAGGCTGAGGTTCACAAGTTAGTAAGGGATGTTATTCTGTCTTTCAAAGTTATGGGGCCGAATGTGCAAGCAAACCCTTTGCCTAATCATGGGGGAAGTGCAGTTAATATGGTTTATTGTTGTCCCAGTGAATTTTGGATCATTTATTTGAACCTGATAAGATGGAATCTGGTAGAAATGTATGCTACTCTATATGAATTAATTAATTACGAGCATAATCAAATTACTTGCAAAGTTCGTATGGAAAATCCTTGTGGGTGTTCTGGGGTGGAAAGAGACCTCCAAGAGATGTTAGAACAAGGTCTTATACAAGTATGCAGAAAACGAGATGAAGATTTTGAAGTCCATATGATTGATGATAATCCTAGAACTTACCAGGTTATTGATGTGAATTCAATAAAAAGATCATTGGTAAAACTTCATAGTGAGTTGTGTATTTTGAGATACTTTGAATATGACCATTTGTCTTGTCGAGTTTGTTCTAAAAATCCTAGAGGATTTGACGTTGTAAAAAATGATCTCCAAGATATGTCGAATGTGAAATCTCTTTGTGTTACTAGACTGAAAAAGAATGATGAAGATCATGATGTGAATGTCATAGTGCTTCGCTTTGATATTCTTAAACCTATGGAAGTTGCGTATCATAGTAAGCCTTCTATGACTCCCCTTGTTATTTGCTTAACTAGACCTATTCCTTACGAGTCAAATAAAGATGTAACTTATAAGTATAATTTAAACATGTTGGAAGAAGGTAAAGAAGTGGAGATCAAGCCTTTGTCTTATGTTGTAATCATTGATGAAGCTAGTCGGGTGACCCATAATGGTGAAGTGTTTGCTCCGACACCTCAGGAAGTTGTTGATTTTGGTAACCAATTTGTTGAAACTAGTGTTGAACCTAAGAAGGTGGAAGGTCATACTAGTGGTGTTACCTTATATAAAGATGTTGATTATTTGATGAAAATTATATGAATGAGTGATTATAGAATCGCCGACCAGTTGTTACAAACACCCTCAAAGATTTCTATCTCGGCTTTACTAATGAACTTTGTTGCTTATAGAGATTCCCTTATAAGAGTCTTGGATCAGGCTTTTGTTGAACAAGATGTGATAATTGATCAGTTTATAGGTGTTATAGATAATATTACAGCTTGTAATAACCTAACTTTTGTGATGAAGAGTTACCAGAAGAAGGGAGGAACCATAATTTGGCATTATATATCTCTTTGAATCATAAAGAAGATGTGTTATCCAATGTGTTGATCGATAATGGCTCAACTTTAAATGTTATGCCAAAATGTACTATATCAAAGCTTGCCTATTGTGGGACCCCTATGAGATATAGCAGCGTTGCAGTGAAAGCTTTTGATGGATATATTCCCCACCTATAGTTGTTTGTTGCGTTGCCATTGGATCCACGAGGCAAGTGTTGTTACCTTTACCCTGCACCAAAAGTTGAAATTTGTTAGAAATGCCAAGATGGTGATTGTTAATGGTGAGCAGGCCATGTTGGTATCACGTTTATCTTCTTTCAGTTATGTTGAAGTAGATGAATCTATTGTTGGAATGTCGTTCCAAGATTTATCTGTTGATAAGGTTAAGAAGAGTGTAGGTTTTATCTCCTCATTCAAAGACGCTCAACAAGTAGTTCAGAAAATTCCTAGTGGTGTTTAGGGGAAGGTCATTAATCTACTAGAGAACAAGAACAAGATTGGTTTTGGTTTCTCTCCTCAAAAAGTTGAAACTGAAGTTGCAAAGTCGAACTCTGCTTTTCGTCCTTACCAAGATATGTTCCGCAGTGGGGGTTTCATCAATCCAACTCATCCAAAGGTTGATGTTATTCTTAAAAATGAACCAGAGGAGGAAAGGCCGAGCTATGTGACACGCAAAAGAAGAGTTCAAAATTGGACATTTGTTTATATTCCTAACTGTGTTCACATCTCGAAGTAATTTGTTTTTATTTTTTCAAAAAAAATCCTTTCACTTTGCCCAAGGTGAAAGTGATGTTGTTCGGACTTATCTTTGTTTCATATTTTAAAATCATTAATAAAAGTCATTTTTGTTATCCAATTGTGTTCTTATTTCATGCTTTTTATTAGAAAATGTTAATCAGAAGAAAACCTTTAAAAGTAACTGTCAAATAAATTTGCATAAACACTTTGTTGCATTTATCTGTTTCTAAAATCAAGTATAATCATATGTGCAGATTAATTAATAAAATCATTGAAAACAATGACTCTACACCCTCTCCCAACTTTGAATATCCTATGTATGAAGCTGATGAAGTGGAGTTGATTGAAATTTCAGAATAGGTTTCTCGGTTGCTTGAGCACGAGGAGAAGACCATTCATCTATATAAAGAGCAATTAGAGACCATTAATTTGGGTTCCGAAGAAGATCGGAAGGAAGTAAATATTGGGGCACCACTGTATCCAATTGTGAGGAGTATGTTGACTAATTTTTTGAAAGAATATGTTGATATCTTCGCTTGGTCCTATCAAGACATGGCTGGTTTGGATACCGATATTGTGGAGCACCGTTTGTCGCTGAAGCCGGAATGCTCGCCTATTAAACAGGAGTTGAGAAGGACTCACTTTGATATTAAAATTAAATCAAAGAATAAGTCTTAAATAAAATTGATGTTGCTTTTCATGGGACCTTAGTGTATCCTTAATGGATTGCTAATATTGTTCATGTTCCAAAGAAAGACAGAAAAGTATGCATGTGTATTGATTATAGAGATTTGAACAGATTCAGTCTAAAGGATGATTTTCTTATGCCACATATTGATATGTTGGTAGATAATACAACAAAGATCAATGTCTTCTTATTTATGAATGGATTTTCCGGTTATAATCAAATTAAAATGGCACCCAAGGACATGGAAAAACCAATGTTTATCACACCATAGGGAACATTCTGTTATAGAGTGATGCCCTTCGGGATGAAGAACGCTGGTGCAACATACCAGAGGGCTATGACAACCCTATTTTATGATCTGATGCATAAGGAAATTGAGGTCTATGTTGATGATATGATTTCCAAATCTCAGACTGAAAAAGGTCATGTAGAAGATCTATTGAAGTTATTTTAGCGTTTGACGAAGTATCGTCTCCGCTTAAATCCAAACAAGTGCACATTTGGTGTCCATTCTGGGAAGTTGTTGGGCTTCATTGTTATCTAAAAAGGAATTGAAGTTGATACTGATAAAGTTAGGGAAATTCAAGAAATGCATGCACCAAGAACTGAAAAGCAAGTCATGGGTTTCCTCGGACGTCTGAATTACATCTCTAGATTTATTTCGCAAATGATTGGTACTTGTGAGATGATCTTCAAGCTTTTGAAGAAGGATCATGGTTGTGTGTGGACTAATGATTTCCAGAAAGATTTTGATAGTATCAAATAGTATCTTCTCTAGCCTCATATCTTGCTCCCTCCTGTTGAATGAAGACCTTTGATTATGTATTTTATTATGCTGGATAATTCCATGGGTAGTATCTTGGGCAAACAAGATGAAACATGTTGAAAAGAATATGCCATTTATTATTTGAGAAAGAAGTTTGCCAACGGCGAGTCACTGTATTCATTGCTTGAAAATACATGTTGCAATTTGACGTGGGATGATAAGCGTCTGTGGCAATATATGTTCAATCATACTACTTGGTCGATATCCAATTGAGTATATATTTGAAAAAACTGCTCTTACCAAAAGAATTTCCCGTTGCAAGATGTTGTTGTCTGAATATGATATTGAATACCATATTTATAAGGCTATTAAAGGTAGTGTGTTTGAAGAATACCTTGCTCACCAACCAGTTGATAATTACCAGAACATCAGGTTTGACTTCCTTGATGAAGATGAGATGTATTTGAAAGCTAAAGATTGTGATGAACCTTTGCCTGAGGAAAGACCAGATCTGGAATCCCGACAAGGTCTAGTATTTGATGGAGCTTTGAATGCATATGGAAAATGAATTGGTGCTATGATTATTTCTCCTCATGGTTCCCACATCCCTTTTACTACAAGGTTGATATTTGATTGTACAAAAGGAGTATCAAGATTGTATTATGGGTCTTCAAGAAGCCATGGATCTAAGAATCAAGATTCTTGATGTTTATGGAGACCCAACTTTAGTAATTAATCAGATAAAAGGAGAATGGGATACTCGTCATCCCGGCTTGATTCCCTATAAAGATTATGCAAGGAGGTTGTTACCCTTCTTCAACAAAGTTTAATTCCATCATATTCCTAGAGATGAGAATCAAATGGCAGATGCTTTATCCTCATTGTCCTCCATGTACAAGGTGAATTTCCAAAATGAAGCCCCTCAGGTTATAATTAGACGTCTTGATAGGCCTACTCATGTGTTCGCATCAGAGGTGAGATTAGATTATAACCCTTGGTATTATGATATCGAACATTTCCTTCAAACTCAAGAGTACCCACTCAAGGAATCCAACAAAGATAGGAAGACATTGAGAAGGTTTGCAGGTAGTTTCTTCCTCAATGAAGATGTGCTATACAATAGAAATTATGACATGGTATTGCTCAAATGCATGGATAGACACGAAGATGAAATGTTAATGCATGAGGTTCATAAAGGTTCCTTTGGTACCCATACCAATGGATATTCAATGGCTAAGGATATGCTTTGGACAAGTTAATATTTGCTGATAATGGAATATGACTGCTACAAATTTACGAAGAAATGCCACAAGTGCCAGATTTATGCTAATAAGATTCATGTACCTCCAACTCTTCTCAATTTTATTTCCTCCTCGTGGCCATTCTATATGTGGGGAATTAACATGATTGGAATGATTGATCCAAAAGCTTCGAATGGACATCGTTTCATCTTAGTAGCTATTGACTATTTTACCAAGTAGGTGGAAGCAGCTTCCTATGCTAATGTGACCAAGCAGGTTGTGGTGTGGTTTATAAAGTATCGAAATATATGTCGGTATGGCGTACCAAGCAAGATTATCACCAACAACAATTAAAATTTGAATAACAAAATGATGAAATGGCTTTATGAAGATTTCAAAATTGCGCATCACAACTCTTCTCCTTCCAGGCCTAAGATGAATGGGGTTGTTGAAGCTGCTAATAAGAAAATTAAGAAGATAATTCATAAAATGGTTTTACATACAAGGAGTGGCATGAGATGATCCCTTTTCTTTGCATGGATATCGTACATCCTTCTGCACTTAAATAGAGGCAACCCCTTTTTCTCTTGTTTATGGTAAGGAAACAATGCTCCCTGTTGATGTTGAGATTCCCTCCTAGCTTGTGATAATGGAAACCAAGTTGTCAGAGGCTGAAAGGGTCCAAAACAAGTTTGACCAGCTGAATTTAATAGAAGAGAAGAGAATGACTGCCTTGTGTCATGTCCAATTATACCAGAAAAGAATGAAACAAGCTTTTGATAAGAAGGTCAGACCTCATGAATTCAGAGAAGGGGACCTCGTGCTCAGAAAGATCTTGTCTTTTAATGCTGGTTTTAGGGGAAAGTCGAATCCTAATTATGAAGGCCCATAGGTTGTCAAGAAAGCCTTCTCTGGCGGTGCATTGATTCTTAAAACTACGGATGGTGATGAGTTCCCACATTCCGTGAATACTGATGCAATCAAGAAATACTTTTCCTAAAGAAATAAAAAAAGAACAACTTGCTAAGTTGAAAACCCGAAAGGGCGACTTAGGAAAAAATGAGTGTCTCGGTGGACTGAAAACCTAAAAGGTAGGTCCAAGAAAAAATTAGAGACATAAGCAGAATAAACAATCCCAGTAGATTGAAAACCGGAAAGTGCAATCTAGGCAAAAGTTATATATTTTTGGCAAGTAACTGCATCAGACAATACTTGTTCATTGAAGCAACAATCTTCATTAAATTTTCATCACTTTTAATTTGAAGCCTAAACACAGGAGTCCAAAGTTGTTAGGGAGAATAACAGTCAATGTATTTCCATGTACCTTTTCCATGTATTTTCCATTTTCCAAACTTTGTAGTCATCTATGGAGTCATGCCACTTGTGGACTACCATTCTATTAATAAAGTTTGAGCTTTTATCCAATTCTTTGCAATTCTTATATTATTCTGCTTACAAAAATTTCATCTATTATTGATAGTAAATTTTGAAACGAAAAGGTTTAAATAATTAAACATGTTTTTTTTAAATTACAAATACATTTTACTTCGATTTATGCTCCAACAAAATAAAAAATGGTTGTTCTAAGGATGGACAAATCTTGAAGCATGAAATGTAGCCTTCTCTCCTATATTTTAGAAGTTCTTCTCTTAATATCATTCAACAGTTTTTTTAGCATGTTGTTATGTGATTGGCTGGTTTGGTATTTATTTCCCACGAGGTTTTCCTTAGCCTGGTGTTTGTAAATGATATTGTAATTCTTTAGGAAAGGTAGAACATGTTTGTTGTTGACTCACGACAGATATGATATCATATTCACCCAAAAAAGTCTATATGTTTTCTCCCCTAGCTGAATGCTTTTTTTTGCAGCAGCTTTGTGTCCCTCTAGAGGACTTTTATTATTATAATATTATGCTATGGTTGTGCTTAAGAAACTTATCCTTTTACCAATAGAGTTAAGCCTTGAATAAGGATGTTGTTTCCTCGGTTGGTTGCTTACTCTCCACGGAATCTCCATCTTTGAGGTGATTTAGCCAAGTGTTGTTTATACCCAAGTGTTTTATTTGGTTATCCCAGTATGGAATGTGTGTTTGTCTTGTCATCATATGCATCATTTTAACATTCATACATTATTCATACATCGTGCATATCCAAACTTAGATTCGTGGGCATTTGCGGTCTTTGATGTTTTTTTAATGGACTCTCTTTGGTGATTTTTCATCCCCTTGCAGAGTGCATCTCTTCTCTTGTAGAGTACCCTCTGTAAGCATAAAAATTATATTCCTTTCAAATCCCCATTGATTTTGTCCCTCGTGGAAGAATTTTATTCATTGGTCTTTCCCTGTTTATATTATCTAGATAAGAGCATATTCCCTAGTTGAGTTATTTCCTGACTGAGTAGAGTCTTATTTGATAATTTCTTTCTAGTGTGTTCCTAGATTAAACATTGGTCCTTAATAACAAATGTTGTCTTGTTTAAGATATTTGGTTTATCCATAACCTTTTGTATTTACCTGTGTTGAACTATCACATCTTTGATAGATGGTATTCACTCTTATTGCTTTGGTTGTTTACATGTGTTAAAATATCACATCTTTGATAGATTGTATTCATTCCATATTTTTCTGTTTACCTATGTTAAACTATCACATCTTTGATATATGTTATTTCATTCTTATTCCTTTGGTTGTTTACTTGTGTTAAACTATCACATCTTTGATAGATGATATTCATTCCACCCTTTTGTGTTTACTTGTGTTAAACTACCACATCTTTGATAAATGGTATCCACTCTTATTTCTTTGGTTGTTTACCTATGTTAAACTATCACATCTTTGATAAATGGTATTCATTCCACCCTTTTGTGTTTCTACCCGTGTTAAAGTATCATGTGGTTGATAGATGGTATTCACTTCATTTTGTATTTACTACCCATTTAGGGCCTCTATCCTCAACAAAGTTTGTATTTACATTTCCTCATCTTTGGGTTAGCCCCGATTAAGTGGAGTTTTCTATTTTAATCTTTTTGGGATGTTCCCAGTAGATTTGAATTTCCTCCTCTTTGGGTTGGTCCCAAATAGAGTTGAGTTCCCTTTTCCCCTGTGGAAACATGCCCTATTTTTATTGTGATTTTGGTTTTCCCTACTACACAGTTATTCCCCGAGTTATGTCATTCTCCCAGTGATTTATTTTCCTGGCTGAACCCATGTTTCCCCTAACAGGCTTCATTTGCAATTTTGAGCATTCCTCTTCTCTAGTGGTGTCTTATTCTCCCCTACGAGCTTTTTCCTTTTAATATTCATAGTCATAAACATTGCATGGTATCTTAGGGCCAAAAGTTGGGTTTGTTTTTGTATTTAAGTATCTTCAATCACGTCGAGACGAAGATTTTAAACTTCATATCTCTGGATAGAAGACACTTAAATAAGGGAAGTTGTTATGCCCTAATTTTTACCCCTAAGATATCTCGTCTTTTTATATCTTTATAATACATCAAGATCACAATCTTTGGTTTCTTCTAACCTTTGCTCTCTCTCTCTCTCTCTCTCTCTCTCTCTCTCTCTCTCTCTCCTTTAATTTTTCCTTTAAGGGATCACCATGCACCCATTTGTGTATCTTGTACATACATGATTTATATTTTACTAACATCTAATCAAAATACAAAAATATATGTTTTGTTTCTTTTTGTTTGCTTTGCAAGGACAAGTGTGAGCCAAGTGGATCAAATAATTGCCCTCGGCTAGGGTTTTCATCTGATCAAAATCAAAATATGGTCAACATTTATCCTTAAGGACTTGTGCATTATGGATTGACCTATAATCTTAAGTCATATCATTTTCAAGTATCATTCAATCTTAATTGATCAAGGACTCTCCAAGGTTGGGTTGCTTATTCCTCAAGATAGGTCAAAGGTTCATGTGTTTATATTCATGCCTTCATCATCAAGTAACCTTAAGTGTGACCATGTTTACTCAAAGATCAATCTGGGCGTCATCATTCTAAGTTCAATATGAGCTTCATCATGCCTTGGATTGCAAGAAAAGATCAAAGATCTCAAAGTTATGCAAAGTGGTTTGACCTAATTTGGCAAGTTTTCAAGTAAAAGTTCACAATACTATAACTCCTTTATTATTCAACATTTTTGGATGGTTATTTTTGCATATGACTTTCCTTGACATGCTCTCCAACTTCTCTTTACAAGTAAAGAGCTAATTATGTGAAGAAAGTCATCAAAAGTTTGAAAACATTATAGGTCATTTGTGGACTTAGTGAAATGTAGCTTTATCAAGAATCATAACTTTATCAATTCTTATCAAATGTAGCTCATTATTTTTCCACAATAATTTTCAGGATCCCCTCTACAAGTTCACTTTAGTGGACAAGTTTTAATTTTCCTTAGAAAGGCATGAAATTCATCAAAAGATTACAGGTCATTTTAAGACTCTTAACTTAGAATTATTTTAATTATGGAAGTCAGATTTTTGTACCAACTTCAACATGACATATATTTTTGATAAAGTTTCCAAATGAATACTTTCTTTGCACATTGTAATCCATGTGGCAAAATCTATCAATTGCAAAAAAAATGAGATCATAAAGCCTCTTGTGCACGATGTCCCATGAATTTGAAAATGGTTGCTTGGACCTGAAGTTTTTGCCATGATTGGAATTTTGAATCTTGATAATTCAATTTGGAGTCCAAATTAAAGTTCAATTCATGCCTAATCAAGTTTATCGCATGTCCAGAAGTTGTTTGGCACCTAAAAGGCAAGTTTAGAGTGAGTTTTGGACAACTTGCAAGTCACACTTCTCAAGCTTCAAGCTTCACACAATTTCACTCAATTCATGATCATTTCACACTCTGGAACAATTCATCATCCTCAGCTATAAATAATTACCTCATTCCTTTCATTTCCCAAGCTTTTGATATCTAAATTACCCCTATTCAGATCCCATTCGAACTCTGAACTTGTAAGTTTCGTTTTCATATCCACACAGTTCCACAAGCCAAAATTCTCATTCATAAAGCTTCCTTGAACTTCAGTGAAGCTAACAAGATAAAAGTCAAGAAAAACCATGCATCATAGAGAGATCTCCAAGTCAGTTTTCAGAAGGTTTTGAGTATACTTCGAACAAGTAGTTGGAGGCACCATTTCTCACAACTCAAATTACTGTGATGATCCTTGATGTTCGCTGAGGCTTACCATATCCTTAAATTTCATAGTTTGATTCATTAACTATGTTTGTTTTTGAATTTAGTTTTTGAAACTCCTTCTATTTTTTCTCAAATCGAGTACACCACAGTTTAAATAAATTTTCCGTAATGATATGGTTGAGATCATCTAATTGAGACACTTATGATGATACCAATTTCATAGGTTATGGTTTCCTCTTTTTGAATCAGAAAATTTCCCTAGTTTTCTGCAAATTTTTGAAGCTGGAGGTTAAAGATGATGAGGTGTCATCATCCAACCAGTGATAGCGTGAGATTTGAAATGTTGTGATTGGCCTGACTTTCTTTGTTTCCGCGCGTGTGTTTTAACTCACTTTCACCATGGTTCCCCATTTCTCTGCCTTTGGATTCACCACACTAGTTAAGTGAGAATGATCTAATACCTCAAATCTTTTTGGATTTATTTTTATTTTACAAAAAAAAAAATTAAATTCATTTTATCCTTTGTTTTTTTATCCAAAAAAATGAAAAATTACACAAAAATGTTTTGAATGATTTATGATTTTATGTATATTTTTGTAGATTTTTATTTTGAGGTTTACTATTTTTTATAATGTTTGGATCATTTTCTTTGTTTTAATTGGTTTAAAAATGTTTTAAATACTTTTAAAATTTTGAGAAAATAATTATATGATCCTATGATGGTTTCTGACCTATGGTGATTTTTTTTAAAATTTTTTTTACCTTTATTATTTTTCTATCCTTTTTAGATCTTTTGCTTATTTTTAAATAGTTTAAAAATTATTTTAGGTCTTCAAAAATTATTAAAACATTTTCTAAAATATTATAGACCCTCTCTGATTTTTCTATGGTCTCGCTATATTTTTATTTGATGTTTTGATTAGACTTTGACATTTTACCCTTTTATTTCCATTTAAAATCAATTTTAAAATTCATTTATTAATTATTTATATTTATTTTAATAATGCTTGACTTTGTTGACAGGCTGGCCTTGGTTCATGGTCCCTTTGATCACAAGTTTCATCAACCTCATTGGATCTTGGGTGTTGATGGGGTGAAAATATTAATCCACCAAAATGGATGAATGATGTTGAGAATAACCTGATCAAGACCTTGATCCAATTTGTATTTATATTTTTTCTTGTTCACTTTATCTCTGCTCTATCTCTTTCTTCTTTTGTTTTTCTTTAGGATCAATTGGATGATGATTGATTCATCTTTGTTCAATTGAATTTGGAATGGTACTTGATGAACTTTCATCATTTCAAATCTACCTCTAAGTGCTCAATTGATAACTCACGATACTTTGGATTGATGATAAGTTTGTCCTAAGGTATCATGAAGGATTTATTTGATGTAATGATCTCATCTCCTTTACCTATGTCTTGATCCACCTTTGTTTTACTTGTGCTACATGTTTTATGTGTATGGTTTCTATCATACCTCTAACATGTATGGTACATACATTTTTATTGGTCATCCTTGTATAGTATTGACTTCTACTTAAGTCCGTCGGTGATTGCTTAACATATCGCTAAATTTTTTCCGAATCGGAAAAATAACATACTAACTCTAACATTTATTGTACTAACTTTTATTTTAATGCAATTTAAGTTTTTTCATTTACTTTATGCCTTTACTTTATTGCTCTTTATTTTAGCATCTTTATCATTCTTGTCATTTATCTTTTTGCTCTTTACTTTATGTCATTTTCCTTTTACTCACTTGAGCATTTTATTTTTTATGTCATTCTTCTTTTTCTCACTTAAGCTTTATTTTTCTTTTAAAGACATTAATAATTAACTTGAACATTAGAAAACTTAAGGCTCTCTTTGGACTATGGTGACAATCCCTTTACATCTTGGAGTATTTGAACCTTTTGGACTTAGGATAGGACTTTGAGACATTGAGACCTTTTGACCTTGAGATCCTCTTGTTATTTTGTCAGTGTATTGGGAACTTTTCTGTGTGCATGTGTTACTTTGAAAATCATCTAATGCGAGAATAATTCATCTGAGACATCTAGTTCATTTAATGCTAAGCTTGCACGTGAGGCACTATTATTCATCTAATGCTTATTACTTCATTGTGTGACTTTAATCCAAAGAATGTGATGCATTATTTGTCTTGTGTCAGGATGACTGCTCTTGTTTGGTTAGACCTTTCCTACTTTAGCTTTTACTTTATGTTTTAGGAAAGTCCCTTCATCTCTTGCCCATCTTCTTTAATTTTCAAATCTACTCCCTCCTTTTCAATACCTTCTTTGTTTTTAAACTTAAAGCAATTTCAATAAAAACCTTGACTTTGTCAAGTGCATTTTCAAAACCCTTTCCTTAATCAAACCTTAATTCACTTAACAAAGTTTAACCTTTTTCTTCAAAGACTAAAAAATACAAAAACTAATTCAAATTGTTTTCAATTTGGATTTTTGATTTAAACCTTTTTCTTAAGATTTGACACTAGTCGTCTTTGAATTTGAGTTCTAATCCTCCTATCTCCATGATATTGGTTGATGTTGGTGTTGAATCTTTTCCACTTTGAAGGGTTTGTGGCATACTTGTTGAGTTATCCAAGTTGGAGTCCTCCATTCATTTTTTATGCAAAGATCCACCTTTACCATGTTCATGGTATATTAGTTGAGTATTCTCCTTAAGAAAACAAAAGTCTCTTGATTTAAAATGAACCAACAAACACATTTGTTCTTTTTTGGAAGAACTACCTGGTTCTGATTTCATCATTACACATTGGAGATATGTAGGCACAAGTCTCATTGAAGTCTTGTCCGATCAAAAATTGTAAAAACCATTTCTTTTCCCATCTCCACAAACTTTTTACAACACTCTTTTAGCCAAATACACAAATTTTTGAAGAGGTTCCTGCAGAGTATCATAGATGTTTAGCGTGTTAACACCTTCTCTTTGCATAACCAACCCTCGTACCTAGATCTTAGTTATATTAGTTTTGGTTTAAAAACTTTTGTGGGTTTTATTCTCTCTTTTCCCATTCCTTTGGAAACAATAAAGTGTGGTGGTGACTTTCACTTTGTGATTTAAGTTAATCAGTAGCTTAATCCCAACTTTTCACCACTACAGGTCCGTCTGGCCAGGTTATCCAATGGTGTTTATTCCTTAGTACACGATATGTGTGTGAAACACTGTGGGTGCTCGTTTGTTTTTCTAACCACTTTTCAGCAGGAGTGGGATTGAAACAAGTGGGGAGAAGTTTGTGCTTCTCTGAGATGTTTCAAGTATGAGGAGTTGGTACAATGTACCACTGACTGCAATAGTGCAGGTGTTATTAAGGTAGTGTTGTTTCTGGAACCCGAAGAGAGTATGAATTCATGATTCTTGGTCGCCGGTCAAGTTGAGATGTCTTTGAGGGAGAACAATCAGGTATTGTTGATGTTTGATTCTTGGAGAATATAGAGAAATGTGATGGCTAGATATATGACAATGGCGTGTAATTCCTAATGTTTGTCCTGAAGATGTATGCGACTTTCCTCTAGAGTGTATATTTAAGTTTGGTGACAGCAAAGAGCCGATGTTTTTATCTGCTAAGAAAGTAGGAGAACTCTTGAAGGATGAGGCACTGATGTTTATGATGTTTGCTACTTTGGAAATCGGCGATAAAGCTAAGATGGTTATCAATACTCCTGCTAAGGGATTAGTGGCTACTTACTTGGTTTGTTTAAATTATCCTCTATCGATCTTTGATAGATATTTATGTGTTTATCTTATATTCTTGCCGCTGAGGGGTCTTGATGTTATCTTTGGAATGAACTAGTTGGAGTTCAATCATGTTCACATAAATTTTTATAACAAGTCAGTGTAGTTTCTTGCTCCAAATGAAAATGAAGAAGCTGATTTCTTGTCTGCTAGAGAGTTGAAAGAGCTTTTGGAAGAGGAAGTTGGTACTTGTGTTGTTTGCGTCCTTATCTGTGAAGATTCAGGCAGTAATTGATGAATTGCAGGTGGTGCATGAATTTCCAGATGATATTTCAGATGTAATGCCAGAGAGAGAGAAGTGAAGTTTTTTATTGATCATGTCCCTTGTACCAGACCTATTTCTATGGCGCCATACAAGATGAAGGTGTAGGAGTTAGCCGAGTTGAAAAAGCAATTGAAAGAATGACTAGAAAAGAAATTTGTGAGACCAAGTGAGTCGCCTTGGGGAGCTCCAGTGTTATTGGTAAAGAAGAAGGATGGTAGTATGAGGTTGTGTGTGGATTACGGACAGTTGAATAAAGTAACGATTAAGAAAAAGTATCAACTTCTGAGAATAGGTAACTTGATGGATCAGCGGGTGGGTTCGTGTGTGTTTAACAAAATTGACTTGAGGTTCGTCTACCATCAGATTTGAGTTAAGGATTAGAATGTTTAGAAGACGACTTTTAGGACTCGGTATGGACATTATGAATACTTGGCAATTTTGTTTGGTGTTTCTAATGCGTCGGAAGTGTTTATAGAATATATGAATCGTATATTTCATACTTACCTAGATCAATTTGTAGTGGTTTTTATTCATGACATTTTGATTCAAAATCAGAAAGAACATGCTGAGCATTTGCGAATTGTGTTGCATGTGTTAAAGGAGAATAAGCTTTATGCTAAATTGTCGAAGTGTGAATTCTGATTGCAAGAAGTTAGTTTTCTTGGTCATGTTATTTTAGGTGGTGGTATAGTTGTGGATTCGTTCAAAGTAGATCCAGTACTACAAAGGGATGCTCCAAAGTCGATTATGGAGATTAGAAACTTTTTGAGCTTGGCTGGTTATTATTGCATGTTTATTGAAGGCTTTTCCAAGTTAGCAGTTTTGTTGACTCAATTAACTTGTAAAGGTAAAGCATTTGTGTGGGAAATTCTTTGTGAGAAAAGTTTCATTGAGCTGAAGAAGAGATTGACTATGACTCTAGTTTTGATTTTACCTTAACCAAATGAACTATTTATGGTGTATTGTGATGCGTCTTTGATGTGTTTAGTTGGTGTGTTAATGCATGATGGCAAGGTTGTGGGTTATGCTTTAAGACAACTGAGAGTTCATGAGAGAAACTATCATATTCATGATTTAGAGTTGGCTGCAGTGGTGTTTGTGTTGAAGATTTGGAAGCATGATCTTTATGGTTCTAGATTTGAAGTGTTTAGTGATCATAATAGTTTGAAGTATCTATTTGATCAGAAGGAATTGAACATGAGACAACATAAGTGGTTCAAATTCTTGAGGGATTATGACTTTGACTTGAATTATCATTCCAGTAAAGCTAATTTCGTGGTTGATGCTTTAAGTCGGAAGTCTTTGCATATGTCTACTATGATGGTTAGGGAGTTGGAATTGATTGAGCAGTTCAGAGACTTGAGCTTGGTCTGTGAGTTGACACTGTAGAGTGTGATGTTGGATATTGTTCGTGGGTGTTTCTCGTGAATAATATCTAGCATCTTACTTAAAGGTTACTTGCAGGACCAACTACAAGAGTCCAAGACTTAGTGTTCAGTTTGATAGTATTTTGGTATTTGAAATGGATAAGGTATGAACTGAAACAGAAAAAAGGTAAAAACAAAGACAAAGACAAATAAATTGCAAGGTAAAAATAGTAAACACGGCAGAACTTGAAATAAACTGCTTTGAATTTAAAAGTGGAAGCACTCATACACTTCTCAGAAGTGACTCATTTCTCTCTTGATGCGGATATTTGAGTTCTTTATTACAATGATACAAAATGTGATCTTTGACATGAATGAAAAAACTTTCTTAAATAAACAATCAAAAGTAATTACTATCCTACACGTTCGACGTTATTTTATAACTACGAACTTTATGTTAAGATTATCTGCAGAAATAAAATGTATGGGGTTATTATTGAGATAACTCTTTCTGTATCGTTTGTGCAAATGTTGAATTTATAAACTTTAGTTTGATCTCAATAAAGACTTCAATTGGACCAGTTGGACATAAACATGATTCATAAACCACATTATATGAAATTTTCATGTCACTCATCCATATCGATCTATGTCATCAAGTACATTGATGTGGTGGTCTTTGAGGTTTTGTCACGTTATTCGTCAGTGACGACAGCTGCGAAGATTTCATTATTAATGTATGAGATGTACCAGATTGTAAAGTTGAAATCTAAGGATAAATAGCATTCAGATGCGCGTCTAAAGACTATGATATAATTATTAAGATATATTGTCCAAGTGGGAGATTGTTGGAATATTTTATAGTTAAATACTATTTAATTATTATATTCCAATAGTTAGTGTGTGGACAAATATATTTATATAAACTATATTAGCTATTTATCAAATTAAGAGCCTTAATTGATTAAGTGGTCAAATAAAGTTTAAAAGACAAATTAGATTTATATTTAGTAATTAATTAATTAATTGAATATGAACTCAAATATGAGTAGATGTCAAGATGGTTCATTTCGAAATATCGGGAATCCTAATTGGCCATCACTTGCTATGGTCCCCAATATACCGTACTACAAACAATTTATCTCTTCTCTCCATCTGAAGAGTGTTCAAGGTATTAGGAGTATCAGTTGAGAAAGATCCATATAAGCCAACAAATACCAGTCACTTGTCTTTATACTTTTACATTTTAGGATTACATTTATCATTGCCCATAGACTTTTATCTTATGGATCCATGTATTTATGAAATCTCATTTTCATATACTAAAGGTCATGTAATCACTAATACAAAAATATATATTTACACTTGTTTTTTATATAATTTACACCCGTTTTTGGAGGGTGTATAGTCATCAGGTGAGAAATATCTAACAAATTTACACTCGTTTAAAAACGGGTGTAAGTACATACTAATTTACATTTTTTTTATAAATAAAATAGGTGTAAATTGTTTTACATATATACATTTAAAATCAAACAAATTTAAATCTCATTTGATAAAAATCAGGTGTAAATACATTTTTTCATTTGATAAAAATCGAGTGTAAATACATTTTTAGTTACACCTTTTTATAATAGAAAACTGGTGTAAATTAAAACATATATTCATTTAAATCAAACAAATTTAATCTATTTTGATAAAAATTGAGTGTAAATACATGCTAATTTATACCCTTTTTAAATATAAATCGGGTGTAAATTTTTACATATATACATTTAAGTCAAACAAATTTAAACCCCATTTGATAAAAAAAATTAGATGTAAATACATGCTAATTTATACCCTTTTTAAATATAAATCAGATGTAAAGTCTTACATATATACATTTAAATCAAACAAATTTTAACCCCATTTAATAAAAATTGGGTGTAAATACATTCTTAGTTATACCCTTTTTTAATAGAAAATGGGTGTAAATTATTACATATATACATTTAAATCAAATAAATTTATACTCAATTTAATAAAAATTGAGTGTAAATACATGTTAATTTACATTCTTTTTAATATAAATGTAGTGTAAATTAATTAATGCTCACTATAAATGTTAACTAATTTACACTCATGTTTTATTATATTATATTTAATTCCATTTACACCATATTTTATATGATACATTACACCCTATTTTAGTAATACATAAAAATCATATTTCATATAATAAGAAGTCATAATATTTTTCATATTTACTAAAAAATATACAAAATTATATTTTTGTACTAAGTCATAATATTGAATAAAAATATTCTTCATGTAACAACAAAATTTCTTCGAAAAACTGCAGATCAAGGTCCTTGATATTGTGACTGTCATCAAAATTTCTCCTGGAATGTGTTGAACAATATCAGGCTTAGCTATTTGCATTCAAGATTACACAATCAGTTCCTAGACTTCTATTATTCTAATGAACTAATTAAGCTAACCTCTAGTGGGGTCATAAAACCTAGTTACCAGGGAAATGGCAGTGCTCTTTCCGCAGCCGCTGCTACCAACTAGAGCTACCGTCTTTCCTGCTGGTATGGACAAGGACAGTCCTTGAAGGATATATTTTTCTGGCCGTGACGGGTATGAAAAGTGAACATCTTGAAGCTCAATGTAACTGCTAATCTTCGTATGAATATTCCTTTTTGATTCGTTATGTATAAGTGGCTTTCGTTGGATCACTTGGAAGACCTTTGCCTTTGCCTGATTGAATATTTGCAGGTCTGGTGCTGCATAGATCTGCAACTCACAATGAAATTTTTGGTTCGAAATCAAAACTAGCATTAACTTTATTGCTTCCTTACATGGCACCAAAAAGAATACTCATCACTGCAATTATTATATCTCCTCCCTTTGCTCTCCCGGCTCTGACAACAACGACTCCAACCCATATAATCAAAGACCAAGAACATACACTCACAATTTGAAACATTCCTGTTCCAACTCCCTTAACAAGTGCCTCCCCCTTGCTTATGACATATTGTTTCTCCATGTTCTCTGAAGGATTTGACTGCTAAACCCTCTCCAACAAAAGCATATATTGTTTTTATTTGTGATATGGTCTGTCATAATATCAGTATTAGAGTTTGTTATAATCAGCTATGTGACAATAAATTAGACTAAAAGTATTACTGATATTGAAGACATGGCTTTGTGTATATGTGTAACATAGTATTGAGCAACAACAACAATTAATAGTAAACATAGTATTGCACTATGCATGCATCGCTGTTGTATACCTGTTCTATCATAGACGTGGCTTCAGAATGATAAAACAATTTGGTAGTTGATATTTTGTTCATTTTGTTAGTGTAACTTTCTCCAATTATGAGAATAAGAGGGACAACCACTAAACATGGAACTGCTACTTCCCAACAGGCTATAGCGGCGATAACAATTCCAGCTAAGAAAGTTGCGCAGCTAGAGGTAAAGTGACCCAACTGTGAGAAAGAAAGAAATTCACTTGGTTGGTTGAGTCATAAAAAGAAAGGCGAAACTTGTTACAATTATTTATTTGCTTACCTTTTCACCAATGGCATCTTGTATAACACTCATGTGCTTGCTTATTCCAGTGTGTTCACCATTTGTACTTCTTTCCAACAGTAGACAACCATCTTCACCCAGAGTCATATTCACAAACTTGGTATTTGGCCATCTTATAAGCATGGAAACCAATGCACTCGGGATACATGGTGCCTGTGTCCAATCCTAACACAACACAAACCAAATCCCAAATGAACACCAACAAAAACTAATCATAAACAGAAGCATATGGACAGTTAGACACCTTATATACAATTAGAGATGCAATTTGAGGTGCGCCATACCTAAAAACCAATTCAATCTAACCATGACATAATAGCTCATCCAACCCTTCCCTTGGCGATTCTGCCTCAGCTAAAATAGGAATATTATTGCGAGCTGCCTGTACAAGGTTGTCAAATTCTAAAGATTAAACTAGACCAGACAAGTATTAATGGATAAATTCACATGACAAAAAATAGATTCACAACCCAATATAGAAAAAGAGCATTACATATTCAAAATCAATGGATAAATTAAAAAAATCATAGAGCTTAAAATTACTAATGAATGAAATATGGAGGGACTGGGTTCTCCTCATTGGAGCTAGATTCAACTCGGTAGACCTAGGTTTCAGCCCATAAGATTTAGGTTTGTTCATCTCGTTGGCCTTTTAGGTTCATTACAAACTCACAACAACGGATTTGTTCATGTTTCCTGGTGTATGACTTTGTTTACTCTAGGAATTACAGTGGATTTGGGACTCAATGGAGCATCATAGTTAATCAATTATAAATCATTAAACAGAATCTAATAGATCTTGAATGTTGGCCCGAGAGTAATGTCAAGACGCATTTTTACATAGGAATAAAAGGCCATTCCATTTCCTAGCATTTTCAATTGTCCTCCCTGAATTCTTGTCCGAGCTACTCAATTTTAAATAGGCCATTCATCTAAAAACAAATATCTGAAAATCAATCATTTCTTCACCGTCACAGTATCAGAGACGTATGTATAAAAAGTAGATGTATCTATCATGCATAGGTTAGAGTAGAAAAATATTATTTACCACTTTTGAGCTGGACTTGGATTTGCTTCCACTGTGGTTTGAAACTGAACACTTCTCCTTAACTTGTTTCTTTGTTGTACCAGTAACAACTTCAAATATCGATGGCAGATCATTCATCATATTGAAAAGGCGTTTCCTGAATCAATGAATGAACAACGACTATATATATATATATATATATATATATATATATATATATATATATATATATATATAATGAAAACGACATATAAGACAACTAAGATGCAGATAAGATTTATGGTTAAAAAATGAAATACCTGTCAGATTTGTCAAACCCGAATCTGGCTCTGAAATAGTAGGCAATAGCAAGTAACCATTAATCACTATGAACAGCAACTAAAGACAGCCCATCTTTTTCTTGCTTGCCATCCCTAGCAAAGTTAATTCCGATCACTGGCTCGAGAAGCTCCAATGGAACTTCTTCAGTAGGTAAATTAACTTCCCACTGCTCACTAGGAAAGCCGTATAAGCACAAATTCTCCTTATCTGGAAGAATCAAGTAATGGTTTATAAAACACGAGGACCAAATAGAATACCAAAAAAGTAACGCCCTATAACCCCTACAACATGGCAAGTAATCCTTTCTCAAACATTTTTTTGCAGCTACAAAAGATCAGCAATACGATAGTTATATTTGCAATGGAAAAATTAATGTTAGGAGACTTGAGAAGATAAGAACATGATTATAATATTCCTTGATGCAAGAACCACGATAGGTGTTACTTAATTACAAGATCATCTTTCTCATTGTCTCTCTATATATCTCTATCCCAATGTGCCTCATCTCTCTTTTTCACACTCAGTAGCTCACTGCACCACCACGTCGAGGCTGGCGTCTCCCTTTTCTCTCCCTCCGTGCTGCGGCTGAGGCCTCCCGCATCTCCATCCTTGTGTACCCTTTAATTCAGTGACTGGTGGCACTCATTAATGCGTCATCCCTATTGGAGGTGATTTTGGATTGAATTTTTCGGGGTTTTCATGTGTTATTTAGGGTCAACATCAATTCTAGTTTAAAGTTTTGGGTGAACCTCCAATCATTTTAACGCTTAACTCAGTTACTTTTACCGTAGCATTTTTTCAAAAACCAAAATGACCAGTTTTTGCAGAACTATCCTCACATGTACAACGGAAAAACCTGATAAGGACGGGTTCTTAGAGTTAAGAAACTCTATACCCCAAGTTCAGCTGAATGATTCATAGTGAGAACAATCTTATATCAAAGATCTTCCATAATCATTCCTTCACTCACTTCCATCAAGCTTCAAGCATCATCAACAATTCACAATCTTCAAGAATTCATTACCATCATCACCCAAAAGAATTTAAGCATCAACAATCATGGTAATTCAAGAAGTCAACAAGTGAAACAACAACAAACAAGAAGTAGAAGCAAGAAGCATAAGCAAAGAAGAAAAAAGAAGCTGAGGCATTCTATCGAACACCTTGCAAGCAATATCAAATTCTCACTTTTTTTTCAAATCAATTGATAAGTTCTTATCCAATTTATTATTATAGTGTTGTGTGCTTGTTGTGTATTTAAGTCGAACAAAAATTCATACCAAAACAACTCAGAACCAATTATTAGCATAACTCGAAGTTGTGTCGAAGCTTACCGTAAAAATCAAACAAGACCGATGAAGATGCTGCGTTTTCACTTGTGAACATGCTGCGTTTCATGTTTTCGATTCTGTTACTGTTTTCATTTTTCACGGCTTGAACAAAAGCTCTTCCGCTTGATGAACCTGCGTTTCATGTTTTCAATTCACCACATTTTTTATTTACATCTAGTATTTTTTCAGCAACAAAGCTCCAATGAAGATTAAACTTTAGAACACTTCGAGCATTTTCAGAGGTATTTGATTCGCTGGTTGGAAGGAGACATTTCTGAAGGTGAATACATGAGAAAAAATAGAGTAAGCCGATCTTGGAAAAATGTGAGATGCGAAGTTGATGTGATGATGATGATGATGTTTGGACCAGACGATATTATGTTGATGATTTTTATCTTTTAAATATTATGATGTGTTTAGTTGTTTTTTCTGTTTATCATGTTGTTGTGTGTTGTCCTGAGTTTGTGGTGTTATAATTTTTTGGATCATTATGTGAAGGTTGTTGTAATCGAATGATAAATTGAACATGAAATGAAAATCCAAATTTAAATTGAAATTTCTTGGGTACAACAAATTAATTACTCCGGAAAGTTTGCTATAAAAAAATTAGGTTGCAGAGCTAGACCCAATATTCGGACAATTTTTTCGATTGTGTCTGGGAAGACGACATGTACTGCATAATCTTATCATTTTGTTGGTCGTATCCATTTCAGTTCTAATATGAGTGCTATTAGGGCGCCCCTTTTTCTATCGTCGCATTTGTTCATTATGCCAAACAATGTCCCCTTGATAAGCAGGTCAATAATCCTCCTTTGCCAACACGGAGAAGGTATTGATGTACACACTTAAAATGCTCTTTATTGTGTAAACGGGAGATATATGTTGTACTGGGTCCAAGCGAACATGCGAACATGTCTCTATGACATGAGAGCAAGGCATGCGAAATGCTTGAAACTTTCTGCAATCACACCAACCTCTATCTAGTTCGAACCGATAATATCCCCTTGGCCTCCCCTCATTATGATCCATTATCTCTTGTACACTGAACCAACCTTTAATACGGTCAAACACGGTGACACTATGGGTGTTTGCTTTGGCAGCCTCCTCGTTAAATGATTTCATTGTGCATTCACTGAACAACTTCCCTGATTGTAACACTGCCCTCCATTTTGAACTTCTTCTGTCGAACAATGACCACATCCTAAAATATGTTGCTCTAACCAAAGCAGTAATTGGCGGGTTTCAGATGCCTTTGAAGACTGAGTTCAATGATTCCACCAAATTTGTTGTCACGTGGCCCCATCATTGACCATTGTCAAATGCCTGAGTCCACTTCTCCACTGGAATGTTATCAGCCCACCTTAATGCTTCTGAGTTTTTTAACTGGATTTCTTCGTAATAGTGTCAGAATGATGGTTCTATTAAGGCATACCTTGCATTAACAACTTTCTTTTGAAGTGTCTTATCTTTGATATGGAGCATGAAGTTTTGTGTGATATGTCTAATGCAATAGACATGTGTTGAAGGAGGATTCGACCAACCATTATCAGGATCATTGTATGCACTCACAATCGATGGATGTCTATCTGAAATCAAATAAAGGTTGGATTGAGGAGCAACGTGTAATCGGAGATTCTTCAGAAAGAAATTTCACGCACCACTTGTCTCACCTTCAACTAGAGCGAAGGCAAACGGAAAAAAATTATTGTTGCCATCTTGTGTCACTGCCATGAGTAATGTTCCTTTATACTTTCCGTATAACCAAGTTCCATCAATCTGTATAATAGGTTTGCAAAATGCAAAACCATTGATGCATGATTCATACACCCAGAACAATCGATGAAATATTCCATTTTCACTGACACGAGTTCTGTCTGAGGTAAATGTCGGGAGTGTCTCTAAAATTATAACAGTTCCCGGAGCATAATATTTGAGTGCCACCAAAAATCATGGAAGTTCTTTGTACGATTCCTCCCAATTACCCTACACAAGTTTAAATGCCTTAGTCCTCCCGATCCATGCCTTCCTGTAAGAGGGAGTATAATTGAATCTTGTAGAAATATGAGAAATAATTGTACTCACCTTTAATGATGGATCCTTGCTAATAAGAGGCAAGATTTCTAGACATATTAGTTGAGAACTAAGTTTCCGATGATCCTTCGTCAGAACGGTGGTGATGCAAGTGTGGAGTGGATCAATGGTACATATTTCCCATGAATCACTTATGTTCCTGTAAGATGCAGTTAATCGAAAAGGTAAAATTGGTTTTTGACGACATAAAATAATGTACCTTTCTGAATTATTTCGATCTATACTGAAGCCAACTAAAATTTCCATGTGGTATTTTTTGATAGCTCTAAGACACTCTTCTTTTGTACGAAATTTGTCTCCAACTTTCAAGGTCCTTTCTGTCTGCATATAAGGATTATGAAAGATATCTGAGGCTGCTTCATCTTCCCCCAAATTCAAGTTCGTCATGTGAAACGGAGGGTCATACGCATGACTCATATGTAGAGGTTCATGCTCTTGATCTACATATTTTATACAACGCTTTCAATAGGTTAATTAAGTTTATTATTAATATTAGTTTAACACTTTTTTCTCTACAGTTTGTATGGAGGCTGTATAAGGATCTCGACCATGAGATTAATCCAGCTGATGCTGAAGTCTGGACTGTAAAAATAGCACTCATCAGGTTCACTACTGTGGAGATGCACCACAGTGATCGTGTGAAGCTACAGTTCGGCATGCAACAGGGTATCTCAGACCCCCTTACAAGTTTGGGACAATGGCATTTATTCAGAGTTGACGACCAATAGGGATTTAATAATTTGAGAGACTTCGCTAAAAATCAATGTCGTCAATGGGGGCATCGATGTGAATTGGTCCTAAGGGAGCCGGTATTGCAAGATGACTTAAAATTGACTCTCCAATATTTGAGATGGTACACGTCAGTTTCACCAAATTTGTTTCTATCTCAAGAGACATATTTGACCGACCCACGCCAAAGAGTTGCATCATACGTCCAACAACAACCTCAACAACCAACCCCGCAACAATACCAAACCCAACAACCAACCCTTCAACAATACCAAACCCAATAACAATGTCAACCCACTCAAACCCAACAACCATACACCACCACATCCCACCAAAATCGTCATCAATTTATGCCACACACACAAACACAATACCAAGAGAATGACCCGATCCACCACCAACAATATGCACCCTCTTCATCCTACCACAACACCCAAGACACATATGATACATCTCCTTCCTACCATACCACCCAACCTACATACAATCAAACATCACATCATCGAAGTACCCAACCATCATACAAATTTCATACACCACAAGAACCGTTGCTTCGTTTCCAACACGATTCAACATCCCAATACTATCAATCACCCCGCCCACACATATCCCAACCAACAAGATCAAACTTCAACAACACGGGCACCGGTCTCTTTGGAAGCACGACACAGTGGGACTAAATGATCGATGAGTTGTATGATCCTGATGTATCAGGACTATCACATCAAGCACCTCATAATCAAACGAGTCAGAACAGACCCCAAACACTTCAAGGAAATCAACAGAGAGGAGTGAGACAAGGTGAGGCAAAGGCGGAGCCGTTTATGTCATACTGTGACCCACTTAGATTGAGGAGACGTCCACAAAAAAATATATCCATGCATTGTGTAATATAAAATATTAATATAAAATATTTTTAGTTACTTTTATTTTCATTTAAAAAAATTAATAAATACAACTATCAAACCATATTAGATGGCGCCTCCTCTCTAATATTGCATGCATGCGCCATACTACATGACTTTACAGAGGAGGATAAGACATGCAGTGTAATGTCTCTTCTCTAATTTGTTTGCATGCGTCACATAGAGTGGCGCCTCTTTTGCGTGATAAATTTTTTTATTTAAAAAATGGTTTTTAAAAAATGTGATTATTTGAAGAAAAGAAAAAACATGAATATTTTAATATGAAGTAACTTGACCTCCGGTTTATTAAATAATACTAACAAGGAGACAAAAAAGAACAAATTCCGTGTATAAGATTTTATATTATAATTTGATACAGATAGCAGCCCATTAGAACAATGAAGTTTTGTTAAACAATTGAAAAGTCTCGTCATAATTTTATTTAAAATTGACTATATATTATGTAATCACATGGGCTAAACTAGAGGGAAACAACGGAAGATGGAGAGAGAAATATAACTTGAGAAAAATGTGGAAAAAAAGTAGTGTCCATGTGGGGTACAGAAAGAAATCACTAGTTGTCCTTATTTTCTAGCCTCACCGTCCTGAGATTAATTAGATTAATTACATCCGAGAGCATATAAGATAAGAGATTCTTACAATATAATTAGATATTTTGAATTTGAACTTAGCCTTTTTTTTAATATGAAAAAAATCTATATTTTAAAAATTGAATTAGAGAAAGAATATGTAGGTTAAAATTTAATCGATTCAACCGATTAAATCGTAGTTGAATTATATATTAAATTTAAATTAAGAAAATAAATAAATTTATTATTAGATATCTTAATAAAATTAATTTATATTATAATTTATAAAATAAATTTTTCAAATAAATACGATACTTATAAAGAAGCTTAAAAAAGAAAAAGAATGTAATGTAAGACTTAATAATAAATTAGAAAATTAGTTAAAGAGTAATATTTATATAGTTTTTCTAATTGCTTAACTCAAAATCACAAGTTCTTCATCAGTATAATTTTTCACATCTTTTTCAAGATCAACATCAGATACTCGTGTCCACAAATATTACATTATTTTTTCTCTTTCTATTTGCATTTACATTGTCTTGTGTCTTTCAATTTTATTCTTTATTTTCTATCTATACAATTTTAAATTTGTACTATAATTTATTTTTTAGATTTAAACAAAGAAATAAAATGAAGTAAAATATTAAAAAAATTATCTTTGTTTTTTTAACTGTTTTGTTCACTAAAACCGGTCTCGATTTTATGGTTATTTTGGTTTTTCGTGATTGAAGCAATTTTATCCCAATATTTTAGACCTAACCGTTTATTGGTCCAAACCGAATCAGATTAAACAACAGTTCAACGTTGAACCGGTTCAACCGACCGGTCCGGTTTTTAAAACATTGAAAAAAATCTTTCATTCATGAAAAGGAAACAGGAGCAAGAGAAACAACGGTTTCCACAATCGAGAAACCTCCTATCCAAGTTTTAGATTCATATAAATTGTCCAGCTCCACTAAACTATGAGCATCTAAAGTAAATTCTCTATTTAAAAACGTAATGGTGTCAACCTTAAATTTACTAAGATAAAACCTATAATCAGCCGCTATAGAATCAAGAACTGCATCAACAACGATAGAATTAATACAGTTAATTATCATTTGCGCATCTGCTTGTATGAGAATTCTTTTCAACTTGAGGGCAAGAGCAATCTTGAGGCACCATCTATTAGCAAGCGTCTCGGCCAAATTAGGAGCCACTGATATATGTTCTTTCTTGCTAGCTGCCATCAGAATTTCAGACTCGTGGTTTTTGAAAACACAACCAAAATATATCGAAGCATCCGAAAAAACTCCCGCATAAACCTGAGCAATAGTGACATTATGAGGCACCGCATCCGCGTAATAACTCTTAGGCAAGCCTTTCTTGGCACCAACTTCAGGATTCCTAGTGTTGAATTTATTAACACTGAAAAGAGCATCTTCCGCCACCCGAACCAGAGAGATAACTTGTTGTTGATACAGCAGGAAGTTGCGCATGTTCCATGTCTTGTGGATAGTATTAACACACAATAATTGGGTACTCGTGAAATCACCACAAACCAATATATCCAACAGCCAATCAGTAAGCTCAATGTTACAAGGAATGGGATAACCAAGAATGGAAGAAAAAATGACTTGTCTAGCATACAGACATTTCGTGAATAAATGATGGGCGGTCTTAGTGCCAGAAGAGCAAAAATAACAAGAAACATCTATTGTTGCAGTAAACCAGCAAGCAAAAGTAAGTATTTTTGTTTTATCGTCTCCACATAGATTAGTGTGATATCAATGTCGTTCAACAATTGCGTTGTTTTTAAGCTTATGGTTGCAAGATTATTTGAAAGGAAAGTTACAGAATGTGAAAACGGACAAAAGATAAATAAATTTTCAAAGATGTGAGAACTTTTGTCAGGATTGAATTTTATCTACCGAGAGAGTATGATATATTACTAAACAGTTGTACACAATCTAAATAATCATCAATATCATCACATATCGCTAACAAAAGAGTTTATGCCAAAACTCTTATGAGATTAGTTATCAACCCCAATCATGTTTAACCGGTTTTACGGGTTCTACCGTATTGTTTAATCGAAGATGTCTTTACTCATTAAATAATATAATGCATTACGAGCCGATACTTTCGATGAATGTTAGCCTAAATCTATGTCTAGAGTTTAGAATCTAACAAATGTTCATCTTAGTTCGAGCTCAAACCATATTTTTCAATAACAATCCAAACTGATTAAGATAAAGTTTAAAACAAAGATAACATCAATATAGATTTCAAGAATAGATTGTATACAACACCATGTTCAATAAAAATACATACTAATACGATAAACTACATTCAATACAACATGAAAATGAATTAACTACACATGGAAACTAAATACAAAGAGAAGAATGAAGAAGAACAAACATCTACCGCGATGTCTTGCCGATTGATGAAAACCCCACTCCAATTCTTCAAGATGCACCCTTCTCTTGTTGTTTTCCAAGGATCTTGCACTCCCAAAATGGTTTTAGGTCTGCAAACCCTAAAAACCCAAAAGTTATTTACAAAATCTATTTTTACACTATATATACAAATTATGTACAGACAAATTCGCCCGGCGAAAATTCACTTTCCACACACATCAACCTATGCAAAACACACAGACAGGCACAAAATATCTGAATTCGCCCAACGAACAGAAGTTTCGCTCGACGAATTACTCGCCACCAGCTCGCCCAATGAACAAGCCCACAATTGCTTTTGGAAAGCTACTGGAATTCATCAGGTGTGGCTCGCTCCTGGCTCGCCCAGTGACTCAGAGCAAAGAATTCGCTCCTTGCTCGCCCCAGCTTCGCCCAACGAAATTTCCAGGACAAAAGATCTTTGCCTTGCTTACCTCTTTGCTATGTTCATTTTATTCTATTACTTATGTCTTCCTATTCTAAGCTTGATCCACCACTTTCTGCATAACAAACACAAATAAAAGATTCCACTACTAAATACTAAAAACAATAAATTCTAGCAAAATTTGAGGAAAACAGTAATTGAAAACACAAAACATGGTTGAAAAGTGCCAAGTTTTAAAGTATAATTTTACACACATTTGACACTCATCAAACTCTCCCCAACTTAAAACTTTGTTTGTCCTTAAATAAGAATTTCACCAACTTAAAGAAACAAAAGCAACATCCAAAGTATTTCATGATCAACAAGCTTATGCATGGTTCAAAATATTTAAAGTATAAGTAAAGTCATACTTACCACTATACTACAACTACACCATGATTATGAAACAAATTCTAAACACAAAAGTCATGTCAAACATTCTAAAATAACACATGCTCAATCATGAATCATACCTAGCACACAAATTCATCAAGGGATGAAGAAAAACATGAGAGACTTAACTCACACCCAACAATATTGCTAACAACAGATTAAATTATGCATTCATCTAAAAAACTCGTATTGAAAGCATAAAAGAACATATCACAAAGGACTTTCAAGGGTTGTAATGAGGTTTGGGTTACAAACAAGGGTCATATCTAAAGGTAGTTGGAAAAAAATTTCCTAATGCTATGAGAGCATTCACTTCTCAAATTTTCAAGCATACACAACTTTATTTTACCCTTTTTAAATATTACACTCTTGAACTCAAATGTTGACATACAATGCTTGCCAATTTTATTATCTTTCAAAGCTTTTCTTTTTTATTTTATTTTATTTTTATTTTTCAACCATTTTCTTATTCAAAACTTAGTAACCAACCTTTTTCTCCCCAACTTGAATACAACCACACATTATAACAAGAATGCTCCCAAACTTTATAAGGCGAGGAAAAAATTCCAACACAATTTATGGTTGATGGTTCAAGAAACAAAGTAAAAATTCATTCAAAACTCAATGGTGGACTAATTACTCGTGCACAAGTATCATGGTTCCACTATAAAATAGGTCCTGACAAAAAGGCTCAAAGGGGTTAACGAATTTTCACTTACTCACAAGGTAGGTTAATTTATTTGGTCAATTGGTTGTGCTCAATATCAAAAAATGCCTTGATCATTTTCACGCTTTCAAACAATTCAACTCAAATGCAAGATTAAACATAATAAAACCTAGCTAAAACAAGAATTATTGGTCTCCCGGTGCATATAGTGAACAATGGAAAGCTTCCTCACAATTGGGGTATGACATAAAGTGATTCAATCATGAAACATGTAATGTAAAAGAATGGGTGACATGATATTTGTAAATATTATAAGTTTCATGTTCATGCTATGGTTTAGAAAGCAATAAACATGTACGTTGACCATGTACCAACTTTTCTAGCTTTTATCATTACCACAACATTTGCAAGTTGATACATTCAAACTTGGAATACTTACTAGTTTCATCCTCAAGTCAATAAAAAACAAGCTATGAGAACAAACTCAATTTTTTTCTCTAAAATTCTTGAAATTAAACTAAACTACTAGACTTTAAATTAAATTAAACTACTATAATTTCAAATTGGTTTACCTCCTGTCATGGTGAAAAATCGGAGACCAAGCTATTGAGAAACTTGACTCGCAAAAACAAGAGTTCACCACCGAACTCTATTATTTCTAAGGGAAAGGGGAAAAGATCGAACAAAACCCACAATAAACATGCAAAGCAAGAAGCAAGACTACAAGTAAAGCAACAAGAAAAGCAATAAAGAGAGATCTAAGGCACGAGGTTGGTTATATAAAGGGAAGGTATTAGTATCCTATGTATCTATAATACTCTACAGGAACCTCTTGTAATATCTGTGTTTTTGGCTAAAGGGTTTGTTTGCATGAAAAGAGTGTGAAGGTAAGAAGAGAAATGTTTTTTTATTATTTTTTATTTAGAAAGGCGTGTAGTCTTATGCCTTTGTACCAATGAAGGATCAAAACCTCACAGTTCTTCTAAAAAAAGAACAAAATTGTTTGTTGGCTGATTTAAGAAGAAGAGACAAGTTGTCATCTTAAGGATAATACTCGACTATTCCACCATACAAATGAGAAAGATGGATCTTTGTATGACAATGAGCGAAGGGCTCCAACTTGGATATATAATCAACAAGTATGTCACTAACTCTCTCATATGGAAAAGTATCAACATCACTTCAATCAATATAGTAGGGATAGGATAACTATATCTCAACTATGGAGATGCCTCATGTCTAATATTTGTGAAAAGATTTTAAAAGAAAAAGCCAAAGTGGCAAAATGATTGAATGAGTTTTGTATTTTTTTAGTCTTATGAAAAGAATTTGATATGCTTAAGATGTCTTAGCATTTATTAAAGAAAATAAAATTTTGAAAATGCAATGACGAAAGTCAAAGTTTTTATTGAAAGAAGTTCAAGTTTGAAAAGATTAGGGTTTAGGGACCTAATGTGGAAACAAAGTAAAGAGAGCAACAAAACACACAAGAGGAAATCATATGACCATAATCAACATAAATATCCCTTTCCGTAGGTTTAATAACAAGCATCAACAAATAGTACATGGCAAGGTGATCAAATATTAATCATCAAAAATCAAGACCTAATCAAAAGTATGACATTTAAAGATCAAGCATCATGATTTTTTTTTTCAAAAAAATTAACAAGAAAAGAAATTCACAAGGAATAAACTCAAACAAAATCAATAAAATCTAAAATAAAACAAAGAAATAATTAAACTAATGAACTTAGAACTAACTAATTAATTGGAATTAACAAATTAGCTAATTAACTAAAACATAAGACAAAATTAATATAAGAATAAAAACAAAGTAGAAAACAATAAGATGACGAGTGATTTGAATTTTTTTTATGAAATGGATTTTAAAGAAATGGAATAAAAACTAAAGATATTTTTTTGTGATTTTTTTTATAAAAGAAATCCTAATCCCTAATAAAAAGTTACTTATTAACAAATTGTAAAAGTAAAATAAAACAAATAAAAGAAATAAACATAAAAATAAAAGAAACAAAAGAAAAAGGGATATCAATCTGTAAATAGGGGGTGTGTTGAAGTAGAACTCGGACTGGGCTTAAGCTGGAAGCAGATGGGGCGGATTGGGCTTAGGTTGCAAGGCTGTTTACCGTGAAAATTAGTAAACAAGCGCTAGTCCTCTAAAAACAACAAAAAAGTCCTTAGTTACTTACAGGATCGACTAGATTGATCCTAGGACACGTGTTCTTATTTAAACTTTGTTATTTGAAACAAGGAATACTTTGACAGTATTCATAGTTCTTTAATAATATTGGTTTCGATCTAAATGAGTCTTCAAAGTAAATTTACAAAAAAACTTGTAAAGAAAGTACAGTAAAGGCAGTTGAAAGTCTATTGTGGTTCATGCACCTCCTATTATGCATACAATCCCTGTTATTAACAATCAAGTTTATCATGCTGATGCTGATCCAAGTGAAAGCTTTGGGATTCATGACCGTATAGATGATTTCCAAGACCGGTTCTTGGAAATGCAGAAAGAAATGAAGGTTCTTATGGGGAAAGAGCTATTTGGAAAGAATGTCAGTGGCCTTTTCCTTGTTCCCAATGTCCGAGAACCTGCTAAGTTCAAGGTTCCCAAATTTAAAAAGTACAAGGGCAATTCTTGTCCTCAAGCTCATTTGGTGATGTATTTTCAGAAAATGTCTACTCACACGGATGATCAAACGCTTGCTGATTCATTAATTCCAAGATAGTCTAATCGGGGCTACTCTAAAATGGCATATGGGTTCACTCAGTTCTACAAGGAGGGATAATAGAAAAAGTCTATTTTAATAGAGAAATTGGATAATGAGGGAATAAAAAATTGCATAGTTAGCCGTAAATTTAGGTTAACACTCATGAAGGATAAGGGCACCTCAAGTCATAGATTCATCTAACCTATCCAATACACTCTTAACCCCTCCTAAAACCACTTCATCCTCTCTAGAATTTAATCTTATCACATCTTCATCTACTATCAGTCCAACTCCTAGTGACAAATCCTTTCTTTTAAACCTTCCACCTCGACCATCATTCTCCCAAACGACATCTATCTGTGAAACCTTATTTCCACCAACCACTTTAACACCTAGATCCACCTTATCCCTAATTTCATTGGCTTTCTCATTTGCCGCTATAACTTCTATCTCCACACTTCAAAAAATAACCACCATCCGTTCAGAAATTCCACTAATTACAATCACACCCCTTTCATCCTATGAAACAATTTCTACTAAAATCATTTCCACTTTTGTCAATCAATCTCTTGAAGTCATTATTTCAGATCTTCTTACCACTTTAATTAATCCTCTCTCACCCACCATATCCATTTCAACAACCAACCTCTTTGTACACTCTGACCATACATCACCTAATCCAGATAATGATCTCACTATTACCAACAAAACATCAAACTCTAAAGAAAATCCTTCTGATGTGACTAACTCTGATGATGATAACTCTCTTAACTACTGGATCTCTGACCTTCCTAACCTTAATCTTTATTTATGTTATTGGTGTTTTTTGTGAAATCAAGGAAGTTCTGTGTTTTTTTATATTATTGTTAGAATTTTAACAATAGTGAAAACATATCATGGGGTGTGAGGGGACTAGATGTACCATTTGTTGATAAGGAGAACTACTACATATCATTGTATTGTTTATTTTTCTACATTTAAATTTTGCACTTTACTTCATAAGTACATCAACATTTTTTTGGAAAAATAAGAACATAAGAACGTCTCTAAAATAACCAAAAAAGACTTAAAATTTAATTCACCATCCTCTTAGATTGCACTCTCTACTTACAAGACAAACAACTCAAGTTAAGGAAACAAATTAAATCAGATACATATCTTCATTATAATGCGGTATGAACCTCTTGCTAATATCCATCATCAATTTATTTTATTCCTCATTCATTGTATAATTGTTTATTTTCTTTTTATTGTAATTATTAGTCATAATTATCTTTCCTTGCCTTAGGCCATTGGTCAAAAAACAAAAACAGCCACATAAAAATATTGTGGCTTCCCAAGTTTCTTAAGAGAAACTTTTGATATATTTTGAAATGAGATCATCGATGAGGGTGGAGAAGGTGCCTATAATCAAGATCTTGTCTACAAATACCAAGGTATAAAGCGTAATGTTTTGGTGTTGGTAGATGAAGAGTGAGTGGTCCCATTTACTCGAGGCAAAGCCAAATTGAAGACGGGCATGATGTAACTTCTCATACCAAGCCCTAGGGGATTGTTTAAGTCCATAAATAGCCTTATGTAGTTTGAACACAAGTGTGGTAACATTGGTCACAAACTCTGAAGGTTGTTGCATGTACACTTCCTCTTGAAGATCACCATTTAAGAAGGCATCATATACTATAAATTTGTTGAATGCTAATTAGCTAGTGTGATACGGTGGGAGAACTGACTTGGGATTTTGTGTTTGGTGTTCGCAAATGTTTCGGTTTAGCAAGAGTCACCACCGACTTTTTATTTTTATCCTAAGGAAAGGTCAAAAAGCACAGGAAAGACCTTTGATATGTTTTCTTGGGTTCGGGGAGTAGATTATAGAAAGGGAAGGTATTAGCACCCTTTCTATCCATGGTTATCCATGGGCTCTTAGTTACTTGCTTAGATCACTTGCTTTGTATTTCTATTGTTTGAAATGGTGCTTTTCAATTGTTTGAAATGGTGCTTTGTGTGTGATTTTGGAAAATGTTTTGAAAAGAGGCCATCGTTGTGGCAACCTTTGTAATGATTCTTGTTTGAATGTATAAAAAGGTGTTTTTGTCTTTTGAAAGGTTTTCAATTTTTGAAAGTAGGGTTTTGAAATTGTGTTGTGGAGTGTGTTTTGAAAAGTAGCAAGTATGTTTTTGCAAGCTTGATCAAGTAGCTAAGAGCTATCTACCCTATTTTACTCAAAGATCTTTCTTATGTTTTTAACCCTTTTAACAGTGTTGTTCCACCATTATATTTGGTGGACAACCTTGTGTTAGGATGTTAACGGGACAGGCGCGGGTCATCGTATAGACCATGATAGCAATAGTGTCAAGTATCTTTGGCAATTTTCTTGAGGGAATTGATCATTTTGTTTAGGCAACTCAGATAGCGTCATCGAGGGACTATGATCTTTTTGATTGTTTTTATTTTGCCAAAGTACTCAACATGCAACCATGGCCCATTTTTGAAGGCAACAAGTGGATGAAACCCTAGGGGTACAAGTGTGCATTGTGTTTGTTTTTCATGCATATTTATCTTGGATCAGGTCAAACTAATTGTTGATTTTATTTGCATACAAACCCTAGGTCTAAGCATGGCATAATTGAAAGCTTTTAAATGTACGAGAATTTAAATGCTACACTATTACAACATGATATAGGGAGGGGGTACAAAATTGAATTGGGAGATATTTTGACAAGAAAATAAATTCTAAGTTATTACAACCATATCGAATGTATAAGATACAATATTTAAATGTACAATAATTGAAATAAACACAATAAATAAATGTAAATAAAATGTATTATGCCAAAATGTTTTTAGTATGTAAAAAGTATTTTTTCAATGTGAAGTGTATATAAATAAAAATGTCAATTTTAATTATTTTCTATTTAGGGCTAAAAACCCTAATTCCTAATAAATAATATTATATGCAATAATATACTAATTTATACAAAAATAAAAGTATATTATAAAAATGATATTTTTGGTCCAAAATAATAATAAAAAGGAAAATGTAATATTTTTTGTATTTTTTTGTTCTAATTATTTAGGAATATATATGTATAAAATATTTACAAAAATATTTACCAAATAAAATATATTCAAGAAAATATTTTACAAAAATAAAATATATTCAAGAAAATATTTTAATGTGAACAAAATTAAGAAATAAAAAAAAATAAAAGTATTATTTGCATCATTTTTAAATTTAAACAAAATAATATAAAAACATATAAAATGTTTTAATGCTAGTAATAATAAAAATAAATACCAAATAAATGTAAAAAATTATAAAAATATTTTTGGATCATTTTTTATATTTGAAAATAAAATATTAAAGTCAAAAAAGAAAACAAAAATGCAAAAATATCAAAATATAAGAAAATGGGCCATGGGGTGTGAAACTGAAAGTGGGGGGTGCCAAAACTAGGAAGTAGCCAGGCCCAGCCCAGCTACTTCATCTTCTTCCTCTGTCCAACAGAATTTGAAAAAATGCGCGCTAGCTACCCTAACCTGTATCTCCTGATTCTTTGATCTTTTGACAAAACTCAAAACATGAAACTTGTAGAGCATCAAATAACGAATCTAACCATATAAAAAACCTTGATTAACTCTCAAAGACCAGAGAGAATTTCTCTGGCCCTAATTTCTAACCTAGTTTTTTCGGAAAGTTCATGAGTGAAATTCTCTCAGCACGATTAATGTAAATGAAAACTAAGCATATGTATGGCTTCAGGGCTATGAGTACAGCATTTTTCATTCACAAACCTAAGCCTAACCATTCCTAAATAGGGAGATAGAAGTCCATGAAATACCTGTTTCAGTTGACTTCGAGCTGGACAATGCAGCAACCTTCAATGGTGATTGAGCTTCTGTTGAGCTTGCCTGAGGTCCAAGGAAGTTTCTCCAATGCTTGGCTTGCTTTAAAACAACTTGAATCGTGCTATAGAACTCAACCTGCAGAGCTTTGAAATGAAAATGGAAAAGTGTGTTAGAGGTGTTACAGCTTGCAATGGGGGCCTGGGATAGTTTAGGTGAGTTGATTGGAAGGTGTTAGAACTATCTTGGGACAAAACGCACGATGGAATTTTGTTGTGGCTTGCAAAATGCAGAACCTGCCCTGTTTTGCAGAAAAACTGTGATTCTGAGTATGAGGAGGTATGAGTGATGAAAGGGTCATGCGTTAGGCTTATTGGGATGTATGGAACTTGTTCACAAAATTCTTGTAAGCTTGTGTTAACAGATATGAGAGATTGCTTGTGTTTTGCAAGTTTTCTTCACTTGAAGTTCAAATGTGGAAGTGAAGTTACAGGCTTGTATAGGCTGTCAAATATGCTTGCATACATTGCTCTTGGCCCCTCTGATTTGTGGATTTGTTTTTCTGCAAGAGATCTTGGACCAATGCTCAAGGATTGTTGGTTTGACATAAAGCATACTTAAGCAAAAATGGAAACTTGCTTTTTTCTACTTAAGGCTTAATCTTGTGTATAATGACCAAATGAACAAAACAAAGGCTTAGACTGATGGGTTGGCATTAAATTATGGAGTGAAAATTGGTTTTGAGGCCTGTAATGTCAAACCAAGCTAGCTAGATCAGAATTGCAAGTTGTTATGAACATGTATTGGCCATGGACAAAGGTGAGTTTTTGCCAACTTCAAGAATTCGATTCTCTCTAACCACAAGGGTGTTTGAGGAGTTCTTGGACAATTTGGAAAGCTTGGAACATGTACTACAATCCATATTTGCAATGAAACTTTAAAATCCAAGTGGAACTATGTGAAAAATGGCCAAGAAGATGGGCCAAAATCCTGCCTAGATTAGGGCAAATTTTCTCTAAGTTAAAAGTTTTAGGTACCCTTATTCCAAAAATCATAACTTGAGATACAAGATTCTTTTGAGGAAACTTTATGAATCAAAGTTGTAGACTTTGTGATGGACTACAACTTTCATGTTGCAAGTTTTATTTGAATCCATTTGCATCTTGGTGAAAAAATGGGACAAAGTTAGGAAAAAATAAGAAAATTTCATAACTTAGAAAAATTCTAAGTTATGAAAATTTTCCATTTTAAACCCTAATTTGCATTTTTGGGTTTCTTGATGAACAAGTTTCATAATTTTACATGTCTTGATGAAAAATGACCCTTGGCACTTGTTTTTAACCAAAAAGTCAAAGTTTGACTTTTCAGTATACAGTCAAATTTTGATCAGTTGATTGAAAAATTCATCTGTCAATCCTATACATTTGAGATCTTTTGAACTTGTTGAATGGGTCAAGACAATGTCATTGAGTCCTTGAGTCCATGGTTGATCTTGGTTTGCCATTGCTAGGTCAAACAGTTAAAAATTGCCTTTGTACAGTCAAAACTCTAAAAATGACCATTTTGCCCTTTTGGTGATCTGATCAAATTTATTGTGGAATTGTGATCCAAACTTGATCAAATGGTTCATATGAGTTCATAATGTTGATGTGGGTCAATTTTCATGAGGTTTGACTGTCAATTGGTCACAATTGACTTTTTCCCCAATACAGTTGATTTCTAGGTCAACTGTCCAATTGACTGGGTAAAGATTTGAATCAAGGCTTGAAACTTGGTATGGGCAAACTTGTGAATCCAACATGAAGCATGAAAGTCAATTTGGGTATTGTAGGTCAAAATATCCTTGTGCAAACTCAAACCCTAATTTGGGTTAACAGTGCAAGGAGGGGTCTTGAGCAGAGCAAACCCTAGCTTGATCCTGAATTCCAGGAGTCTTGTGATGAGAAAGTGTTGATGAAATGAGAGGGAAAATTTTGGGGTACAACAGTTGCCCCTGTTCAATCTTATTGAACCTGAAGAGTTAGATTGGCAAGTTTGCCTTTCGCGACTCGAAGGTAAAAGAGGATTGGACACTAGAGTGCCCATAAATTTGCACTCGTCAAAATGTAAGTTGAGGGAATGGGCTTAAAGATGCCATTTGGAGATGATAGAATCTTGTTGGAGATGGGCTTAAAGATGCCATCCAAGAACCTTTGTTGAATTGCAATGCTGTAGGCCAAAAGAATGAGTATCAAAATGGTATCCGTGTCTGGAATGCACTTGAACTGTATCTGGAGACTGAGTTTGTATGAGCAAAAGAATGGCGTCCGCGTATGGGGCGTATCTGAGCTGTAACTGTGTTTGAATGTTGAATGAATATCAAAATGACTGTTGTGTCTAGAGTGTATCTGTATTGTATCCGGGTAACAGAGAAATATCTGTGTATGAAGCAACTGTGTGCTGGGGATAAACTCTGAATGAGTGACAGAATGGCAACCGTGTCTGGAGCGTATATGGACTGTATCTGAAGTTGAGATCTGTATGAGTAGTAGAATGACTTCCGTGTCTAGAGTGTATTTGTACTGTAACTGGGATCTGAGTGAATGACAGAATGACTTCCATGGCGACTGCACTGAGGGAATCAAACTGCTGGTGTAAGGGTCAGAATGGCATTCGTGTCTGGAGCATATCTGAACTTGAGGTTGATAATTGAATCTGAATGAGAGATAGAATGGTCGCCGTGTCTGGAGCGTATCTAGTATGTATCGGATTGCTGAAGTCTGAATGAGTAGTAGAATGACCATCATGTATGGGGTGTATCTGTATTGTATTTGACTTGAAACTCCGAATGAGTAATAGAATGACCGCCGTATCTGGGGTGTATCCATACTGTATCTGAATAATTTTTAATGATAGTCT
The DNA here is from genome assembly GCA_948472305.1 of Vicia faba. Lineage (NCBI taxonomy): Eukaryota > Viridiplantae > Streptophyta > Magnoliopsida > Fabales > Fabaceae > Vicia > Vicia faba. The sequence goes on along the minus strand of OX451735.1, from coordinate 1,525,965,944 downwards.
TTTAATCTTATCCTGAAAAGGATAAAATGTTAGCTAAAACACAAAGTTATGTTGCATGATATGTATGATGCAATGAACTGTATTTCATCAATGTTTATGATATATGAATGTAATGGTTATGCATGTAAGCTGAGTAGTCGTCTTGTTGAGGAAGATAAAATCTGGATAGCTGGAGATAACGAAATCTTTGACTGCTGCCGGGGAAAATAAATCCTTGACCGATGTTGAGGATTTGAAGATGAGGAACCCTTGCTGACTGCCTGGGGAATAAGGGAAACTCTGAAAAATCTCTACTGGGGAGTTAAAACCTGGGAGACTTCTGCTGGAGAAATGAGACTGAGAATCTTCAATCTGCTGGGAAATAAATCTGCAGGGAAATGCTCACTGTTCTGGCTCCGCCGAGGATAGGATTTTCAGGGTTTTTGGACTCCACTGGGGATTTTGAAACTTGACTCTGATTGGGAATTTTGAAATTCAGCTCATCTAGGGAATCAAGTCTTTAGAAAGCATTTGCTCTGCTGAGGATCCTGAAGTTTAACTCCGCTGGGGAAATATACTCCAAATCTTAGCTTTGTCAAGGATCTGAATGATGTATCGTGGCGGATTTTTCTGGAATGGCACAAAGATATCTTCCTACACCTTCAACCTATCAGTAATCATCTTTTTTTTCAATTTCGTTTTATTTGTAAGCAGTGATTATATTCAAATGCATATGCATATTTAACAAAACATTGGACGTTTTCAAATATAACATAAGTGTAAAAAATAAAAGAAAGGCAATCAAATTTCTGCACTTTGAAGTGTATTTGTATTAACTTTTGTGAGTATCTTTGTACAAAGGAGACAGACATCCTAGTAAGAGAATGTTGTCGTAAAAATTAGGAAATTTTATACAAAAGAAAGATGGCTATGTGTAACAACTCCATGGGATTCCCATTCTGCTATATCCTTCACAACTCTGAATATCCTGTCCATTCACTACTTCGTCCGCCGATGACTAGGTTGATCAGAAGCTCGGAGCTTGTTGATGAAGAGATTGTTCAAAGTGATCCGACGAGACATAGACATACGCTTTAATTCCCTAACTTTTGCCTGGACCGCTCTTTCGGGTTTTCGATCCACCAGGAAACCCTTTTTTGCCCAAGTTGCCCTTTCGGGTTTTCAACTTGCCGGGTGTACAGATTTTTTTTGTTTTATCCCTAATTTTTGCCTGAATCACCCTTTCGGGTTTTCGGTTCACCGGGATGCCCATTTTTGCCCAAGTCGCCCTTTCGGGTTTTCAACTTGTCGGGTTGTTTTATGCGTAGTATCTTTTTACTATGTCTGCGTTCATAGGGTGCGGCAAGTCGTCACCGTCCATGGTGGTCAGAATCATTGCCCCACCAGAAAAGATGCTCTTGATCACAAATGGTCCTTCGTAAGTAGGAGTCCATTTGCCCCTGGGATCACTTTGCGGTAAGATGATTGTTGTACCCCAAAATTTCCCCTCTCATTTCATCAACATTTCCTCACCACAAGACCTCTAGAACTCAAGATCAAGTTAGGGTTTGCTCTGCTCAAGACTCTTCCTTGCACTGTTGACCCAAATTAAGGTTTGAGTTTGCACAAAGATGTTTTGACCTAAAAGGCCCAAGATGACTTTCATGCTTCATGTTGGACCCATAAGTTTATCCATACCAAGTTTCAAGCCTTGATTCCAATCTTTGCCCAGTCAATTGGACAATTGACCTAAAAATCAGTTGTATTGGGGAAAAAGTCAAATGTGGTCAATTGACAGTCAAACCTCATGATTTTTGACCCACATCAACATTATGAACTCATATGGACCATTTGATCAAGTTTGGATCACAATTCCACAAGAAATTTGATCAGATCACCAAAAGGGCAAAATGGTCATTTTTAGGGTTTTGACTGCACAAAGGCAATTTTTGACTGTTTGACCTGGCCAATGGAAAACCAAGCTCACATATGGACTCAAGGACTCAATTACATGGTCTTGACACATTCAATAAGTTCAAAAGATCCCAAATGCACAAGATTGACAGATGAATTTTCCAGTCAACTGATCAAAATTTGACTATATACTGAAAAGTCAAACTTTGACTTTTTGGTCAAAATCAAGTGCCAAGATTTATTTTTCATCAAGACATGTCAAATTATGAAACTTGTTCATCAAGAAACCAAAAATTACAAATTAGGGTTTGAAATGAAGAAATTTCATAACTTAGAAATTTTCTAAGTTATAAAATTTCCTAACTTTGTCCCATTGTTTCATCAAGATATATTTGGATTCAAACAAAACTCAAAACATGAAATTTATAGCCCATTTCAAAATCTACAACTTTTATTCACAAAGTTTCCTCAAAAGAAGCTTGTAGCTCAAGTTATGATTTTTTGAATAGGGGTGCAAAACATTCTTAACTTAGAATTTTTTTGACCTATTTTAGGCAAGATTTTTGCCCAACTTCATGGCCATTTTTCACATGCTTCCACTTGGAATTTCAACTTGCATTACCAAGATGGATTATAGTACACATTCCAAGCTTTCCAAATTATCCAAGAACTTCTCAAACACCCTTTTGGTTGGGGAGAATCGAATTTGTCAAGATGGGCAAAAGTCACTTTGTTCATGGCCAAATTCATGTACATAACATTGGCATTTTGGACTCAGCATGATCCAAACTAGATTACAGGCCTCTAATCCCATTCTCACTCAATAATTTAATGAAAAACCTTTGTGCCCTAGCATTATCTTGTTCATTAAGTCATTACACAAAGGATTAGTCTTAAAATGGAAAAAGCATTTTAGCCATTTTTGAAAAGGTGCACTTTATGTCAAAACACAAATCAAAGAGGTACAGGCCAGATCTTTTGGGCACAAGATTATGGACATATCCCACTGATCAAGAACCAAATTTGCAGCATGCTTGAGGGGCCTGTAGGAGCCTATAATCCAACTTGCATTTTGTTTGCTTAGATAAGAAGAAAGCTTGCATTTTGTACCATAACACACATTCCTGCAAGAACCAACTCAAGCAAACTTTGTGAGCACATTTGATATTCCCTAACTGGCCTAGAACACGAACCCTTGACCCTCAATACCTCCTCATCCATCAAAGCCCATTTTTTCTGCAAAACAGAGTCCCTGTTGCAGATTGACTTGGCCAGCATCATTCCATCGTGCATTTTCATCCAAACCAGTTCAAATACATTCCCTACCATTCATACAAACTATCCCAAGCCTTGGAAACAGACTGTAACACCCCTAACCAAGTTTGCCATTTTCATTTTTTCAGTTGTGCAGGTTGAGTTACATAGTTCGATTCAGTTAGTTTCAAAGCAAGCTAGAGGTTGGAAGAGCATCCTTGGACCTCAAGCAAGCTGTACAAGTCCTCAAACTTCATTGTAAGTGCCTCCATTGTTGTACACAACTCAAGCTGAACAGGTAAAAGTTTGAACTTCCATCTCTCTATCCAAGCATATCTAGGCTTAGGTTTGTGAAGAAAGTATGTCCTACTCATGGCCCTGAAGCTACCCATATCCTTACTTCTCATTTATATTGTGTGTGCTGCACGAATTTTGGACATGAACATTTGAAAAAAGCTAGGTCAGGAATTGGGGGAGGAGAAATTCTCTCTCATTTCTGAGAGTTAGAACGACTTCTTTATATGTTTAGAATCGTGACATGATGCTCTATAACATTGATGTTGTAAGTTTTTGTTGAAAGCCAAAGGATCAGGAGATAGCAGGGATGGAAGAAAACGCGCGTTTTTGTGTTTGAAACTGGCTGGAGGTTGAAGACAAGCCTCTTTGGGCTGGGCCTGATTTGTCTTTTCTGTTTACACCACCTTTTTACACCTACACCCCATTGGCCCATTGTGTGATTTTTAATCATTTTTTACTTTTTTATTTTTTCTCCTGACTTATTATTTTTTGTCAAAACATAAAAAATATTAAAAATATTTTTCCATACACTTTTGCATTTATTTTGAATTTATTTGTTTTTGTTTACACTTGTATATATAAATAAATATAATACTTTTATTTAAAACCTTAAAAATAATGTGAAAATATATACTTTTAGTTATTATTTTTATTTGCATTTTCTGAAAACATTTTCTAAAAAATATATTTTTTTTTGTAAATAATTAATATTTTTATTTTTTATGCATATTTAATATATTTAATACATAGTATAAATACTAATATATATTTATTAGAATATTTAGGATAAAAATATAAAAATAATACATTTTTTCTTTTATTAATATTTGACCTCAAAAATTACTTTTTTACAAATATACTTCTCTTTTATTTATTTTTGTGTATAGTTAATAAATATTGTATATAATAAATAATAAATACTTTTTATTTTAGAAAATTAGGGTTTTGCCCTAAAATGTGAAAATGTCCAAAATTAATTTTTTTTTTATTTTTTATAGGTCATATGAAAAATACTTTTTACATACACATAAAAACATTTTTGTGCATAATACATTTTACCTTTTTTACTTGTATTTATTCAATTATTGTATAATTAAAATAACTTGTATATTCAATTTGGATGTAATAGTTTAGATTTAAATTTCTTGCTAAATACCCCCATTTGAACATTTGTACCCCCATCCCCATAATTATGTTGTAATAATTTAGGACTTTAAATTCCGCATTTTAAAGCTTTCTAATTATGCCATGATAGACTTAGGGTTTGTATGCAAAAATCAAACAACAAATAGCTTGACCTAATTCACAGACAAAAAAGCATGAAAATGGATAACACCAATCACACTTGCACCCCTTAGGGTTACTCCACTTGTTGCCTTCAATAATGGGCCATGTTGCATGTTGGGTGTCTTTGGCAAAACAAAACAAATCAAATTATCATAGTCCCTCGATGACGCTTTCGAAAGTTGCCTAAAAATGATCAAGTCCCTTCAAGCAAATTTCCAAAGACACTTGGCACCATTGCATTCATGGTCTAAACTATGACCCGCGCCCGTCCCGTTAACATCCTAACACAAGATTGTCCACCAAATACAATGGTGGAACAATACTGTTAAAAGGGTTAAAACATAGGAAAGATCTTTGAGAAATTTAGGGTAGATAGCTCTTGGTTACTTGACCAATCTTGCAAAACAATCCTTGCCATTTTTCAAACACACATCACAACACACTTTCAAAACAACTTTCAAAAACATTGAAAACTTTTTAAAAGACAAATACACCTTTGTATACATTCAAACATGGATCATTACAAAGGTTGCCACAACAATGGCCTCTTTTCAAAATATTTTCAAACCCACACACAAAGCACCATTTCAAACAATTGAAAGCACCATTTCAAACAATTGAAAATGCAAGGCAAGTGATCTAAGCAAGTAACTAAGAGCCCATGGATAACCATGGATAGAAAGGGTGCTAATACCTTCCCTTTCTATAATCTACTCCCCGAACCCAAGAAAACATCTCAAAGGTTTTTTTGCTGTGCTTTTTAACCTTTCCTTAGGATAAAATAAAAAGTCGGTGGCGACTCTTGCTAAACCGAAACATTTGCAAAAACAAACGCAAAAACTCAAGTCAGTTCTCCCACCGCATCACAATGATCCGCTTGATTACAAGATCTCCGACTTGATATACCTGACGCCTGACTTTCTTGTTGAAAGCCTTGATCATCCGTTTTTGATACGTCTGACCATGGCAAACAGCGGTAAGTCGCTTCTCATCGATCAAATTAAGTTGATCAAGCCGGGTCTGAATCCAATCGTCTTCACTTAAACCAGCGTCCTTCATATTCCTTAAGGAAGGAATCTGAACTTCCATGGGTAGGACAACCTCCATGCCATACACCAAAGAAAATGGCGTTGCCCCTGTTGAAGTACGTGCCGTGGTACAATATCCATGCAGAGCAAATGGTAACATCTCATGCCAGTCTTTGTAGGTAACTGTCATTTTTTGAATGATCTTCTTGATATTTTTGTTCGCGGCTTCAACAACACCGTTCATCTTCGGCCGATAGGGAGATGAATTGTGATGATAAATCTTGAACTGTTCGCATAGAACGGTGATCATAGTATTGTTCAGATTTGTATTGTTGTCTGTGATGGTCCTGTCGGGGACACCATACCGGCATATGAGGTTCTGCTTGATGAAGCGGGCAACCACATTCTTTGTAACAGAGGCAAAGGAAGCTGCTTTGACCCACTTGGTAAAAATATCAATAGCCACTAGGATGAAGCGATGTCCATTGGATGCCGTGGGCTTGTTCTCTCCAATCATGTCAATGCCCCACATGGCGAATGGCCAAGGAGCTGTCAGAACATTAAGAGGAACAAGAGGAATATGTACTTTATCAGCGTAGACTTGGCACTTGTGGCAAGTACGGGAATGTTGGTGACAATCAGCTTCCATGGTAGACCAGTAGTAGCCAGCCCTTAGAATCTTCTTAGCCATCGTATGTTCGCTCAAATGGGTGCCAAATGTACCACTGTGTACTTCAGTCATGATCAACTCTGCTTCAGCTTTGTCCATACAACGAAGTAGAACACAATCATGGCTGCGCTTATAAAGGATGCCATTGCTTAGGAAGAACTTGGCAGCAAATCTCCTTAAGAACTTTTTGTCATTGACGGAAGCTCCTTCAGGGTATTCTCTAGTCTGGAGATACCTTTTGATTTCATGAAACCAGGGTTGTTCCACTACTTCTTCGGTATTAATCTCATGACAGTGCGCAGGTTCGTCCATTTGCTCGATGGTAATTTGGGGAGCCTCATTATCCCAGTTGAGTTTAAACATGGAAAACATTGTAGCCAGAGCATCTGCTAGCTGATTCTCTTCTCGCGGGAAATGTTCGAAAGTAATCTACTCGAAATGAGGCAACAATGTCAGGACATGTTCTTTTTATGGGATAAGATTAGGATGTTTGGTGTCCCACTCTCCTTTGACTTGACTGATAACCAAAGCTGAGTCCCCAAATACGACCAAAGATTTGATCCCCAGGTCTATAGCAGCCTTGAGACCAAAGATGCAAGCTTCATATTCGGCCATGTTGTTGGTACAGCTGAAACAAAGTCGGGCAGTGAAGGGTGTATGGCAACCTTCTGGAGAAATGAGTACCGCACCGATACCGTTGCCAAGTGAATTTGAAGCACCATCAAAGTACAGGGTCCATCGGGATCCTTGTTCAGGTCTGTCATACAGTCCGTTACCTTCGATGTTGTCCAAAGTCATGATGTCCTCGTCAAGGAAGTCGAATCTCATAGACTGATAATCTTCGACGGCTTGATGAGCTAGATGGTCAGCTAGTACACTCCCCTTTATAGCTCTTTGGGTAGTATAATGGATGTCATATTCTATCAGGATCATTTGCCATCTAGCAATTCTTCCAGATAAAGCAGGCTTCTCGAAGATATACTTGATCAGATCCATCTTGGAAATCAGCAAAGTGGTATGAGTCAACATATCATGCCTTAGCCGGCGAGCATCCCATACCAAAGCGCATCAAGTTTTCTCGAGCAGTGAGTAGAGAGTCTCACAGTCGGTAAACTTTTTGCTAAGGTAATAAATGGCATGCTCTTTTCGACCAGACTCGTCATGTTGGCCCAGCATGCACCCCATTGAGTTATCCAAAACAGTCAGATACATGATCAACAACCTTCCTTCGACGGGTGGCATCAGAATAGGAGGTTCTAGTAAGTACTCCTTGATCTTATCAAAAGCAATTTGACAATCATCGTTCCATTCAACTACCTGATCTTTCTTCAACAGTTTGAAAATTGGCTCACAGGTAGACGTTAGGTGAGAGATGAACTTGGCGATATAGTTCAAGCGTCCCAAGAATCCTCTAACCTCCTTTTCAGTGCGGGGGGCAGGCACATTTCTTGTATAGCTTTTACTTTAGCTGGATCAACCTCAATGCCCTTGTTGCTGACAATAAATCCCAAAAGTTTACCAGACCTGACTCCAAAAGTGCACTTGCTTGGGTTCAGTCTGAGCTTATACTCCTTCAACCTGGCAAACAACTTTTGCAAATGTTCAAGGTGTTCTTCTTCTGTCTGTGATCGAGCTATCATGTCGTCTACGTAAACTTCTATCTCATGATGTATCATATCATGAAACAAAGCTACCATGGCGCGTTGATAGGTTACCCCTGCGTTCTTCAGTCCGAACGGCATCACTTTGTAGCAGAAGGTACCCCATTGCGTGACAAAGGTAGTTTTCTCCATGTCCTCGGGGGCCATTTTAATCTGGTTGTAGCCCGAGAATCCGTCCATGAAGGAAAAAACCTTGTGTTGAGCTGTATTATCAACCAAGATGTCGATATGCGGTAGTGGAAAATCGTCTTTAGGGCTGGCCCTGTTCAAATCCCTATAGTCCACACACATTCTGACTTTGCCGTCCTTCTTAGGCACGGGCACGATGTTAGCAACCCATTGTGGATAGGTTGTAACAGCCAGAAAACCGGCATTGAATTGCTTCATTACTTCAGCCTTAATCTTCTCATACATGTCAGGCCTCATTCGGCGAACCTTTTGCTTGATCGGTGGACAATCTTCTCTTGTGGGGATACGATGAACCACGATATCGGTGTCTAGCCCTGGCATGTCTTCATAAGACCAAGCGAAGATTTCAACATATTTGTTCAACAACTGCACTAAGCGCTCCTTGACACTTGGTTCCAGGTTGGCACCCACTTTTACTTCCTTCCTGTCTTCCTCTGTCCCTATGTTGATGGTCTCTAGCAACTCTTCATGAGGCAAGATGGCCCTCTCTTCTTGTTGTAGAAGTCTGGCTAACTCTCCTAGCACTTCACAATCTTCATCAACTTCGTACTCAGCTTGATTGACCAAATCTTCAGAGTTATCGGAAGCTAAAGCAGAATAGTCACCCATGGAATCCATAGTGGATAGGTACCTGCATTTGTGAGTGTGTGTGTGTAAGGGATAGCCATCCTTAAACAAAAAATGCAAAAGGAAAGAAAATGAACACAACAGTTTATAGATGAAAAACGTCCAATGATTCACTAAAACATGGCATATGATTATGAAGAAAATCAAGCCCTTACAAATGGACCTACATGCCCCGGGCAAGGCATGAGGTGAAAAATAGTGTGTGGATTGTTTTAGTTATTACAGACCATAAAATTGGGAAATTGTTCAAAGATAAAATTACTGGTTGATAAAGGTGATAGGAACAAAATCCTTTGCTTCCCAATTGCTCAAAGCCCCTTCGACGGTCGGAAAGATCCAATCTTCAAAATGGATCTTCTCATCTTCATCTTCTACAACATTGATTCCATGGTGAGAAATCTTGACAGGTGGTCTTCCAATCTTAGAGCGACGCATAGCCTTTTGTCCTGCAACAGTAAAACCTAAACCAAACTTGTCCGTCTTATGGGGAAAGTCAGGAAAATGTCCCCATACTGTGCTCTTCCCCTCCTTAACCACAGCCTCCGCGTCCTTGAGAGATGCCATCCTAGCCACATGCTTGGGAATGATAGGTACCTCAACCATTGTCTTCACAACTGCTACCTCAAGAGAAACTTCCTCAAAATGTTGAAAAGGTGTTTCGATGAACTCGCCATATAACTCCACATATCGAAAGGAATTGAGATGACTGATCATGTACTCTTCCTCGCCGTGCACAGTTATGATTTTACCCTTAACATGATATTTTAGCATCTGATGCAAAGAGGAGGTAACTGCCTCGGCATAATGGATCCATGGTCTTCCTAGCAAACACGAGTATGACGGACGGATGTCCATTATGTAGAAGGTGGAGTTGAACACTTCGGTGCCTACCTTGATAGGAATATCAACCTCTCCATGAACCATTCTTTTGGAACCATCGAAAGCCCTAACGACGATGTTACTAGGTTTGAGGGTCAAACCTTCGCAATCCAAACGGTCTAAGGCCTTCTTTGGAAACACATTCAGGGAAGAGCCAGTATCAACCAAGACATGGGCGAGAGTGGTTCCTCGGCATTCAACTGAAACATGTAACGCATCATTGTGCTTCCTTCCTTTGGGAGTTAAGTCAGTATCAGAAAAGCCCAGGCCATTGTCAACAATAAGACTGACCACATAATCCTGAAATTGGTCAGCCGAAGTCTCTTGGGGAACATGTGTCGCCTTCAAGAATTTGATTAGGGCCTTGGCATGGGCCTCAGAACAGAGCAGAAGAGCCAACATTGAAATTTTAGAAGGGGTCTGCCCTAGTTGTTCTACAACGTCGTAGTCACTTTTTCTGATTATTTTTAGGATTTCATCCATTTCCTTCTGAGTGGTTTCGGAGATAACCACAACATGAGCCTTCGTCCTGACAGGCATTTCCAGTATCCCCTTACCCTTGTTGGTATTATCAGCAGATGGTCTTACCTCAGGAGTATCCACTTCTTCAATCACTGGGCCTTGCACAGAGGGCCCAACAGGTGTAGAAGCTTTTAAGGGTCCGAAAACTGCTCGAGGGGGAGCAATCTCCGGAGAAAAGATTCGGCCACTGCGGGTTATCTTGCTTGTACCCGCGATGTTCCCTATATCAGGGTCTTCTTCAGAAATCTCTTGGACTATTTCGATTTGTTTGATGTCGTGGTAGAAGATTTCTCCCCCATAGTTCCAAAGTATCATTTTGCTTGATTGGTACGGGACATGTCCCGGCATAGTGATCTTTAGAGGCACACATTCAGAGTTGGGTGTAATCCTGACAGGCCTTTTGCAAGCCTTGGGAGGATTGTCGGAAATGGTTATGATAGCAATATCGTTGGTTGAAGTATCACAAGTATCAGGAGTAATTGGATTGAAAGTGTTAACAGGGGTTTTCTGGAAAAGTATCTCTTGAGTATCCATCAGGCATTGGACACCCGACTTCAACATTGGACAATCACCTTGAATGTTCAAACAAAAATAACAGTCTTTACCACAACAAGGAAAAATCCCGGCCTTCAACAAATTTTCTTTAATCACAAGCAATGGGGTCAACAGATTGGCAACATCAGTAATATGGAGGTTTTCCGAAATGGCATGCACATTGTGGCCGTGCTTGGGCATTGGAGCAGATATAACATTGGGCTTTTCAGGAGCATCAAACTCAACCTCTTTGGCGTCAATTAAGTCTTGAATTTTGTTCTTAAGTGCCCAACAATTATTGGTATCGTGTCCAGCACTGTCGGAATGGTAAGCACACTTAGCATTAGAGTGATAGTATGGAGAGGAGGTGTTAGGGTTTTTTGGCGCCTCTTTCAAACTAGTCAGATTCAGCTTCAACAAATGGGGAAGAACCTGTGCGGGCATCATGTTGATGCAGGTGAAATGTCGTTGTGACCGTTCTACCCGTTGTTGATTAGGTCTCGACTGATTGTTACGAGGTTGATCATTTGACGAATTCCGAATCATCACGACCCCTCCAGTCGGTCGGTGCTCAGTTCTTCCCAATCCCTTCTGAGAATACACAACATATGCTTCTCTCTTGGCTAGAAAAGGTTTTTTAACAACTGTGGATGTGGAGGCATCCTTTTGAATCTTTCCACTTTTAATACCGGCTTCCACCCTTTCGCCGGTCAAAATCAGTTCAGTAAATCCCGCAGAAGAGCTCCCGATTATATGGTTGAAGAAGGGGCCAGACAGGGTCCCCAGAAACATGTCAACTAATTCCCTATCTGATAGCAGTGGCTGCACCCTTCCATCCAGATCATGCCACTTCTGGGCGTACTCCTTAAACCCTTCATTTGAAGCCATCCCCATACTTTGTAATTGAGTACGAGTGTGCGCCAAATTAGCATTGTACTGATACTGACAATAAAAAGCAGCTGCCAAGTCTTCCCAATTGTGAACCTCTGATCTCTTGAGCTGATAAAACCAGTCTAACTGAGTGCCAGACAAGCTGTCTTGGAATAAGTGTACCCAAAGGTCTTTATCGGATGAATGAGGTTGGATCTTTCTAACATACAATCTCAAGTTCATCTTAGGGCAAGACAGACCGTCGTACTTGGCAAATGTTGGCACCTTGAACTTGGGAGGGATAACAATCCCAGCTACCAACCCCAGTTCCTCAAAATCTAATCCGGGCACCCTCTGCAACTCCATAGCTTCCAATCTGTCTTCAAGTTTCTTATACTTGTCATCCGCTGGTGGATATTGTTGTTCTGAATAGTCCTCGTCTTCTTCCTCTTCGTCCTCTTCTACCTCAGACTCAGAAGGTACAGTAACTCCTTTCCCTTTGCCAATCCCTTCGTCAGATGTTGAAGGGAACTCAAGAGTCCTTCTAGCATTTCCCTCAAACCTTCTTCCGAAAGTGGCTACCCCCGGTCTCTTTTTCTTTTTCTTCTCTTTATTCTTCTCTAGCAGAACTTTGAGATCCTCTTGACCCTTTGCCAAGGTCATGAGGAGTTGCTGAAATTATGAATTTTGTGCCTGTAGGTCCTTTACTGTTTGCTCCAAATCCATCTTGCTGAAATAAATAGCAGAAAGATAAGGAAACCTGGCTTGAAGACCTGTTTATGCATATGATGAATGGTATGTTATTCATGTAATGCATTCAAGGGTTCAAAAATTCAAATTTGTTGTAAACAAAAAGGAACGCACGTCATATTAAGAAGAAATTGTTAGTACATAAATGCCCCATGGGCGAAATATTACAAAATCCTTAATGTAAAAAGACGTTGTGCATCCTCTTTGGTGCGATGTAGGTGTTGAGAGTTTCCTCCTCGTGAAGTTGGCGGGTGAGCTCTAAAACCTTCTTCTCATTGGCATAGAAGCTGGCTTCGAAAGTATCCCGTTCTTCTTTGAGTTGGATCCAACTCTTTTGCATTTCTTCCCATGATATTGGCATGTCAGGATGTAGGATGGTGTATGGAACCTCTCCTTCCATAACAGGCTCTTTGATCAAGGGGAGAATGTGAGGATATGGCATCATAAGATTCTGGGAGCGGGTTCGTACCCACTTGAGGTAAGGCTCAAGGGGGATGGAATTTTTGTGCCCCAGTGTCTTACTATCCACCTTGTTAGGCATCCTCCAAGCTCTGATGAACCTTTGTCGAAGTCCTTGTGCATCGTTGTCGAAGTCAAAAACTAGGTCAGGAATCAGCATGTCATGAGGGCCATCCCTCCGGGCATATCCAAATTGCCTCAAAGCTAGACAGGGGTTGTAGGTAATGCCTCCCCTAATGCCAAGTAATGGGACATTATGGAATTCACCACAACGATCAATGATGATGACATTTTCTCTGGACCGAGAACACCAATATACATCAGAATGTGTGAGGGTCATCAATCGTTGTGACCACCTTAAACCCTGCTCATTCTTCAAATCTGCTTGTGGAAGGTGAGAAATAAACCACCTTGCTAGGAGGGGAGTACAGCACATGAGAACACCTCTTTTCCTCATTGTTCGTGTGTAAAATGAGTGTAGGATGTCCCCAAGCAATGTAGGTATGGGATTCCTAGATATGAAAATCTTGACGACATTCACATCTATAAGTTGATCAGGATTTGGGAACAAAACCAACCCATAGATGAGAAGTGCTACAATCTCCTCAAAAGCTTGTAGATCTAGAGAATTCCAGTAGTCTTGTGCCTTATCAAACATAAACTTTGCCAAGAAACCCTTAACGCCACTTCTGGTTTCCCAATGCCCCTTGATGTCAGATGGTTGCAAGTGTAATGCTTGAGCAACATCTTCAGGGTTTGGTTCTTTTTCCGTACCGTTGTAGGGTAGTTGATTAAGAATAGGAATTCTCAGGAGTTGAGAAAATTCCTCCAAAGTAGGTACCAATTGGTAGTCATGGAATGTAAAACAGTGGTGTAAGGGGTCAAAGAACTGGAAGAGAACTTTCACCATGTCTTCTTCAATGCTGGTGTTGACTAAGTTGAGGATTCTACCATGTCTTTCACTGAAGAGAGAATTCTCTGGAATCCTAGAAGTAAGCTCCTTGAGTTGAGGAGGGATCCTCACAAGGTTGACTTGAATTGTTTTCCTGCGAAGAGATTCCATGACCTACAAAACAAGAACAAAGATGAAGATCCAAACCCTTGAAATGGTTAGTGGATGCATATGATGCTTTATGATGTTCATGATGTATGCACAAGCATATGTACAAGCAAGTCACACAAACCCTAGTTTCAGGCTTGCATGAGGTTTCATAGGTAAGTACCCTCTTGAGTTTAGTTGGCTCAAAACCTGTCCTATAAATAGTAACCAGGTTCTAAGGAGCTCAATATCATTGGATTGTTTTCTATGTTCATCGTTTTGGTTTAGCCACTTAACTAGCGACCAAAATATTCCAATAAAACAACCCTCAATGAGTGTAGTATCGAGTATCTACCAACTTCGGACTACACCAAAGCCGGTCATCTCACTACCCCTAGTGAAAAGGCCAAGATGGTCAAGTAAGGTTCTAGTTCATTAGTGCTTAATGACATCACTCAGCGGCCCCATATACTCTTTGATTGACTCAAAGGCTACCGATACTCACAAATATGTCTCACTAATATAACTATTGCTTCAACCGTGTCGGTATACCCCACACAGTTTCCACAATGTATTGCTATCTATGAATGTTTCCCAAATCCGGGTGGAGGATTTCAAGCCCAAACAAAAGAACCAAAATGTAAAGCAATCAAAGCAAACAATAATCATGCAAAGGGTGATCTAAGCCCTAAGGTTACTCCACTTAAAAATATTTCCCCAGCAGAGTCGCCAGTTCTGTGATACGGTGGGAGAACTGACTTGGGATTTTGCGTTTGGTGTTCGCAAATGTTTCGGTTTAGCAAGAGTCGCCACCGACTTTTTATTTTTATCCTAAGGAAAGGTCAAAAAGCACAGGAAAGACCTTTGAGATGTTTTCTTGGGTTCGGGGAGTAGATTATAGAAAGGGAAGGTATTAGCACCCTTTCTATCCATGGTTATCCATGGGCTCTTAGTTACTTTCTTAGATCACTTGCTTTGTATTTTTATTGTTTAAAATGGTGCTTTTCAATTGTTTGAAATGGTGCTTTGTGTGTGATTTTGGAAAATGTTTTGAAAAGAGGCCATCATTGTGGCAACCTTTGTAATGATTCTTGTTTGAATGTATACAAAGGTGTTTTTGTCTTTTGAAAGGTTTTCAATGTTTGAAAGTTGGGTTTTAAAATTGTGTTGTGGAGTGTGTTTTGAAAAGTAGCAAGGATGTTTTTGCAAGCTTGATCAAGTAGCTAAGAGCTATCTACCCTATTTTACTCAAAGATCTTTCTTATGTTTTTAACCCTTTTAACAGTGTTGTTCCACCATTATATTTGGTGGACAACCTTGTGTTAGGATGTTAACGGGACAGGCGCGGGTCATCGTATAGACCATGATAGCAATAGTGTCAAATATCTTTGGAAATTTTCTTGAGGGACTTGATCATTTTGTTTAGGCAACTCAGATAGCGTCATCGAGGGACTATGATCTTTTTGATTGTTTTTATTTTGCCAAAGTACTCAACATGAAACCATGGCCCATTTTTGAAGGCAACAAGTGGATGAAACCCTAGGGGTACAAGTGTGCATTGTGTTTGTTTTTCATGCATATTTATCGTGGATTAGGTCAAACTAATTGTTGATTTTATTTGCATACATACCCTAGGTCTAAGCATGGCATAATTGAAAGCTTTTAAATGTACGGGAATTTAAATGCTACACTATTACAACATGATATAGGGAGGGGGTACAAATTTGAATTGGGAGATATTTTGACAAGAAAATAAATTCTAAGTTATTACAACCATATCGAATGTATAAGATACAATATTTAAATGTACAATAATTGAAATAAATACAATAAATAAATGTAAATAAAATGTATTATGCCAAAATGTTTTTAGTATGTAAAAAGTATTTTTTCAATGTGAAGTGTATATAAATAAAAATGTCAATTTTAATTATTTTCTATTTAGGGCTAAAAACCCTAATTCCTAATAAATAATATTATTTATTAATTATGTGCAATAATATACTAATTTATACAAAAATAAAAGTATATTATAAAAATGATATTTTTGGTCCTAAATAATAATAAAAAGGAAAATGTAATATTTTTTGTATTTTTTTGTTCTAATTATTTAGTAATATATATATATATATATATATATATATATATATATATATATATATATATATATATATATATATATATATATATA